>CM031612.1:62128003-62145503 GCA_018398815.1 Conus ventricosus
GAATGAATGAATGAATGAAAGAAAGGAATGAAAAATTCCGCGACAAAAGTCACTTGCTGTGAATGTTGTTGCTTCACACCACACCACACACACACACACCACACACACACACACACACACACACACACACACACACTCTCTCTCTCTCTCTCTCTCTCTCTCTCTCTCTCTCTCTCTCTCTCTCTATATATATTATATATATATATATATATATATATATATATATATATATATATATATATATATATATATGAAGGGTCATTAAAAGCGTCAAGTTCACATATGACTGAAACTAGTGACCAGATATGCAAACAAGCACGCAAACTGTTGGGAATAATTGGTGAAAGGCAGTGACATTTGTTGTTGTTGTTGAAAGTTTCAATGTATTATTAATTTATTTATTTATTTTATTTCTCTATTTATTTACTTAATGTAAGAAACAGCACAGCACGTTGTATAAAATCAATAAAACGAATTATTCAGGGTCCTCCAATCTTCTATGCAAGATAGGAGGTCTTAGAGAGAGAGAGAGACAGACAGACAGACAGACAGACAGAACACGCACACTTGTTCACGGAGAGAGAGAGAGAGAGAGAGAGGAGAGAGAGAGAGAGAAGAGAGAGAGAGAGAGAGAGAGACAGTGTCAAGGAGCGTGAAACCTCTCACAAAAGGCATTATGTGGGGTGAGGAGGTGGTGTGGTTGCAAGGTTGAGGTATGGTGCCTGGGGTGGAGAGGGGATAGGGAGGACATCCTTCTCAACACGCCAGCTTGCTACTCTCCATTTTCCTTTTTTATTCTACATCAAATCGTGCCAACCATCCTGGGCAGTGACTCCAGCCCAGAGCGCATCTTCACTCATCGGTCATCTTCATACAAGCAGTGATGCAACCCAATGCCACGCTACTCCCTCAGTATTTTCACACACTTCATAGGATCCCGTCTTGTTTCTTCATCATTCTTGACATCTGTCACAGTACATCTACAACTCGCTTTCAAATCATCATAGAGCTATCTTCTGCACAAGCTTTCTACAACGTCTGCCTTCTTCCAATATCCGATGGCTAAAGGAAAGTATATCTCAACACTTGGGACTAACTTCCCTCTCTGTCCCCACGCCACATATTCCTACATTGCCCTGAATCCAATCTGAAAGCCTGTTTCCAGTGTTATGGGGTCATTCCTCAGTCCAAAAAAAGAGTCCTAATCTGGAGGCAGAGAGTCGCACGACTGACCCAGTGGTAGTCAATTAGTCTCGCCGTCCGAGAAGTCCCACTTCCAAGACGCGTCTGTCAGGCAAATTTTATGAAAGAGCCCAGGAAGTGGTCAGCCAGGCTGTGTTTCCTGCTGCGAAGACCGGCTGACAAGAACTGTTTGTCTCAGCAAGGATTGATTACTAGGTGGAATTCGTCGACTCTTAGAGAAGAGGGAGAGAGAGAGAGAGAGAGATAGAGAGAGAGAGAGAGAGAGAGAGACTCAAGACTCAAGACTCAAGGACTCAAAAAACTTATTACTCAAGGAAGAGATTTTAGGCAGTGCCTTATTCTTCCAATCTGTCTAGCTATTCTACAACATTCAACTAAAGACAAACTGCCACCATATTAATAATGGACAGAAACAATGGGAAAAAAAAAATATTATATATATATAAATACAACAAACTAATAAATTCCAAAGATAAGTACCCCGCGCACCGTTCCAGCAACTTACAGAGCAGCTTGGTGTTGCAATGACTGCAAGAAATATTGAGTTTATAAAACAAAGGCTTGCTCTTATGTCTTAGATTGACGAAATAGGGGGAAATAAGCAATCATATCTGCAGTGGTAGATGATTCTTACCTAACTAACAGTATTGCTTGATGGTGAATGGGGAAAAAATAAAAAAAATGCGTCTAAAAATAGCCTTCATCAAGCTTATATGTCTGCCACTAAAATGAAGAGAGAGAGAGGAGGAAGAGAGAGAGAGATAGAGAGGGAAGAAGAGAGGAGGGTAGATAGGAGAGAGAGAGAGAGAGAGAGAGAGAGAGAAAGGGACAGACAGACAGACAAAATAGTCTACATGGGCAACATTCTGTCCTGTCACAAATCCCCTCGCTAAGTATTCATGGGTCCCCATGAATTATCAAACGAAATATGTCACTACATCCTAATTAAAACTGAAAGAATCGACAAAAAGTATGGGCGAGGCAAAAATTGTGAATACCACAAAAAGGAAGCAATATCCGAAAAAACACAAGTAACACCATCGGACGTAAACATACAATGCCAAAAAAGACCATCAAAAACAAAAAAAAAAAACATCAAATGTGAGAGCTCACCCAGGTGATTGACAAACCACTGATCACTGCAAAAAGGACTAAAGAATTCAAAAAGTTCCTGACCCTCCCATGAGTCATACCAGCTGTTTAAGGTACTTGGCAACTATCGTTCCCCAAAGCAACACAAAAACCAACAACAAACATCTGGTCCGAACAGGGCCCATCTTTCTGAACTCCCTTCAGTCCCAGTGTGGCGATACGTCACTTTCCACCCACTCCAATAAACAATGAGGAAAAGGGAAGCCAGACTCTCTTTGGCTTTAAGCCCACAGACAGGAGTGACTGTTTCAAGTTACCTCCTTATCATTGAAAGTAGACTCTCCATCCACTCTGACCTGCATGTCAAAAGGGTTACTGCATAATACCCAGTGCCGATTTTCTTTCTTAGCATTATGCCGCTGACAACATGATGTCGTTTAGGCCTAGCCAAAAATCATGTTTTGTCTATATGAAGGACACTATCCACACCATTACCTCTGTACTGAAACTTCCAAATATAGACAATAACAACCGAACTGTTTCGGTAAATGTCCCCCTGTATAACCAGGCTCTACACAAAACATAATCAACAAAAAAAAATCGATCCAGCATGACCAACTGAGGACACCACGACAAGCAATTTATAATAAACCCGGAATACAAAAAAATGCAATCTGGAGCAACACACACAAAAATACATTTATAGCAATTTTTGGGGCACCGACGACGAAAAAAATAAGGAGCACGTTACACTAAAAAAAAACAAGCTTCCCAGCAAAAATGAAACCCCCAAAAAATGGTTTCATAATCATATGGCATTGATTCTCCTGGCGCCATCGGTCACTACGCGTTTATCACGTGTCTCATCACACCTTTGTTACTCCGGCCAGATCGGCGGAGTTGCAACAGGTGAGCTAGTTTAGGAGACGGCGGGAGCCTTGACTGGCGCCTGAACTGTTGCTGTCACCGAGGGTCAGGAGCTGGACGGACCGGCGAATCGGTATGACGGGTCTGTGGTCTTTGTGGCCCAACCTATGTGCCAATCATAGGTATTTCAACAACTGTCAATTCCGCTTTCTGTTTCAGCGATCGGCTGAAGGTCCGCTGGTTTCCCATGGCCCTGGCTGTTGGTGGGGCAAAGAATCGTCGTATTTCACTTCGATTCAACACTTTTCTGGACCGTCCAGGCCATCTCTGGGCGGATGGTGTATGGCCCACCGACCTTGGTCCTGTACCTCGGTGACTGTGAAGATCCTTTCCCCCAAAAGTCTTGGATCTTGCACCGACTCCTGTATGCTGTTTGGTGACAACGCTGTCTCCAGGCCTCAATCTGACTCAGTATTACCCTGTCACTTCTTGCTTTCTCTTGTCCGCCTCATCCATGCACGCTCCCAACCGCTGTGTCCGTGGACCAGCGCCGGAGGCGTTTCATAGTGATCACTCAGCCACTACTACGGGTGGCACAGGAGTCCAGTCCTGACGTCCCTTCTCCAAGGAACAATCCAGGAAGACGTGGTTCTCTCCCATACAGTAGATTAGAATTGGAGAGAACCTTTGGAATGCATGTGTTGCAGTTGTACATGTACACCTAGCTCTTCCAAGATGCTCTGTCCATCTCCTGCCTTCTGCTCTGACACAACACCGTTCACAAGTTGTGTCATGGTCCTGTTGAATCCGTTCGCACTGTCCATTGCCTTCCGGGTGGTATGAGGTCGTTCTGGACCTTGCTGATCCCATAGTGTGTTTGCAGAGCTGCACGTTGAGGCTGCCTCAAAGCAACGGCCTTTGTCTGAGTGGAATTCTCTGTGGCACCATAGTGCACAAACCATTCTTTGATCAGGTCTTAGCCACTTGTCTCTGCTGTCTGATCAACGGTGTAGGATGGCCACAAAAGTGTACTTCGGAAGATATCTGTGATCACTAGAATTCTCTTTCCATTCCTGGCTCGGTTCCAATTACGTGAAATCAACCGATAATGACCTCGAGGGGCTATGGTGGCGAGGAGGTGTCCCCCATGGGAGTGTGTGTCTTCGTTGTGGTCTTCTCGCCAGCGGCATCTATCACATCTCCAGGGCCACCACTCCTCCACGTCCAGGATGCATGTGGAGGCCAGAACACCCGGCGTCTGTGAGTAGTTGCATAATGTGCGCTCTGGGGGCCCTGGTTGCCCAAACTGTCGTGAGGACAGCCTAGGAGCGTGCTTGTAGTAATCTCTGGTGCAAACCACCTGGTCTATGGGTCCATTGAATGGGGGTCTTTCTTCATTTCTGAACAGGATGCCTTGTTGTACTCCCTAAGTTTTGCCAATTAACGAGACAAAGTCAACGAGCTCGAGGATCGAGAAATCTTGCGTTTCCCTCTTTGTCAGCTTCTTCTCCCCAGTCAACATAAGCAGGATGGTGCTGATGACTTGGTCTCACCTCTGTGCCTGGCTCCTTTCCGTGGGGGTTGATGTGAAGGAAAAGGACTGGCTTCCATGCTTGCATCAATGGTTCTGACTTCTGCACCTGTGCTATGTCATTCCAGGCACAGACACCACTGCTGGGTGTACTGCCATCTGAAGCTTCCTGTAGTCTGGCCCTTTGTCCACATTGAGACGGCTCCATTTCTTCTTCTTTCCTTGTGTGTTCTCCGTAGGAAATCTAGAACAACGCATCTTCTGCGTTTCTTGTTTTCTCTGCCAGACCTGTACTGATTGTAAGACAAAAACAAGCCAATCCTGCAGCCATCTTTGTTCGAACAGCTCCCAGCTATGTCTGTTTGGAGATGGCAGAGGATATGTTGGTCATGTATATATTCAGTTTGGCTCCGATCAGGTAGTGACGGAACTTGGCACTCATGGCCCACTTCACTGCTACAGCTCCAACTTCATGCTGCTGTAGTTCTTCATCGACCGTTCACCTGGACTAACGACGAACTTGCATACGCGATACACGGCGCTTGCCTCATTGCTCTGGGAGAGAACAGCTCCCAAACCGTCCAGACTACGTCAGCTCTCCAAAAGAAGGGGGCACTAAAGCCGCATATCCCAACACGACTGGCGCTGTAGTGAGGGGGCTTTTTTTTCCAGTTCTGGGATGCCTCCTGGCATCGGCTGTCCCAATCAGCTGAAATGGAACCGCATGTTTGCTCTTCCGATTCTTCCCCTTGTCCGTTCTGGTATGTGTTGACACAGAGCTGGTTCAGAGGTTGGGCGATCTGCAGAAATCCTTCCACAAACCGTCCTGTCATAGCTTGCGAATCACCAAAAACGATCTGAGCGCTCTCAGGGTGTGGGGAACGGCCAACTAGCACACAGCCATGATCTTACTGTCAGAGTCCCGATGCCTGCCCCTGAGACACGTATACCCAGTTACTCTACTTGTGGCGAGCAGAAGACGCATTTCTTGGGGTTCATTTGAGGCTACCTCTCTCAACCGATCATAAACAATCTGTAGCCGGCTCCAGATGTTCATCCAAAGCTGCGACTGTATACCAGCAGGTCCGTCGAGAGTAAGACGAGGAAGGATCTGGAATTTAAGGTCGTTCATCGTAGACTTCATGAGTCTCTGAAATTAGCTGTTCCGTTAGAGGCCCATGGGCAGCGCAGATACTCGAAACAGTCCAAACGGTGTGAGAAACGCCGTCTTTTCTCGGTCCTCCTTGACTCAAAGCGACCTGATGATACCCGCTGGCAAGGTCCAGGCTGGAGAACAGCTTGGGCTTCCACCCAGCGCATCAGGAATCTCGATCCTTGGGCAAGGGGTATGCACTTGGATGGTTTTTGGCATTCATACGTCTGTAGTCCACTAGCACAGCCTGATGGATCCATCCATCTTTCGGACTATCCCACTCCAGAATCAAAAGAGCTGGAAACTCTTCAGGATGATCTTCTTGTCCAGGAGGCTCGGGATGTGGTCTTCACTTCCTGGATCTGAGAAAGGTGGGATCCTCCTGAAGGTGTGCTGACTGGGATTCCGTCCTTCAATCTTAGTTTGTGCGTGACCTGATCCGTGAAGCCAACAACCTGATCGTGCCTTATGAGAACAGATCAGCATGGGCCATCACCAACTCTCAGTCTCCTGCTTCTCCTCAGCATTGCAGTCTCATGCGTCCAGGTCCTACTGGACAAGGTCCTGAGGTCAATGTTGGGTCTGCGGGATTTGTTTGACAACGGTGGTTTCTTTTGCAGCTAGGCCTCCACCGATACATGCCTGACGGGACCACTCCTCCTTGGTGGCAGCTGAACAGTCCTATCCTCGTGCCCTGGCCTTAGCATTATTCCTTCAACTGAGATGTTAGGCCACCTGGCACAAAAGAAGCTGCTGCCTAATTTACAGAGCTCATGTGTGCTGGCCAACCCTCAATCCCTTGCAATGGGCGCGTCCGCCAAGGACTCCACCGAGGATTTCTGGTGGCTGTTGTCTGGCCCCCCCCTTATCCCAATGCCAGGGGCCCTGACCGTGGCTATGGAGCGGGCGGGATTACGCTTGGCCTCCCCGTTGTCCACGTCTGGCAATCTCTGATGGGCAGGCAGCGAAACAGGTCCCCTGGCGCAACACCGGAGACAATCATGCCTATTATCGGCTGGAGCATGGACCATTTCCCTGAGAAGTGATATGTCTGGCCATTTTCCTAATATGAGAATGCCTCGGTCCACTTTACGACCTGCCCATACACCTCTACGTCGGCCTCAAAGTACCCAACCATATGGCAACACTCACATCAACATTATCTGCTGTTACCCCGGACAGATCTGGGGCTTTGCCTAAGGCCAAATCCACTGGCACACCAAACAGCTGATTGGAATACATTCTCCGAAATCATAGACACCTTTGAGCCTGTATCAATCAGTGCAGGGAGTTCCCTCCATTAACCTTATGGTAACGCATGGACTAGGTCCTACCAACTTTCCTCAGTGAGTCCCTTTCCCCTCCTCTGAGCACTGGACTCACTTCTGCCGAGGGTTCCCATTTTTCCCGAGCGTTAACGGTCAATTCGTCCCGATGTGTCCTGCTGTTTGGCATTTGAAGCCATTATGGGCTTTCCGTCGGGCGTGGAATTCCCAACTGGGCCTGGATGGTGTGGCCCCGCTGTCCGGTGTTTGTTGTTGCTGTCGGGCCAGCTGGTCTTTCCATGGCCGCCATCTCATCCTTGAGGTTCTTCAACTTCCTGACTAGGATGCTCAGCTCTGCAGGGGAATGTGGTGGTTGCGGCAGCAGTCCTGGACTGGACCTTCGGCTTCTCCTCTTCGTCGGCCTGCCATCGGATGGCTGCTTCCCGGGCATCATAGAAGAACAGGCTCATATCCTCGAAGGTCTTTCTCCCTTAGCTCCCTTACCAGGATGAACATCGTGGAGCTGGGCGATGAAGTGGTCCCTTAGCACCTGTCGCTTCATGGGCTCCTGTCCATCTTTCTCTGTTTTCTCCTGGCGCTCCTGGAAGGACCTAATTCAACCGGCTGGATATGCCCTGACTGTCTCCCCCCTGCCAGGCTGTGGATAGAATTGAAGATTGCCAGGAGTTGGGCAGACCGATCTCTTGTCGCCATAAACCTCCTCCCAATATGGCCCAGGACTCTTGGTTGGTGTTCCCCCTAGCGCGGCGGGTGACATGCCACTTCTTCCGAACCGCGGTCGAAAACATGGGACAGGAGAAAACTGGGATCTTGTCCTCTTTCCTGGTGATATCTTGCGCTTTCCAGGCTGCCTGCGATTCTGCTCTCTTAGTAAGCCACCGTCACCTGACGGCATCTCCTGAAACCTGGTAATGGTGCGCATCTTTGGGTATTAACCACTACCCTCTGCTGCTGCTTTAGGAGCCTGCAGCTCCTGTGCTAAGTCCTCGAGCCTCATTACTGCATTCTTTCCGTCTCCCGGACTCTGACAGACTTTTTGATTCTCAATTCATCAATAATAAACAATCGAAGAGGGGTTATTCTAACAGCCTTTCACGCACACATTCCAGTTCATACAAAATTGTTTACATACACTAAAATCACTCTGACCAATTTACATGGAACTAATATCTTTATCCTTAACAATAGGATGGTCGATCAGTCTTTTTTTCACATGCTGTACTTTCACCAGTCCGGGCGCAGTCACAATCTTTCCATCGTGTCATCGTTTCTTTTCCTGCGCCCAGGGGTTGTGCTGTCCCATCCGACGACGGACGCCATCTGTGGTGAGGAGTGGTGTGGGTTGCAAGGTTGAGGTATGGTGCCTGCGGTGGAGAGGGGATAGGGAGGACACCTTTCTCAACACGCCAGCTTGCTACTCTCCATTTTCCCCTTTTTTAATTCTACATCAAGATCGTGCCAACCATCCTGGGCAGTGAACACCAGCCCAGAGCGCATCTTCACTCCATATCGGTTTCATCTTCATACAGCAGTGATGCAACCCAATGCCACGTCTACTCCATCAGTATTTTCACACAAATCATAGGAGCCGTCTGTTCTCTAATTTTCTTGACAATCTTCTCAGTATCATCTACAGACGTCGCTCATTCAATACATCATAGAGGCATCTTCTGCACAAGTCTTTCTACAAACACCTGCCTTCTTCCAATTTCCGATGCAAAAGAAAGTATATCTCAACACTTGTGACTACTTCCCTCCTCTGTCCCCACGCCACATATTCCTACATCGCCCTGGAATCATTGCTGAACGCTGTTTACAGTGTTATGGGGTCATTCCTCAGTCCAAAATAAGTTTCCTAATCTGGAGCAGAGAGTCCCCTACTGACCAGTGGAATCAATTAGTCACGCCGTGTCCGAGAAGGCCCACGTCCAAGACCGTCTGTCCAGGCTAATTTAGAAAGCCAGGAATATCAGCCAGGCTGTGTTTTCCTCTGCGAAGCCGGCTGAATATAACTGTTGTCTCAGCAAAGGATGAAGTTCACTAGGTGGAATTCGCACTCTTAGAGAAGAGGGAGAGAGGAGAGAGAGAGAGAGTAAGAGGAGAGAGAGAGAGAGAGAGAGAGAAGAGGGAGAGAGGAGAGGGAGGGGAGAGGGAGAAGAGAGAGAGAGAGAGAGAGAGAGAGAGAGAGAGGAGAGAAAAGGGACGAGAACAGACCAGACAAATATTCTACATGGTCAACTATTCTGTCCTGCACAATTAATGCTGTGACAAAGGGACTTGTACGGGTATACAAATAGGTAATAGACCCAATTAACCAGGGTACCTTACCCATCCACACGGCCGAACTGTGTGAAGCCGAGCCGAAGTGGTCATATGACAAAACAACACTAGGAGAGAGTCGAACCTGCCCCGGTGCAAAGGGGGAATGACTGTAACCACTCGCCATCGCATACCGCCAAGAGCGGCTAAATGCTCAGTCAGCTGAGTTCTTGTGAAACAGACAGTGAAGATAGCAGGAGCTTGATTTGTTTGGAGGGTATTGCCGTGTCAACTGGGTTGGTTCTATTGTCAGTGAGGCTGGTTGAATGCGTGTTGGAGTTTTGTAGGCAACCCTCCTAAGATAATTACTTGTATAAGTAACACACCGAAGTCGGCGGGGAATGTTCTATGTCCTCTGGGGCTAAGAGTGTGTTTGCTAATCAATTAGGTAGGGTGTGTGTAAAATGGCAGAAGTTTGGGAGAATGTAGCGAATGGAGAATTCAGGGTACTTGTGAACTAGGGGTTTGAGAAGCAGCGTGGACAAAAGGCATGGCCCGAAAGGGAATCCTTTGTTTTTCCTTCCCTATATAAACTGAGGAGAACAACGTTGATAGGAGAACAACACCAGGAGAGAGAGAGAGAGAGGCAGAGGATAGAGAGAGAGATGATAGTGTGAGCATAGGACAGAGAAAGGTCGAGAAGAAACGTGGTCGTGAGATGGAAAGAGACAGCAAGGTCTTAGAGTTAAAGACAAGCGAAGAGAAGGAAACTAGTTTGAAGCCCAGAGGTGGGTGAAGAAGACAATAAGAAGATTCTAGTCGAGATCAGAGACGACCACGAAGACCCAGTCCTGAAGCCTGGAGCCAGTCCACCTAGGCGTCACCATCAAGCAGTGCTGAAGAAGACGTGAAAGACTTTTTTTTCAAAGAACTGTGGTTTGGTGTGAAAGCGTAGGTTTGTGTGGTGTGAAAACCTGGCCAGGTAAGAAGTCATTTTATCTTATAACCCGGGATTAGGAGTATTGATCTTTATGTATTTGATATTTTCTTTTGTGTGAATGATTGTTATATGAATTTAAAGCTAGCATAGAAATTGTATTCTTGTCTCAGTCGTGTTAGAAAGAATCGAATGCGTGACATCCCATCCCCAGAGAGAGGGTGAATGTTTGGTGTGCGCATGATGTGCATATGCGTGTATGAGTGCAAAGATAACTTGGTGTGTTAAGCCTGACTAATAATACATCAACTTATGCACTTAAGCAATACCATCACGATTCCCATCCGCCTGGACAGACAGACAGACAGAAGAGAAAACAGGGGAGGGGGTGGGGGGGGTGGGGTGATGGCGAAACCAGGTACAGTCAGTGTTGACAAAACTGCATACACAAAGAACTGTTTACAAAGCAACTAGAAAAATCCGTTAAACTCACTTCATGACGATCAACTCCGTCAAAGCCGCTTTAAAAAACCCATTAAAACCAACCGTCCCGTTACTAGGTTGGTCCCACGCAAGCGGGCGCGCACTTCAGCCAATCCTGCGGCGCCGGCTCATTGAAGCGTGTCGAGTGACGGTTTGTTGCGGGGGCCCCGGGGGCCCTGTCCGCACGGTTGCCGACATAACAGTTCACCACCGCCAGCTTGACGACCCAACTCCTTTAAACAACTCCCTGGGGGGGGGGGGGGGGGGGGGGGGGGGGGGGGGGGGGGGGGGGGGGGGGGGGGTTCTCTCCCCGGCTTGCTTGTCGTCACGCTCACCTTTTACAGTGGGGGCGACCGTTTGCAAAGGGTTTAAACAAGTCTTCCTTTTCTATGGAGTGCAAACACTGCAGGTTTTTTTTTTTTCTTCTTTCTCTTTCTGTCACGGGCACAAAGCAGGTTATGAGTTAAAGTGAACGAAGACTTATGGTGTTGGTGTAGACAATTTACGTCTCTCTCTCTCTCTCTCTCTCTCTCTCTCTCTCTCTCTTGTGTTGTTAGTGACACAGAGGAATGGAGCAATGGAAGAAGTGTAGATAAGAGATCACAGACCTGAACTCTGTACGAGTTGACTGCTTCCAAAAGTCATAACTACGTACTGTAATCGTTTTTGTTTTTTTTGTTTTTGTTTTTTAATGTGACTTAACCAACACCTTTCACATGGAAAATAGCAATGTCCACGAACTGTAATTGTATTTCAAGAACATGGTAATGTGACTTAACCAACACCTTTCACATGGAAAATAGCAATGTCCACATGAGAACAATTACTTTTGACTAATTTTGACTAGTTTGTTAAGACACCAGAATTTGTACTCCGTAAAAAAGAAGACAACTTCATGACCCTAGTAAGTCTGTACAGTGAAAACAGTCAGTAATGGCAGCTGTCTTCAGTTTTGTACCATGGTGCTTTGCAAAGGACTGCGGCGTGTGCAACCCATCAGTGAGTCATGAGTCATGATGATTTCTTCCAATAACTTAGAAAAAAGAAAAGTATAAAAAAAAATGAAAAAGAAAACATGAAGCAGCATGCCATTGGTAATAACTATTTTTTTTCCCGGCAAGAAAACAGCAGTTCTCACTACTTCATTGAACAAAATCGCAGTTTTTCATGATAAAAGAAATTGCTGAGGGCTTTTGAAACGTAACTTCCATAAGGCTTAATGCTTCTTGTCTCTCTCGTCTCACTGCCGAGACCCGTCGGAAAGAGTTAAATGTGTTGTTGTTGTTGTTGGTGGTGGTGGTGGTGGCAGCGATTTCTTTTCTTTTTTTTTTTTTTTTTTTTAACTTTTCCGTTTCTTTTCTCTGCGATGCATTGCGTTTGCTTTCGTTTTGGGGAAAGGGTTGATGACACTAAGTTTGGAAAGAGTTCCAGCCGACGAGATTGTGGTGCCTGAAAGTCGTTAGCAATGTGAGGAGAGGGTGGGGGAGTAGGACAGTAACATGGAGAGGCGTGTTTGATGGAAGCGGTATGCATCAGAACTCGCAACACTGAAGACTGGGACAGAGTTATCAGGGATCAGATGTTAACGACCTGTTAACCTTTTTTGTTGACTTGTCATCACAAACTTTTATTTGTTTTCTCAAATTTCCAGCTGCATAGGTTCAAGTTATTCTACAAATCAGTGAGGATTTTGGCTTATTAAATCAATGCTTTAAAAAAAAAGAAGATTTTAGTTCAATATGATTATCAGTAACTTGATATATGCAGCTGAGGTATCTCTTTTGTCATTTCTGTTACAGAAAAAGCTAATTGTGCAAACAACAACAACAACAGCAACAACAAACTCCGATATTTTATCACATGCTTAAACGCGTGGTCAAAAAAAAAAAAGACTACAAACTTTAATTTTTTGTTCGTTAGATCTATTTCTTTCTTTCCTTCTTACCTTTCCTTTTCTTTGGTTCGCATTGTTTTTGTTTTGTGGACATACACAGCGCCAAATCACCTTCAATCGATTTCAAAATAAAGATTCCCTCCCCTTCCCCTCTCCTTTCCTTCCCCTATCCTCCCCCCCCCCCCCCCCCCCCCCCAGGCCCCCATCCATCCTCATCCCTCTGAACACAAACCATCATATCCCGCCCAGCGTTTAAAGTTTTTAATCGAGATTAGAACCATCATCGACCGCCGCCAGAGCGCTCCGGGGGGACGCTGGAGAGAGAGAGAGAGAGAGAGAGAGAGAGAGAATTGTTAACCGTGCAAGCTTAACTCATTCGCACCTGCATCTGCATCCGTCGTCCATTCCACTCACACCACCACCACCATCCACACACTCTGTTGGTCGTCCTGTCTGTCTGTCGGTCGGTCGGTCCGGCCCGGCCAAGCTAGCTAAACACGCGGCGGGGGGGTGGGGGTGGCTGAGTGAGTCGAGTCGGGCCGGAGCCTGGCCTGGGCCGGGCCTGGCTGGGGCTTGGGGGAGGGCTTGGGTCTGCTGGGCTCGCTCCATTTCACCGAGGTTTTAACTAACGGGGCTTGCCTGCCTGCCCGCCACCGCCAAAGTGGCCGCCCGCTGGGCCGGTTGGAAGGCGAGGGCTAATCAGAGTGAAAACAATGCCGCATTCTCATTGACCGGGTGACAGCGAGCCTGCTTCCAGGCCTCCGGTGTCAGGCCGCCGTGGTTCCCCAACACTTCACCCCCTTTTGTCTCTCTCTCTCTCTCCTCTCTCTCTCTCTCCTCTCTCTCTCTCTCTCTCTCTCTCTCTCTCTCTTCAAAGTTTTCTTTTTCTTTCTTTTTCTACCAGTCATCTATCTATCTATCTATCTATCTATCTATCTATCTATCTATCTATCTATCTGTCTGTCTGTCTGTCTGTATAGTAATGTTTTCATTCATTGTTTATGCATTATTTATTTATCTATTAATGTATTTATTCATTTGTTTACATATTTGTTTTTATTTATCATACTTTTTGCCACCTTTTTTTAAATCCTCAGGCTGGGCTACCAAGTATCTTTATTTTGAATTTTTGCCAGATTCTTCCCAAGCAGGGTCGTTTTTGGCTACATTGTTTTTTCTTACGCAGGGTTGTCAGCAAACATCTGTATTTTGAGTTTTTAATCACGTTTTTTTTTCTCTCAAGAAGGATTAGAAAGCATTTTAAAGTTTTGGCTACATCTTTTCTCATGAAGGGTAACCTTATTCTGAGGTTTTGCGACATTTTTCCGAAGTAGGATTAAAAAAAAAAAAAAATCTGTATTCAGAGTGTTTGGCAATGTTTTTTGTTGGTTTTTTTTTTGGTCTCAAAGCAGGGTCAACAGTCGTCTTTATTTCGACACCCCCCACCCACTTCCCCCCCCCCCCCCCCCCCCCTCCCCAGCATTTTTCTCGAGAAGGGTTCACTAGCACCTTCGAGCTTTTGCCTCATTTAAGCTGAATCAGAGTTAGCAAGCATCTTCATTTAGAGTTTTTCTTACATTGTTCAAAAGCAGATTTAGTAAGCATTTTTTTATAGACTGTTTGCCACATTTATTTCTCAGAAGCAGGGTTAGCAATCATTTTTATTTTAGACTTTTTGCCATATTTTTTTTTTTTTTTTTTATCTCAAGGAGGATTGGTGAGCATTTTTATTCTGAGCGTTTGCCACATTTTTCTCACGTAGGTTTAGCAAGCATTTTTGAAGTTTTTACCACATATTTTTTTCCGAAGCAGGGTAAACAAGCATTTTGATTTCGAGTTCCTGCCACATTTTTTGTTAAGCATTTTTAGCTTTTGCCACATTTTTGTCGAACAGTGTAAGCAAACATATTTACTTAAAATTTTGCTACGTTTTCTCGACGTGGGTTAATCAAGGATCTTTATTTGGATATTTTTGGCCACATTTTCTTCCAGATGAGCTGGCAAGAACCTTTATTCTGAGTTTTGGCCACATTTTTCTCCAACAGGATTAGCAACCATCTATATTCTGAGTTTTGGCCATATTTTGTGTTCAAATAGCGTTAGCAAGCATCTTGATTTGAAGTTTTTACCACATTTTACTCAAACAAGGTGAGCAGACACGTTCAATTAGAGGTTTTAAGCCTACCACCTTTTTTTTCTAGAAGGAATAGCAAGCAAGTCTTTCCCCACATTTTTTTTCAAAAAGGTTTTACGGCGAGTTTTTGCCAATTTTTTTTTTTTTCTGAAGCAGGGTTAACAAACTTCCCTCTTGTTGCCGGGCTGGCTCAGTTGGTGGAGCACAGAGTTTGCATTTTTAGGGTTCCGAGTTCGAACCTCGGTAAGCGCCCATCATAAAATGTCATATCTGCTGCCTATTTTAACGCGTTTTCTTTTTTTGTTGTGGCTAGACTACAGGTAGTGGAGGATACTGCCCTCGAAGTCTACTAAACTTGCAGTCAAAAGCAGCGTGAACTCTTAAAGCTCTCAGAAAGGAGAGAGTTGCAAGCACACATTACCCGTGCTTCAGTTCAAAACTATGCAACTCAGTGCCCGAAATGTGTACAGTAGCCCTTCTGTCTGTGCTTAGTACACTGAGTTTACGCGAGTGTATTCACGCTTTTCCTCCACCTAGGCTTACAGAAAGTATTTGCGAGGGTATAGGTCCCCTCTTCCCCATTTCCAGGGGCGTTTAACCACGTAATCCATGCCTCCTCTGTGTGTGTGTGTGTGTGTGGTGTGTGTGTGTGTGTGTGCGTGTGCGTGCGTGCGCGCGCGCGTGCGCGTGCGTGCGTGTGTGTGTGCTCGCGCGCGCGCGCGTGTGTGTGTGTGTGTGTCTGTCTGTCTGACTGTCTATCCGTCTATCTGTCTGCGAAACATTTCAAACATGCTCGAACATATCGCCATATAATATTAACTGTGTTGCTTTTATGCTCGATATCTAAACGTAGTTGAAGCTTGAAATCTCCAGGTAAAAAAAAACAAAACAAAACAAAAAAAAACCGACGACAAAATGGGAAAAATTGAACAGTTTTGGAAAGAATATTCCGTAATCATGTCTCTATCATTTGTGCAAGGCATGGTGATGAGTGCGCAGGATATGCGTCCCGGTCTGGGACCGTGCCAATAGTTTTGTCAAAGTTGATGGGCCGAAGCTTTTAAGCTGTGTGTCTTTGTTGCACCTGAAAATGACATGAATGGGACACACTTCCATATTGATACCAGAATATTGGTCTCAATTGCATGGAAACATGTACACGCACGATTGCGCACGTACACACAACACACACACACACACACACACACACACACACACACACACACACACACACACACACACACACACATACACACATACAAACACATACAAACACACCCGCACATTCACGCACGCATGCACGCACGCATGCACACGCACACATACGCACATACACACACACACACACACACACACACACACACACACACACACACACACACATACACACACACACACACACACACACACACACACACACACACACACACACACACACACACACGCGCGCGCGCGCGGGCACGCACACGCACACACACTCAAACACACAGACACGCACACACACTCAAACACACACACACACATATGCGCACACGGTCAAACACACACATACACACACTCTCTCTCTCTCTCTCTCTCTCTCTCTCTCTCTCTCTCTCTCTCTCTCTCTCTTTCACGTATTCAATCTACGCGCACGCGCGGCGACCCACTTGTAATGGTCGTTTTTTTTTTTTTTTTTTTTTTTTTTTTTTTTTAAATTCACAGGAACGGGACAAGAAGGAGAGGGACGAAGGGGAGTAAGAGACAATGGAATAACTAGACCACAAGGAAGAGTCGGACAAAGGGGAAAACACTCTAATAGAGAAGAGGAAAAAAGGCACACGGGAAAATAGGATAAAACGGAGAATGATTCAAAGGAAAAAAGGAAAAAAAAAAAAAAGGGGGGTGGGGGGGGGGGGGATGAGGGGGGGGGGGGGGAGGGGGTACCAGTAAATGGAAAATAATAATACACAGGAAAAAAAAAAAGCCAAACTGGAGAGTCTAACAAAAGGAAGAATGACACAGAGGAAAAGGTGCATTAACGGGAAAGCAAAACAAACAGAGAGAACGATACAAAGAAATGGGGCCATTAAAGAGAAAGTTAAACAACTTCACTGCACAGGAAAAGAGCAAGTGAACGGGAAAAATGAACAACAGAGAGAATGGCAGGAAAAGTGCAAATTAAGGGGGAATTAAACAACAGAATGAGCAATACATAGGAAAAGGGAAATCAAGAGGGGGGGGGGGGGGGGGGGGGGGGGTGGGGGGGGGGGGGGTTATAAACAACAGGGAAAATGGTGCAAAGGAAAAGGGCAGATGAACGGGAAAGTTAAACAACAATTAAAGATGCGAAGAGGAAGGGTAATCTATAGGGAAAATTAAACAAAAGGGAAAATGGTACAAGGGGAAAATAGCAACTCAACGGAAAATTTAGACAACGGAGAGAAATGTACATGGGGAAAGGGTAAGGAACCTGAAAAGTTAAACAACAGAGAGAATGATGCTAAGAAAAAGGGAAATATAACTGAAAATTAAATAAGAGAGATAATGATACAAAGGAAAAGGGCAAGTTTACTTAAAAGGTAAAGAACAAAGGAAATGATACAAAAGAAAAAGAGCAAAGTAACCGAAAAATTAAAGAACAGGGATTATGATGCAAAAGAAAAAGGGCAATGTAACTGA
>CM031612.1:62153003-62155503 GCA_018398815.1 Conus ventricosus
TTCGGAAAAGGCCATTTGAAAACTTTGATCAAAATATATTTTATAAAAAGCATTGTGCATTTTTTTAAACATACATAATAAAATTTAAAATGTTCAGAGGAGAGAGAAGAGAGAGAGAGAGGAGAGAGAAGAGAGGAGAGAGGAAGAGAGAGAGGGAAAAAATTATTGGGACGGTTTAAATTTAACACAAAAGGGGGGGGGGGTTAAGAAAGAAGTTTGTGAAAAACAAAAAAAACAAACAAAACAAAATGGAAAAAACACAACAAAAAAACCCTAGACCCTTTTGACACATTAATCATGACATGGGAAACCAAATCGTGGCAATGCTTTACCCCAAAAAAACTGACAACGACTATGACAATGACAGCAGTAGCTCGGTTTCCTTTTTACCACAACACTCAAAAAATCACGAGATGTCTTCAATAGGAAATTCCCGCGTCCCATCGTCGTACGCGTTCGGGTTGACTGGCCACTTCTCCATGAGCACACTGAGAAAACTGTCCATTCCCTTTCCTCGCTTCTTCGGGCAGACCAGACGTTGTAATCCGATGTTTAGAACTCGACTGTCCGGTTGGGTTTTCCGAATGTCCAGCTTCAGAACTACGTGTACACTGTGGTTTAGTCTTGCTTCAGTTTGCCTTTCAGCCCCTCACCAGGCCGCAGGTTTTTGCGTCACAGTGCCATTCCACTTCTCTGTCATGGAGGAGTGTGTGTGTGTGTGTGTTTTGTGTGTGTGTGTGTGTGTGTGTGTGTGTGTGTGTGTTGTGTGTGTGTGTGTGTGTGTGTGTGTGTGTGTGTGTGTGTGTGTGTGTGTGTATGTGTGTGTGTGTGTATGTATGTGTGTGTGTGACACTGTGAGAGAAGAGAGGTAGAGAGGTGTGTGCGCGCGCGTGTGTGTGTGTGTGTGTGTGTGTGTGTGTGTGTGTTGTGTGTGTGTGTGTGTGGTGTGTTGTGTGTGTGTGTGTGTGTGTGTGTGTTGTGTGTGTGTGTGTGTGTGTGTGTGTGTGTGTGTGTGTGAGAGAGAGAGAGAGAGAGAGAGAGAGAGAGAGACACTGTGTGTGTGTGAGAGAGAGAGGTAGAGAGGTGTGTGTGCGCGCGTGTGTGTGTTTGTGTGTGTGTGTGTGTGTGTGTGTGTGTGTGTGTGTGTGTGTGTGTGGTGTGTGTGTGTGATAGACAAATTGCAACTTTCTTATACACATCAACGCAAAGGAAGTTTCCTTCTATTCTTTGTTTTTCTTTCTTTCAGGATGCCAGTTCTTTCAGAACAGAACAGAAATATTCACCTGGTCAATATGATAGTCGACATGTCCACTTCAAGCTATTAACAGTCCAGTTTCCCCTTTTAACTGCCATTGCTATGCCGTCTTTTTGTGTTTTGTTTCCGTAAATCTCCACCCCACATCTTCCTCTCTGTCCTCTACACCTTTTCTTCTTCTTCTTTTTCTTTTTCTTTTTTTTTCTTTCTTTTTTTTTTTAGATAACTTTACGATGCCCTGACACAATATAATTGATACGGTTTTAAAAAAGGGGAAAAAGTCTAGCGTTGGCACTTTTGTGTCAAATTTTCGACAGCATGTTTCATGCTTCGATGATAATCATGAAACCGAACCCCGGCCCCTCCCCCCCCCCCCCCCTCCCCTCCTTATCCCCCTCTCCCTCTGTCCTCCCTTTAACTCCCTATCCCCCCCCCCACCCTAGTTCCTTCCCCCCCACTCTCTCTCTCACCCCCTCTCCCACTGCACCGTCCCCCTCCTTCCCCACCCCACCCCCCCACCCCGACACCCGTTGATGTAACCACTCCAGCCACCCCGTCTCTCCACGCTTGCCCCATAAACCCCCTCCACCCTTCTCCCCTCCCCCCCCCCCCCCCCACCCCCCCCCTCCCGACCAGGCTTCCAAACAAACCGAAACAATATTGTCAGGCCAGACGCCAGTGATCCATCACACCCTCATACCCACCACCGGCCTCCACTTTCCCCTCCTTGCCTCACTGCTCTCATCCTTTCTCTCAGGTCTTTCTGGGAGGGAAAAAAATAAAAAAAACACCCAACCCTCAACCACCATCAACAACAAACCGTCCAACCGCCCTTCCCATTCTAAAACATGCTCAGGATAAAAAAAAAAAAATTAAGAAAATAGAAAGAAAAAAAAAATGAAGAAGAAAAACCAGAAACAACAAGCACCACCACAAAAACTGAGTGTGGGTCGCATCTTGTTCGATTAGCATAATATAATATAGTTAGAAGGCCTCTGACGGTTAGAACAAACGCCGTGTTGTTGTTGTTGTTGGTGTGTGTGTGTGTGTGTGTGTGTGTGTGTGTGTGTGTGTGTGTGTGTGTGTATAGGGGGGGGGGGGGTGTCTTTCTTTTGTTAATATTTCCAAGTTGGAAGGTTGGTCCGCTGAGAGAGAGAGAGAGAGAGAGAGAGAGAGAGAGGGGGGAGAGTGGGGGATCCGGGAGAGAGTGAAGTGAAGTTTAGTTTACATTTAGTATTTTTAAAA
>CM031612.1:62163003-62178003 GCA_018398815.1 Conus ventricosus
CTGCATGTCCATTTTCCCAATAATTATAAACCCCACCTGCATCCCGACTTCTCTCCACCCCTCACATAGACCCTCGGGGACACACACACACACACACACACACACACCACACCACACACACACACACACACACACACACACACAGAAGTGCGTGCGCACTCGTGCATTAGAACAGAGTTTCTGGTCGTGTTATCTTCCCCGACTGATATTGCTTGCAATTGTCCAATCAAAATCGCTTCCCCGAGCAGGAGTAAATAACCCATGCAAGGCTTACTTCCCTTCCGAAATGGCGATTGGTCCACTGACGTCGACTCAGTAATAAATTCGACTACACATTGTAACAGAGTATTTATTCATTAGTTCGAGCATGCAGAGAATGATAAAGACTGAATTACACACGCAAAGTGAAGCGCATGCGATGATCTAAAATCGGCTGAATATGGAAAAACATGTTTTGTCAAGTGTGAGCCTGAGTGAAGCGACTTACTCGTAGGCTTCCCCAGTTCAGCGACGATCGATAACAGAACGCCTATATATCAGCTGGGTTGAATACCCAAGTTTATGGGCTAGTATCTACTTTGGTATTAATTACGAATTTCTTACTGCTAATGTCTGGCCGCTGTCGAAGTTTAATTCTGTATTTTTAGTCTCACAATGACTTCCATTTTCTTCTTTTGAACCGTAGAATTCGTACAGAGTGCGCACGCGCATGAAGCCAGGTGAAAGGTTAGGTGTGCGAATGTCCCAACAGGGTGTCCTGCGTGTGGGTGGCCACGTCCGCGGGGTGTGGTGTGTCTGCAAATTGTCCGTAAGCATCTTCTTCATCGGCAGGCCGCCATGACGTCACGAAGGATTGATCGATTTTCAGGCAGACAGCTTAGAGAGTTATGGGTCACGTGACAGGCCACATGTCAGGCATTATTAGTGTTCTTCTTATTCACCCCCCCCCCCCCCAACCTCACCCTCTCTCCCTCCCTTCACGCCTCACCGGCGCTACACGGAAGCCTGTCCTTACCGTTCAGACCCGGGCACGAAGCGTGCCCGTCGATCACGTGACAGAAATAAACACGCCGACGCCAGGTCTCACACCCGAAGGAGCCAAACGGGACCGAACGAGCTTGGCCGCCATTATCCGTGGGCCAATCACCACCGCCACATCACGCACTCACCGACCATGACAAGACTGATGGCGGCGGACCAACTTTTATCCCCCACCCCTCCTCCGACCAAGATGGCCGAATGATGCCAGAGATTCGGCCAGGGTAGGAGTGGGGGGGGGGGGGGGGGGTGGAGGGGGATGGGGAGGAGAGGAGAAAGAAAATAAAACATGGGCAGTTTTTTGTTTTTTTTTCCCCCCATCCCTTCCAACAAAGATGGCCGTGGCGCATCAGACGTGGCACGGCGGGCTTTATTCGGCTGTCAGCCTGCCACAGGACCACTAATCCCACCTAACTGCTTTAACGGAATCCGGTTCCAATCTCCGCGGGGACTTCCGGTTTTGAATTTTCAGGGGAACTGACGGTTTCCATCATGGCGGCCACGACTTGAGCAAGGCGCTGGGGCTGACTGACTGAATGACTGAATGAATGGGGGAGTTGGTATTAGTGGTGGTAGTGATGGTGGTGATTGGTGGTGGTCGTGGTGGGGGGTGGGGGGGGGGGGGAGGAGAACGAGGCACTTGAGGTTGGTTGGCCGGGGGTGGGTGGGGGGGGGGGAGAAGCGAGGGGGTAGGCAGGGGGTGGGTGAGGTTGGGTGTGGGCAATTAACGGTTTCCCAGTGGCCGTGAAGGCTTATCGGATCGACCAGGGGAGATCATCGACCGGAGGCCGGGAGAAAAAGTGGGTGGGTTTTGATAGGGCACGCTTCAACTGGGCAGCCGTTTGTTCCGCTAGCTGCGACCAGTGAATGGAAGCAGAGTGCGATGGGGGAGAGTATGAGGGGGTGGGGGTGGGGTAGGGGTTTGAGTGTGTGTGTGTGTGTGTGTGTGTGTGTGTGTGTGTGTTTGGTATTTGTATGCACACACCTGAAAACCAGCACGTGCGCGCGCGCGCGTGCACACACTGTCAACCTCGGTGTAATGTCAGTGGAGGAAGGACTAGCGCACAGCCCAAACACACTCACAGCTTGCTTACAATCTCATTCATATATCATGCATTCGTCACATCAAACCACTAGTAAAGTCTATAACTTTACTATACATGATCATAGAAAGAACATCAATGCATATAGAATCAAACAAAATAAAACATTCTCTCTTTCCTTGAACTTCACAAAATCATTTATCTAAAACATCATTAACTAACCCGGGTATAAACAGATTTCTACTTTACCTGGCCAGGTGATCTTAACTATTCACGAATCACTGTCTTTTCTTTTCTTTTCTTTTTCTTTTCACTGTCACTTTCACAACACGACACAACTGCCGGCACTGGTGTTGGTCTGATGGCGCCTGGTCGGGTTGAGACTGTTGGCGTTGGTCTGTGGTTCTGCTTGGCGAAGTGACGCTGCCAGGTATGAGGTCGAACCCCCGGTTAGGGTAGAACAGTGACTATCAACATCGATCTGTTCTCCTTTCTTTCTTCCTGCATTAACGCATTGCACTCTCTCTCTCTCTCCTCTCTTCTAGTCTGCTCTTATCAAATGGACATGGTTGCTTTTCTTTTCTTTTTTCTTTTCTTTCTTTTCTTCTTCATAAATTAGCAACTCTCTCCCTCTCTCCACATCTCTCCTCAGTCCTTCCTCTGCAGACTATCTCATGCTAATCTCTCAACTTGGTTCTCTTCTCTCCTCCCCTCATCTCTCTCTCTCTCTGCCCTTCTCTCCTGCAGAGCTCCACTCAGAACCTCTCTCTCCCTCTCTCTCTCTGTTCGTTCTTCCCCTCGTTCTCTCCTCTCTTCATCTCTCTGCCTTTTCCTCGTGCAGAGACTACACCTAAAACCTCCTCATCTCTCTGTCTCTGTTCGTTCTCATCTCCCTGCCTTCCTGTAGGCGAGAGCCTACTCTCCCGAACTCCTCCCTCTCTCTCTCTCTGTCTGTTCGTTTTCCTCCCTCTCTCTCTCTCACTCACACATTCCTTTATGCTCTAACCCCGTGTCCAAGGGCCAGTACCATTGGTCAGTATTTTTACCCTTGATCCCCGAAGTTGTCTCCCTCTAATTCCATTGGACGTTCAAATCATGACAGTCCCGTCTACACGCCTTACTCTCTGTGGTGGTCAATTGGTCATTTAATTGATTAGCTAGATTTCACCCCCACCACACACTACCTTCTCCCTCTCCTTTCCTGCTTTAACCTGCGACGTCCGACTAACAATGACGTTGGTTCCACAAATTGGCCGGATAAGGCTGGCCAGGCACTGAGACTCGTTCTGGGCAGACATCGAGGCGTCGGTCAAAGCGCTTAGTCGTCTGGCGGGACAGAACGTCTCTGTGGAGCCTCTCCCTCTGCTTAATTGGCCGGACCCGACATAATGGGCCCGTCTTCCTGGAGCCTAGAATGTTTGAGTTTGGACTTATGTCCAGTTGAAGTGGCTGACGACTGACCACACTTTGGTTGTGTTGAATTTTGACCGTGACAATTTCCCCTTGCAAAAGACTATGCACCGCATTGTCTCAAAACAACGGTACAAAAAAGACAACAACCGAATTTGCTGACACACAGCTACACGCGCAAAGTTTGAAGAAAATACTTTACAACCAACGGTTTATAAATTATAAAATATACCATTAGTGGATACCACTCCAATGAGTTTCATTGACGTGCGCTCTTGCGTTATTTCGTCTCATTTTATAACGACCTCTGTGCGCACTTATGCAATTCCCCTACCTGCGGATTTGCATATCTTCTCTTCACAATTCTTATGAAAAGCACAATATAATATGATCGCGATCCATGACACTTCACTGAGGAATCTCCATCCTCACTTATTGCAAATAATGCATCACTACACAAGCGACTGTATGCTCCAAGCATAACTACATTCACATGAACAAGTCTCACAAAGAAAATATGAACAAGTCTCACACAAAAAAAAAATATGAACCATAGCCAACTGGGAATGAACCCATATCCAATCAACATAACTGGAATCAACACATATTATCAACAATGCACCGCGGATATGACTGACTTCCTCTGAGTTGCAACTTGCTAGACTACACGACTTAAATAGTCAGCTCCGACATTCTGTCGACCTGGAATGTACTGCACTCGATACCTGTAGGGCTGCAGTGCCATTGCCCAACGCAGAACTCTCTGTTTTTCAACGGGCGCCTCCTGCAGGAATTTGAGTGGTTGATGATCCGTCTCGATCACGAACTTTTTCCCCATACAAGTATTTTGTGGAATTTCTGCACGGCCCACCAACCGCTAAACACTCCTTCTCCACCGTTGCGTACCCTTCTTCACACTTTGTCAACTTCCGCTAGATATCTCACAGGAAACTCGACCTCTTCATGCTCCTGCAGCAATACTGCACCTAATCCCACCACCTGATGCATCTGTCCGCAACAAAATGGTTTGGACATATCTGGTAGCTTCAAGATGGGACGGGAACCTATCTTTCCAACACCGTTGCAGTGCTTGCTCTGCAGCGTCTGACCACTCGACCACTCCCGGGTTTTCCCTGCCTTGACCAAATCACTGAGAGGACTCGTGATTGCAGCAAAGTTTGGGACAAACTCCCTTAGAACCCCAAAAAGCCTAGCAGACTCCTGACTTCTGTTTTGGTCTTTGGTCTCTCTGAAATTCATCATCTTCTCCACCTTTCCCCTTTCTGGCTGCTTTGGTCATCTCCGAAAACAAAACCTAGGAACTCCTACTGTCTAGCCCTTCATACAGTGACACATCCCTGTATGACTCTTCGGAAACTTGGGCAACAAAATCTCCCCTTCTTCTGCTGGGTCTCTTTCACCTCATCACTGATTGCTGCTGCGCCTATGTGCTGAGTCTCACGCTGAATATATTTGCGGAGGAAATTTGCAGGGAAAAAAGTTTTGGGTTTCCCATTCCATCAATTCGGTAATCCCGACCGACCTTTTCCGTGATGGTGAATGGTCCCTTCCAATGCCTCAGCAGCTTGTTGTGACCCGTGGAAGCAGTACCAGGACTTGATCTCCCACCTTGAGGATTGTTTCCCTTTACCTTCCTGCCATATTGCTTCTTCTGAACGACCCTAGCCTTCTGCAAACTTTGCTTTGCAACCTTACCTGTCTCAAACCTGGCCCACCTTTGGAACAGGGCGAGATTGGGCCAATCAGATCAATAGCCACTCTCCTAAAATGGTGTGTCAATTAAAGGGGGTGTTTAAGAGGCGCCTTCCTCTTCACCCCTCTTGTGGCTGACCTTTGACACACGTCACATACATGCAGAAACGCTTGATGTCGCCATTTCTCCTGGCCAATGAAAGTCATCAAAGTTCGGTTTAGCTGTTTTGCTGGTGCCGAGATGACCCCGTCATGAGCGACTCGTGACCCACTGACATGACATGTCACGATAACCTGCTGGTACCTCTAACTGAGTGGTCACCTTAACCCGTCTTCCCCTTGGTGAACACTCGGGACAACAGCCGCCTTTCACAAGAAATTCTGTCTCACCTCCTCTAACCTCCTGTTTCTCTCCACCTCTTCCAACTCCCAAGACTTTACGAGCGAAGGGTCTTGTTCCTGTGCTGCCCTAAACTCATCAAGCGACAACGTCTATGCCCGACTTCCTTCCTGGGACAACTAACGGTTTAACAACCTTTTCCTCCCTTTTTGCTCCGTGTTTGAACTGCTGCCCCTGTAGCAGTCAAACAACTCAGGATCCCCTGGATCCCTTGCACCCTGGGATATTCCCAATGATCAAATCATGAAGGGTTTCTCCATCACCAACGCAGACAAATCGCCTGAGAAGTAAGGGGTACGTACTTCTTTCTTAGCAACTGGAAACTCCCTCACAGTGCCATGATTTTGAGTACAGGTCTGGATTTGCCCTGTCAAATCCCCTTTATCGACCAGCGTTGTTCGTTACTACACCGCATGAACAACCCAGTGTCTCGTAACACTTTTACCCTCTGTGGGCCCATCCACCCTTCTTCCCACTGGTAACGAACCACTCAGCCTAGTGCCCTCCATTCCCTGACACTGACTGCTGTCCAGTGCTAGCCCTAAGGGGCACTCTACCCTCTTCCGACTAACCCTTTTGGTTCCACTGCAGGGCGTTTCCCCTGACGCCCCTTTTTCCACCTCTTTGCAAGGCGCTGCCTCTGGAACCTCATGCGACAATCCCTAGCCATCATGTCCCCTTCCTGTGACAAATGAAACACCCAATTCCTTTTGCCCTTCCCCGCCCCACCACTGGTTTGCAGACTTTGCAAAAACTCCCCTGGTCCCTTGCACTCTCTCCCTGTGCCTAGCACCTGTTTTCACCCGCACCTTAGTGCCCAAACGTGCCTCTCTATACACCTCTGCGAACTTCAACAACTCCCCTGCTGTCTCTGGGTGTCTCTCTTTCAAATGTATGGTTAACTCGGGGCCGCAACCTGACAAAATCTGTTCTTTCATAACTAGCTCTTTCAATTCAGCGAACTCCTTCTTCGTACTACTCAACTCTAATTGTTGTTCAATAGGGGTGTTCTTTTCTTCCGCCATTATATCTCTTTTTTTTCTGAACAAGATTTTATTACTACGACAGCCAAACTGGTGGTTTCCGACACGAGTGACGTAATAGCACAATCCTATGAATGATAATATTAGCTTGGGACAACGTAATTAGTTTTTATAAGACGCCCAGCGCCTGACCCAACTATGAGAGCGAATTATAGGAAATCTGTGCGAAATGAGTACTCTGGGGCTGAAATGCCAAGCCTAGTATTAACTATCTTGGAAGCAATGCCAAGCCTAGTATTTAACTATCTTGGAACATACAGTAAGACAACCCCTTGTCTTAGATTACAACACTTGAATCCCACCCAGCTTCCTCTCTGAGAAGTTGAACAATTATAATAAATGGGCCAGAATATCCTGGCAGGCTCGCCAATAAATTGTCAACCTCGGTGTAATGTCAGTGGAGGAAGGACTAGCGCACAGCCCAAACACACTCACAGCTTGCTTACAATCTCATTCATATATCATGCATTCGTCACATCAAACCACTAGTAAAGTCTATAACTTTACTATACATGATCATAGAAAGAACATCAATGCATATAGAATCAAACAAAATAAAACATTCTCTCTTTCCTTGAACTTCACAAAATCATTTATCTAAAACATCATTAACTAACCCGGTATAAACAGATTTCTACTTTACCTGGCCAGGTGATCTTAACTATTCACGAATCACTGTCTTTTCTTTTCTTTTCTTTTTCTTTTCACTGTCACTTTCACAACACGACACAACTGCCGGCACTGGTGTTGGTCTGATGGCGCCTGGTCGGGTGAGACTGTTGGCGTTGGTCTGTGGTTCTGCTTGGCGAAGTGACGCTGCCAGGTATGAGGTCGAACCCCCGGTTAGGGTAGAACAGTGACTATCAACATCGATCTGTTCTCCTTTCTTTCTTCCTGCATTAACGCATTGCACTCTCTCTCTCTCTCTCTCTCTTCTAGTCTGCTCTTATCAAATGGACATGGTTGCTTTTCTTTTCTTTTTTCTTTTCTTTCTTTTCTTCTTCATAAATTAGCAACTCTCTCCCTCTCTCCACATCTCTCCTCAGTCCTTCCTCTGCAGACTATCTCATGCTAATCTCTCAACTTGGTTCTCTTCTCTCCTCCCCTCATCTCTCTCTCTCTCTCTGCCCTTCTCTCCTGCAGAGCTCCACTCAGAACCTCTCTCTCTCCCTCTCTCTCTCTGTTCGTTCTTCCCCTCGTTCTCTCCTCTCTTCATCTCTCTGCCTTTTCCCTCGTGCAGAGACTACACCTAAAACCTCCTCATCTCTCTGTCTCTGTTCGTTCTCATCTCCCTGCCTTCCTGTAGGCGAGAGCCTACTCTCCCGAACTCCTCCCTCCTCTCTCTCTGTCTGTCGTTTTCCCTCCCTCTCTCTCTCTCACTCACACATTCCTTTATGCTCTAACCCCGTGTCCAAGGGCCAGTTACCATTGGTCAGTATTTTTAACCCTTGATCCCCGAAGTTGTCTCCCTCTAATTCCATTGGACGTTCAAATCATGACAGTCCCGTCTACACGCCTTACTCTCTGTGGTGGTCAATTGGTCATTTAATTGATTAGCTAGATTTCACCCCCACCACACACTACCTTCTCCCTCTCCCTTTCCTGCTTTAACCTGCGACGTCCGACTAACAATGACGTTGGTTCCACAAATTGGCCGGGTAAGGCTGGCCCAGGCACTGAGACTCGTCTGGGCAGACATCGAGGCGTCGGTCAAAGCCGCTTAGTCGTCTGGCGGGACAGAACGTCTCTGTGGAGCCTCTCCCCTCTGCTTAATTGGCCGGACCCGACATATGGGCCCGTCTTCCTGGAGCCTAGAATGTTTGAGTTTGGACTTATGTCCAGTTGAAGTGGCTGACGACTGACCACACTTTGGTTGTGTTGAATTTTGACCGTGACACACACACACACACACACACACACACACACACACACACACACACACACACACACACACACACACACACACTCACTCACTCACTCACACACACACACACACACACACACTCACACACACACACACACACACACACACACACACACACACACACACACACACATACACACACACACACACACACACACACACACACACACACACACACACACACACACACACTTAAGGCACGCACACGCGTATTCACTAGCACTATCGCCACAACGACAGCCACCACAAACACAATAATTGGTCAATACCACCATCAGCAGTTTCTTCACACCAAAAGACTAATATTGCCGCATTTACAGCTGGCTGTCCATGTCTCTCTGTGTAACCCCTTCCTCGCCTTTCTTTCTTCCTTATTTCATTTATTTATCTTATCCTTTCCCTGTTCTACTTTTGAAAAAAAGAAAAAGAAAAAGGTGCCAAACAAGAGAAGATGTGAAACCGGCAACATAGATAATGTGGCGACGGCACAAAACAATTCATTCCCATTCTCTCTGCTCGGGCACAATTTGTGATTGACTGTGCGGACGGTGGGATGAAAGTGACAAAGAACACAAGCCAGAGAAAGCAAAGATCGCATCAACAACAAACAAAAAATAGAAGAAAACTTCCCGAGGCTTGAGGGAAAAGTGTTCTCTCTCAAAAGAGGTCCAGCAGAACGTCATAGATGTCTCTGTCAGAACTGCAAAATTATTAGGATGTACCAGACTAATTTGTTGTTTGTGCGTTTTCAAATACTTTTAAGATTCAAGATTGTTTCCGAGCCTTAGCAACAACAATACCATCATCATTGCGATTGCCCCATAAGCAAGAGAACATGGGCATAAAGATCACGCATAATTATGATTATATTTAGTGTGCCTCCAATGTTGACCATTCCTGAAATGTCTACACGAAAGAGTGGAAGCAAGTTCAACAGTTCAACAACACACGAAACGGGCAAAAAACGAAACAAAACTGTAAATGGGAAAATTGTTTTTTTATTTGGCCGCCAAACACACAAGGAAATAACTATGCCGAATTATTCTATCAGAAACAAAAAGTTGATTTTGAAAACGGACCTGAAAAACCTCTCTCTCTCTCTCTCTCTCTCTCTCTCTCTCTCTCTCTCTCTCTCTCGCTCTCTCTCTCTCCTGTAAAACTCCCTCTCTCATATTCACGTACGCAAACACGCACGCACGCATGCACGCACATTAAATATGCACAAAAAGGAAATTTGTTGCACTAACCCATGTAATGAGATAAGCATGATCACACTGTACTCTTTGTCTCTCAACCTATGTGAAAGAAACGAATAAAATATTGAACGTAAAAGAAAAGTATTAGATGAAACACGCAGGGATCAGAAGAAAATAAACGACAACAGATAAACAAATAAGAAGAAAAGACGGGTACACGTTATGGATGGTAATTTATGTAACGAGATGGGGAAAAAAATCAACAAAACGGAAGTCGCATTACCTTAATGCCAAGCTATGCAACATAATGCTGGGGAAAAACGGAATAAACACACACACACACACACACACACACACACACACACACACACAGAGAGAGAGAGAGAGAGAGAGAGAGAGAGAGAGAGAGAGAGAGAATTTACAAAGCTGTGGGAATCATTTTAACTGTAGCGTAAAAAAAAAAAAAACAGACAGACACACACACACACACACACACACACACACACACACAAAGGGGGAGAAAAGTGGGGGAAAACAAAACAAGAAAGATAAAAAGAAAAAAAATCGGGAAACGTTTCCATTTCGGATGTTTCCAAAGGAACAAAATCTCGTGCACGTGCAGCACGGCGTGAACTGGCGCGTGTTGTTGCAATTTGGCGCCCGCATAACGGTGGGGTCGTTTTGATCCCACCACAAGGGGAGCGGGAACAATCAGCTGCGACGAGAGATGCATGAACATTGAATATGATTTTGATTTCGCCAAGTCACAGCTCAACTTTGCATAAACGAAAGAACGGAATTGCACGTGAATGGGGCCCGGGGGGAAGGGTGGGGGGGGGGGGGGGGGATAATTATGACACACGGAGTCGACCCTGTTAAGTAGTCATGCCGTTTTGATTTTCCACCTCTACGGAAACAGTCACGCTTTACGGATGTTTCCATTATTTTGATGAGGAACAATTCTGTCATGATGCCTTGCTATGTTAAAAAAGTGGGGTCACTTTTGCTCCCATAAAAACCAACACAGAGTAACTTTTATTCAAGACTGGCACAGTGCTAAGTTAATTAAGGACAGTAGTCACACCCATTCTTTCTGACTGCTACCTTTTGGAAATTTGTCACATGTTTTGTTTTTGTTTTTGGAAAATAGGGACGCGCCATTGATCAAATCAAAATCTCGCCAGTGCATACCTTACACAATTATTTAAATCTAACATCAGGTATACAGGTTCTAGGTCAAAAGACTTTCTGAAAATATTAATCAAGGAATCTACGTATTATTTGTTCGGAAATTATAGTTCTACAACTTAAAGGTGAACTTTTATAAGCCTTTGCGTGATTTTCTTTTTTCCTTTTTTTTGGTTTTGTTTTGCTGTTGAATTAAGTCGCACTCTCATTCGCTTAATTTCTCCTAAAAGAAAAGAAACCGCGGGCATTTAGCTCATCACGAACTTAAGACGCCCAGTGTAGCGCCTCCTTTTGTCGGACAACATCTGACAGTGTTTTTAATTAAAGGCTTTACAAGAGAGTCTGTTTTTCTCTTGGGGTTGATGTTAACCATGGTCGAGAAACAATTGTACAGGAGTAGGACAGTTCGGGGGAATCTGTCTACTTCATCACCGGTGAAGTAGCTTGGGTATTCGCTAGGCCTGGCTGACAACTGATATTTTCGGGGCAAAAAATGAGGTGAATAACTAATCAACTAATCTGTCGCATAGAAGGAGGAATTTTTAGACCCCGAGAGAGAGAGAGAGAGAGAGAGAGAGAAAGAGAGCATGCACTGCCCACACCAAATCGATTGAATTTTCTGATGCGATGGAAGACGAAAACAAACCAACTGAACAGGAAACAACGAAGCACACAACATTCATCGTCGAATATCAACATTCACTCGGGCAGATCAGACAAAGACACGTAACCTCAAAGACCCAGACAGTTATTGCTTGCATGTCCAGACGATTTATCCTCCACCCCCCCCCCCCCCCTTTTCACACCCTCCTCACCGCTCCCTCCCCCTTTTTGCTATACCCCTCTATCCACTCCCCCCCCCCCCCCCCCAAGATCCATCTGAATTAGTTTTCTAGCCGTGGACAGAATATTGAAGATAAATTTCAATGATGAAACATTTTGTTGTTGTTTATTTACGTACTTCCATACATTTACTTTTCAACCGTTGGGTGAAGAGAGTTTGGTTTCGATTAGATCGTCAGGGAGTTTCTCATTATTTTTTAATCCATAGGAGGGGGGTGGGAGAGAGAAAGAGGAGAGAGAATGGACTGAAAACAGACACACGCACACACATATGGGAGACATACACACATATGGGAGGTACATTACATTTTGACACCGCGTAGAAAGGTTTGTTTCATAAGGTGCCTTCAGCGTTACAAAATCCCTTACAACTCTCTCTCTCTCTCTCTCTCCTCTCTATATATATATATATATATATATATAATTATAAACAAAGCTTGCTCTTATGTCTTAGATTGAAGAAATAGGGGGAGATACGCATTCATATCTGCAGTGGAGATGATTCTGCCTAACTAACAGTATGTGCTTGAGTGGGTGAATGGGATCACCATTTTCTTTTGCTTCTTAGATGGCAACCTTTGGTTGGTTTTTTGAAAACTCAACAAACATACTACGGTATTGCACACCAACCTTTTCTGGGATTGCATTTTTCTTAAACTGAAAAGGCAGAGGAGTCAAATTACCACTTTCCCGCGTCACTGAGGAGAAACCACCAAGTTTCGAAATATCGGTATATGACCAGGAGTTACATGTTAGTGAGTTTCCCTCCCTATTGGAGGATGTCTCCCCCTTGGAGAATATAAGCTTGCTGAAGGCTCATTTTGAGAAGCATTTATTTTATTTTTCCCCATTCACCCACTCAAGCACATACTGTTAGTTAGGCAGAATCATCTACCACGCAGATATGAATGCGTATCTCCCCCTATTTCTTCAATCTAAGACATAAGAGCAAGCTTTGTTTATAATTCAATATTTCTTGCAGTCATTGCAACACCAAGCTGCTCTGTAAGTTGCTGGAACGGTGCGGTACTTATCCTTGGAATTTATTAGTTTGTTGTATTATATATATATATATTCGAAGGTGTCAAGCCAAATGTAGGAAAATTAAGTGTTTCTCATTTATGGCGAACAAGCAAATGAATCCATATCCGGTAAAAGCAGCAAATGAAACAGTCGTACCTATTTTCACGCTATCCGATAGCCACTAATACCAATGCATCATACCTGTGCTGTTATGGCCAGAAACCAAACAAAACTGAATAGCAGTTAGTGAAACAAACAAACAAACAAACAGAGCAAAAACACCAACGTATGAGGAAATACGAAACTGACGCAACAGAGAGGCCTACACTTCATTTGTTCCGTCAATGCGAGATGACGACTAACGTTAGGAATGGTCTTACGTGATGGAAGGCCCATCAATTAACAAAAGGAAAGTCTGAAAAGAAGTTACGGACAGCTTTCCTCTCCACTTTGTTCTACCTCCTAACTAGGGGATGGTACGTTTAAAGACCCACAAAGACGTCCTGAGAGGGGGGGGGGGGGGGGGGGGGGGGGAGGGGGGGGGGGAGTGGGGTTCGGGGTAGGAGGAGTGGTGACACTCTCGAACATCACCTACCAGCTGGTACTACCAGAACGACATATCTGGACGGCTGACATGCCTGTGTTTCTGTTGGTTCTCTACCGTTGGAACACACAACCTTGTGAATTTGTGAACGTTAATTAATGTCCTAAAGCCCCCCCCCCCCTCCCTCCCCACCTGCCTGCCATCACCTCTCCCCCTCCACCCCCTGCCACCACCCCCAACCCTGAGCATTGTTCAGGGGGCCTGGTCCTGCTAGAATTGTGAGAATTGTGATCCCAGTCAATGTTTTGTATATGTTCCTCGAGGCAGACTCATCGATCACCACTGTCAGCAAGATTTCGCAAACAACTACGAAATGAATCTAAACGAAACTTGGTGAAAAGACACCGTGTGGTCAAGGGAGGGGAGCTTTTACATTCAGCTGCGGGTCCGGACCAGGAGACAGACTGACGTTGCGTTAGCACTCTGCGAAGGTCTGAAAATCGTTCAAGTTTGTTCTGTGATCGATTCCCGCTCGAGTTACTACTGAGTTTGTAATCCTGTCAGGGTTTGAATATTAGTTAAGAGTGATGTTTCTGCGTACAGCGAATGCATCGGATCATGGCACAAATCCCGTCACTTCGTGTGTGTTCGTGCTGTGTGTGTGTGTGTGCTGTGTGTTGTGTGTGTGTGTGTGTGTGTGTGTGTGTGTGTGTGCGCGCGGCGTTTGGTGTTGTGTGTGTGTGGTGTTTATTGTTTGTTGTTTGTTTGTCTGAGTTCGTTTTTTTAAGTTGTAGGGCCGGGAACATATGCACGGTAATGGGTTTTTTGATGAGGTTTAATCATTTTGTGTGTGCTCTCTGCTTTGTCAGATGTGTACTGTTTTTGAGAAAATCCAGTAAATGTAGCACAGTCCATGCCTTTGTGTGTCCCAGGCTCAGGCAGATCAGCTGTGTCAGAAAAATCCTTTTTGAGCGGTGACGTTTTTTTAACGTAGTCCATGCTTGTTGTGTGTTTCCCCCGGCCAGGGAGGATCCAGCTGTATTTGAGAGTCCCAGTAGGGTGACGTTCAACCGTAGTCCATGCTTTTTGGTACTCAGGGGGTCCAGCGTTTGGAAAAGGGCCCGTAATGGGAACTTTTAAGTTTAGTTTTTTGGGGGCCCCGGGGGGTCCCAGTGGCAGTTTCCGCTGGGGTGCTCGGACCGGCCCGCCGCGCTCATGGGGGGACCAAGGGGAGTTTAAGCTGGGGGGAACCCGACGAGGGGGCCCCACGCTGGGGCAGGCAAGTCCAACCCAACTGAACACCCCAAGCGAGCCGCGCCTCGCTACTACACGACAAAAACATCATGACCAAGGGCACGGGAAACGCTACCCTACAAGTTTGACTTCGCCGGCTGGCCCAGCCAGCAGCCGTCCACCACCGCCCCACGGGGGTACAATACCCGCAGAATCTTTATGTCCCCCTACCACCCCACCACCCGGGTCCCACCCCACAGCCCCAAGTCAACTTCAGAACACTCACTTTGCCCATCTCCAACTCCCCCGGGACGTTCGCCTCCCACTCGGGGGATTTTCCCCCTAGCACGGGCGGGAACCTTACCCCAACCTTTTTCCCCATCCGGTCCCACGCCCCCCACC
>CM031612.1:62188003-62210503 GCA_018398815.1 Conus ventricosus
AACCTATACACGCCTCTGTCTCCGCATCGGAGAGACACAACATGACGTAGATTTACCAGTTCCAGCAACCCTCTCTGACCAAACTCCAGCAAAGGGCAACAACTCGACATGCATGTTATTTTTCAAGCTTGCGTATTTCAAACTGTAATCGCAGTGCGTTTTGCCGTGTATCTATGTTACTGATCATGTTGACGCTTGCCAAATGTATAGACATAGGCGAGCACTTTATTTGTTCTCGTTACGGCACAGTAGTGCTTAATGTGTAAGCAGCGTTAACTTTATGCATTACATATATTATGCATTATCAACCAAGATGTCTCTCAAATTACAGCAGACCTATTGCCATACGTCAAAGTAAAATTGATAAAACAAGGACAAAACCAAACTAGAACAAAACACACACAAAAAAAGCAACAAAAAAAAAACAAACAAAAAAACCAACAACAGGTATTCACACAAAAGTCTCTCTCTCTTCTTCTTCCTAAAATACTGGTTCACTCAAAAACGAGTAGGTCACCAGCGCGCATGTTAAAAAGTAAATTAAAATAACATAAAATAGTGCGACTCAGACTGTTGGCCCCTGGAGCAAATTTGGCAACAAGGGGTCGCACTCGATATTAAAAAAAAAAAAAGAATTAAAAAAAAACAACACCGAAGGATAAAATAGCACCCGGGATTCAAACGTAATACTAATTCAGCGAGAAAATGGCATTTGGAAGTTACGTTTGGTTACTGAACAAGAAAATGGCAAATGGAAGACTCATTTTGTGCTGACGGAACAAGAAAATGGCATCTGGTTGTCAAACGCTGTTCTTGGTAAACGAGAAAATGACATCCCCAAAAAAGAAGAAAAAGATACATCCAAAAGTGCGGGTGTGACCCAAGGAAACACTGTCCTCAACTGCCGAAACAAACCAGCTGGCAGTAATCCTGAACCATCCTTGGAAGCCCGCGCTGGGTTCAGGGTGCAGGCACGCACAGGGCATTCCATCAAGATGTCAAGGGTTATACAATTGCTCCCTGGCAGACGCCATTATGTAATGGCCACTGGATGTCAAACATTGCCCTTACTAAACGAGAAAACGGCATTCTCCAGGAAGACGTTGAGCACAAATGTACGATAGAATGGCATCTAGGAGTAGTACTGACTGAACGAAAAAATGGTACCCAGTAGTCATCGTTGTCCTGGCTGTACAAGAAATTAATTCGCTATTAGAAAAATGCGTGAACAGTGAACACCTTCCAGAGAAGTATGAAATCTTATCATGTCCACGATATTTGTCATCTTTAATATACAAGCTTCGTCTCAAAGTGTAGCATGTGATTGTTCAAATCTTCTATCAGTGGACCATATTCTTTTTCATTGTTCAATATTAACTTCATTGTATAAAGAATCGAACGTGGATGTGACTGTACACGATTCTATCAAAACAATAACCCACAAACCAGACATCGTGCAAATAGCAAAAGTGCTTTCCATGCATCAAATTAATAGATTTTTATAAACGCTTCCCTTCTTGCTTTAAAAATTTTTTTTTTATAGTCTAATATCACCAAGTGTGAACAGACTCTAAATTAAAGAACTCACACACTCACTTGTCCTGGCTGAAAAAGAGAATGGCATCCGCAAGAAAAAAAAAAGTGTGCAGTTGTACAATAGATTAGTATCTGGTAGTTAAGGAATGGCGATTGAACGAAAACATGGCATCCGGTAGTGTCACCAAGTGCTGGCTGAAGGAGACAATACACCCGGTAGTGTCACCAAGTGCTGGCTGAAGGAGACAATACACCCGGTAGTGTCACCAAGTGCTGGCTGAAGGAGACAATACACCCGGTAGTGTCACCAAGTGCTGGCTGAAGGAGACAATACACCCGGTAGTGTCACCAAGTACTGGCGAAGGAGAGAAACGTCGGGTAGTGTCACAAAGTACTGGTGAAGGAGAAAAATACTTCGGGTAGTTTCACAAAGTGTTGGCTGAAGGAGAAAAAGACATCGGAAAGTCACATAATATTGAAGGAGAAAAAGACATCGGGTAGTGTCACAACATGTTGGCTGAAGGAGAACAAGACATCGGGTAGTGTCACATAATGTGAAGGAGAAAAAGACATCGGGTAGTGTCACATAATGTTGAAGGAGAAAAAGACATCGGGTAGTGTCACAACATGTTGGCTGAAGGAGAAAAAGACATCGGGTAGTGTCACAACGTGTTGGCTGAAGGAGAAAAACACATCGGGTAGTGTCACAACGTGTTGGCTGAAGGAGAAATAGACATCGGGTAGTGTCACAAAGTGCTGGCTGAAGGAGAAATAAACATCGGGTAGTGTCACAAAGTGCTGGCTGAAGGAGAAAAAGACATCGGGTAGTGTCACAAAGTGCTGGCTGAAGGAGAAATAAACATCAGGTAGTGTCACAAAGTGCTGGCTGAAGGAGAAATAAACATCGGGTAGTGTCACAAAGTGCTGGCTGAAGGAGAAATAGACATCGGGTAGTGTCACAACGTGCTGGCTGAAGGAGAAATAGACATCGGGTAGTGTCACAAAGTGCTGGCTGAAGGAGAAATAGACATCGGGTAGTGTCACAAAGTGCTGGCTGAAGGAGAAACAGACATCGGGTAGTGTCACAAAGTGCTGGCTGAAGGAGAAACAGACATCGGGTAGTATGACAAAACGGTGGCTGAAGGAGAAAAAGACATCTGGCAGTCTGACACAATGGTGACCGAACGCGAAATGGCTTGCGGCACTCAAATTCAGCGCTGAGCAAGAAAACGGCGTATGATAGTTGAATACAAGGACCGTTATTGACATTATAGACATACAAATTCGACGGTAAAAACAGTGTTTTAAGTGTATGCATTTGTCACATGACTTGCCATGTTTTACCGTAAACATTGTGGATTGTATGCATGCCGTGTAAACATCAGGAAAATACTGTTTAGTTGGATAAAAAACATTCTTCTGAAAAATCGTAGTGTGGCAAACTTTTTCGTGAAAGGCAATATTGCAGTGCTTGAGGAAGAGAAGAAGCACACAGTTTCGTTTTCTTTTTTAATATCTTTCTTGTGTTTTTCAGTAATGTAGATTAAAAGAAACATTTGTGGAAACAAAATTGCATCGATTTACAGTTTTCTGTACATATGGGTTGAATATTGAATATTCACTCATTGTATAAAGACCACGCCTCAAGACGTTCCACCCGAGTTCGTGTTTGAGTGACTAAGGCCAGTGAACATGTTTATGTGCTCCGGTGTTTCAAGAGGAGTTAGTTTGAAATCTATGTTTAAGTTTAAGATTAGAATTTGGTGTGTACTTTTCTGATTTGTCCCCCCATTTGCAAACGATTGCTGGACATTTTCTTTCAGCATTGATGATCATAGAGATCATGAGCTGGATGGTGGTAAACAATACAGTTTCGATGGGAAAAAATCAGTCATCTTCCATATAAACCATGAACTGTACAAACATTTTATGATGAAACCAGCTGACCTGATTGACTGTACAAATGTGGTGAACAGTACTTGTTAGTCAGATTTATCCTGTTTTTAAAAACCGCGAAATCTAAAATCTGAACGTTTCAACATCAAGGCCAGTGAAAGTCCGTACTACTGTTGCTTGTCATACATATGTACCATTTTTATGTCATACATATGTACCATTTTTATGTCATACATATGCACCATTTTTATGTCATACATTATGTACCATTTTTATGTCATAGATATGTACCATTTTTTATGGTCATTTAAGATTAGTTTGTTTTCTGAGTCAGTTGTGCAAAAACGTGCAACGCAAAGACTAGGTAGGGAAAGAAAGAACTCCCCTGAACAGTTTTTACTCACACATCTCTTCCCGCAGCTTTTCGTTTAATTAGAGTGAACATATCTGTACCGCCCCATTGTCTAGGTTTAAGCTGCAATCCATTTTTCGAGGGAAAAGAATGAAACATGCTTTGAACTAAAACACACAGGAAGTGCTTTTTCATCGCTATATTTGTATTCCATTTTTGACTTTAGAAAACACAATCAGTTAAAAAAAAAATGAATAAGTAAAATAAAAAGGCGGGATGGAGGAGTTGGGAATGGAGCGAGGGGGCTGAATGGAAGTGGGCAACATCATCATGTAATTTCATAGCCTGAGCCACATTCCCCTGTTCAGACTTGAAAAAAAAAGAAATGGCTGTTTACCTAAGACCACAATTTTCGCCAATCACCCTTTCCTTACCCTGTGGCCAAAGCCGTTTCCCTGTCCCTTTCCGCCATGGCGGCCTATCCCTGTCTACAAGAAATCCGACTCGAGCCCCAAGCTCAGTGTTGGCCATTATCCCATTCTGCCAGGATCTATCCCCCCTGATTTTCTATTTCTCCTAATCGACTGGAACCTCCTCCATCTTGGACTGGCGTCATAAATCCACAGGCCCTGCGGACAACAAATTGACGGGGCCGGGGTCGTCACAATTACTGCGAGGAAATGTAAGCGGCGCGCGCAGCACTGCGGCTCCCTCGCCTGCCTTAAAGAAAAAAAAAAAAGAAGAAGAAGAAGAGCCCGGATCGATAGCGAACCCCCCGGATCGATGGAAGTGATTTCCCCTTCTCCCCCCTCCCCTCCTCCCATCTCAGACTTCTCCCCGTCCAAAAGAGCCTCCACCACCGGTTCCTTGCGATAGGTATCTAAACTGGCGGAAGGCGGAGACAAGAAAAATATTCGGCGATTAATTTTCTTTCCCGGGGCTCCCTTTGAGCGCGGGGCTTTATCTGGACGTCTAGAAAATTGGATTTCCTTCCCAGTTAGAGGGGCGAGCGGTGTCGCAACATGCTGCCGCGCCCCATTATCATGGCCCCCGGTCTCCTCGCCATCTCCTCTGCCTCCCCCTTCTATCGGCACCCCTGATCCGCCTGCGGGGCTGAAATGAATTGTGCCCTTCTCCTCGGCTCATCCGTCCACGCCCCCCCCCCCCCCCGCCATCCCATCCCTTCCCCTCCACCCCCGGTCTCCCATCCGCCTTCTTCCATCTCCTCCACCATAACCTCCTCCTCCTCCTCCTCCTTCTCCTTCCCCTCCGTCCTCCCCGACAGATACTCCGCGTCTGCTCCCCTGATGGGCTCGGGCAGTCTCCAAGGGCCGTGATTGAATGAAGAGGGCTTGTGCACACTCACCGCATTGGCCTTGGAGGGTCTTGTGACTTGAGGGGGTGGGGGGTGGGGGTGGGGGAGACAGGGGAGGGGGGTGGGGGGTCGGCTCCGCAGAACTGGGGTGTGTAGGTTGGGGGAATGGGGAAGAAAGCGCACAGAGAGGGAAGAGGATAATGGAAAGGTAGGGGGAGGGGTGGATGAGGAAAGAGAAGGTTGAGAATGGTTGGACAATAGAAAGATGAAGGATGATTCGAACCTGGGGAAAAAACATTCAGAAGAAGAAGAAGAAGGAAAAGAGGAAGGAGGAGGAGGAGGACAAGGAGAAGGAGAAGAAGAAGGAGGGGGAGGAGGAGGAGAAGAAGAAGAAGAAAAAGAAGAAGAAGAAGAAGAAGAAGAAGAAGAAGAAGAAGAAGAAAAAAAGAAGAAGAAGAAGAAGAAGAAGAAGAAGAAGAAGAATATGAAGAAACGAAGAAAGAAAGAAGAAAGAACAGAAAAGGAATCTTACGGGTGATAAGGACGACCGGACCGTCGTTAATGTGATCATTGAGACCACAAAATTATTGTCGCTTTTGTTTGCCGATTTCAACGCAAGTGTGAAAAGGGTGGGGAAAAAAACCCAGGGAGCTCACAGGATTTATCACCCAGGGCCCAGGTCAGCCTCATCCTCTCTACCTCCTTCTGATCATTATCTTCATTAGTATTGTCTGTCTGGACAGTGTGAGGACTACAAGCAATACATTATCTGCACAGGTGATGTATCGCCATCTTAATTGCATTCGTGTTCATTACTACACTACACTATGGTACAGATAATGTATTGCCATCTACATTGCAGTCGTGTTCATGATAACACTACACTATGGTACAGATAATGTATTGCCGTGTTCGTTGCCATTCGCGTTCATTACTACACTACATTATGGTACAGATATATGTATTGCAATCTTCATAGCCATTCGTGTCCGTTACCACACTACATTATGGATTCGTACTGCTTTCAGTTGTATAAACATGTACACTGTTTACAGCACCTCTGGTCTGTTGCCCAGGACTGAAGATAGAAGTCTGCGGTGATCCTTCACCGGTCAAGCGCCCATCAAGGCATCTCTTTTCGACTTTCTGTCGCGGAACAACCAGGACGAGGATGTTCGTCATGGCATCCCTCATTGACCTCTCGGGGACAGGATGAAGATGTTCATTGAGGCATCCCTCATTGACCTCTCGGGGACAAGATGAAGATGTTCATTGAGACATCCCTCATTGACCTCTCGGGGACAGGATGAAGATGTTCATTGAGACATCCCTCATTGACCTCTCGGGGACAGGATGAAGATGTTCATTGAGACATCCCTCACTGACCTCTCGGGGACAGGATGAAGATGTTCATTGAGACATCCCTCATTGACCTCTCGGGGACAGGATGAAGATGTTCATTGAAACATCCCTCACTGACCTGCTGTCATGGAACAGTCACAATGTGTTTTAAAAGGTATTTTAAGTACCTCCGCCGGTCAACATGGACAAACAAATTGCTAGACAAAACACGACGCGTTTCGACCTCTTAGGTCTTCTTCAGACAGGATGAACAACATTCAGGACACTGAAAACGAAGAACGATGAGCGATCACTTCTCTTTCCGAATTCGGCGCAAGATTGCTATCCCTCATTGGTCTTCTGCAATGGGAAAATCAGGAAGAGATGTTCATCAGGGCATCCCGCATTGATCTGTTGTCATGGAAAATCAGGATGAGGATGTTCATGAAGACATCCCGCATTGATCTTTTGTCATGGGACGATCAGGATGAGGATGTTCATTGAGACATCACTCAACGCCCGTCTTGCGCTGAATTCGAGAAGATACGTGATTCTTCGTTTTCATTGTCCTGAATGTTGATTATCCTGCCTGAAGAAGACCTAAGTGGTCGAAACGCGTCGTGTATTATCATATAATTTGTTTGTCCATGTTAACCGGCGGAGTTACTTAAAATTCCTTTAAAAAATTTGTCTTGATATTCGTCTGCAGTTCGCTCACTTTGAAACTAAATCACAATGAGAATGCTCACCAAAGCACCCCTCATCGATCTTCTTCCATGGGACAGTCAGGATGAGATATTCATCGGGGCATCCCTCATTGATCTTCTCTCATGGGACAATCAGGATGAGGATTTCATTAAGGCACCCCTCATTGATCTTCTATCAAACAAGGATGAGGATACTCATCGAGGCATCCCTCATTGATCTTCTGTCATGGGACAATCAGGATGAGGATTTCATTAAGGCACCCCTCATGGATCTTCTATCAAACAAGAATGAGGATACTCATCGAGGCATCCCTCATTGATCTTCTGTCATGGGACAATCAAGATGAAGCATCCCTCATTGATCTTCTGCCATGGGGCAATCAGTATGACGATGTTCATGAAGACACCCCTCATTGATCTGTCAGGACAATCAGGATGAGGATGTTCATGAAGACACCCCTCATTGATCTGTCAGGACAATCAGGATGAGGATGTTCATGAAGACACCCCTCATTGATCTTCTGTCATGGAACAATCGAGATGAAACATCCCTCATTGATCTTCTGTCATGGAACAATCAGGATATATGTTCCTAGGGGCACCCCTCATTGATCTTCAGTCATGGACCAATCACGATGATATGTTCCTAGGGGCACCCCTCATTGATCTTCTGTCATGGACCAATCAGGATGATATGTTCCTAGGGCACCCCTCATTGATCTTCTGTCATGGACCAATCAGGATGATATGTTCCTAGGGGCACCCCTCATTGATCTTCAGTCACAGGACAATCAGGATGATATGTTCCTAGGGGCACCCCTCATTGATCTTCTGTCACGGACCAATCAGGATGATATGTTCCTAGGGGCACCCCTCATTGATCTTCAGTCACAGGACAATCAGGATGATATGTTCCTAGGGGCACCCCTCATTGATCTTCTGTCATGGACCAATCAGGATGATATGTTCCTAGGGGCACCCCTCATTGATCTTCAGTCACAGGACAATCAGGATGAGGATGCTAAGGATTCTGTTTCTTTCTTTCCCCATTTCCTCCCCTCCCCCTCTTTCCCCTTTCCTCATCCCTCCCGTTGATAACATTATTTTTTTCGTTTTCACACAGGAACTGTTATCATACACACATCAAATACGGAAAAAGAAGTCAATGTATACGGAAAGAAACGATTAGATTGCTTGCTCTAAGCATTGGAAAAGAGAAGATTATTGAAAGATGCATTATGTCCAACTGCTTGAATTTCATTTTCCATCTTTGATCCGTACGAGTCGGAGCTGTTGGAGCTGTTTGTTTTTTTCCTTAGATAAAACATTCAGTGAATCAGAGATCAGCACAGATCCTCTTGGTACTGTCAAGCTTTGCTCAACTTCCCTATTAAGAGAGAGAGAGAGAGAGAGAGAGAGAGAGAGAGAGAGAGAGAGAGAGGGAGGGCGGGAGGGAGCCAGACAGGCAGACAGACAGACAGACAGACAGACAGACGGACCGACGGACAGACTGATTGATAGTCTTTACCCCCAAGGCAATAGATAAGCAAGATAATGTTTTCTGTCATCCGTTCCTTGTCCCCACACTAGCTCACTTTCAGCCTAGCATCTCTGAGTGAAGGATTCTCTCTCTCTCTCTCTCTCTCTCTCTCTCCTCTCTCTCTCTCTCTCTCTCTCTCTCTCTCTCTCTCTCTCTCTCTCTCTGTGTGTGTCTCTCTCTCTGTCTCTGTCTGTCTCTCTCTCTCTCTCTACTCTCTCTCTCTCTCTCTCTCTCTCTCTCTCTCTCTCTCTCTCTCTCTCTCTCTCTCTGTTTAACGATAACGGTACATAGGAATCTTAGTCATTAGTCATCTGCATTGTTGATTTATTAACATCCCACAGTTACCTGAGTAAGATCCCCAACATCCAATGGGATATCACACACACACACACGCACCCCCCCCCCCCCCCCACACACACACACACAGAGAGAGAGAGAGAGAGAGAGAGAGAGAGAGAGAGAGAGAGAGAGGTGGAACATATTTGAACGAGGTCTTAAGGAGGTTGTGGTAAAATGTGAGTTTTTGATGTCGAGCATGTAAGTTAAATGTCAACGCTGGATCGGATAACGCCAAATAACATGTTTAAAGTCAAACAACTTATCCAAAGGATCGAAGCCTATAATTAGAAAAAGTATACGATCCCATACTTATGTATAAGAATGATTGAAGGAACAACGAGCGCAGGTACGGGAAAGCTTCCATTGCTGCTGCTAGGTTGCTCAACTGTGGCTTTGTAACTGGAAACTCTCACTCAGTTTTGTTTGCACGCATGTTTATTGATCTGTGGTGCAAACCGAGTTGATTGTTGTTTCGTTTTCAATGGTCTATTGCTTTGACAAATGGTAGCGTCTGGAGTCCCCCCCCCCCCCCCCCCCCCTTTTGTCCTCCTTCTTTTCTTTTTTCCCCTTCTTTCTTTCTTTTTTTTTTTTAAACCATCTTTTTGTTTGAATTGTTTTAAAGCAATGTCCTGTCAAATATCCCTCAGTGAATTTCTTATCACAGTAGAAGGGCGCTCGGGTGAGTGCAGACCTCCACAAATGTTGAATGGTTCTTGGATCTACCAGGGATTGTAGAGAAGAAGAGACCGCCAAATGCAAGGTCGTTCCACTGGCCTTTATTGAACTCAAGGTCGTTCCACTGGCCTTTATTGAACTCAAAGCCGTTCCACTGGCCTTTATGAACTCAAGGTCGTTCCACTGGCCTTTATTGAACTCAAGGTCGTTCCACTGGCCTTTATTGAACTCAGGTCGTTCCACTGGCCTTCATTGAACTTGCGGACAGGGCTGTTTTGACAGGCGAAGGGAAATTAACTTCCGGTCATAAAGTATGTCATATGGAGTATGTCAATGGTTTTGCTGAGGCGAGTCAAATTTGTTTGCAATTTAAACGAAAAGGCTATGAAAATATAAATTAAAAACATCTTGAAACAAACAAACAAACAAAAAAAGCTAGACAAATAAAACAAACACAGCCTGAAACAAAAGAACACACCGTTCACAAGACAAGCATTCTGATAAGTTACTAACAGATGTTGTCCTTAGTACGTCACTTTGGGGTATGAAGTTACTAATAGATGTTGTCCTTAGTACGTCACTTTGGGGTATGAAGTTACTAACAGATGTTGTCCTTAGTACGTCACTTTGGGGTATGAAGTTACTAATAGATGTTGTCCTTAGTACGTCACTTTGGGGTATGAAGTTACTAACAGATGTTGTCCTTAGTACGTCACTTTGGGGTATGAAGTTACTAATAGATGTTGTCCTTAGTACGTCACTTTGGGGTATGACTTGTTGCGATGGTAAGTAAAATTACGACAAGAAAGCTGAAACAATCTGTGTTGCTGAAAACAAGGTAATATGCAAATATAGACACAAAACACATAATTTGAAATAATGATTGGAACATGAATATCTGATGTGATGCGAGAAAATCACTATTCTGCCGGCATCGAACTGGTCATCGATGCGATTGACCTGTAGAGTAAGCTCAATGTCGTTTTATGAGGTCAACGCACAACTTGTCGTAGTTGACGTTCAGTTATCATCTTGAAGTCTGCAGGTACATTCCGATTGGTCAGTATACATAGTCTTTTCTGACTGGCTGATAATATTGATTCCAGCACGAGTGAGGCTTCTAACGACACATTGCTTTATAGATCTTTCGTATCAGTACGTCTGTCCATTTATCATTTATTCCTGTTTCGTATTTGTGGAAGGAAAGGTCTTCGTTTGTCACCTTCCTAGCCGTGCAACCAAGAATGGCACAGCAAGACCTCTAGGCACGTTGGGATTAAGCACAAGCAGTTTTCAAGTTTTCTTGCAAAAAGTCGGTGTCATGAGGACCGAAAGACATTTCCCCTCGCCACGCCAATCAACAGGTGTACTGAATACATTGGATGCGTAGTAGGACCTGCGTGTCTCTTTACTACTGTCCTTGGATCCACCCTTCAAGTCATCTCATGGGTGAAAACGATATAGATTTTCCGCAAGTGGAAGGAACGGATGAAAAAAAGAATCATTTCCCAGCATACCTCTTTTCAACAGAATATGAAAAGTGGGAAATGTCAGCTTTTATATCACTAGAACGGTTTAGTATTCCACAAACATATATAACGTCATACATGATTAACCATTTATAAACAGACAGACGCTACACAGTGTTCATGTTCAGTGACAGATTTATAATAATCTCGCAAATCGGATCGTGGATCCGCTATTTAATCCGGACCGAGCTAAAAGTGAGTGGGTTCGTCTTTGGGAAACATTCTATATTTCAGACACGTTTGGTTGAAATCGGTTCTGTCGTTTTCACGCGATGTTTTCGACATTCAAACACACACCCGAACTAGAAAGGCTCGCGGGAGAGCGAAGTCCTCCGCCAAGGTTGAACAAATCTTGAATCCACCCTTTGAGTCAGTTCATGAGTGAAAACAACGTTACATACACGTCAGTGGAGAGTAATAGTTAATGCGAACTGAAAGATGTACTTCCCGCGTACTTTTGTGTTCATTAGAACCTGAAAAATACAAAATGTCAACGTTTCTACCACTAGAAAGTTTTGATATTTCATATCATATATTACTCTATATACATTTATCAGTTCAAAAAATTCATTTTACGGTGTTTGTGTTCAATGGAAAATGTGACCAGATTTGCTCAGTAATGTGAACAGAACGACGATCTGCTATTTCATCCGGATTGGCGACACCAATCGGCATCTCATGGGTTCATTCTCAAGCCACATGCCATTTTCCACCAAATTTCGTTGAAATCGATTCTGCATTTCTTGTCTTGTATAACACGTGTAACAATCTTGGTTGACGATGTGCCGAGAATCCGCATCGTACCGACCTTGAAGAGGTTTCTATCTGAGCCACATTCTGTTTTACAATTATGTGTTGTCGACAGTGTTTAGGTGGGTTGATTCGCTCTCACACACACACACACACAGAGGAACGTGTCGTCAGCCAGTTGTTATCCCCTGCTTTTCCATGCATTGTTGGTGCCAGAAATCCCTGTATCGTACAAGATACGTCCACGAAAGAACAAAAAATGGGAAACTAACTGTTCAGGAGCAGTCACTTGAAGCTAAGTTATGAAATAAGTCCAGGTGTTGCTGCTTCTCTGAGATTGTATGGAACTTAGACATGGTTTTATAGCTCACCATCAGGAAATAATGTTCATTGTCAGCCTCAGGTACCTGCGCTTCATTCTTGCCTACCTGCCTACCTGCCTCTCGCTCTCTCTCTAATCTGCCCACCGTGTAAAGACAGAAAAGAGAATGAAGTTCATTTTGTTTTATGTTGCCCAGCGCAAAGTAGCTTAAGACCACAATACATTGTTGCAAAATTTCATAAATTTCCAACCTGTTTCGACTAAGTTTAGTTTGGCATGTAAAAAACACGAAAGAATCATCAGAAATCTATCACTTTTGTTGTATAAACCGTTTCAGCTGCGTCAAGTTGCTGTCCTGTGAAACAATAATATCTTTAACTTTATTGTCTGAATTTTTTTTTTTAAATCCTCGTGTGAAATGATTGCTTAATTACTTCCCTTCATGAGGGTCGAAGACCTGTACATGAATAAAACATCTCATCTGATGTGATCTGTTCTCTCTCTCTCTCTCTCTCTCTCTCTCTCTCTCTCTCTCTCTTGGTATTAAGATGAATCGGTCGTTGGAGAGAGCAGGATCAGTCGCTGATCCAGGAGAAGCAATGAATCGTTCAGACTGGATAGAAAATGGCGACTCCTTTTAGTCCCCCAGCCTCACACAGTGCGAAGTGCGTGACAACCAGCCATTCGTTCATTCACTCTCCACCCATGCTTCTAGCCGCCATCACGTGGTCTTCACGGGTCGCCTGAAAACTACTCAAAACAAAGTCGTCTGCTGACCCGAGCTGATCAATCATCCGAACAACAAAATATAGTTCATCACGCGGGACACTTTAGCATCTCAGAACAAGTATACGTAATGTTTAAGACAGTCTGTGCTAAAGTCGGAGAGTTCTGCTCAGACATGAAATCATGGGTAATTACGTTTAATGATTGTTACTGAATCGTTCTGCTCTGCGGTGTTTTTTGTCCTGTGTTTGAAATCATTATAATGTTCCTTGATTTCCCAGGGCTGTTCATCTCTGCACGGACAATGAAGGCCTATTAAGCACGAAAGTCTAAAAAATGAGATGCCTTTTGTGAAATGCTGCATTTTTTAAACTTTTTTTTTTTCATCACGACGATTAGCGTTCTGAAACATTCAAAACCACGACAGTGAAAAAAACCAGAGTCAATCAGTCAGTGATTTATCTGTCTCGCGGTGAAGCGTTCATTTACTTACAGTGCAGGAATAACGAGGATTGCACATATCCCATGGTCCCCGGTTCGCTTCCCCCCCCCCCCCCCTCCCCCGTCACTCCTGCCCTCCCTATTTCAAATCTGATGTCGGACAGTCGGTAAGACATGAAGTAAAATAGGAAGAAGCAGAATCAGTCACTGATGCAAAGCAGACAGGGAAATCCAAAAAAAACCAACACAAAAAAAAGCCCAACAACACCAAAAATGGCAACATCAGTCATCCTCACCAAAATGTCGAAGAGCGTGACAGTGCGAGTTCATCTCTGTTACTTCTCACCTGGACTCTGTAAAGATTGGGTGATGTACTGGGAAACTGGCCTATAAGAACTAAGGAATTGTTTCTTTCTTTTTTCTTTTAATAATTTAATCACATTTATGCATCTGGCTGATAGAGATGATAAAACAAGGACATTAAAAGCGCTTACTATATTTGAAATGTATTCGACGCAACCATTGTCAGTCAATAGCATTTTTGTGCATTAAACTGTCCTGTCTTTGAATAGAGCTCTTCTGCAGAACTGTCTTAGCTGCGAATCTGTTAACAGACGAACTGTTAGTCACGAAAGAAACGATGAAAAAAAGAAGATTAATTTTCTGAATCTGTCACAGATTACCATTTCCAGCGAATGGACTATTATGCCTCAGCTTGCCTAGACAACCAGAACGCCCCCCCCCCCCCCGCCCCCCCCCCCGCCCCCCCCCCCCCCTCCCTCTAAACAGAAGAAAGCAGGCTCAGCCAGTGAATCGGTGATGTCTTTCATTGAAGTCTTCGTCAACTTCCATTTCCATAAGTTACTGGACGTGCTCATTTTCAGGAACCCGAGTCAAAGAGGGGGGCCAAGCGCCGATCCGGAAGGACAGCAGGAAGAGGGAGGATCAGTGACTGATTCAGGCCCAGGCACTGAAACCTCCCTGACAGAAACAAATGGCCACTCCCCTTTTTAAACCGCCCTCACAAAAATGGCAGAGTGCGTGGCAGCACGCCATTACTCTCCTACCCCTCCTCTGGCCATTCTACCCTGGCTGGTGATGGTGCACATGGTGGTCTATGGAGTTTGTCCGCACGCATGGTCAGTCTTCTGTGACTGGCAACTGATTCCTTGAGACTGGAAGCTTTCTGAGAGTTTGGGTTGCAGCAGGATGCTGGATAGGAAAAGGCAAGGGCAGTCACTGCTCCACTCTCTGGCAGTGATGTCCTGTCCCTCTCCCCACACTCTCCAACAGGCAGCAAATTACTGAGGACTTTGTGTAAGGGTGCATAATTTTTTTTTTAAAAGTTGAAGTGCGAGGTAGGATGCCATCTCCATTTACTGGCCTTACTCTCAGTCGTCTACACACGAGCGAATCTGAACAAATAGCAACAAATCACGATGATACTTTAATGTCTGAATGTGACTGTACAAATATGGAATTTTAAAGTGTTGACTGTATTCATCAGTATTTCCATTCGAACCACCGTCAGTCAATGGTGTGGATGTGCATTAAAATGTTCGGTCTTTTGGCATTTTACGATGTGACCTTTTTGTGCTGTCCCAACTTCTGTGCTTTTGCGATGCCACTACTCTGAACACCACTCCTTCCCGCATCCTCCATCTTCCCCACCGTCTCTTTCCTCAACGCTTTCCGTCTCTCCCCTTCTTCGTCTCCCTTTCCCATATGCAACTACCCTCAGACTTGTTTATAATCAGTTCCATTACCAGACGTCCGCAGGGAACTATCCATATAAGATCATCATAAGGTACTCAAAAGGGAGACGCTGCATTGCTGCCGAGTTACTTTGAAATTGTTCGGTGGTGCCTGTTCTGTTCTAAGATGTGACTGCATGGTCACGGAACTAGATCAGCATCCTCTTCCAGATGGAGACAGGCACCAGATCCTCCAATGATAGCGCCCCCCCCCCCCCCCCTTTCCTCCCCCCTCTTAAGCGCACGGACATAAAAAAAAATCTTGACACAAAATCACTGCCTGTATGGACACAAAGGAAACATTTAGACTGAGAACACCACAAGTGCAAGCTCGAAGGACCATATAATTCAACAACAATTTTCTCTGTTTTCGAAAATGTAACCAGTTTTTATTTTGATCTGAGACTGCATGAATGGGCTGCACTTAACATTTTTTTTGTTAACATATTCCAGTACTAACCATGGCTAAAACGCATACACATCATATGTGTTAGAAAATGCTAAGAGAGAGTTCCAGTTTCCACAGTTGGGCCTATAATGCTTTGTACAATTCTTTGTAGGATTCAACTAGATTAGAAATAAAAATACCATGATGTAATGAATCCGGTGGGATTTGGGCTCCTGACATCCTATCCATAGCTTATGAAACTACCGTGCGTACAATGGCAATTTACGCCTCACATTCACCAACACTGAAGTCAAAAAGTTTGCCAAAGAGCTAATGGAGAAGCAACAGAGATAGGCGCAAGATCAGTCACTGATTCAGGCAGGCCATGGCGGCCAAACCTCCCTGACAGAGACAAATGCCCACTCCCTTTCAGTCTCCCATCTCTATCAAATGCGAAGTGCGTGGCAGCACGCCATCCGCAGCTCTTCTTACTTCCACAGAAAGGAAGATCAGTCAGAATTCGACGCTGTTGTTCAGTGAAGGCTTTGTTAACCCATTTGGGTTTGACCCCCCCCCCCCCCCCCCCCCGCACGCCAACAAAGAGTCTGTGTGTCCCATAGTTTATATTTTCTCTTTTGTGCATCTCATCTAACTGCACTTGACTTGTCAAAGTGATTTTTCACGGAAAAACCTGAAAAAAAGAATGAAGAGCCACATGTTCCCCCCCATAGACAAGAAGACACTAGCAAAAGTACGTTCCTTACGTTGGGACATTTGATTGAAATGGTTTGGCTTATATTTAAACTCCGCACCAGATCTGCATTTCAAATCCATGTTTTGAAAACTGTAGTGGAAGAGACTATCAGAGTCAAACATTTCCCATGTCAAGGACTGCTTTAGTCAGAGACTGCTGGAGTAGAAGAGACCACCAAAGTACTGAGTAAGAAATGATAACAGGCAAGAAGCACTGTCAGCACCTACATAGCCCAGTTGGTTGTTTAGCGGACGAAGCGTGTATAAGGGAGGTTGCGACTTTGCGTCCCTTGAGGCTATTAGTATTTCCACCACCCACCTCAAGGTGCGGTCGTTCTGCTGGTGTCAGTTTAGTGTTAGAATGATAAACCCCACTGCCCCTCCTCACCATTCCCACTTCCCTCTAACTCTGTGGGGATGGCTCTCCCTGTCTGCCGTACTACTGGAGGTGATGTGGGCGTTAGGTACTGATTTGCGTTAGCTGACACTCAGTGACTGATTCGGGTCAATGCCGGCGAAACCTCCCTGACAGATACAAATGACCATTTACTTTTAGTCCCCTCGTCCTTACCAAAACGGTGGAGTGCGTGGAAGCTCGCCATCACTCTCCAGCTTCCCCTACCCCTTTCTTCCCTCCTCCATCCCCTTTCCGTCGCCCCTTCTCCGTCCTTTCTCAGAGAACTGTGGGCAGTTTGATGTTGGTACACGTGGTAGTCGAGGAAGTCTCTCCACATGCATGATCAGTCTTCTATGATGGTAACCCATTTCTTGGATGTGGAAGCTGTCCAGGAGTAAGAATTAAACACACACACACACACACACACACACACACACACACACACACACACACACGCACGCACGCACGCACGCACGCACGCACGCACGCACGCACGCACGCACGCACGCACGCACGCACACACACACACACACACACACACACACACACACACACACACACACACACACGTGCCCATGCGTGTGCATTCACGCAGAAATGCAGACATGTCCACACGCACACATGCATACACACATACATGCATGCTCAATACATGCCTTCTTGTCTTCTTAAGTGTCCCAAATCAGGACACCTGGTGTCAGCTTGTTTCGTAGTCCAGCTGACCATAGAGGATGACTCAAGGTGGAGGTCGGACGGGAAAGGAAAACAGATTCAAGTTCTCCAGTATACACTTAGTCCACTTTTCTTAACGAACATAAGAATGATTAACCCTTTGCTCCTCTTTCTACCTGTCCTGGGAAACTGGGCAAACTATATAAAAAAAGTGAAATAAAAGTACATGTCCATCAATATGAATCAATCTATATATGTACCTGTCTGTCTCTTTCTATATCCTTGTATCCACACACACACACACACACACACACACACACACACACACACACACACACACACACACATATATATATATATATATATATATATATATATATATATAATATATATATATATATATATATATATGTGTATATACATACATACATAATGTATGCGTATGTTTATATCTATATCTATCTATCTATCTACTTTTATTATAGCTACGTATCTATATGTTCATTCTCTTGTAGTTGACGCTTTGGTGAATGACCAGGAACAGGGTGTGTCTGTAAAAAGGTGAACTGTGTCATCAGCCAGTGGTCATCCCCTGTCTTTCCATACATTGTTCGTGCCAAACATCTCTGCGTCATACAGGATACGCCCACAGAAGACCAGGAAGGGTAAATATTCAGGAGCAGTCACTGAAATATAAATTATGAAATCAGGCCAGGTATTCCTGCATTTCCGAGATCACTCACAACGTGGACTCACTTTTAGCTCACCATCAGATAAAAGTGTTGAATGTCAGCCTCAGGCTGCCTAGCTACTATATTTTATTCTTGGCCTTCAGCATCCTTTCTAAGAGGCGTGGATGATCGACTGTTGGAAAGAGCAGGATTACTCGTTGATCTAGTAGAGGCGGTGATTCCTCCTGGACGGACACAAATAGCGACTCCCTTTTAGTCCCCCAGCCTCACAAAATGCCAAGTGCGTGATAACAAGCCATTCATCCATTCATTCTCCCGCCAAGCTTGTACCCGCCATCATGTGGTCTTGAAAGGGAGCTTGAAAACTATTCAAAACACCTGCTGACTAAATCAGCCAACCAACGAAACAACAAAATGTAGTTCATCACAACACTTTTGCATATCAGAGCACGTATGTGTAAGGTTTATGGCACTGTCTACTGAAGTCGGAGGGTTCTGTTTAGATACTATAATCAGAAATAATTCCCTTTAAGTATTGTCATTGAATGGTTCTGCCGTGCTGCTAAATGTCCCAAGGTTAATATGATTATAGTGTTTCTGTGATATCGCTAGGCGTTTCATTTACCCACGGACAATGAAGCCCTATTAAGTATGAAAGTCTACTATAAGATGCCTTTTCATGGAAGCTTTGTTTTGACAAAGTTTCCTTCATAATGATCAGCATTCTGAGATATTCCATGAAGACCAAACAATGACAATGACAACAGCGGGGTCAGTCAGTGGACCGTGTCTTTCAGTGGAATGTCCATTGACTAATGTCATAAGAATTTAGAGGCATTGTATATCTCCCCTGGTAACCATCCCAACCCCCTCCGCTTCACTCCCACCCGCCCCATTTTAATGCTGAGGTTTGACAGTGGGTGGAAGATCTGGCAGTGAAAGAAGAAGAAGCAGGATCAGTCACTGATGCCAGTCTGATGGGAAAATCTGAAATAGATAGAAATGGCAGCGATGGCCATCCTCACCAGATGATGAAAACAAGCCAGCATAACCAACTCTGTATTAATACTCCCCTGGATTCTCTGTACAAACTGGGAGAGGCACTGGGAAACTGGCAATGAGAACTTAAATGCCTATATGTTCTTTTTTTTTAAAGATGATTTTATAAAAATATTGCATCTGGCAGACATAGGTCATGAAACTTTAAGAGTGTTTACCAAATATGAAACCAATTCCACGCTAAAAACTGTCAGTCAGTGATGTATTTGTGCGTTATACGACAGGTTTTTGCAAAACGTCCTGGGTGCGAATCTGCAGATAGACGACGTGCTAGCTGTATAAATTAAAGACGTAACGAAAAGTGATTTTCTGCATCTGTCACAAATAACCATTTTAGCGAACGTACTATAATGTCTCAGTTAACCAAGAAAACCACAACGGATCCCATACAGGAGAAAGCAGGATCAGCTACTGGACGTGCTCATTTTCAGGAACCAGAGTCAAAGAGTGGGCCAAAGCGTCGATCCGGAAGGACAGCAGGAAGAGGGAGGATCAGTGACTGATTCAGGCCAAGGCACTGAAACCTCCCTGACAGATACGAATGGCCACTCCCTTTTAATCCGCCCTCCGCAAAAATGGCAGAGTTCGTGGCAACAAGCCATCACTGTCCCTCCTCTGGCCATTCTACCCTGGTCTGTAGGCTGGTGATGGTGCACGTGGTGGTCTATGGAGTTTGTCCGCACGCATGGTCAGTCTTCTGTGACTGGTAAACTGATTCCTTGAGACTGGAAGCTTTCTGAGAGTTTGGGTTGCAGCAGGATGCTGGATAGGAAGAGGCAAGGGCAGTCACTGCTCCACTCTCTGGCAGTGATGTCCCTTTCCTCTCCGCATAATCTCCAACAGGCAGAAAAATAATGAGGACTCGGTATAAGGGTGTCTATTTCACAAAATGTCGGAGTTTGTTGTGGCATGCATTCCTCGTTTACTGTCCTCAGCATTTGTTGTCTATCCACAAGCGAATAGCTCTGTGTTTCCGCACGAAGAGCAACAAATGATGGTAATGGTTTTACGTCCAAACATCACTGTACAAATTTAGTACTTTTTATGTGTTTACTGTGTTCATAAGTAATTCCATTTGAATCACCATTTGAATCAATATCAATCAATGGTATGTGTGAACATTAAGATATTCGGTCTTTTGGCATGCCATTATGTGATTTTTTTTCTTTCTCAACAATACTCATTCGAGAGTCCTCCCTCTCCCTGGCCGTCTCTTTCCTCAAAGCCATCCTCTCTCCTCTCCCCTCTCCCCTTCCTCCATACACAACCATCCCCAGACTTGGCCATTCTCAGTTCTACAACCAGAAGTCTTTCGGGAGCTATCCCTACGAGGTCATCATCCAGTTACTCAAAGTGGAGACGCTGCATTGCAGCTGAGTCACAATGGAGATTTTCAGTGGAGCCTGTTCTGATCTAAGGCAAAGACCAGCTCCTTCAAGGATAAACCTTCCTTAATGACACAAACTCACTATCTGGATGGACATGAAAGGAACATTTACACTGAGATCACTATGACTGCAGACTCAAAGGACCATATAATTTAACCACACTTTTCTCCATTTCACAGAAAACAATGATAAGTTTTTATCTGATCTGAGACCACATGAAAAGGCTGCACTTCATGTTTCCTTTCATGACACATCTCGGTGTGAACCATGCTTAAAAGACACACACATCTAATCCATTAACATTGCTCAGAGAATGTCTACAACACTTTCAAAGAAACACATCCATCATGAGGATGAAAGACACACACATCTAATCCATTAACATTGCTCAGAGAATGTCTACAACACTTTCAAAGAAACACATCCATCATGAGGATGAAAGACACACACATCTAATCCATTAACATTGCTCAGAGAATGTCTACAACACTTTCAAAGAAACACATCCATCATGAGGATGAAAGACACACACATCTAATCCATTAACATTGCTCAGAGAATGTCTACAACACTTTCAAAGAAACACATCCATCATGAGGATGAAAGACACACACATCTAATCCATTAACATTGCTCAGAGAATGTCTACAACACTTTCAAAGAAACACATCCATCATGAGGATGAAAGACACACACATCTAATCCATTAACATTGCTCAGAGAATGTCTACAACACTTTCAAAGAAACACATCCATCATGAGGATGAAACTACAAAGGGGGATTCCAGGTTCCTCAGTTGTGGGCCCATGACATTCTCAACAATTCTTGGTAGGATTTAACCGGATTAAAAAAAATAAATCCCACAGTGTAAAGAATCCGAAGGCATTTGAGCCCATGGCATCACCCCCCAACTGCTCGTGACACTACCACTCAGCCATAGAAACCTGTGCTTTGTGATACGTGTGCGTAAATCTGTTCATGGCCAAAGCATCAGTCGCACAAATTTACAGAAAAAATTATATGCTTCCGTTTCTCAAACAGGCAGAACACATATCTAGATGGAGAAATAAAAATTATCCAAAACAGTCAGTCATGTCTTTCAGTAGACCATTCACTGACTTACTTGTTGACAACTTAGTGCGCTTTCACTCATATCCCCAATTTCAGAAACTTGAAGTCAGAGAGAATGCCAAAGCGCTGATCAGAAGGTAGAAGAGGAAGGGACAATGTTAGTCACTGATTCTGGCCCAGGCAGCGAACCTTCCCTGACAAATGATGCCTCCCTTTTAGTCTGCCTTCCACACAAAATGGCGAAGTGCGTGCCAACACGCTATATGCGGCTGTCCCGCCGCTTGCTTGATCCCATTTGTTTTCTGTCAAATCTTTACCGTCTGTTTCTTCTTTCACCATGACGATGCCTTTACATGAAGGGATAAGGACACAATTGGACACAAGTGAATTCAGACATGATTAAGCTTTTTTCTCTTTTTTTTTATTAAAGAAAACGTTTATTGATATAGTTTAATTGAGAACGTTGTAAATCGATAATCATGCAATGTTCCAGTGAGCCCTGAGCTTGAATGCACCTTCGTTTGAAAAGTCTGATTTATCATTCTTTGAATTCTTCACTGACTAGCATAGCAACAAACCATCACACGATCAGCGTCATGAGGACAGCCAGAACAGAACTAACAGAAAAAACAGTACCTCAGTGTGTTGACTGTGACATATTGGAAGGGCTCCATCGACTTTCACTTCTATTCACGCCTCCCATTCACCAAACGTGAAGTCAAAGAACAGGCCAAAGAGCTGATGGAGAAGCAACAAAGACAGGCACAAGATCAGTCACTGATTCAGGCAGGCCATGGCGGCCAAACCTCCCTGACAGAGACAAATGCCCACTCCCTTTCAGTCTCCCATCTCTATC
>CM031612.1:62215503-62290503 GCA_018398815.1 Conus ventricosus
ACATAAACAATGATCTCTTCACAGGAACAATTTTTGTCGACTTCGCTAAAGCATTTGACACTATAGATCACAATCTACTGTTAAGAAAACTAGCATTGTATGGTTTGTCCCCTGAAGCTCTCAAACTCATATCCTCATTTCTCAACTGTAGGCGACAACTAGTCTTTAAAAATTCTGTTGTTTCATCTCTTATGCCAGTAAATTATGGCGTTCCCCAAGGGTCAGTCCTGGGGCCTATCTTATTCTCAGTTTATATAAATGATCTTCCTTTACATATATCTTCTCCATGTGAGCTTTTTGCTGATGACACTACTCTCCACAATAAAGACAAAGATGCTGACTCAGTATGTATCAAATTACAGAATGATCTTAATAAACTTGCAAAGTGGACTAATTTGAACCATATGGCCCTCCATCCTCAAAAGTCTAAATTTATGATGACTACAACCAGACAAAAACGTCAGAATATGAAAACCGATCTATTTAAAATACGTATACAAGATAAAGTCTTAGAAGACGTTAAATCACACAAATTATTAGGCCTTACAATAGATAATAATCTTTCGTGGTCTGATCATATTTCTAATTTGTCCAAAAGATTATCTAAAAAATTATTCTTGTTGAACCGAATCAAGAATTTCCTTGATCAACATACCAGAAAGTTATATTTCTATGCATATGTACAACCAGACATTAACTACGCTTCTACATGCTGGGATTTAGCCAGCAAAAATTGCTTAAAACCACTAGAAAGCATGTACAGACGCGCTATTAAGCTCATACTCTTGAAATCTTCTCTACAAGCTAGTGATTATAAAGATCTTAACATTCTTCCATTCGATCTAAAATGCTGCTTTAATAAAGCTGTCTTTATGTATAAAATTATTAATAATCTTGCGCCACCTTATCTTCATGACAAATTTCCATTAATCAAAATTCGAGGCAAAAATATCCTATATACCCCTAGACCACGAACTGATCTTTTTAAGTCATCCCTTACTTACTCTGGGAGTAAATTATGGAACGAAATCCCTACACATTTAAAACAGAAAAAATAGTTTAACAGCGTTTAAAAAAGCATATTTCAAATACCTCATAGACCATTTGTAAATTATGTTTCACCTAACTGTATAGTCTCCCAAGTTTGATATTCCTTTTGAAACAAATGGTCTTTGTGGTCGGCTGGGCTATAGCCATATCACATGATTGACTTATGAAATGTTTGTGTATGCCTGTGCGATGTTTACATATGTTTAGTTTTGCATGTGTGTGTGTGTGTGTGTGTGTGTGTGTGTGTGTGTGTGTGTGTGTGTGTGTGTGTGTGTGTGTGCAATATGTTATGATAATGAGATTGCTTACTATTTTCTTATATTAAAAAAAGTTTTGTTTTTGTTTTGTTTTTCTTATTGCTATGTTTAATTTTGTCAAATTGATTTAATTGTTCCTTTCATTTATTGTTATTCTGAGGGCATAGTGTAAAAAAGCTTCCAGCTTATCTATTCACCCTCATTAAAGATTTCGAGTTTCGAGTTTCGAGTTTCTCTCTCTCTCTCTCTCTCTCTCTCTCTCTCTCTCTCTCTCTCTCTCTCTCTCTCTCTCTCTCTCTCTCTCTCTCTGCTTTTGAAATCCCTTTCTTCTAGTCTACATTGAAGACCAGAAAGCATCACAAGAGCAGTTGCTTAGTCTCTAATGGAAACCGTTGGTCTGTATTTAATTTGTTCATAATCAGTTGAGGGTAAAGGAGGAAAGAATTAGCAAACAAACACTCAAACAACAAACAATGAAACAAGCAAAGAACAACAACAACAACAACAAAAAACAAACCCTAAAGCAACACACACACACACACACACACACACACACACACCACACACACACACACACACACACCACCGCTATAGATTGACATTCTCTCCGTTTTGACATTCTTCGTTCCACATCATCAGGCGGGCTATCATCCCGTCACTTGCTGTCTTTCTATTGCATAGTGTAGACAGTACATGTGCGAACTGATCTGTGTTTCGTTTGCTTTTCTGTTGTTCCTTTCGAATGCTAGCATGAGGATGCGGACATAGGTCAGAAGTTATCATCGGCGTCATCGTCATCGTTGTTGTAGTCATCGGTGTTGACGATGTCGGTTTTGTCGACGCCATGTTGTTGCCGTTGTCATCATCATCATCGTCATCATCCTCATCATCATCATCATCATCATCACCATTTTATTTTTCCGCTTTCACGTACTTTCTTCAATACCCAGATGAGAAACTCACCTATCAGACGAATATTGGTAATTGTGGAGTAGACGAGATGTGCATTGTGAACACAGTCCTCAATTCAGCTGTCAATGATTTGCTTGTTTGTTCACACACACCCTACCCCCACCCCCGGCAACTTCCCCTTTCCCCTCTTTATTCCCCCCCCCCCCCCCCGTTTATTTCTAAATAACAAATTTGCATTACCTAGTGATCTTCTTCCGAACAACTCATTGGAACCTTTGCTTCCATGCCGTACAGTGGTGCGCCTAGACCTGGAAACGGGGTCACGTTACGCTGCTAAAACGCTGACTAAACAATCGGATGAAAGCAACCCATTCATCTGAATCAACCTCTGTAAATGAGAGAGAGAGAGAGAGAGAGAGAGAGAGAGAGAGAGGGGTGTTGTGACAGACAGAGAGAGAACCAAGGAAATTAGCAATCTTTCAAGCTTAGTGAAATAAACGATCCTTTAATCCATCAGGAAATCCAGTCCAGCCTCCCCGACCTCTTTCCTTCTCCTCCCCCCTCACCTTCCCCCGCCTCCTATACACACTCTCCACCACCTCCACATCCTTCTCCACCGCCACTCACTTACTCCATCCTCCGCCTCAACACCCCCCACCCCCACCCCCTCCTTATCCTCTCCTCTTCCTCCTCCTCCTCCTCCTCCTCCTCCACGCCCTCAACCCCTTTCCCCCCACTCCCAGTATTTTGAACTCATGCATAATTCACGAAGCTTGTTGTGATCGGGGAGTGCCGGGAAACAAAGGGAGTCTGCAAAGGCTCTTCTTCTGGCACCGCCGTGGCAGCCCTACGCGCGCGGGTGCGCAATCTTAGCCCGTGTTGGGCCAATAACCCAGGCCACAATGGGCTACTTTTGGGGTCGGCCCAGTCAGCTGTGGCGCTGCCGATCTTTTGATGTGGACTCGGGCCGCTTTGAGGGCCGCCATTGTTTCCCCTTTGATAGAAGCGCCTCGTGACCCCTGCCATCACTGGTCGCCCGCCATCACGCAGATACTAATGACCGATACGGACGTTAATTGTCGCGAGCCCTACCTTTCTTCCCTTCTTTTTTTTCCTCTCCTCTCTCTCTCTCTCTCTCTCCTGAGGCAGTGGTCTGTAAATAAGGGCTTGTTTCTTGACGTTGAAATCTCCTCGAATAGCTTCGGGGCGAGAAGTGGACTATTCTGGTACGTCGTGGTTGATGCGGCCTCCAGTTCGGGTCAATGCCTGTTGTTTGCTGCTCCGGTGACTTTCACGTTCGAACGGGTGTGTGGGGAGGTAACTCGGTGGTGTTTCTTCTTCGGTGTGTCTCGGGTGGTGAGGGTTAATTGCGTAGGGGTCCTTCTCTTGCCGGTGATTGCAGTCCTTGGTAATTGTTCCTGTGGGTAATGACGGTTTCGCGGGTCTTTAAGTGCGCTTCAAGTCGTTTTCTCTCTTTGTTTAAACTGTCTTGAAGTGAACATTTTTTTTTAAAAAGATTCTTTCTTCCTTTTCCTTCTGTTGTTCTTCCTTTCCTTGGTTCTTTCTTTGTGTCTGTCCTGGTGGTTTTCGTTCTTCCTTTTCTTTTTAACTTTATTTCGCTATTTTTTTTTCCAATTTCTTTTCTTATTCCGTCTTTGCGCCCTTTTTTAAAAAAAATACATTTATTCATCCACTTTTTAATTAATTAATTCATCCTTTCATTCTTTCATTCTCTCTCTCTCTCTCTCTCTCTCTCTCTCTCTCTCTCTCTCTCTCTCTCTCTCTCTCTCTCTGTGTCTCTGTCTCTATCTCTGTCTCTCTCTCCGTCTCTCTCTCTCTCTCTCTCTCTCTCTCTCTCTCTCTCTCTCTCTCTCTCTCTCTCTCTCTCTCTTTCTCGCGCGTGCGCGCTCGCGTCATATCGTTTTCTCCAGGCCTATTTCTTTAGTTAAAGTTGTAGACTAGGGTGAATTGAGAGGCGATTGCAACTTGTATATTTCACATAGGTATTGTAAATGCATTTAATGCGTTTCAAACCATGAAGTCATGATAGTCGGAGAGGATTTGACGTAGAATACATTACATTCAACTCACAGCAGAAAAGGGCTTGGAAAATCGCACACACACACACACACACACACACACACACACACACACACACACACACACACACACACACACACGCACGCACACACACACGCACACACACACACACACACACACACATTGAAAAAAATGATAAAAGTACTCGCTCTCTCTCCCTCTCTCTCTCCTTTGATAACTAATAGAAGGGTCACTTTCTATGTGTCACTGTACAAAGTTATTTAAGTTCAGCAGTGATCTGTGTGTGTGTGTGTGTGTGTGTGTGTGTGTGTGTGTGTGTGTGTGTGTGTGTGTGTGAAAGACACTTCTGAACTTGAATTACTTTGTAGGATCAGCGAATGGATGCGCGCATCAAGCACCACTCTGTGTAGATTGAAAGTCGATATTACAAGCCATCTGATCCTCAAGTCTTTAAACATGATTCGATATGATAACTGAAATAAAAGACGTCATTGATCAATTGTCTGTAACCTTTTACCGGGTATCTTCTGTCTGTGGACTATAGTTTCAAATGAGCGGGTAGATCAGGGTACCGGAAATGCAGCGAACAACTCGAAAGACTCAGTTCAACGTTACATTTAAATCATATCTTCATGGATGTTACAGACAGATATACTGTCAAATTAAGGAACTTCAGAAAGCTTGAAATGGGTAACATTACCAGTAATAACGAATAATAAATGCTTCAAACTCTCAATCCTTTCTAAACAATTTAACCCTTACGGATTCCAGACATATTACAGATTTTCATGTATATGTTTAGTTTAAATGCTTTTATCGAAAAAAAAAATGATTATCTGCAATGCTTGTGTGACAACCAAATTATTGTTAAGCTCTCGCTTCTTCTCTACCCAGGCGTACCAAAGCTAGTTCCTGAAAATATTGAAAATGAAAGATCGGTTCAGTTTACAGCCGTTGTTCCATTATCCACTGAATTGTTTTCAACTGTTATTCATTTTTACCTGTGTTCTCTGATTAAAAAAAAAATTCTGGTTCCGTTAGTATCTACTTCTGATTTATTTTTCATTGATGTTGCTGCCTTTAATTTTTTTATTGTACAAAGTTTAAGATCTGATATAGGCACAGTTAGTTTTTCCCGTGCATTGACTCCCCTTTTTACTCCACTTCGTTTATATATGTTTCAGTCTATATGGTTCTATTCCTCCAGTCTACAGAAAATACTTAAGTTGGACAATTATCTAAGATGGACAATTAGGTCCATTACATGTACATTATTTCCCTCCCTTCCCCCGCCCCCGACGCATGTACACGCGCGCGCGCACGCGCACTTTCTTCTTTCGTTTCTACAGTCTAATATCGTCTTCTTGTTTGTTCAGTGTCATTTGTGATTGCCGATTTGACGTCGTGAGCAGCGTTCATTTGGAGTTATGGGCCTGGAGTTATTTCATCAGGGGAGCAAGAGTTACCCCGCTTGTTTGTTGTTTACTGTTTGCTGCCTCGTTTAAGATTTCCTTTCGTATCATTTATGATGAAGAGAGGTTAAACCGAAGAACGAACGAATTAACTCACACACACACACACTCACACACTCACACGCACCACGACTCCAAGGGGGAAAAGAAAGACAGACAGACATTAAGACAATATTCCTCAGACGACGCACATGTCTGGCATAACACTCATACAATGTGAATCTAATACCAGGGCTGTGTATTAGGCCGGTCATCAGTAACACCCCCACCTCTCCCCTCGCCTTATTACAGAGCTGCAGTGGTCATCACCACCACCACCACCATCACCATCATCATCATCATCATCATCATCAGTTAGTCACCCTTCTGCACAGACCATCTCCTCTTCAACTCCCATCTGTACCCTCCCCTTCTTCCCACCTTTAGGGAACACCCCCCAGTCGTCTTTCCTCTGCCTCTGCCTCCGTCGCTACCGTCCCTCCCCCCACCCCCTTCCCCTTCCATTTCTCCCCTCCCCTTTCTCTCTCGGGGTGTGTGAGCGAGAGTGAATGAGTGAGGCTATAACTCTGTCCTGCAGCGCTCATTAAAGACGGTGGGAGGGTGATTATGGGGCAGGCAATGGACGGACATCCACATGAAGCGAGCTGGGAGACCTCCCGGCTTTATTAGACAGTGGGATTGTGGCAATATTGAGACCACGGACCATTAGGTCGACCTCTCCTCCTCCGTCCCTCCTCTCGCCCCGCCCGTCCTCTCGCCCCGCCACTTTCGCCGTTTATCGATCGCTCCTCGGTGGGGGCGAGGCCGCAGGAGTGACGATTCTTGTCTTTCTTCACTTCTTGTCGTTCTTGACTGCTGTAGCGACTGTTTCAAGTTATGCGGGGTGGGGTGGAGGTGGGGTGGTGGTGGGGGGGGGGGGGGGGGGGGGGGATGGGGTTGGGGGGTCGGGGTGATTAGTGTCAAAAGACGTGTGAGATCATGTTTTTAAGTAAGAAGAGGCTCGAAAGGAAAATGACGGACTGGCAAGAGATTCCGCAATGACAATATATGAATTACAAGGAGTTGTTATCCATCTGCTAGTTTCATCCCTCTCGTCAAGTGTCTTTGATATACGTCTTGAGATTTAGTTTCAGATCGATATAAGGGATGGAGAACCCGGAAAATTCTTTTCGGCATTCTTGGCGAGTTGATCACCCATCCCATTGCCTCGAAAGCCAACATGAGTAAAAAGTGTGTTGTAGCTAAGTGATTTCAGAGAGTTGTGCAGTTAAAGAAATCGAGGAGCTGTGGGTGCTAGAGGTTACGGCCAGCAATGGCATCCAGAGCAGAAAGGAAGTCAAAGAGAATAAGGACGCCCTTGTGTTTTGATTTACAGACCGCTTTAAGTACCAGCACCAATGCCGTGAGTTCAGCGGAGTAGATGGAGCTGCCTGAGGGATTTAAAAAAAAACATTTCTGGGAGGGAGTTGTTAAAAGGGAATCCAAGAAAATAAAAAAGAAACATTCTAAGATTTTAATTTAGAGACCATTTGAAATGCCCAGATCAATAATCGCAAAAAAGACTCGGATTACTGCTAACAGGTCATTTCTTTTATGGAAAGAATAATCATTATTGCAATATTGCAATAATGATTATTTTTTTTCCATGAAAGAAATGACCTCTTTCATGAACACACACACACACACACACACACACACACACACACACACACATACACACACACACACACACACACACACACACACACACACACACACACACACACACACACACAAGTGTGTCTGATAAGGTGTCTTAGTTCGGTCTTGCCATTTCTGAGAGAACAGAGGAGAGAGCGTTGCTTTCGTCTCAGGCTGTACACAGTTAGGCCACTCAGGACAGTCTGTCAAGGCAGGCTTTCGACTCCACTCGGCGCTCTTTGATTCCCTCACCCTTCCCCAATCCACGGACTTCCACCTCAACCCCCCTCGCCCCCCCCCCCCCCACTCCCCATCTCTCTCTCTCTCTCTCTACGATTTTTCTGATCCAGTTGTAATTGTGAAAATGGAAAGAGGACACACTGAAGTACATCCTGAGTCGTCCTCTTTTTTGCTTACCTTATTTCTTTCTTTCCTTTTTCTGTTCTCTTTTCTGTCCAGTGTTGGGGTAAGAATATTCCCTGGTCTAAGACCTGTGCTGGGACTCTGTGTGCCGTGTGTGTTGACAGGTCTCTGAAGTGGAGACACACCCAACGAAGGGCGAGTCATTAAGGCCATGTTCCATTCCTGGGTTCACTTGAAGCTTCTGGCTCCGTGAGGGGGAGAAACAGGGCAGGCAGAAGGGGTGGGGGTGGGGTCTGCTTAGTCTGCTGGGTTAGAGACAGAACACCACGAGTGTCAGTTTTCTGTCTCCTTATCCCCTCTCTTTTCACCCAAAATGCAACACAACATTGTCAGCTGTATATGTTTTTTTTTCTCCAGGACACTCTTAGAAGACGGTATGTAATTATGGTTAACTGTCTGTGATAACTGCATAAAAGTCCAGATTTGTGGTTTACTTTTGCTTGCATTTTACAGTATTTCATCACAATACTTTCTTGCCTTAGAAGTCTATTTGTGTGCAATCTGGTTTACTCACACACCAGAAGAAGCAGTGCTGAGGATTTATGTTTCCATTGTTTGTTTGTTTATTTGTTTCTATTTGTTTGCGTATTGTTTTTTTTCTCATCAAAGTGGATTGCTCCAAGAAAAAAAAAAGAAGAAAAACGAAAAAAAAAAGAAAACAGGAAGAGAAAGAGAAAATGCTAGAAACAATCGTTGATGGCACGTGTTATCCCATGGTACGACAGAGAAGGTAGAAGGGGAGGGGAGGAAGAGGAGGGAGGCACTGGAATAGAATGTAGGAGAGTGGGCAGGTGGAGACAGATAGAGAATCCAGCACTACGTGACTTGAATTAACGATCTTTGAACCCTCAAAGGGTACCTTTAAAAATCACTTCATCTTTTGTTTTTTGCTCTGTTATGTAGCAGTTTCGTGTCATGTCTTCCAGTTACACTGATTCAGAACCTACCCATAATTCTTCTTTTCTGCACATGTTGTATGTCTTGGTAGTTCATTGTTCTGTTTGTGACTAACAAAACGTTTACCTGATTGTCGTAATGACAGATCAGAACGTTAGTGCTCCATCCCAACGCTATCCTGGTTGAACTTCTCCTTCATTACTCTGACAAGGGCACGCAAAAATGGTAGTTAAGGAAGAACAAAAATGCCGCTTATGAAACCAGTTATGCTGCATGAATATCATGTCAGTGCTGGATATGTCCCTCTGCCCCCCACCTAATCCCTTTAGACTGTCTAAAAGTGAAGGAAGTAATAGAAGAGCAGTGAGAGGACATGTAAATATTATATTTATTCGCACGTGATCTTCTTTCTTTCTAGATTCTGCATCTTTACAAGTGTGTGTGATTAAGAATGTCTTTCACTATGGTCCCGCCATTTCTCAAACATAGAACAGAGGAGGGAGGTTACTTTTGTTCCAGGCTTTTTACAGCTAGGCCACTCTTGGCAATAATGTCAAGGCAGGCTTTCGACTTCACTTGGCGCTCTGGTTCTTTCGCTCTTCCCCACTTCACACACTTCCACCCCCACCCCACCCCACCCACCCTCTCCCACCTCCATCCTCTCTCTGCGATGTTTCTGACCCAGCTGTAATTGTGAAGCTGGAAAGAGGACAAACTGAAGTACATTTTGAGACGTCTCTTTTTTGCCTGACTTTTCTTCCTTTCCCTTTTCGATTCTCTTTCTATCTGGTGTCAGGGTAAGAGTGTTCTTTGGCCTAATTCCAGTCCCGTGACTTTGTCACCAAGAGTTGACAGGTCTCTGAAGGGGAGACAGACCCAACAAAGGGCGGGTCATTAGGGCCATGTTCCAGTCCTGGGTTCACTCGAAGCTTCTGGCACTGTGAGGAGGGGATGGGGGGAAAACAGAGGAGGTGGAGGGGGCGGGTGGGGACTGCTTAGTCTGCTAGGATGCAGAGAAGACACCAGTTTTTCTTCTCTTTCTTCCAATTCTTTTCACCCAAAATGCAACACACTATTGTTAACTCTATTAGCGTTTTTCCCATGATGGTTTCTGAATGGAACCTTGACTACAAAGAATGTGATGGCGGTGTACTATACGTGATGATTGCATCCAAGGTGAGATTTGTGGTAATTTTAGTTTGAATTTTACAGTCGTTTGTCGCCATACTTTCTGGTCACAGAAATCTGACTGGGTGAAATTTGGGTTGCTGTCACACAAGAAGAAGCAACGCTGAGAGGTTTTACTTTTCCTCATTCTTTTCTTGATGTGCTTATGTGTATATTGTTTCTTGTCCAAACAAAGTGGATTGGTTTAGCAAAAACAAAAACGAAAATGAAGAAAAAAGAAAAGAAAAAGAAAAGAAAGAAAGAAACAAAGAAAGAAAATCCACAAATAACTGTTGATAACATAATTTTTTGTTGTCTCTCTGTCTCTCACTATGTGTGTGCGTGTGTGTGAGTGTGTGTGTGTGTGTGTGTGTGTGTGTGTGTGTGTGTGTGTGTGTGTGTGTGTGTGTGTGTGTTGTGTGTATGTGTGAGCATGCATGCATGTGTGTGTGCGTGTGTGTGTGTGTGTGTGTGTGTGTGTGTGTGTGTGTGTGTGTGTGTGTGTGTGAGAGAGAGAGAGAGAGAGAGAGAGAGAGAGAGAGAGAGAGAGACAGACAGACAGACAGACAGACAGACAGACAGACAGAGAGGAAGAAGACAGAGAGCTGACATTATAGTATTTGTGTTTGTTTTTCATTCAGGTCATTTCATGACAATAGAGGCCAGCATGGGACATGTGTAATTCAGTCTTCTGTGTGTCACCAAGAAAACTTGCACCTAAATATTATAATAATACATCAGAACATTTGCGTTCCGTGCTTAACTATCCTGACTGCACTTCTCCTTCATCATTTTCACAGGTGTGCACAAAGACGCTAGTTTCAGGAAAAGAAAGATATTGCTCCTCATGAAACTAGTTATGCTGTGTGAATATCACGTCAGTGATGGACATCTCCCCCTCCTCCCCCCTTCCTCATCTTCCCTCCCCCATCCCCCCTCCACCTCCTCACTAAAACAAACTCTCTGGGCTGTCTAAAACGAAGAAAAAGGAAAGAGGGGAAGGGGGGATGGAGGGCGTAAAGATTATACTGACTTGCAGTTGTGATCTTCTTCCTTTCTAGAATCTGCGGACTTTACAAGTGTGTCTGATTAAGAATGTCTTTCGCTACGATTTTGCCATTTCTCAGAGAACAGAGGAGAGAGCGTTGCTTTCGTTCCAGACTGTACACAGTTAGGCCACTCATGACAGTGTGTCAAGGAAGGCTTTCGACTTCACTCGGCGCTCTTTGATTCCCTCACCCTTCCGCACTCCATGGACTTCCAGCTTCCACCGAGTTCCACCTTATCCAACCCACACCCCCTCCCCTCTCTCTCTCTGCTCTCCTCTCTCTCTCTCTCTCTCTCTCTCTCTCTCTCTCTCTCTCTCTCTCTCTCTCTCTCTCTCTCCTCTCTCTCTAAACGATTTTTCTGACCCAGCTGTAATTGTGAAGCTGGAAAGAGGACAAACTGAAGTACGCTCTGAGTCCTCCTCTTTTTTGCCTGCCTTTTGCTTCCTTTCCTTTTCCGATTTTCTTTTTCTTTCCGGTGTCAGGGTAAGGAGTATTCCCTGGTCGAATTCCAGTTCCGGGACGTGGCACCAAGTGCTGACGGGTCATTGAAGGGGAGACAGACCCAACAAAGGGCGGGTCATTAGGGCCATGTTCCAGTCCTGGGTTCACTCGAAGCTTCTGGCACTGTGAGGAAGGGATGGTGGAGAAACAGTGGAGGTGGTGGAGATGGGGTGGGGCTGTATGGTCTGCAGGTTTACAGACAGAACGTTATGATTGTTGCTTTTCCCTCACTGTCTTCCATCTCTGTTCACCTAAAATGCAACACAGCATTATCAGTTGTTTTTTTCTATGATGATTTCTGAATGGTATCTGTGACATAATTGGTGTGTGGTGATGGGTTACTGTCTTTAAAAAAGAGTATAATAGGTGAGATGTGCAGCTTATTTTTGTTCGCAATTGACAGTATTTTAAGCAAGAATGAAATGCCAGAAACCACACCTTTTCAGACTTGCAGTTTGGGAGCCAGTGTTTCAAATGAGCTGAAAATCAGCTGGGTCTGTCCTTGTAATATGTTCGGGGGAAAAAATGCCATCAACAGTTGTTTCTAAATAACAAACCTAAATATTTTGGGCATTGCACGTGACAGTGTGTGTGTGTGTGTGTGTGTGTGTGTGTGTGTGTGTGTGTGTGTGTGTGTGTGTGTGTGTGTGTGTGTGTGAGAGAGAGAGAGAGAGAGAGAGAGAGAGAGAGAGAGAGAGAGAGAGAGAGAGAGAGAGAGAGAGAGAGAGAGAGGTGGTGGTGGTTGAGTGGAGAGTTGACATCACATTGGCAGTGTCTGTTTTTCATTCAATCATTTCTGGACGACAGAAACCAGCACTGGATCTGTGTAGTTCATTGTTCTGCTTGTGACCAAAAACACATTCACCTGATGGTCATAATGAGACATCAGAACGTATGTGCTCCGTCCCAATCTCATCCTGCATGCATTTCGCCATCATTACTCTGATGGGTCGCACAAAAACGGTAGTTTCGAAAGAAAAAGATTTTGCTCCCTGTGAGATCAGTCACGCTGTGCAAATATCAGTTCAGTGCTGGAAATCCCAAAAACAAAACAAACAAAAAAATCGTTTTGGATTAAGATTGAAGGAAAGAATAAGAGACGGGGAGAGAGGACACTGACTTGCACGTGGTCTTCTTCTTTTCTAGATTCTGTGCTCTTTACAAGAGTGTCTGTTTAAGAATGTCTCTCAATACAATTTTGCCATTTCTCGAACAGAGAACAGAGGAGAGAGCGTTGCTTTCGTCCCAGACTGTACACAGTTAGGCCACTCATGACAGTATGTCAAGGCAGGCTTTCGACTTCACTCGGCGCTTTTTGATTCCCTCATCCTTCCCCAATCCACCCTAGTCCATCCAACCTCTCTCTCTCTCTCTCTCTCTCTCTCTCTCTCTCTCTCTCTCTCTCTCTCTCTCTCTCTCTGTGTGTGTGTGTGTGTGTGTGTGTGTGTGTGTGTGACCCAGTTGTAATTGTGAAGATGGAAAGAGGACAAACTGAAGTACGTTTCGAGTCGTCTTCTTCTTCTCTTCTTCTTTCTTTCTTTCTTTTTCTTGCCTGCCTTTTTCTTTATTTTTTTTTCTATTCTATTTTCCATCCGGTGTCAGGGTAAGAGCATTCCCTAGTGTAATTCCAGTGCTGGGACTCTGGCACCGAGTGTTGATGGGTCTCTGGAGGGAAGACAGACCCAAGAAAGGGCAGGTCATTAGGGCCATGTTCCGGTCTCGGGTTCACTTGGAGCTTCTTGCATTGTGGGGATGGAATGATGGAGGAGCAGGGAGGTGGAGGGGAGAGGTGGGAGCTACAGAGTCTGTTAGGTAACAGACAGTATTTCATGACTGTCAGTTTTCTTTCTCCTTCCCTCTCCGTCCACCCAAATTGCAACACAACATTGTCAGACGTAACAGTTTTTGTAATGGTACCTGCCACAGAAGATGATCCGTGATGATTTACTGTGTCAATTGTGTACTAGTTGATATTTTTTGTGTATTTCTGGTTGCATCATACAGTATTATTATTCTTTTTTTCTTTTTTCTTTTTTGCATTTCTTTCTGGTCACTGGAGTCTGAATGAGTGAAATTTGTGTTGCTCTCACACTGGAAGACACAAGACCAAAGGGTTATGCTCTCACACTGGAAGACACAAGACCAAAGGGTTATGCTCTCACACTGGCAGACACAAGACCAAAGGGTTATGCTTTCCGTTGTTTGTTTATTCGTTCGTTTGTTTGGTTGTTGTTTTTTTTTCTTGTTTGTATATTTATTGTCCCATCAAAGTAGATTGACTTAGCATTAAAAAAAAAGTTAAAAAAAAGCCAGTAACGATTGTTGATGGTGTTGTTTTTCTTACATATTGCGAAAAGAGATTCACTTGGTTTTCGTCTCTATTGAAACACAGACGCCCAAAACAGCAGGTTTGAGAAGGTGGAAGTGAGAGGGAGGAAGGGGAGGGGGCACTGGGAGAAAACGTAGGAGACAGGGAAGACGGGAGGAAGAAACATTCCAGTCTTGACATCAACCAGTGATCTTCGAGTCCTCAATGGTACCGGTACTTTTTAAGATATCACCACACGTTCTGTTTCCTGCTCTGTCCTTTTATGCCTTTTCGTGTCATGTCTTCCAGTTACGCCGATTCAAACCCCACCCTATTTCTTTTCTATATATTTTGTGTGTCAGTATAAGTGGACTAGATTAGACCTAATGTTCCATTTGGTAGTGTCGTTCTCAGACAAGGGTACAGACGGGGCTTTGTCTTAGACTTTGCACAGACAACCATTCATAATAACACGTCACTGCTAGTCATCAACTCCTTCATTCACTCCGCCCCTTCCTCTCCTCGCCACCACCCATCCACTCTTCCATCCCGCCCTCGACCTGATACTGTTTGATTTCCCAGTGCTGTCTTGTGACCCCGTCTCTGTCTCTCCCCACCCTGTCCTGCCATTTCTCAGATCTTCAGTCAGAGCTGGCACAGTGGAATGAGGACAAACTTGAGGCGCATGTCAGGATCGTTCTCTTTTTTCAAAAAATTCTTTTAGGGTTCCCCAGGCTAATGTCAGTACGGGCACTACGACACGAAGTATTAAGGGGTCTTTGAAGGGGAGAGAGACCCAACAAAGGGCGGGTCATTACGGGCTATGCTCCGGCCTCGGAATCGCTTGGGAGTTTGGCGTTCTGAGGTGTCATCATTAGGACGGGTGGAGAAAAGAGAGGCTAGGCTGCATGGCCGAAGAAGATGGAGGTGATTGTAAAGGGAATGCTGCATGGTCTACGAAGGTGGTGGTGATTATATAACGATCTCAGGGGCTAGCTTATAATGCTTTGTTTTCCATTGTATTTCACTCTATTGGGCTACACTCTCATCAGTATAAATTTCCTCTGAAATCGTTCTCGTCCATCACAGTGTAGTCCTATCCCTCATTTCCCCCCCCCCCCCCCCACACGTCTGTTTATATTCCTATCAAAGTGAATTCTTTCCACAGAATGTTGCCAAAACAACTCTTCTGTTGCCATCAGTTCTGCTAGCGTGATCAAAACATGACGTTGAGGATACGACAGGGTTAGTTGGGAGGGGGGGGGGGGGTGTTTAAGGATGAGATGTGTGATGGGTGTTAAAGAAAAAAAACAAACGTTGAAACATTAGAGCTGTTATGCTACACCCATTACGTCAACACTCCGTTTCTTTATTTGCTACCTTTACACGCGGCAATGTTGTCATGACTTCTAGTGAAATGGAACCAAGGATATGTCATATTATTCTTCCTTTATAATACTTACTCCTTTCAAAATGGTTCAACTCCACACGGCTCTCGTGTTGTGAAAAGAGATCAGGTGACAGTTTTGTACAGCCAGACATTCATAGAAGTTCGTCAGTTCGAAGTCTTTGACTTCATTCCCCCTAGCCTGCCTGTCCTTGATTTTGTTTTCCACTTTCCCTCCCGCCTGCCTCCTCCGTCTCCCCTGTTCCATCTTGTGCCATCATTCAGACCATCAGTTGGAATGTGAAATTGGAAGGAGGACAATCTGAAGTACATCCCTGGCTCGTCCTCTTTCTGTCTCCCTCTTCACACGACGTCAGGGAAAGAACGTTCTTCTAGCTAATGTTGGTACTGGGATTTTGGCGACAAGAGTTGTCGCGTCTTGGAAAGGGAGTCAAACCCAACAAAGGGCGAGTCATTAGAGCCATGTTCCGGTCTACAATTAACTTGGGAGCTTTTGGCACTCCGAGGTGCCAGCATTGGGAGGGGTGAGGGAAGGGGGAGGCTGTAGGGTCTGTTAGAGCACTACAGATTACCTTGACTGTCAGTCCCCCTCCCCCTCTCTTACCTCTACAACCACCCCACCCCCATCCCACCCGTTCTTTGTCTATATCGTTCATCTTGACGAGGTTGATTACGATGTAGACATGGTTTTCATGAGACGAAGAATTCTTGCTGTTGGCTGCTTCGTGTCTTGGTGATTGTCTTGTGATTGTATGGAGTGGAGTATCATCCTTAGTGTTGCATTGCATTTCACTACAGTATAGCATTATGAGCACATTGTATTTTCCTATGAAATCTGGTTTTGCTGTGACACAGAAGAGCCTGGCAGCAGGTGCGGTCCCGTCCTTTTGCCTCCTGTCTGTTGAAGTTCCTATGAAGGTGGATCCAGTGTCAGGCAAAGAATGTTCTCCGAGCTAAGTCTGGGACTGGGACTTTGGCGCCAGGTGTTGAAGAGGTCTTTGAAGGGGAGACAAACCCCCAAAATGGCAGGTGATTAGGGCCAGTTTTATCCTCGTGTTAATTGTGAGTTTTTAACATTCTGAGGTGTCAATTTGGGGAAGGTGAGGGAAGCGAAGGGAGGTTGCATGGCCGACTGCAACACCCACACAATATCTCTATGGTCAGTTTTATTCCCTCCCTTGTACTTTCCCCATCATCCTTCTTTGTCTACCTCTTTCAACGTGACAGTACTAGATATTCATTACAATTTTGTAAAGGATTCCATGACGTAAAACTTGCAGTGGTGTTGGCTGTCTGTCTTGATTATTGTATCAAATGTTGTAGGGAGTGGCTGATGGCTTGTTGTAGGGAGTGGCTGATGGCTTGTTGTAGGGAGTGGCTGATGGCTTGTTGTAGGGAGTGGCTGATGGCTTGTTGTAGGGAGTGGCTGATGGCTTGTTGTAGGGAGTGGCTGATGGCTTGTTGTAGGGAGTGGCTGATGGCTTGTTGTAGGGAGTGGCTGATGGCTTGTTGTAGGGAGTGGCTGATGGCTTGTTGTAGGGAGTGGCTGATGGCTTGTTGTAGGGAGTGGCTGATGGCTTGTTGTAGGGAGTGGCTGATGGCTTGTTGTAGGGAGTGGCTGATGGCTTGTTGTAGGGAGTGGCTGATGGCTTGTTGTAGGGAGTGGCTGATGGCTTGTTGTAGGGAGTGGCTGATGGCTTGTTGTAGGGAGTGGCTGATGGCTTGTTGTAGGGAGTGGCTGATGGCTTGTTGTAGGGAGTGGCTGATGGCTTGTTGTAGGGAGTGGCTGATGGCTTGTTGTAGGGAGTGGCTGATGGCTTGTTGTAGGGAGTGGCTGATGGCTTGTTGTAGGGAGTGGCTGATGGCTTGTTGCATGTATTTCACTATCTTGTTTTATGTTCTATCTTGTTTTATGTTCTATCTTGTATTATGTTCTCATCACAAAAATATAGTATAATTGTTATTAAATTTGGAACGCGCTCCTACGTAAGAGCGTGGCATTTCACAGTAATCCTATCCATTTTCCATCTGTGTGAAATTAGATTTGTTGTTATGTTCAATTCATCCAAAAGGCTGGAAACGAAACCATCACTCAGGATTTACGGGGGCTACAAAAGAAGAGAGAATGTTGGGGTGGGTGGGTGGGGGGTGGGTTGTGTGTGGCTTCAAAAGGTGATAGGGACGGGGGAAGGGAGGGGGACGGAGAATGATCAGCAGGAAGTGGGAGACCGACACATTACAGCTGTCTTAGCATGACTATCATGTTCTAACTCCATATTTTGTTTGTCTGTTAAGTGCTTCGACACACAATCGTTTTGTCATGTCATCCAGCAAACTTGAGACGAAATCTACGTCGTCTTTGTTCTTGTCTCGTTTCGTATGCTTCGCAAGTGCGCAGTTAAGACACGTCGCTTCATAAGCGTATGGTGAAATCTTCGAAAGAGAACATCGGATAATAGCCCCCCCCCCCCCTCCCCTGCCCCATACACACACACAAGACCGACACTCATGACAATGTGTCACTACAAAATCTTGACTTTGTCACTTCGCACTACATGGTGGTCTTTGATTTTCTCGCTTCTTCTCCTGCCCCCTCTGTCTCTCCCCTTTCATCTCCAGCCATCAATCAGATCATCAGTGGGAGTGGTGAGAGTGGAGGGAGGACAATCTGAAGTACAGTCTTAGCCCCTCCTCTGTTTGCTTCCCCTCATTTTTTTTTTGTTCGTCTGGTGTCAGAGGGAAGAGTGTTCCCCAGGCTAGAGTTGCCACGGGCAGTTTGGTGCGAAGCGTGGACGGGTCTCTGAAGGGGCAGACGGACCTGACAAAGGCTGGGTTATTAGGGCCATGCTCCGGCCTTGGGTTCATTGAGGGCTTCTCGCGCTCTGAGGTGTCAACACTGGGAGGGGTGGGATGAGGGAGTGGCAGCCAAGGTGGACCCACTCACAGAACGTCTGTGTTGGCAGGGCCGCTGTCTGTCTCGTCTTTGTCCATCCTCGGGTGTTTGTTCGTCATTCCAGTTTTGTAAGAATTTCCATGATAACAATCAGTGCTATGGTAGTGCTTTTCTGTCTGGCTTTCAGGAAGTCATTTGTGATATTTTGTGTTGCACTACACAGGACTATGTTGTACTACTTACCCATCGCAACATATTCTCTGATGAAATTTAGGTAGCTCGCACATAGATGTGCCTGATTCCATAGGGAAACGCTACCTGCTTGACAATAACCTGTAATCATAGATCTTTCGCACTATATAAATATGTGTGTGTGTGTGTGTGTGTGTGTGTGTGTGTGTGTGTGTCGCTGATAACGTGCCGATTATACACATCCCCTATATGTGCTACGTTTGCTTATATATGTATACATGTATTACGGGGTATTGTAGAGAAATGTACATATGTTATTATCTGTCATTTGTATATGTATAATTTATTAGGTGTATTTAAATGTGTGTGTGTGTGTGTGTGTGTGTGTGTGTGTGTGTGTGTGTGTGTGTGTGTGTGTGTGTGAGGTAACGTGTTACGTAAAATATTGTGTTCCTCGTATACATGCATCGCTATTTTCGCAAAGCATCCAGAGCAGTTTCTGAATAGTGTGTCATGTAGGTTATCATAATCAGTATCACTGTTCCGTTGCCATCACCCCAGCCACCATCTCCCATCCCCACTCCATCTCTCCGAAGACATCTTAAGCGACGAGCTTCTCCTTTAGGGTAGGTAAAGGAGAAGGATTCCACCCTCCCCCCCCCCCCCCCCCCGCCCTTCCTATCCCCACTTGGACAAATGATCTCTCCCTGTCGAAAGAGAACACAGGAAAAGTAGATTTTGTCTGAGACTTCACCCAGACAGCCGCCCAGTTCTTGACAATATGCCACTGTGAAGTCTTTGAGGTCTCTGTACTCCTTACTCAGTCTTTGATTTTCTCACATTCCTTCTGTCCACCCCCCTCTCTCTCTCTCCCTCCCTCCTCTCTCTCTCTCTCTCTCTCTCTCTCTCGATCTCTCTCTCTCTCTCCTCACCATCTTCGGCCATCTTCTGTGACTCCTCTTCATGGGGTGGTGTGATAATGGAAGACGGACAAACTGGGTCGTCCTCTTTTTGGCCCTCCCGTGTTTTTTTTTTTTTTTTTTTTTTCTGTGTGAGGGGAAGAGTGTACCCCGGGCTAATGTTGGCCCTCGGACTCTGGCGCCAAGTGTTGAGGGGTCTTTGAAGGGGGAGACAGACCCAACAAAGGGCGGGTTATTAGGGCCATGTTCCGGCCTCGTCTTCACTTTGGGCTTTCGGCACTATAAGGTGTCAACACTGGCGGGGAGGGGGGGGGGGGGGGGGGGGAGTGGTGCGGTCTGCTGGAACCCTGACAGAACGTCTGAATAGTCAGTCTCTACCAGCGGCACAAGTGTCACCCCTGGGTCTTTTCCGCCCCCACCCCCTCCCCTTTTCCCACTTCTTTCTCCCCCATTTGAACCATTCCTGTCCGTTCATTATTCACATCCCCGCCATCCCACACTGGGCTAGTATTATGATGATGGTAGTCCTCTTTCTGGCTCAAATTAGTGACGGCCACAACGTGGCCCTTTATACACACATTCTCTGTATCATTCTTCTTCTGCGGTCGGTTCTTTTTGTTTTGTTTTGTTTGTTTCGTGAGATCTTCATTCCTGTCGCCATGATGAAACCCAGTCTTCTCGAGGTCTTGACGGCTGCCGCAAAGCTGCATCTGCAGTTCTGCACCCTCTGGCCAGGTTTGACGCCGTAGAACATCATGGGATGCCGACTGCTGAGCCACCTCTACCGAATAAAGATTAGCAAACAAATAGGGTAACTTTTGATCCCATAAGAAAACCTAACACAGAGTAACTTTTATTCAAGACTGGTACGGCCCTTTTTTAAACTTGAATAAAGTCAGACAAATACAAAGACGAACAATCTAATAGTGGGGGGAAAAAACAAGCGCAGGCCAACAATTCCTCTGTCATCATAGTAATGACTTGGCAAAGATTTGGACTCAAGGGGGGGTGGGGGGGGGGGGGGGGTGGGGGGGGGGGGGGGGGGGGGAGGTTGAAAATGAAGAAAATGGGGACATGAAATTAAGAAAACATATTGTAAGGGTGGTGGATGGATGGATAAGGAGGGTAGAAGGGGGTAGGAGTTGGGGAGAGAGCGAGTTGACACATCAACTGCAACACCCAACACCAGCTCGTTGGTTCTTCTCTCTTTTTATTTTAAATCATGGTTGGATCGAACCAACCATAACCAAACCACCGACCTATTAAGACATAAACAATAATAATCATAAACATGAAGTATTATATTAAAACATATACAGGAAAACATAATCATTCAAATTAAGCTAAGACAAAATGCAGGATTTACAACAAACATCAACACACAAGGCCTCCCCGTTGCGAACGGTAGGAGGTACAACATACATTTACAATCCATAACATAATCATAACATTAACCAAAGGGGATCCCCGTTGCGAACGGCAGGATCAACAACATAATAATTTTATTATCATAACATTAAGAAAAGGGATCCCGTTGCGAACGGCAGGATCAACAATATAATTATTTCATGAACATAACATTAACATTGAGACTCCCCGTTGCGAACGGCAGGAGCAATGAACAATAAATGAAATCAATTAACATCTGATTTTCAACAGCAGCTACACAATTGTATGGGGAAAATCATATGTGTAGTGTCCACACATATGATGAAACTCCGAAAGGACACACCTTGCACATGAACAAACCAACTAAAGCTATCTTCCTTTCTCGGCACACACACCCACCTCAGGACAGTGCGTGCTACACGCTATGGCTCCACGTTTCACCTGTTAGGCCTACACCCCGGCCCAACAATGGCAGTTGCTTTTCAGCCTGCAATGGACCCACGGGTGTAAACATATTGAACAAGCAGGTAAAACACTTGTTTGTAACAGGTAGCAACCCAGACACACAGAGGGAATAATCAAACTACCTTCACTGGCTGTATCTTAATCATTTGCTCAGGCCGCCGTGCGGTTTCATCACTGTGACTTAACCCTATCCGTCTCGCCAGCAAACAAGGGCGACATTTACAAACCAGTTTGTCTAGTGTTCGAACACAAGGAGCCTGCAGGGCGCGCGTTAAACTTTATCCACTAATCACAATAAAAGACAGCTACGTCTACAATCTATGTTTTCTGGCATCGATTTGTTGATAACTCACCATAAAATCTGTGACGATACTGAATAACTGTTTCTGATTTCATTCTTATGAAGCACCAGCACCTGCTTAGTTACAAAGTTACCTAAATAATTGACTGTGGAAATTTGGTATATCACATTTCCAGTTGATAAGGAATTGGAGTTTGTACAATAAAAATGTAAGAACATAGAACTCTTAACTTCCATTTACTAAATTTGTTTCACGAAGATAGTACTCTATCTGCCCTCACTCTAGGTAAAACATAGCCAAACCAACGGCAAAAACCATCAACATACCTTTACATTCACAAACACCTGAGTCAGCGTCACAGCCTTCACCACACTCTGCTCAGTGAAGAAATGATCTCAGAGCCAGAACGCTGGGAGTATATAGGCCTTCCACCCCTTTGAACCAGATCTTTCGAGAAAGTCTTTTGTGGCCTGAGTCACGACTACAAGCGTCTAAAGTGCCCAAGATCTGGCCTCGCTGGGCTGCTCTTAAACAAACATTCTATTCCCCAGGGCCCGACAACCAACGGTGCCAACCGCCATGTAAGTGGCTAGGTCTGGAGAAGTGCAGAAGAAAACAGACCCTTCAGACTCTGTACCTAGGGCAAAATCCAGCATCCCACCTAAAAGATGTTTACCCATTCCAAAATCTCAAATCCACATCAGCAAACACAACACCAATTACGATGTGGCTGAAGCCCAATGGCCGTCTCTCCAAAACCAGACAGCCGTGGGCAAACTGCTGAGTGACCAGCCTCTTAACTGGCATTCCAGCCTACTAGCTAGGTTGCCCCTCACTGCTATTCTATCCGCGTTGGAGGGGTTAACCACAACAACTCTCTGTTCTACAAAGGCTGGGTAGAATCGTACCCTTTACAATATTATAGATATGAAAACTCTTCACTAGCTGCATGAGGGAACCATCGCAATCTCTTTCGAAGGCAGATCTATTTGTAATGCTGCTCCTAGGCCTTTCCTCGCTGGATCGGAACTCATCAGGGAGACACGTGTCTGTGCTCCTGGCGTCAAATAGAGACACACCACAGTCCATAATACCGTGGTGTTTCACCACCAAGGGTTAAAAAAATGAATCCAACAGCACCGCCCAAAGCAGCCAGCAGGCATTACAAATAGATCTGCCTTCGAAAGAGATTGCGATGGTTCTTCTTTCTTGTTTGGCTGAAGAATACAAAAGATCGGATGGAAGGAGGGGGGGGGGGGGGGGGGGGGGGGGGGGGGAGGGGGAGGGGAGACTGCGAGCGCACAAATGTCAAAGAGGACACTTCAATAGTCGTCACGTTAACCATCTGAATCGACCGAACTAAAGAGCGTTTCCTGCGAAACCATATCCACAACCAGCTTCGATTGACTGAGATGGTGGTGCTTAGGAGAACAGGGAACGAGGGTCCGGCCAGAGAACCCTTTCTTACATCCGACCTTTAATGTTCTCTTCCCAATCAGTGATAATTTGTCGCCCAAGTATCGCACACAAGTCTTTCCTTCCTCCCTCCCTCCTTCTTCCCTTCCCGCCTCGCTTTCATCATCCAATCAACACTCAAAAAAAAAAAAAAAAAAGCGCGAATGACCTTCCGTCACTCTGAACCAATCATAACTCCTGTACCACTCACTAACCACCAATCACCAGAAAGGAAACTCACCGGCTGCACCACCAATCCACTCGACGACAAAGTCAGAAAACCAGGCTAACAAGATCACTTGCATCCCCATCCCCGAACCTCTCACCCACCCTACACAATCTTCTCCCTCTCATATCTCCCTTTATCCCCCACCCCCTTTCCTTCCTTCCTTCCTTCCCCCCCACCCCAATCCCTCTCCGCCTTGTCAGAGAATCTGCAGGGAGGCCGTAATTGATAATTCATATGTGTTTCTCTTGATCCCTCGTCTGTGTCAAAGCCCGCCACAGAGCGACCCAGCGGGTGTCCCCCTGGGGCCCGATTGCAAATGGTTAATCAAAGATTATCACTGATGGCGGGGTGATGGTTGCCTGCCCTTGCACGGGCAGGGGGGTGGGGGTGGGGGTAAGGGAGGGGGAGAGGGGAAGGAAGAGATGAGGGACAGGGGAAGGCAGGATGGGGAGGGAGGGAGCGAGGAGAGATGTTGTGGGGAGGGGAGGGGGGGGAGAAATGAAGAGAGAATGAGCTTAATTAGGGCCCCCAGGCGACAATAAAGGCTGTCCCCCATTGCGCTGGGCTGGGGGGTTGGTTGGGTGTTGTCATGTCGTCGGAGGTCGGAGAGAGGGGTGGGGGTGGGGTGGAGTTGGGGTGTTAGGGAGGGGGGGGGGGGGGGAGGATTAGGGTGGTAAGGGCGAAGGCTTTGGGGAGGAATGATGATGTTGACAGTGGTGGTGTCGATTTTTGTGCTATTATGATTTAACAACAACAAAAAAGCGTATTCTTGCACACACGTCGAATGCATGTACATGTTGCATACACACGATTACTATGGCTTCTAAACATGTAAATGAAAGATCGAGGGCGTGCACACACCCACCTTCACACCGACGCACACGCACACACACACACGCACACACACACACACACACACGCATGTACGCATGCACGCACACATATGAACGCATGCACATACCCACGAGCTCTCAAACAAATACGATGGTTACGGAAGCTTATTACTTACGTGAGCAAGTTTCTTTGCAATAACAGACTATGTACAAAAGTCGAAAATTGAAGAGATGCGTTATGTTGGCGACATGAAACATATGGACCTTGAAATCTTGCTTCTGAATTTTTGAAAACATTTGCCTGTCTTAACCATCACCTCCCATATCCCCCGCACCCCCTCCCCAACCCGTCCCTCTGTCTGTTCGTCTCTGTGTCTGCCGTCTCTCTGTCTCTGTCTCTGTCTCATTCTCTCTCTCTCTCTCTCTCTCTCTCTCTCTCTCTCTCTCTCTCTCTCTCGCTCACACACACACACACACACACACACACACACACACACACACACACACACACACACACACACACCACACACACACGAACAAACAAACTACTGCCAATAACAAACGAGCATGATTATTTACACACGCACACATACACACACACACACACACACACACACACACACACACACACACACACACACACACACACGCGCGCGCGCGCGCGCGCGCACGCACAAATCAGCAAACCAGCATGATTATTTTCAGTACATTTATTAGTAGCAGTGTTGATTAATCAAGCAGCTAAAGCACCTTATGTTTGATCTAGATTCTGTGGTCAACTGAACATATACTGACAAGCTGTATTCTCCTTTGATACAACAATTATCACGTGCACGGTCTATAACAGAAAGATGAACAACACCAGACGACGATTTCACGTTTTAAAAGGAAAGTAGGCTTCTGTCAAACTCTGTGGGAAAATGAACTCTGTCAGGGCACTTAGTTGGCTTGGAAACAACATAGCAAATCAACCGTATTTTAAGATTTACGCGCTATTATTGTTATTGATGGTGTTTGGCCTGTACCACAGTGGATACTGTTGGTGATTATAGGGAGAACAATGAGGCAAAGAATGCTCACTTCTTCTACCCTTATTCTCTCTCCTCCTCCCATACTAAAATCAAGACAAATTTCATCCAATCCATTTTCGTAGACTTCATCTCGGAAAAAAAACAACACTTTCGAATAACATACAACTGCTCTGAAATCGCAGCAGACATAGTAGTTATGTTGTATACTCCATTCGTTCACATGAGATCTTGTTGGTTCTCTTGACATGAACAAAAGCTACAATAATAGCAATAACGGTGACAAGACAATGATAATGATAATAGCAACGACGACTACGACAACAACAACAACCCCAACAATAACAATGATGATGATGATGATAATAATAATAATAAACAATGATGATAACAATACTACTAATAGTAATGATAATAACAATGAATGATAATCATCTTCATCATCACCATTACAATAAACAATGACGATAACAGTAATGACAACAATAATGTAATGCTTAGAACAACAACAAAACAAAGCAAATCAAAACAAACAAACAAACAACAATCACGATAACGACGGAGGAAGAATGTAATTCTAGTGATAATAATAATTCTGTCTTTCAGAATTTGCTCGTTCAAGCCTGCAGAGGCCACCAAGATCAGTTGGACCATAAACATGAATTGAAAGTTGTCTAAACTTTGACTTAACGGCACAAACAGACACATTTGAATCAAACACCCTCCCTTCCGCTTATCCCCCCCCTTCCCTCCTTTCATTTTCCATCCTTTCCGCCCCCCCCCCCACCCCCCACCCCCCCTTCGATCAAAGAATGTTCACCGGTACATTATTGCCTGGCATATACAGTCACTTTCAAACAAACAAATAAAGACAAGCCAATCCAATCCCGTTCTAACGTTCACATTTCCGTTTCCGTCTCTTCTCATAACAGACACACTAGACAGAAGAGAGGGGCGGAAAGGAAGAAGAGAAGAAAAAAAGACAAAAAAATAAAGGCAAGAAAGGGTGAGGGGAAAAAAAGCCATCAAATCGTATTTTTCATGCGTGAGAATCCCATGTTTGCTCTCCGCACACATCAACGACATCGCATGACAACCCTCCCACGATCCCCTGCTCCCAGGGGCCTCGTCCAGGGCCCGTCACTCTCGCCGCTGTCGCTCAATCTTGCCAATATGCTCATTTCATAAAGCGTGGATTGTCTCCCTTTTAGCGGCCATCTTGACATCTTGTGGGGCTCGGGGAGCGAGCAATGGGAGGGGTGATGGGGTGTTGGGGGGTGAGGGTGGGGTGTCGCTGACAATGAAATCAAAACACGATGAGAGACGCCATTGGACTTGTTAGACCGCCCTGCTCCCCGGCGGACTAAGGGGTGGCACAGTGGTTAGACAAGAACTGGCTGCCAAGAGAGAGAGAGAGAGAGAGAGAGAGAGAGAGAGAGAGAATACGAATCAAATGTTTTTATTGAGGGTAAAATGGATGAGCTAATAGCATTTTTACACCATGCTCTCAAGAACAACAAAAGCAACAAACAGTATCAAATGAGCATATGTATGATACATTGGAAGGAAACAACAAACAAGCTGATAACGTAAAATAAACCACGAATGAAATAAACAATACTTAGCAAACAAAATTAAGTACTAAATAAACAAAATGAAGAGAGAGAGAGAGAGAGAGAGAGAGAGAGAGAGAGAGAGAGAGAGAGTATTTTACACCACCCACAAACTATACTGCAGGCTGATCATAGTCAGTATTGTACACTGGTTCCAAGCTACATCATACACGGTCAGAAGCCGCACTGTACACCACAAACAAGCCATATTATACACTAATCACAAACCATATTGTACTCGGTCACAAGCTATAATTCACACCAGCCATAACCCATATTATCCTTCAGTCCTAAGCTATATTGTACATCCGTCACGAGCTAAAGTTTAAACCAGCCATTAGCCATATTTTACATCACTCACGAGTCCTCCTGTTATCCAATTTTAAGCTATACTGCAAAAATCTCATGAGTAATGTTGCACATCAGTCTAAATTCATATTGCACACTTACTACAAACCACATAGTCACAAGCCGCATTGTACTCCATTTACAAGCCGTATTGTACGTCAGTCACCAATCATGTTTGCACAACAGTCATAAACCGTACTGCACAATATTCACAGGCCATACTTTGCTTCAATCCTAAGCCATACTGTGTGTGCTTCAGTCCCAAGCCATATTGTACACAAGCTATAAGCCGTATTGTACACCAATCATAAATTCTACTTCAGCCGCAAGCGATATTGTTCTCCAGTCATAAGGCATACAAACACCAGTCTCAAATCATATTTCACATTAAGTATAAGCCGTATTGTACACTTGTCATGAGTCATGTCGAACAAAAGCCGTGAGCCAAATAGTACACCAGCCAGAAGCCATACTGTACACAAGTCCTTAACCATATTGCAACCAGCTATAAGCCATATTGTACACTTGCTCAAATCCATAATGCACACCACTTAAAAGGCCTATCATACACCACTTAGAAGTCACATTGTACAGCGGCCATACGCCATTTTGCACACCAGTCACAAACCATATTGTACATTAGTCACAAGCCATACTGTACACTAGTCTTATGCTATATTGAACACCAGTCACAAGCCATATCATACACTAGTCAAAAGCAATATTGTATACATCAAACGTCATATCTTACGTCAGTCACAAGTCGTATTGTACACCAGTCAAAAGCCATAATTGTATATGTCAAAAGCCATATCATATGTCAGTCACAAGTCGTATTGTACACCAGTCAAAAGCCGTATTGTTCACCATTCACAAGCCATATTGCACACCAGACATAAGCCACAATGAAAACCAGTTACAGGCTTTTTTTTTTGCTGTAGAATCAAGCCATATGCACATAACTAGTAAGCCATATTTCACACAGGTCATAATCCCTATTGAACATCAGTCAGAAGCCATATTGTACACCGTTCACAATCCATGCTGAACACCAGTCACAATCCATAATACACACCAGTCACAAGCCATAATGCACACCAGTCACCATTTTGTTACGAGCCTCAAATTATTAGTCGACACAAACACACCGGAGGATAGAGCTGTGGATTTTATGTCTTTTTTTCTTTTTTCGTAATAAATGAAATATGCGAGTTAAGGGCAAGAGCTGAAATGAGACGGCCGCTGTTCGACAAAAAGGAAGAAAAACAGCGACCAGTCATCGTCACAGGAGAGAGAGAGAGAGAGAGAGAGAGGAGAGAGAGAGAGAGAGAGAGAGAGAGAGAGAGAGAGAAGAGAGAGAGAGAGAGAGAGAGAATTTGTATTAAGAGTTTTTTTGTTTTTTTCACAAAATGTTCTATTTTATGAGGAAACCGATTTACGTAATTGTCCCAACATATCTGTTCATGCCCGCTCAGACAATCAAACAAGACATGAGAGAGAGAGAGAGAGAGAGAGAGAGAGAGAGAGAGAGAGGAGAGAGAGAGAGAGAGAGAGAGAGAACTTTAATCAGCATCATAACTGCCTCATGCGTCGCAAGACGCGGGCGCATCTAAGTAAGTAAGTAAGTAAGTAAGTATCATACCATGAAGTAAGAACCCCATTCATAATATTCGCCGGTTCTGCATCGTAGCACGAAAAGCCTTCAAGTGGCGGAGGACGTCAAACAACAATGAAGTGCTGGAAGCGGGGGGAAAAAAAAAAGAAGAGGAAGAAGGAGAAAAAAGGCGTGATAAAGTGGCCAACATGGGACAAAGGCAGGGCACCGGATCAAGTATCTGATGAAAAACGATGAGGGAGGAGAACGAGGAGAGGGGGAATGGGGAGGGGGGGGGGGGGGGGGGGAGCGCTGGCAGCTTTATTGGCAGCAGCAGCGTTTGAAATGCTCTGAGGTTTGTCCAAGTTTGACCATGTTTGATGGCCCCGGAGACGGCTCTGTGTCTGCGCTGGTTAAGCTGGAACTGACGAAGAGGAGGAGAAGAAGACGACCCCCACCCCCACCCCCACACCCACACATCTGCAGCGCAGTTCCACGCGCTAGTAATGAACATGGTCATGATGACGCGAATGTGTGTGTGTGGATCGTCGTTGTGGAAGAAGAGCAGAAGGAACGTGATACTGGCGATGACGATTTCTGCCCATAGCCACACCGTATGGGCAAGGTAGACAGTGCAGAATGAGCAAGCAGATAGAGTAGAGTGGGGCTAGTAGACATAGCAGAATGGGCAAGTAGACACTGCAGAATGGACAAGTAGACTGAACAGAATGAGCAAGCAGATATAGTAGAGTGGGGCTAGTAGACATAGCAGAATGGGCAAGTAGACATAGCAGACGGGGCAAGTAGATATAGCAGAATGGACAAATAGACGTAGGAGAATGGGCAAGTAGACATTGCAGAACGGGCATGTAGACACTTCAGAATGGGCATGTAGACATAGCAGAATGGGCAAGTAGATATAGCAGAATAGGCAATTAGACATTGCAGAATGGGCAAGTAGATATAGCAGAATGGGCAAGTAGACATAGCAGAATGGGCATGTAGACACTGCAGAATGGGCAAGTACTCACTGCAGAATGGGCATATAGACATAGCAGAATGGGCAAGTAGATATAGCAGAATGGGCAAGTAGACATAGCAAAATTGGCAAGCAGATATGGCAGACTGGGCAAGTAGACACTGTAGAATGGGCAAGTAGACATGTCAGAATGGGCATGTAAACACGGCAGAATGGGCATGTAGACATAGCAGAATGGACAAGTAGACATAGCAGAATGGACAAGTAGATATAGCAGAATGGGCAAGTAGACATAGCAGAATGGCAAGTAGACATGGCAAAATTGGCAAGCAGATATGGCAGAATGGGCAAGCAGACATTGCAGAATGGGCAAGTAGACATAGCAGAATGGGCAAGTAGACATAGCAGAATGGGCAAACAGACGTAGCAGAATGGGCAAGTAGACATAGCAGAATGGGCAAGTAGACATGGTGGAATGGGCATGTAAACACAGCAGAGTGGGCAAGTAGACATAGTAGAATGGGCATGTAGACACTGCAGAATGGGCATGTAGACACTGCAGAATGGGCATGTAGACACTGCAGAATGGGCATGTAGACATAGCAGAAAGGGCAAGTGGACATAGTAGAATGGGCATGTAGGCATAGCAGAATGGGCATGTAGACATAGCAGAATGGGCAAGTAGACACTGCAGAATGTGAACGACTGCTAAGACAAAGAAACTACTACTGCTTTTTTCTTATCCTGTCGCTGCTGTTTTGTGTTTACTTTTGCTACAGAAAGCAAAACAAGACAATGGTTTTTTCATAGTTTTGAACATTATCACTCATAGACACCTGTCTCCATGGTGAAGCCGGAGGCAAATAGTTCCATCTGAAGACTCTGTGCTGGCAAAAATCCTCTTTTCTCTCACTCTCTTTGACTGTGCCTTTTTAAAATTCATTTTTTTTCGGGGGGGGTTGTCTTTTTAAAACTTTTAATTTACCGCCTCATCATTCAGCTTTTCTTCTTCTTTTTTAAGGGGGAGGGGGGGGGGGAGGGGAGAGCTGAATATTTTGGTGCGGATCCAGATCAAAAGGTAGATCCAGGATCCGTTCGACCTCGGCGGAGGTCTACGCTTTCCCCGAGTGCCTTTCTAGTGTCAGTAGAGACGCCCCCCAGATTGCTCCGGGAGAAAGCAGTTATTGTCGGCAGTAGCGAGGTTTGTCTATGGTGTCCTCCCGAGACTGCTGAATCAGAACAAGCACTAGCGAACACCACCGGGGTGACTACTTAATCAGCAGTGCCGTGTCACCTCTAGAGGGTGACCTGCTGTCGACTGCTCCATGTGCATCGCTGGCACTACGAATGTTGGATCAGAACAGGCAGCATTGAACACCACCGAAGTGACTCGGCAGCAGCGCAGTGTATCTCCCCCCCCCCCCCCCCCCCCCCCCCCCCCCGCGCCGGTGGGTTGCCTCACGACGCCATTGACTGCTTCCTGTGGATTGCCGGTGCCGGGACTGTGGCGGGGCCAGGCAGGCTGTGACCGTGGACGGGGAGGGAGAGGAATGAGCGGGGTGGGTGCAGGGCTACCAAGGTGGCGCAGGAAGATAGGCAGAAACACCAAGACGGGGGAGGAAAAACCATTGAGTCCCAAATGTAGCCAGTAGCCAGTTAGGGACACACTTACATATTGTTGTCACCCTTTCGTGGTTTGTTTGTCTTTTCGTTTGGTTCAAAGACGAATGTTATTCAACCGAATAGAATACCCAGTTCAAGCTCATATTAGAGCAAAGCAGAGCTGTCCGCAGGCTGACTTTTAGACAATCACCCTCTTCATTTTCGCATCATCAAAACTATTAGGGTACCTACATATTATTTCATCTTTTCTTTTGAGCCAAAATGCCCTTAGCAAACAGCTCTTTCCCCCACAGCTGTCATAAGCCTCTATCTGAGCACCGTTTTCGTTACAGCATCCGATGCGAGGACTTCATTCCAGATTGAAACGAAACAAGATGCAAAGCATCTAAATGTATTCCCAGTAAGTAGTACACACACACACACCAAACACCACACACACACACAACACACACACACACATATATATATATATATATTATATATATATATATATATATATTGTCACGGACAGAAAAAAGAAAAACCGAAGTCGTGGTCAGTCGCAGCAAGTTGTTTGGACATAAGCTCCAACTCAAATATCTGGTGTCCAGGCAGATGACTTTAGTTGTCGCGTCCAGCCAATTAGGCCACAGCGGAGAGGCTCACGGTGAGACAGGCATCGTCAGCAGGACAGACTATTGTGGGCTGACTGCCGTTCGATAGGTCTGGCCAGACGGGTTCTCGGCGCCTGGGTCAGACTGATCCAGCCAATTTGCGACCAGCGCCACAATTAAGCCAGACGTCGCCGTTGGAGTAGGAGGGGGGAAGGTCTTGTGTGGTGGGGGACCCCACCGACACCTTACATGACCCAATTGACCACCAAGAGAGCCAAGGCCGTAGTGTGGCCTGAGCGCTTTGAAACGTCCAATGGAATTAGAGGGAGGTCACCTCAGTAGATGGCGGGGAGGAAAATACTGCCCAATGGTACTCACCCTTTGACACATGGGATGATAATAAGAACGCGCTGCGTGAGTGAAGGGGAGGGGAGGAAACGAGAGAACGAGAAAGAAGACAGAGAGAGAGAGAGGGAAGAGGTTCTGGGTGCAAGCTCTGCACGACGAGAAAGGGCAGGGAGATGAGAGGGGAGTGAAGAGAACGCGTTGAAGCATTAGCACCAGATAGTGGCTGCGGAGGAGGACTATGAGAGATGTGGAGAGGAGAGTTGCTAACTGATGAAGAGAAAAAAAAAGAGCAAAGAAAAAAGAAAAGAAAAGCAACCATGTCCATTTGATAGAGCAGACTAGAGAAGAGAGAGAGAGAGAGAGAGAGAGGTTTAGATGAGAGTGAGATGGAGGAGGGGAGAGAGATTGAGATGAGAGGAGAGAAGAGAGGAGAGCGAGAGAGGAGAGTGCAATGCGTTAAGGCAGGAGAAAGACAAGGAGAACAGAGCGATGGTCTGATAGTTTACTGTTCAATCTGATCCGGAGTTCGACCTCATACTTGGCCGCGCCACTGTCATCAGCAGTGCCCACCTGACCAACGCAGCGGTCTAACCTGACAGTGCCAGCAGCCCAACCTGACCAGTGCCTAGCAGTCTAAACCTGCCCAGTGCCAGCGTTGTGTTGTGCTTGTTGAAAGTGACAGTTGAAAAGAAACAAAGAAAAAAAAAGGGAAGGAAGGACAGTGAATTCATGAATAGTTTAAGATCACTGGCCATGGTAAAGTAGAAATCTGTTTGTATACGGGTTAGTTAATGAAGATTTACGATAAATGGTTGTGAAGTTCAAGGGGAAAGAGAGAATGTGTTATTTTGTTTGCTCCTCTGCCATTGCATGTTTCCTTTCCATGATTATGTGTATAGCTAAAAGTATAGATTTACTAGTGGTTTTGATGTGACGAAAGCATTGATATATGAATGAGATTGTTAAGCAAGCTAGTGCGTGTGTTTGGATAGGCCTGATGCGCTAGTCCTTCTCCAATGACATACCCGAGAGTTGACAATTGATTGGCGAGCCTGCCAGGATATTCTGGGCCCCATTTAATTATAATTGTTCAACTTTCAGAGAGGGAATGCTGGGTGGGATTCATAGTTATTGTAATCCTAAGACAAGGTAGTGTCTTACTGTATGTTCCCAAGATTAGTTAAATACTAGGCCATGGCATTGACTTCCAAGTTAGTTAACCACTAGGCCTTGGCATTTCAGCCCCAGAGTACTTATTTCGCACCAGATTGCTATAATTCGCTCTATAGTTGGTCAGGCGTAGGGTCTTATAAAACTACATTAACGTAGTCCAAGCTACTATTATCATTCATGGATTGTGCTATTACGTCAACTCGTTGTCGGTAACCACCAGTTTGGCTGTCGTTAGATAAATAAAAATCTTGCTACCCCCCCCAAACAGAGAGGAAAAGAAGATATAATGGCGGGACGAAAAGAACAACCTATTGAACAATTGTGAGCGGTCGCTCGTGATTTAGGCTACTCGGGAGAGAGTTGCGAGCATTCGTGGAAAACCCCACAAAGATGCAAACGAGATGATGCGGCGGAAAGACGCGGGTCGCAGTAGAAATAGCAGAGCAGGAAAGGATTAAGCTAGCGAACGCAGGAAACAGAAAGATTTAAGGATTCAGGCTACGAAAATGCAGGCTAACGAAGCGCAGGAAACAGAAAGATTAAGCATTAGGCTAGCATAATCCGGAAACGCCGGAACCAGAACGATTGGTGGATTCAATTACGAGTATAGAGAGAGTGAAAATTCCAGAGGGAGACCACGATGATGCAGCTAGTTTCCAGTGACCCTGTGCGCAGTTATTGCCCCCGCACAAAGTTGGCCAATAATTCTATGGAGGAACAGATTCGATTGATGCATCCATCAGTCGTTTTGAAACGTTTGCTACTGTCAGGGTTGGCCTTCAGAAAGAGTGGGCAGTCATTTTGTCCAGCGCTATTGACGGGTAAGGCATTACAGATTTTCACTGCATTACCAGGCAGGCCACAATCTGATTTTGGTGCTAGTGAAGAAGGAAACATTGATGAAGGGATATGAACCTCACAGAGGAGGGGGTTCAGAAAAGAATTTCGATCGCTAGATTACAAGAGGTGAAACTTACACTCCGTTTGGTGACGTTATAGATCACTATTTTGAGAAGTGGTTAGCGTTGAGCGCGTACGAGAAAGGAGTTTCGCAGCATTGCAAGGAGTGGTTGTGAAGGAACAGCTTTTGTCAGGTTTCGCGTCCAGAGTCTACTAGTATTTGGAAAGCGAGACAGCAGAGACAGCGGGGAGTTGCTGGCTGAAGTTCGCAGCGGTTTGGGGCTACTCGGGAGGCACGTTTGGGCACTAAGGTGGAGGAGAAACAGGTGTCCAGGCACAGGTTGAGACGATGTGCAAGGGAAATAGGGGAGTTGTCTGCAAAGTCTGCAAACCCAGTGGTGGGGCAGAAAGGAGGACCAAGGGGACACTCGGTTGTTTGATATGTCACAAGAAGGGGACATGTGGCGAGGGATTGTCGCATGAGGTTCAGAGGCAGCAGCCTTGGCAGAGGTGATCAGGGTTCGCCAGGGGAAACGACCTGCAGTGGAACACAAGGATCCATCTGAAGAGGGTGGGTGGGCCTATGGCTAGCACTGGACAGCAGTCAGTGTCAGGGATGGAGGGCACAGGCTGAGTGGTTCGTTAACCAGTGGAAGAAGGGTTGGATCTGGCCAGCAGAGGTGAATGAAAGTGTTCCGAGACACTGGTGTTCATGTGGTGTATTAAGAACAACGCTGGTCGAGGAAGGGGATTTGACAGGCCTCATCCAGACCTGTACTCTAATCGATGGCATAGTGAGGGAGTTTCCAGTTGTAAGATAGAAAGTTACGTACCCCTTACTTCTCAGGCGAGTTTTGTCTGCGCTGGTGATGGAGTGTGAAACCCCTTCATGATTTGATCATTGGATATATTCCAGGTGCAGGGATCCAGGGGTATCCTGAGTTGTTGACTGCTACGGCGGCGCAGCAGTTCCAACACGGAGCAAGTAAGGAGGAAAAGGTGCATCAAACCGTTAGTTGTTCCAGCAAGGAAGTCCGGCCCTAGATGTGTGCCTGATGAGTTTAGGGCAGTGCAGGAAACAAGACCCTTCGCTCGTTGAAAGTCTTGGGCGTTAGCAGAGTTGGAGAGGATAACAGGTGGTTAGAGGAGGTGAGAAGAATTTCTGGTGGAAGGCGGGTTGTTGTACGATGGTTCACCAAGGGGAAGACAGGTACAGGTTGACAACTCAGTTAGAGGTACCAGCATGTTATTTCATGCACTGTCATGTCAGTGGCGTCACGAGTCCTCATGGCGGGTCATCTCGGCTACCAGCAAAACCGCTGACCGAATCTTTGATGATTTTCATTGGCCAGGGAGCGGCAAGGCAGACATCAAGCGTTTTCTGCATGTCTGCGACGAGTGTCAATGGTCAGCACAAGAGGGATGAAAGAGGAAGGCACCTCTAAACAGCCCCTTTAATTGACACACCAGTCAGGAGAGTGGCTGTTGATCTGATTGGCCATCTCACCCTGTTCGAAAAGGTGGGCACAGTATGTGTTGACGCTCGTGGATTACCGACCAGATTATCCGAAGCAGTCGATTGAAAGGCGTAGATACGAACAGGTCGCTGAAGGGCAGGTAGACATCTTTTCTCGCCGTGGGCGCTGCCATCACAAATTCTCAGTGACAGGGGGTCACCGTTCACCTCAGGCGTGATGAGGAAGTCACAGGGCTGCTAGGGATCAACAGACCGCTTCTCATACCCCATACCACCTCAATGCAATGGCTTGGTGGGAGCGAACAGCTTCTACTGGTGTGCTGAGGGCATCTTAAGAAGCTCTGTGAGGAAAGGCCAGCAGATTGGGACCGTTATTCCAGCGGCACTGTTTCGCCTTAACAGGGGAAGCTCCTCAGGGAGAGGGCACGGCTTTTCACATTGAGCTGCTGTATGGGCGGCACGTCAGGGGACCAGTGTGTTTTCTCAAAGAGCTGTGGGTCGGAGAAAAAGGAGTCAGAAGAGGTCAACCCCATTATCAGTATGTGGTGTGGACTACGCAATAGGCTTAGAGGCGACATGTCCGGTTGCAAGGGAGAGTTTGCAGAGAGGCTAGGGTCGTTCAGAAGAAGCCAATATGACAGGAAGGGTGAGGACGCAATTCCTCAAGGTGGGCGATCAAGTCCTGTTACTGCTTTCCCACGGCTCACAACAAGCTGCTGTGCATTGGAAAGGACCATTCACCATTTGAAAGTAGCTCAGGATACCGAATTGATATGTGAATGGAAATCCAAAACTTTTCCATGCGAATTTGCTCCGCATAAATTATTCAGCGTGAGACTCAGCACATAGGCGCAGCAGCAATCATTGATGGAGGAGCAGGAGCCAGCAGAAGAAGGGGAGATTTTGTTGCCTGAGTTTCCCGGGGAGAAGAGGCCATACAGGGTTGTGTCACTGTATGTAAGGCTAGACAGTAGGAGACAGAGGATGTTAGGGGGCTCCTAAAACAGTATAGGGCGTCCCTGACTGATAAACAGGCAGGACAAACTCTAGCGACTGTACGGTGAGGAGTTACATCGCAAAACCCGTACATATGAAACCCCTACCGGGGGTCCGTATGCACCCAAACGAGTGATGAGGGAGGAGGTGGAAAAGATGTTGGACCTTGGGGTGTGATTGACCGTCCAAACCTCGTATAGTGCCACCGTCGTCTTAGTGAGGAAACAATCAGGTGAGCATCGTATTCTGTGGTTGACTATAGACGTGCTGAACAGTGTTCACCAAGGTCGATGCAGAAGTCATACCGAAGTAAAGGGACTATTCGCTCAGGTCGCCACAAGCAAGAGCAGGTATTTCACCAGGATAGTCTGTGCAAGGGTTATCACTGGCAAATATGCCTTGTGAGGACTCAAAGGAAGTTCACCAGCATTTCTCCACTCCTATGTGGACATATCCCGTGGCGAAGTACTTCCTTTTGGTATGTCAACGCACCTGCAGTTTTCTCTCGATGATGGGAGTTATTGGACGGGTTTGGACGGCGTAGTGAATTTCATGGATGACCATTCTGATTAGCATCTGAGACATGGGAGGAGCATATGAGGACAGCTAGGAGCAGTGTTAGAGGGTGAGACGAGCCAAATCTCACAGGCCCGAAACAAATAGTTGCCCAGATTGGTTTTTCCAAGCCTGGAGTTCCCTAGGTTATGTTGTTGGAGGCGACACAACGAGCCAGAAAGGAATGGTCTTGGAGGAAGATGATGAATTCAGAGAGGCCAAAGACAAAACAGACGCAGGAGTCTGCTAGGTTTTTATTGGTTTCTATAGGGGTTAGTTGTACCAAATTCGCAGCAATCACGAGGTCCTCTCGTGATTTGGTCAAGGCAGGGAAACCGGCAGTGGTCGAATAGGGTCGACGCTGCAGAGCAAGCACTGCAAGACAGTGCTGGAAAGACTAGGTTTCCCGTCCCATCTTGAAGCTTACCGGATATGTTCTAAACTGTTTTTGTTGCGTACGATGCATCAGGCGGTGTGGAGTAGGATGCAGTTATTGTGCAGGAGCACGAAGGGGTCGAGTTTCCTGTGAAGTATGCTAGCAAGAAGCTGACGAAGTGTGAAGAAGGTGTACGCAACTGTATAGAAGGAGTGTTTGGCTGTCGTGTGGGCGTGCAGAAATTCCCAAAGATTGTATGGAAAGAGTTTGTGGAGAGACTGATATCAACCCCTCAAATTCCTGCAGGAGGCACAGCTGACAAACAGCAGGGGTGCTCTGCGCTGGGCAATGCACTGCAGCCCTACAGGTATCGAGTCCAGTACATCCCGGTCGACAGAATGTAGGAGCTGACTTATTTAAGTCGTGTAGTCTTGCAAGCTGCAACTCAGAGAGTCGTCATATCGGCGGGTGGCATAGCTAGACTTTGTAAAAGAATATGTGTTGATTACAGTTGAGATTGAGTCGATATGGGTTTTCATTCCCATTTGGCTATGGTTCTTATTTTCTGTGTGAGACTTGTTCATGGAAATATAGATATGTTTGGCGCATACAGTCGCTTGTGTAGTAATGCATGTTTGCGCTACGTGAGGATGGAGATCCTCAGTGAGGTGTCATGGATCGTGTTATATTAGATTGTGCTTTTCATTGTAGTTATGAAAGAGAGAAGATGGATGGCAAATCCGCAGGTAGGGGATTGCTTTGGTGCACACAGACGGTTGTTACTACACCTGAGTTGAACTTAAGGTAGAGCGCACGTCATGATAACTCATTGGGGTGTATTCACTAATGATTATATCTTATTATTTATAAACGTTTGTTGTAAAGTATTTTGCCAAACTTTGCACGTGTAGCTGTGTGTCAGGCATATTCGGTTGATGTCTTTTTTTGTACCATTGTTTTTCGAGACATGCTGAGCATGTCTTTTGCAAGGGGGAAATTGTCAGGACCGAAAAAGAAAACGAAGTCGTGGTCAGTCGCCAGCAGTTTGTTTGGACATAAGCTCAACTCAAGTTACCTGGTGTCCCGGCAGAACGACTTAAGGGTGTCGGTCAGCCAATTAGGCACAGCGGAGAGGCTCACCCGGAGACAGCAGCGTCCAGCCGGACCAGACTAAGTGGCTGACCGACGTCTCGATCGGTCTGGCAGACGGGTCTCGGCGCCTGGGTCAGACTTTGATCCAGCCAATTGCGCACCAGCGCCCACAATTAAGCCAGACGTGCCGGTTTGAAAGAGCGAGGGGGGAAGGTATTGTGTGGTGGGGTAATACAATCAAGCCTAATTAATTTAAGACCATTGACCACCACAGAGAGCAAGGCCAGTAGATGTGACTTGTGACGATTTGAACGCCAATGGAATTAGAGGAGGTAACCTCAGAAGCAGGCGAAAATACTGGCCCCACTGGTCTCCACTTTGACACATGGGAATGATAATAAGCAAAAGCGTATGCGTGAGTGAAGGAGGAGGGGAGAACGAGGAAAGACGCAGAGAGAGAGAGGGGAGAGGTTCTGGTGAAGCTCTGCACGAGAGAAAAGCCAGGAGATGAGAGAGGGAGTGACGAGAACCGCGTGAAGCATTAGCACAGATAGAGTCTGCAGAGGAAGCGACTAAGGAGAGATGTGGAGAGAGAGAGGTGCTAACTGATGAAGAGAAAAAAAAAAAGAAAAAGAAAAAGAAAAGAAAAGCAACCATGTCCATTTGATAGAAGCAGACTAGAGAGGATGAGAGGCGAGAGAGACGCAGAGAGAGAGAGAGGAGAGAGAGATAGAGAGAGAGAGAGAGTGCATATGCGTTATTGCAGGGAAGAAAGAAAGGAGACCTGATCGTGTTGATAAGTCACTGTTCAAATCTGAACCGGGGTTCGGACCTCTACTTGGCCGGCCACTTTCATCAGCAGTCCACCTGACCAACGCCAGCTGTCTAACCTGACCCAGTGCCCCGCAGCCACCTGACAGTGCCCGCAGTCTAACCTGACCAGTGCCAGCAGTTGTGTTGTGCTTGTTTGGAAAAGTGACTGTGAAAAGAAACAAAGGAAAAAAAGGGACAGAAAGGACAGTGATTCATGATAGTTTAAGATCACCTGGCAGGTAAAAGTAGAAATCTGTTTGTATACCCGGGTAGTTATGATGATTTAGATAAATGGTTTTGTGAAGTTCAAGGAAAAGAGAGAAAGTTTTATTTTGTTGACTCCATATGGCATTGGATGTTCTTTCCATGATTATGTGTAGTAAAGTTATAGACTTTACTAGTGGTTTGATGTGACGAATGCATGATAATGAATGAGATTGTAAGCCAGCTCGTCGAGTGTGTTTGGGCTCGTGCGTAGGTCCTTCTCCACTGACATACCCGAGGTTGAATATATATCTAATATATACTAGAGATATATATATATATATTATCTATATCTTATATATATATATATTTATATATAGATCAATATGGTTTTGAAACAGCTAAAATGTGATTCTAAAAGCGCTCGGACCCTCGGGAGCAACATTTGTTAAAACATGTTATTAAAAGAATACGAAAACTCTCTACAAATTTGTTTCAGCGTGTGCGCTGTCATCAGGATGATCTGATGACAGCGCAACACGCGTGAAACAAATTTGTAGAGAGTTTTAGTATTCCTTTTTAATACTTGTTTTAACAATATATATATATATATATATATATATATATATATATATATATATGTCACTGTACACTTTCTCCCCATTTGGTGGTAAAAATTTTGTATGTAAGAGAAAAGACAAAAAAAAAAATTCTGCTGTTCCCGGCAGGGAAATGAACCACGATCGCCCGCGTGATCGGCGGGGATACTAACCACTATACTACCGAGGAACTTACAGACGTAAGTTACACTTAAGCTTATACACCATTATTGCTTAAATTGTACATCACAAAATTATCATTTATAGCCGTTAGTAACGGCTATTCTGGTAAAATAAAACATCGGGCATCATCCGTGACCCATAATGAACATACCTACAAATTTTCAGAAAGATCGGTCCAGCAGTTTTGTCTGGAGCGAGTGGAACACATTTTGATCACGGACAGACAGACAGACAGACAGCATTTCTTCGTTCCCATTGTAAAGTACTCCCTGTTCTATAAGAACTGGGAGTACAAAAAGCGTGTGGTGGTGATGATGATGGGGCACCAGGATGAAAACACTAAAAACTGAAAAGTGCAAACAGTTATAACAACAACACAACAGGCAAGACTGTGCAGTAGGCCACATATAGCTAGCATTGTCAGCAGATGCATATTCATCCTGGAAGTCGGGAATCATACCTCAGTTTATAACAATTGTGACTGAAATGGATTCTACAGAATGGCCAATACGAATTTTGCTACTGTCAATAGATCTTTTGATTTCAGTGACAAGAGAGAGAGAGCGAGAGAGAGAGAGAGAGAGAGAGAGAGAGAGAGAGAGAGAGAGAGAGAGAGAGAGAGAGAGAGGGGATGTTGCTTATAGCCCAGCCGACCGCAGTGGGCCATATTAGAGCTGTCATCGCGTTGAAGTCAACTCTCAAATGGATTAGAAAAGCAAGCAAACAAACAAACAAACAAATTTACATACACACCCAACTCATTACTCTCAAATGGATTAGAAAAGCAAGCAAACAAACAAACAAATTTACATGCACATCCAATTCATTAAAACACATTTCCCCACAAACACACTGAAATTTCGTTAAAAAAATCTTTCTGCAGTAAAATCTCAGATCAGACGAAAAATGCTGATCTCTTTCCGAAATTCAAAACTCATCTCTGACATCGATGACGAAGTGACAGCCCTGAATGACACCTTGCGATCGGCTGGGCAGTAAACAACATGAATGAAATGGAATTGTCATTTCTGAATTTTGCTTTTTGAATGAACAAGGAAACAATTTTACCATTTCTAGGTGTTGCCATACCATTGCTTCAAAGATTGTTTTCTATTATCACTGAACATTTCACATCTAAAGACCTAATGAAATTTATCATCAAGATCACTCGATGCACATTTCATAAAGAATCTGTCTTTGTCTTTCTATTCCCTGTTCCTGTTCTTGATGTATTGTGAGAAAGAAACGCACTAATGCGTATCCAAACGAACTGGAGTTGCGTAGTTTTAAATTACAATGGAGATGGGCGGCAGATTTTCTGTAGAGTGCGGGTACAGTATGAAACTATATGAAAAAAGATCACACAGGAGAGAGAGAGAGAGAGAGAGAGAGAGAGAGAGAGAGAGAGAGAGAGAGAGAGAGAGAGAGAGACAGACAGACAGACAGAGACAGAGAGAGAGAGAGAAAGAGAGAGAGACAGAGACAGAGAGAGAGAAACAGACAGAGAGAGAGAGAGAGAGGGGTGGGGGGCGGGGGGTTATATCTGTCAAAGTCTCTTGCAAGTGTCAAGAGAGAACAAGAAGCTTCCTCCATCAAACAACTCATATCTGACACATCTAAAAGGAACTAATGCACATCACAGAAAAGTGACTCAACGCCGAATTGTGTGCTCTGAGAGAGAGAGAGAGAGAGAGAGAGAGAGAGAGAGAGAGGTAATTTCTTTGTCATCGTTTATGTTGGCACTGCCTCCTTTCAAAGCTCAAATCTCCCACCGACGGATATCGTTTCCAATCCCTGCAATATTCGACTCTCCCAGAAACATTAATTCGTCTCCGGCTAAAAAGAGCAGCGCTGCTCAATAGATAGAACGCAAAGCCGAAAATCGAACAGCCCAAAGTCAAAGGGACGGGGAAATGGAGCAGGATTTCCCTTTTGTGTGCTGCCTCAGCGGCATATTGCCCAGTCTAGCGTTGGTATGGATGGAGGAGGGGAGGAAGAGGAGGAGGAGGAGGAAAGGGAGGAGGGCTATTGGAATAGTATCTTTTTACCGGAACCTTCCGGCGCGATGAATTTGTAATAATGTCTCGCAGACTGCCACAGATTTCCCTTCCCATTCCCCTCTTTTCCCTCACCCTCCCCTTCCCCCATCTCTCTCCCCCCCCCTCTCTCTCTCTCTTCTCTCTCCTCTCTCTCTCTCTCTCTCTCTCCCCTCCTCCTCCTTCTCTTCCTCCTCCTCCTCCTCGCTAACTCCGGGCTCATTCGTGCAGAAGACTGACCCAAACAGGCGTGATTGTACTGTGTTACAGTCGACGATGTGGCTTTGTCCGCCCAGCTTGCGGATTGGGACACAAAACAAGCTCTCTTTCTCCCCCTCTCCACAGCCTCTCTTAGAGAGAGAGGGCCCTTACAATGGAGGCACAGAGCAGATCGATCTTCAGAACTGCCTTTTTATAAATTTTTATCTGTTTTCTTCGTGTGTGTTTTTTCTTCTTCTCCCACTTCAAGCTTTTGAGAGGGGGTTGTTGATGATCGGTTAATTAGAATTCTTAATAGTCCACAAAGGACACTGTGGGGAGAATAAAGAATTTGGGGTCAATTAAAAATCATCATTGTCATGATCGTGACCATAATCACACATCGTCTTCCTTATCGTCGTTGACTTGACAGTCATCATCATCTTGTTGAAACAGTACTTTACTTGAAATCTCTCTCTCTCTTTCTCTCTCTCTCTCTCTCTCTCTCTCTCTCTCTCTCTCTCTCTCTCTCTCTCTCTCTCTCTCTCTCTCTCTCTCTCTGTGTGTGTCAACCTCGGGTGATGTCAGTGGAGGAAGGACTAGCGCACAGCCCAAACACCACTCACAGCTTGCTTACAATCTCATTCATATATCATGCATTCGTCACATCAAACCACTAGTAAAGTCTATAACTTTACTACACATGATCATAGAAAGAAACATCAATGCATATGGAATCAAACAAAATAAAACATTCTCTCTTTCCTGAACTTCACAAAATCATTTATCTAAAACATTATTAACAAACCCGGTATAAATAGATTTCTACTTTACCTGGCCAGGTGATCTTAACTATTCACGAATCACTGTCTTTTTTCTTTTCCTTTTTTTTTCTTTTCACTGTCACTTTCACAACACGACACAACTGCTGGCATTGGTCAGGCTGGACCACTGCGTTGGTCAGGTTGGACTGCCGATGAAAGTGGCGCTGGCCAAGTATGAGGTCGAACCCCCGGTTCAGATGGAACAGTGACTATCAACATCGATCTGTTCTCTTTTCTTTCTTCCTGCATTAACGCATTGCACTCTCTCTCTCTCTCCTAGTCTGCCCTATCAAATGGACATGGTTGCTTTTCTTTTCCTTTTCTTTTCTTTCTTTTTCTCTTCATTAGTTAGCAACTCTCTCTCTCTCCACATCTCTCTTTAGTCCTTCCTCTGCAGACTATCTCGTGCTAATGCTTCAACTTGGTTCTCTTCTCTCCTCCCCTCATCTCTCTGCTTCTCTCTCGAGCAGACCTACACTCAGAACCTCTCTCTCTCTCTGTCCTCTCTGTTCGTTCTCCCAATTCTCTCACTCACAGCGTTACTTTATCACCTAACTCCGTGTCCAAGGGCCAGTACCATTGGTCAGTATTTTTAACCACCTCGTGCCCGAAGTTATCTCCCTCTAATTCCATTGGATATTCAAAATCATGACAGTCACGCCTACACGCCTTACTCTCTGTGGTGGTCAATTGGTCATTTAATTGATTACTTGATTTCACCCCCCACCACATACTACCTTCTCCCTCTCCCTTTCCGGCGACGTCGTAAATTGGCTAGATCAGTCTGGCCCAGACGTTGCAATAGGTCGGGCCAACCTGTTGAGACGTTGGTCAGCACCACTCCGACTGTCTACGGGGAAGATTAGGATTAGCCTCTCGCCGTGCTCAAATTGGCCGGATGAGTCTGATCCGGCGTCAAGACTCGTTTGACCAGACATCGAGGCGTCGGTCAGCTACTTAGTCCGTCTGGCTAGACAGACCGTCTCCGTGGAACCTCTCCCCTATGCTTAATTGGCTGGATCCGACACATGGGCCGTCTGCCTGATGCCCAGAATATTTGAGTTAGAGCTTATGTCCGACTGGGCTGATGCGATTGACCACGAATTTGGTTGTGTTATTTTTGACCGTGACAATTTCCCCCTTGCAAAAGGCTATGCAACCGCATTGTCTCAAAACATCGGTACAAAAAAAAGACAACAACCGAATTTGCTGACACACAGCTACACGTGCAAAGTTTGAAAAATACTTTACAACCAACGGTTTATAAATTATAAAATATATCATTAGTGAATACCACTCCCAATGAGTTATCATTGACGTGCGCTCTTGCGTTATTTCAACTCATTTTATAACAACCTCTGTGCGCACTTATGCAATTCCCCTACCTGCGGATTTGCCACATCTTCTCTTCACAATTTCTATGAAAAGCACAATATAATATGATCACGATCCATGACACTTCACTGAGGAATCTCCATCCTCACTTATTGCAAATAATGCATCACTACACAAGCGACTGCATGCTCCAAGCATAACTACATTCACATGAGCAAGTCTCACAAAGAAAATATGAACAAGTCTCACACAAAAAATATGAACCATAGCCAACTGGAATGAACCCATACCCAATCAACATAACTGTAATCAACACATATTATCAACAAAGCACCCCAGATATGACTGACTTCCTCTGAGTTGCAGCTTGCTAGACTACGCGACTAAATAGTCAGCTCCGACATTCTGTCGACCTGGAATGTACTGCACTCGATACCTGTAGGGCTGCAGTGCCATTGCCCAACGCAGAACCCTGCTGTTTTTCAGCTGTGCCTCCTGCAGGAATTTGAGTGTTGATGATCTGTCTCTATCACGAACTCTTTCCCATACAAGTATTTTGTGGAACTTCTGCACGGCCCACACGACAGCTAAACACTCCTTCTCTACAGTGCGTACCCTTCTTCACACTTTGTCAACTTCCTGCTAGCATACCTCACAGGGAACTCGACCCCTTCATGCTCCTGCAACAATACTGCACCTATCCCACCGCCTGATGCATCTGTCCGCAACAAAAATGGTTTTGACATATCTGGTAGCTTCAAGATGGGACGGGAACCTAGTCTTTCCAGCACCATCTGCAGTGCTTGCTCTGCAGCGTCTGACCACTCGACCACTGCCGGTTTCCCTGCCTTGACCAAATCACTGAGAGGACTCGTGATTGCTGCGAAATTTGAACAAACTCCCTGTAGAAACCAATAAAACCTAGCAGACTCCTGACTTCTGTTTTGGTCTTTGGTCTCTCTGAATTCATCATCTTCTCCACCCTTTCCCTTTTCTGGCTGCTTTGTGTCGCCTCCGACAACAAAACCTAGGAACTCCTACTGTCTAGCCCTTCATACAGTGACACGTCCCTGTATGACTCTTCTGGAAACTCAGGCAACAAAATCTCGCCTTCTTCTGCTGGGTCTCTTTCACCTCATCAATGATTGCTGCTGCGCCTGTGTGCTGAGTCTCACGCTGAATATATTTGCGGAGAAAATTCGCACGGAAAAGTTTTGGCTTCCCATTCACATCAATTCGGTAATCCTGATCTACCTTTTCAATGATTGTGAATGGTCCCTTCCAATGCATCAGCAGCTTGTTGTGATCCGTGGAAGCAGTAACAGGACTTGATCTCCCACCTTGGGAATTGCTTCCTCACCTTCCTGTCATATTCTTCTTCTGAACGACCCTAGCCTTCTGCAAACTTTCCTTTGCAACCTTACATGTCTCATACCCGTGCCCACCTTCGGAACAGGGCGAGATGGGCCAATCAGATCAACAGCCACTCTCCTGAATTGTGTGTCAATTAAAGGGGATGTTTAAGAGGCGCCTTCCTCTTCACCCCTCTTGTGGCTGACCTTTGACACACATCACATGACATGCAGAACCGCTTTATGTCTGCCATTGCCCCTGGCCAATGAAAGTCATCAAAAATTCGGTCAGCTCTTTTGCTGGTGCCGAGATGACCCGCCATGAGCGACTCGTGACCCACTGACATGACAGTGTCACGATAACCTGCTGGTATCTCTAACTGAGTGGTCACCTTACCTGTCTTCCACTTGGTGAACACTCGGTACAACACCTGCCTTTCACAAGAAATTCTGTCTCACCTCCTCTAACAACCTGTCTCTCTCCACCTCTTGCTAACTCCCAAGACTTCACGAGCGAAGGGTCCTTGTTCCTGCGCTGGCCCTAAACTCATCAGCGACACATCTATGCCTGACTTCCTTGCCGGACGACTAACGGTTTATCAACCTTTTCCTCCTTCTTGCTCCGTGTTTGAACTGCTGCCCCTGTAGCAGTCAACAACTCAGATCCCCTGGATCCCTTGCCCCTGGAATATTTCCAATGATCAAATCATGAAGGGTTTCTCCATCACCAATGCAGACAACTCGCCTGAGAAGTAAGGGGTACGTACTTCTATCTTAGCAACTGGAAACTCCCTCACAATGCCATCGATTAGAGTATAGGTCTGGATTTGCCCTGTCAAATCCCCTTTCTCGACCAGCGTTGTTCTACACCACAAACCGCATGAACAACCATGTCTCGTAACACTTTCACCCTCTGCTGGCCAATCCACCCTTCTTCCACTGGTAACGAACCACTCAGCCTAGTGCCCTCCATCCCTGACACTGACTGCTGTCCAGTGCTAGCCATAGGCTGCACCCACCCTCTTCAGATTGGATCCCTGTTGGTTCCACTGCAGGTCGTTTCCCTTGACGACCCTTATCCACCTCCTGCAAGGCTGCTGCATTCTGGAACCTCATGCGACAATCCCTCGCCACATGTCCCTTCTGTGACAAATGAAACACCTATTGTCCCTTTGTCCTCCTTTCCGCCCCACCACTGGGTTTGCAGACTGTGCAGAAAACTCCCCTAGTCTCCTTGCACTCTTCTCACCTGTGCCTAGCACCTGTTTCTCCTGCCCTTAGTGCCCAAACGTGCCTCTCTATACACCTCTGCGAACTTCAACAACTCCCCTGCTGTCTCTGGCTGTCTCTCTTTCAAATGTATGGTTAACTCAGGGCCGCAACCTGACAAAATCTGTTCCTTCATAACCAGCTCTTTCAATTCAGCGAACTCCTTCTTTGTACCGCTCAACTCTAACCATTTATCAAAATAGTGATCTAAACGTGCACCAAACTGAGTGTACGTTTCACCTGCTTGCAATCTAGCTGAACGAAATTTCTTTCTGAATCCTTCCTCTGTGAGGTCAAATCCCTTCATCAATGATTCCTTCACAGCACCAAAATCAGATTGGTGTCTGCTGGCAACGCAGTGAAAATCTGTAATGCCTTACCAGTCAATAGAGCTGACAAAATGACTGCCCACATCTTCTGAAGGCCAACCCTGACTGGTCGCAAACGTTTCGAAACGACTGATGTATGCATCAATCGAATCTGTTCCTTCAGAGAACTTCGGCAACTTTGGTCGGGGGCGTAACTGCGCACGAGAGTCACTGAAACTGAACTAACCCTCATCGGTGGTCTCCCTTTGTATTTTCACTCGCTCTAACTCTAATTGAATCTTTAATCTTTCTGTTTCCTGCGTTTCCTGAATCCTTAATCTTTCTGTTTCCTGCGTGAATCTTTCTGTTTCTTGCATTTCTTTAGCCTTTTCCTGCTCTGCTATCTCTACAGCAACACGGCGTCTTTCCGCCCGTTCATCTCTTTCCATCTTTTGCTGGTTTTCAACGAATGCTCGCAACTCTTCTCCCGAATAGCCTAAATCACGAGCGACGCTCAAGAGTTGTTCAATAGGGGTGTTTCTTTTCTTCCGCCATTATATCTCTTTTTTTTTTTTTTTTTTTTTGAAACAAGATTTTACTACTACGACAGCCGAACTGGTGGTTACCGACACGAGTGACGTAATAGCCCAATCCTATGAATGATAATATTAGCTTGGGACAACGTAGTTAGTTTTTTATAAGACGCCCAGCGCCTGACCCAACTATGAGAGCGAATTATAGGCAATCTGTGCGAAATAAGTACTCTGGGGCTGAAATGCCAAGCCTAGTATTAACTATCTTGGAAGCAATGCTAAGCCTAGTATTTAACTATCTTGGGAACATACAGTAAGACAACCCCTTGTCTTAGGATTACAATACTTGAATCCCACCCAGCTTCCTCTCTGAGAAGTTGAACAATTATAATAAATGGGCCAGAATATCCTGGCAGGCTCGCCAATAAATTGTCAACCTCGGGTGATGTCAGTGGAGGAAGGACTAGCGCACAGCCCAAACACACTCACAGCTTGCTTACAATCTCATTCATATATCATGCATTCGTCACATCAAACCACTAGTAAAGTCTATAACTTTACTACACATGATCATAGAAAGAAACATCAATGCATATGGAATCAAACAAAATAAAACATTCTCTCTTTCCTGAACTTCACAAAATCATTTATCTAAAACATCATTAACTAACCCGGGTATAAATAGATTTCTACTTTACCTGGCCAGGTGATCTTAACTATTCACGAATCACTGTCTTTTTCTTTTCCTTTTTTTTTCTTTTCACTGTCACTTTCACAACACGACACAACTGCTGGCATTGGTCAGGCTGGACCGCTGGCGTTGGTCAGGTTGGACTGCCGATGAAAGTGGCGCTGGCCAAGTATGAGGTCGAACCCCCGGTTCAGATGGAACAGTGACTATCAACATCGATCTGTTCTCTTTTCTTTCTTCCTGCATTAACGCATTGCACTCTCTCTCTCTCTCTCCTAGTCTGCCCTATCAAATGGACATGGTTGCTTTTCTTTTCCTTTTCTTTTCTTTCTTTTTCTCTTCATTAGTTAGCAACTCTCTCTCTCTCCACATCTCTCTTTAGTCCTTCCTCTGCAGACTATCTCGTGCTAATGCTTCAACTTGGTTCCTCTTCTCTCCTCCCCTCATCTCTCTGCTTCTCTCTCGAGCAGACCTACACTCAGAACCTCTCTCTCTCTCTGTCTCTCTGTTCGTTCTCCCCATTCTCTCACTCACGCATTACTTTATCACCTAACTCCGTGTCCAAGGGCCAGTACCATTGGTCAGTATTTTTACCACCTCGTACCCGAAGTTATCTCCCTCTAATTCCATTGGATATTCAAATCATGACAGTCACGCCTAAAACGCCTTACTCTCTGGGGTGGTCAATTGGGTCATTTAATTGATTAGCTTGATTTCACCCCCCACCACATATTTACCTTCTCCCTCTCCCTTCCGGCGACGTCGTAAATTGGCTAATCAGTCTGGCCCCAGACGTTGCAATAGTCGGCCAACCTGTTGAGACGTTGGTCAGCCACTCCGACTGTCAAAGGGGGAAGATTAGGATTAGCCTCTCGCCGTGCTCAAATTGGCCGGATGAGTCTGATCCGGGCGTCGAGACTCGTTGACCAACATCGAGGCGTCGGTCAGCTATTTTAGTCCTTCTGGCTAGACAGACCGTCTCCGTGGAACCTCTCCCCTATGCAAAATTTGGGCTGGATCCGACACATGGGGCCGTCTGCCTGAGCCCAGAATATTTGAGTTAGAGCTTATGTCCGACGGGGCTGAGGGCGATTGACCACGAATTTGGTTGTGTTTATTTTTGACCGTGACATTGTGTGTGTGGTGTGTGTTGTGTGTGTGTGTGTTGTGTGTGTGTTGGTGTGTTGTGGTTGTGTTGTGCGCGCGCGCGCAAGTGCATGTGTATGTTGGGTAGGGGGATATGGCTTTTTGCGCACTAGCACGTGCAATGTGTTGTTGTTATTGTTGTTATCGTTAAGGTGACGGTGGTCTTGGTGGTGGTTGTGGTGGTGGTGATTTGTGTTGAAAGCGCGCGCGCGCGCGGTGTGTGTGTGTGTGTTGTGTGTGTGTGTGTGTGTGTGTGTGTGGGGTGTGTGTTTTGTGTGTGTGACAGCGAAGTAAGGGGCGCAACATTATAAACACAATTCTTAAAACAACGTATAACCTCCCTTCCACCCTCCCTTCGAACTCATATTTTAGATACTGTTTACTTCCATAAACTTTCTTCTTCAAAAGCAGAACCCCCAACTACTTGGTACTCAAGCATGTTTTTCAGTAAAGTTTTCTTTAAAAATGTTGGGTAACCTCCATTTTGGACCATTGGGCTTCTTGCATTTGGTGTCTAAATTTTCTCTTTGCAGTTGGAAGCTTGGTGAGCAAGCTTGAAATTTCCATCCACGACAACATGGTCATCGCTGGCTTACCCCCCTTGTGGGAGACCTACACATTAGCACTGTATTTGACAGTCAATTTCACGGCATTTCCATTTGGCAAAGTTTAACATAAACCGTTTTCTTTTGCTTTTTCACTCCTTATCATCATTTAGCAATGCGACGCTGGGGTGGAGCTGACAGCTGGCGAGAATTATATATTACTACCATTAACCTGGCTGCCAACGGTCTATTGCCTACCCACCTACCCCCCGCCCCTTTCCTCCACTGAGAAATCGCCCTGTGTTGGCATGTACTGGAGATAGATACGTCAGACTGCTCCGATTACCTTCCCCTTCCCTCTTTCCCTTTTTCCCCTCCTGTAGTCGACTCAGACGACAGACGTGAGAGTATGCAGCGTGAGGGATTCATGCTTATAGTCTAGCTGACTGCAGGGGGGGGGGGGGGGGGCTACATTAGAAATGTCATCTCATTAAAGCCCATTTCTTACATGTATAACGATTAAATGAAATGAAAGTTTAAAAAAAATTCAAGAAACACTTTTTTTTTTCAAACACACAAACTTTGCTGAAATTTGTTTTTCAATAAATCTTAGATAAGATGAAAATTTTTCATCGCTTTTAGAAATGAAAAAAAAAATCTTATCTTGTGGAATAATTCTAAAACAATATTTTTATGCCGTAAGTGTATGACATCATGTTAGCCCCAACACTTTACAAAAACATACTTTACAGTCGTTTCATAGTAAATGGTATATCACTAGAATGCACCACAAAACTTGTAAACCTTTTAAAAGATATGAAATGGATAGGAAGATGGCCTGTGTGCGATCACCTCAAAAGTGTTTCTTCTTACGGCCCCAAGTTCAGACGGTAAAATCTCGGGTAAAATTTGGACTTCTTTGAAAAACAAATCTATCATGCTCTCTTTTCCCGTTCCTCTTGCCAGAGGTCTTTTGACACAAGGCTTAAATTTGGGTTTCACATCGATGCGGGGGATAGACTCTAAATACAATTTTTTACCCTCGTGATATTTTGGGCAACTTGATCGGGCATGAAATTGCCTCGAATATCTCGATACCAAACGTGGTGGGGAACCCAGGGAAAAAAGCAACCTATAACCATTAGCTTTCAGAGAGGTATACGTAAAAAAAAAATCAGGAGTTGAGCGTGTTTGAAGTCATAGCCACAATGGCCCCCGAAGGCATAATGGGAGTCAAGAGAATAAAAAGTCTTTATGTTTTGACTTAAGAACCATTTGAAATGCTAGGACCAATACCATAAGCCTGCAGTGTAGATAGAGCTGTCAAGGGAATGTGTTTTGAACACTTCTGAGAAGGAGCTGTTGAGTAGTAAGAAAACAGAAGCAACAATTCCTAACGTAAACCACACGTAAATGTCGTTTAAAAGGATGGAAATTTAGAACAAAATTCAGGGTAAAAAGTCTTTGACGTCAGAGAACGGGGGAGGCTTTTTGATGAAGACCACATCAAAGTGATCTCCGGAGCGTGAAAAATCTATGGTGAATCGTCAGAAAAAGGACGAATCACAGCTCCAAGGTCTGTGTCTGGGTTTTTCGATGGGAAGAATGCGGATAATAAAGGGGGGAATGGCACTCGCATTCTCCTCAAATGTTCCCGAGGAATTTTGGTTGAAAGACACAACGAAAAAGAAGGTTTGGAGGTTCATAGAAGAGGTTAAGAATAGTTGGGAGAAAGTTTTAAATGAAGGTTGCAGAGGGAAGGTTCACACACCTCTGCTACAAATGAACACAGGAGTGGTGCGAAATGACCTCTATGAGACAGAGTCAAAACTTTGATGGTGCACAGGATCCAGAGGTTTCAGGTAGGAAGGTCTTGCAGGACCCTTTGACACACCATAGTCCCAATTTGGAGTTTAAACAGAACCCTATTAAGATGAGAAGAGTTTCTTGTTGGCACCCCTATGTTTTTGCACGTCTCGATCTGGTGTGTTCACTGCTTTCTGTCAAGAATTTTCAGGTGCAGGATGTGACGTTGAAGTTGAGTTTTGTGTTCTAAAAAAAGTCCCGAAAATTGGCTTCCTTCACAGCTGGAAAGGGGGCTTATCCAAACGAATGCATGCGCAAAAGCAAAGTACTGCTGGAATCCAAGAAAGTGGATACATTGAGTTTGGTAACTGAGTCAATAGTCTGCCTTAGCTAAAAAAAAAAAAAAAAAAAAAAAACAGGGGAAAAAAAAACAAAGAGCCGCAGCGTTATAAGAAGCCCCATGTACTGCAAACGTCTTTTCCCCAGTTGACTGTCATGAATGAAGGCTAAGTTCTCTCAATTTTATGAGTGATCATACACAGAAGTTCCGAGTCTCAGCTAAACTGGATTTCGAAAACCATGTGTATTAATTGCAGATTGATGCGCGCAGGCCTTTTGACGCTAACTTGTTACAATGTTCCACTCTCAAAAAACGCAAGGTCGGCTTCACATGTGACTAACTTCTGCAGTGAAAACACTGAAGTGTACGGACGCTTCACACCGCTTTGGACTTGGATCACCGCTAAGGAGGAAACGTTCTCCTCCCTGACGTCGATAGTTTGTTTTTTTGTTTGTACGTCTGTCAGCAAAGTTATGCCCAAAAATTTAAAGCACAGATGTCAAAAAAAGCTTGATGGAGAGAAGGAAGGGGGCCAAGCGACGACTGGATTCGCAGGATCAAAGGATTACCCGAGTGTTTATCTGTTTTCTGTTCATTTTTTTTTATTTATTTTTTTTTTTTGTACATTTTCCTCAACATTGCCAAATTTTTTGTCTCTCCCCCCCCCCCCCCCCCCCCCCCCCATTTTACTAAGTTCATAAAATCTCAATACAAAAAAGTTACATCAGGCTTATGGCATGCATGAATATGTACGAACTCGTAACTTTCTGGTGCTAGTGCGCCGTACAGCCCGGGACCCAGGGGCAAAATAACGTTCGTAATGGGCGGTGGACGTGAGGAAAACACTAGGGGAGGAAGGAGAGAAGGGAAGGGGGAAGAAGGGATGAAGAAGAGGGGGGGGGGGAGGGGGGGCTGAGGGGGGTATTTATTCAGCCTATGTAAATAAAATGAACTAGAAACCTGCAACTGTGAGGACTGGTCAATCTTGGTGGAGGGCGGTGTTTTTCCTCCTTCTGCTTTTTTTTTTTCTTCTTTCTGGTCCTTTTTTTTTTTTTTAACTGCCAAGCCCTGATATGCCCTTTATGTCCAAAAGACCAAACAGAAACAAACAAATGAAAGAAAACACCCTCTCCCACCCCAGAACAACAACAACAATAACCAGATAAATAAACAAAAACAAAACAAATCAAAACAAAACAAAAAATCCCTACGCCTAACTGCAGTTTTTCGCGGAGACAGTTCACACTGTCTCATGTCATCGCTCGCTCTAATAACAGGCGAAGCATTTACAACTAACATCGAACCGAAGGTGTGACAGTTTAGCTGCCCTTGTTCTTCACCGCAGCAAAATCCATGACAGCAACAAAGCTCTCTCTCTCTCTCTCTCTCTCTCTCTCTCTGTCACCCTTGGCTTTTAATTACCTACCCTGTTTGGGGTCGTTCTGACTGACGAAGTCAAAAGAGACCGAAGGAAAGCTCTACAGTGGGTGTCCCCACAAAGGCGGCGAACGACGAACACGAAAAACAACTCTCAGCTCCAATCCGCGAACGTTGCTTTCATTTTCGGGAGAGGAAGGGGTGGATGAAGAAGTGTGGGGGGGGGGGGGGAGGTTGAAGGTTGGTGGGGTTGGAGGTGAAAGGGGGGGGGGGGGGGCGCGGGAGAGGGACAGTGAAGATGGAAGGCTGCACACACCCATAATTAATTTTTTCTTTTTTTACTTTCTCGTGTCTCGAAAATCGTCCATCCGCGCATGTCTGACTTTCCCCCCGTAGCTCAGAGAGAGAGATAGAGAGAGAGAGAAGAGAATCAGGTGCAACTACGGCACCGGAAACACGTGAAATAAACACGCATGCGCGCGGCACGCGTTCCATCAATCATTTCCACTGCGACTCTGGCGCGCGCCTCGCACGTGCATATACCCTGACAAGCATCGCTCAGGTTTTTTTTCCACCCCTTTTTATGTGGAGATGAGTGGGGTGGTAGTAGTTGTGGGGTGGGGTAGGGGTGGTGGGTGGGGGACTGAGCAGGAATGGAAAGCTGTGTTTAAACAAAAAAGGGGGAAAAATCGGGCAGGCAGGGAAATCCGTGTCATATTTCTGACGTTGGTCGCAAAGTACTACTCGGCCGCATAATTTCCAAGACAATTACTACAGTCGCTCCCCCCCCCCCCCATCCCTCTATCTCTCTCTCTTCCTCTCTCTCTCTCTCTCCTCTCTCTCTCTCCTCTCTCTCTCTCTCTCTCTCTTCTCTCTCTGTGCGTGTGTGTAAGTTTTGCCCCCCCCCCCCCTCCCCAGTGCAAATAATGGACTAGACTACCTCCTTGGGTCATGACTAGTCATTAAAACATCTGCATTTCACGAGACCCTGCAACATAACTGACATTCACATTTCACTTTCGTTTGTTTTCAACGTGAAAAGACAGGGATAATTTTGATTGATCTCTGCTCCTCCTCTCCCCTCCCTCCTAACCGGCTATGTCATGAACTGTGACCAGAAAAAAGTCTAAAAGTGACGGGAGAATGGTCCACAATGGCAGAATGTATGTCGGCACTAATTCCCTCGTTCATTGCACTGTTTTGCTGTTCCTAAATCTTCTTGAGCGGTCTTAAAGTCACCTATCTCTGAGATGTTGCTTTAAGAACTATGGTTTTGATTTACATCTGCTCATTCTCATGACCTCTGCTGCTGTTCAAGTCATCCGTTGGCTGGTACTGTTTGTGGGGGCTTCGAGGTCTTCGTCTAAGAGAAGTGCGGTGAATTTTCCTCCTGCAGACGCCGGGAATAGTTCAACGATGTGATGATATTTCAATTTGTCAAGCTTGAATTTAAAATGCCTGTTTTTCACTCTCCATGTGTTCTTCAAGCGCATTTCGAAGTTCAACGTGACAAGGTCGTGGTTTCTACCAACATTAGCTCCTGAAATGTCCTTATTTTAGCCCTGCTGATGCTACACTTTTACCGGGTTCTTCACAAGGATACTAGCCAATCTGGCTTTGGTTTTGACCATTTGGGAGTGCCATAGTCCTCTACCTTTGCTGTCTTACTACAAAAGGAGCCACAGTAATTCTTCTAGCTATCTTGGGTATCGGTACCACTTTTTGGCATACCCTTTGCGAAAAAAAATTCCAGCACCACAGGGAATTCTACCTCGTGTTCATAGATTTCAAGAAGGCATTCGAGTCGGGCAGGAGGCGTTGTGGCTACAAAGAAAAAACTGAACATCGGGCAGAAGCTCATCATCAACTTCCCAGCAACTGCCACTCTACAGCGACTGGTGTAGTGCTTACACAGGGTACTACTGGGGCATGGTTCCATTGGATTTTCGTCAGGGTTGTCTTTCATCTCCTACACGTGTCAACCCATTCCGGGAACGCACCATGACTAATGCGCTTGAAAAGCATGTCAACACAGTCAGCATTCGAAGAAAAGCCACCAACAATCTTCGATTTGCTGATGGGGGTCAATGACCTGCAGGAGGCAGTGAGCAAGAGCTCGCCAAGCTTGTTGAACTACTGGATTAAAGGTCAACATCCAAGACATGGGTGTGAAACATGGGAACCGAAGACCACCCTGAGAAGAAACTCGACGCTTTTGATACTAAGTGCCTGCGTAAGATCTTGGATATCAAATGGTCAGACTTTATGCGAAATGAAGACGTCAGGGAGAGTCCAAACAGCTCCCCGTGTCAACCATCGTCTGCAGACGGCGCCTCCACTGGGTAGGGCATGTTTTGAAAATTACCCTCTTCAAGACATGCAAACCAGCCATTAAAGGGACCCCAGCAGCCAGAGAAAAAGAGAACGACCAAGGATGAGCTGGCAACAGATAGTGGGAAGGGTCCTCAGACTCGTTAAAAGAGGATGGAATGACATCAGCAGACTGGCTGAGGACCGTGCACAGTGGAGCGCCTTGACTGCCTCAAAGCTCGCAAGACGTGGGAGCATCTAAGTCTAAGTAAGTAACCAAGACATGGCATGGGAATCATCTCCAAGAAGACCAAGCTGAATGGTCAGCCGCTAATCAATACTGATATAACTGTTCACGGTTAGATACTAGAAGAATATGTTCGACCATTAACTTACCTGGGATCCATCATTAACAACGAGACATCCAAACCAAATTCCTTTCGAGGCAGAAAAGACAGCTACAGCACTGTCCAGATTAAAACCAGCATGGAAAGACAAGAACATCTCCGTGAGATACATGATAAGGTTCCTGTAGCACTGGTACAAGCTAAACTTCCTGTATGCCAGATGTAGAAAATCATGGCAGATCTGGACAGAAAAATCAAAGTAATCGAACGAGACGTTAAACACAGACACGCTGATCATGTCGGCCAATCGACCAGTGTGTGAAACCATCAGACAGCATAGAGGGTCATACGAAATCTATTGACTTTAGACAGGAAAAGAGAAGAAATCATGTTGGTGTGGCTATGAACACAGCTCTCTAGGGAACTGTTGAAGGAGGGGGACGGAGGGGAGGACAGGGAAAGACCGGTGCATTGACAACATTGCAGAGTAGACACGGGAAAGGGAACCAGGCCTTGGCACACAATCAACAGAAGTACTGGAACCTGGTGAGCTGTTCTTGTGGTGTCCCAATGACCCCTCGCGGAATTAAGGAAAAAAAAAGACCCCCCCCCCCCCCCCCCCAAAAAAAAAAAAAAAAAAAAAAAGGAAAAAAATAGGGATAGGGAATGGAGGGGGTGGGGGTGGGAGTGGGGGTGGGTGGGTGGTTAATTATTTGACTGAGAATCCAAATTACATGTTGCACCGGTGACGTGTGAATTAGTTTTCTCCTTATTATTAACAATAATGATTTTGATTGATTCATTTGTACGTATTACACATGTATTAAAGATTCTTTTGCATGTGTGTTCAGATGTGAGATGCAATCAAAGAATGTACATTGTAATGTTTTTGTGTGTATTAATGTATCTAAGTATATAAACATACCAATGGATGTTAAGTAAGTGATCACCTTTATTTTTGTACATGACTTTGTGAGGCGCTTGAGCTCATAGATATTAGGATACTGCACCCATCAAATGATATTTATTGTGATTATTATGTTCAAATCAAAATATAAAAGAAATGAGCTGTATTCTCTACGTCAATCGTCGAAATGGCACCGAGAGGTTGAGAACCGACTTTCTGGCGAACAGAAATAAGTGGAATCAAAGACTAGGTTGTTTCAGCTTTTACTTCCTATTTTCATATTGTTAATCATTTTCATCATCGTCGTCGTTGTCATTATTTATACTACTACTACTACTACTACTACTACTCCTACTACTACTACTACTACTACTACTACTACTACTACTACTACTACTTTTGCAGCCACTGCTACCACTACTACCACTACTATTGTATAGCGCCACACATGTTCACAAAATTCCACATTGGCGAGTCTTCAAGATGCCCATTCAGAACAGCCTGCAGGACTGTCCCACACATAAAAAGCTAAGAGCAGAGACCTGGCCTGCCAACACACCGATGAGGGAAAAGCTTTATGGATCTCTGGAGAGCCTCCGCCGTACAGCAGCTTCGTCAGCGCCTCTGGGGTTTCTGTCTGCGTGAACTAAGAAGTAAAACGCTATATCCGGTCAGATATCAAGCTCTAAGCACTTTACAATCCCCGCTCACGTTTACAAACGGGCCAAGTTGGTAAAGCCATCTGAGCCCCCCCCCCCCCCCCCCCCCCCCCCCCCCCCTCTCATTCACTCACACACACACACACACACACACACACACACACACACACACACACACACACACACACCATTTTCTGGGATGCCATTCTCCGTCGGTTATATAACCCGAAATGGATGTCTGTCAACCTCGGTGATGTCAGTGGAGGAAGGACTAGCGCACAGCCCAAAACCACTCACAGCTTGCTTACAATCTCATTCATATATCATGCATTCGTCACATCAAACCACTAGTAAAGTCTATAACTTTACTACACATGATCATAGAACGAAACATCAATGCATATGGAATCAAACAAAATAAAACACTCTCTCTTTCCTGAACTTCACAAAATCATTTATCTAAAACATCATTAACTAACCCGGGTATAAATAGATTCTACTTTACCTGCCAGGTGATCTTAACTATTCACGAATCACTGTCTTTTCTTTTCTTTTTTTTTTTCTTTTCACTGCCACTTTCACAACACGACACAACTGCTGGCACTGGTATTGGTCTGCTGGCACTGGCGTTGGTCTGTGGTTCTGCTTGACGAAGTGATGCTGCCAGGTATGAGGTCGAACCCCGGTTAAGATGGAACAGTGACTATCAACATCGATCTGTTCTCCTTTCTTCCTTCCTGCATTAACGCATTGCACTCTCTCTCCTCTTCTAGTCTGCTCTATCAAATGGACATGTTGCTTTTCTTTTCTTTTCTTTTCTTTCTTTTCTCTTCATTAGTTAGCAACTCTCTCTCCTCCACACTCTTTTTAGTCCTCCTCTGCAGACTATCTCATGCTAGTCTCTCACTTGGTTCTCTCTCTCCTCCCCTCATCTCTCTGCTTCTCTCTCGAGCAGACCTAGAACCTCTTTCTCTCTCTGTCTCTCTGTTCGTTCTCCCCTCGTTCTCCCGTTCTCTCACTCTCACATCCTTCTTATCCCGTTCCGATCTGTCAAAAAGGGCGAGTACCATTGGTCAGTATTTTTACCCCTGATACCCGAAGTTATCTCCCTCTAATTCCATTGGATATTCAAATCATGACAGTCACGCCTACACGCCTTACTCTCTGTGGTGGTCAATTGGTCATTTAATTGATTAGCTAGATTTCACCCCCACCACGCACTACCTTCCCCCTTTCCTACTTAACTGGCGCCGTGTGGCTTAACGTGTGGGCACTGGTCAGTGTAAATTGGCTAGATGAGTCTGGGTAGCGCTGAGACGTCTGACCAGACCTATCGAGACCTGTCGGTCCAGCCACTCAGACTGTCTGCTGTCTCCTCACTGTGCTAAATTGGCTGGATGCGACACTTGAAGGCGTCGGGATGTCTGAGTCGGGCTTAAGCCGATTCGAACCGGCTGGCGACTAACCACGACTTTGCTTGTGTTTATTTTTTACCGTGACAATTTCCCCCTTGCAAAAGACTATGCACCGCATTGTCTCAAAACACGGTACAAAAAAAAGACAACAAACACGAATTTGCTGACACACAGCTACACGTGCAAAGTTTGGAAAATACTTTACAACAAACGGTTTATAATTATAGGATATATCATTAGTGAATACCGCCCCAATGAGTTATCATTGATGTGCGCTCTTGCGTTATTTCGACTCCATTTTACAACGACCTCTGTGCGCACCTATGCAATCCCCCTACCTGCGGATTTGCCATATCTTCTCTTCACAATTCTTATGAAAAGCACAATATAATATGATCACGATCCATGACACTCACTGAGGAATCTCCATCCTCACTTATTGCAAATAATGCATCACTACACAAGCGACTGTAAGCTCCAAGCATAACTACATTCACATGAACAAGTCTCACAAAGAAAATATGAACAAGTCTCACAACAAAAAATATGAACCATAGCCAACTGGGAATGAACCCATATCCAATCAACATAACTGTGATCAACAGTATTACCAACAAAGCACCCCGGATATGACTGACTTCCTCTGAGTTGCAGCTTGCTAGACAACGCGACTTAAATAGTCAGCTCCGACATTCTGTCGACCTGGAATGTACTGCACTCGGTACCTGTAGGGCTGCAATGCCATTGCCCAACGCAGCACTCTGCTGTTTTTCAACTGCGCCTCCTGCAGAATTTGAGTGGTTGATGATCAGTCTCTATCACGAACTCTTTCCCATACAAGATTTGTGGAATTTCTGCACGGCCCACACAACGGCTAAACACTCCTTCTCTACAGTTGCGTACCCTTCCTCACACTTTGTCAACTTCCTGCTAGCATACCTCACAGGGAAACTCGACTCCTTCATGCTCCTGCAACAATACTGCACCTATCCCACCGCCTGATGCATCTGTCCGCAACAAAAATGGTTTGGACATATCTGGTAGCTTCAAGATGGGACGGGAACCTAGTCTTTCCAACACCGTCTGCAGTGCTTGCTCTGCAGCATCTGACCACTCGACCACTGCCGGTTTCCCTGCCTGACCAAATCACTGAGAGGACTCGTGATTGCTGCGAAATTTGGAACAAACTCCCTATAGAACCCAATAAAACCTAGCAGACTCCTGACTTCTGTTTTGGTCTTTGGTCTCTCTGAATTCATCACTTCTCCACCTTTCCCCTTTCTGGCTGCTTTGTGTCGCCTCCGACAACAAAACCTAGGAACTCCAGGCTTGGAAAACCAACCTGGCACTTTGTTGGTCTGGCTGTGAGATTGGCTTGTCTCAACCTCTCTAAAACTGCTCCTAGCTGCCTCATATGCTTCCTCCCATGTCTCGGATGCTATCAAATGTCATCATGAAATTCACAACGCCTTCCAACCCGTCAATAACTTCCTCATCATCCGAGAGAAGACTGCAGGTGCGTTGACCATCCCAAAGGGAAGTACTCGCCACTGGTATAGCCCCATAAGGAGTGGAGATGCTGTGACTTACCTTGGGGGTCCTCACTCAAGCTATTTGCCAGTAACCCTTGCTCAGATCTATCCTGGTGAAATACTGGCTCTTGCTTGTGGCGATCTGAGCGAACAGGTCTTCCATGTTCGGTATGACCTCTGCATCGACCTTGGTGACACTGTTCAGACGTCTATAGTCAACACAGAATCGATGCTCACCTGACTTTTTCCTCACTAAGACGACGGGTGCACTATACGATGATTTGGACGGTTCAATCACCCCAAGGTCCAACATCTTTTCTACCTCCTCCTCGATCACTTGCTTGGTGGCATATGGGATCGGGTAGGCTTTCACATGTACGGGTTTTTGCGATGTTAACTCCACCGTACATGTCTCTAGAGTTGTCCTGCCTGGTTTATCAGTCAGGGACGCCCTATACTGTTCTAGAGCCCCCTAACTTCCTCCTGTCTCCTACTGTCTAGCCCTTCATACAGTGACACATCCCTGTATGACTCTTCTCCTGGAAACTCAGGCAACAAAATCTCCCCTTCTTCTGCTGGGTCTCCTTCACCTCCATCAATGATTGCTGCTGCGCCTATGTGCTGGGTCTCACGCTGAATGTATTTGCGGAGCAAATTTGCATGGAAAAGTTTTGATTTCCCATTCACATCGATTCGGTAGTCCTGATCTACCTTTTCAATGATGGTGAATGGTCCCTTCCAATGCATCAGCAGCTTGTTGTGATCCGTGGAAGCATAACAGGACTTGATCTCCCACCTTGAGGAATTGCTTCCTCACCTTCCTGTCATACAGCTTCTTCTGGACGACCCTAGCCTCCTGCAAACTCTCCCTTGCGACCTTACATGTCTCCTCTAGCCTATTGCGTAGGTCCACCACATACTGATAAGTGGTTTTTGACCTCTTCTGACTCCTGTTCTCCGGACCACAGCTCTTTGAGATGCACACTGGTCCCCGAACTGTCCGCCCATACAGCAGCTCAAATGGCGAAAAGCCTGTGCTTTCCTGAGGGGCTTCCCTGTAGGCGAACAGTGCCGCTGGAATGTAGCGGTCCCAATCTGCTGGCCTTTCCTCACAGAGCTTCTTTAAGATGCCCTTCAGCACACCATTGAATCTCTCCACCAAGCCATTGCATTGTGGGGTGGTAGGGGTAGTGAGAAGCTGTGTGATCCTAGCAGCCTGTTGACCTCCCTCATCACGCCTGAGGTGAACTGTGACCCCCTGTCACTGAGAATTTGTGCTGGCACACCCACGCGAGAGAAGATGTCTACCAGCCCTTCAGCGACCTGTTGCGTATCTACGCCTTTCAATGCAACTGCTTCTGGGTATCTGGTCGCGTAGTCCCACGAGCGTCAACACATACCTGTGCCCGCCTTTGGAACAGGGCGCGATTGGGCCAATCAGATCAACAGCCACCCTCCTGAATGGTGTGTCAATTAAAGGGGGCTGTTTAAGAGGTGCCTTCCTCTTCACCCCTCTTGTGGCTGATCTTTGACACACATCACATGACATGCAGAAACGTTTTATGTCTGCCATTGCTCCTGGCCAATGAAAGTCATCAAAGATTCGGTCAGCTGTTTGCTGGTGCCGAGATGACCCGCCATGAGCGACTCGTGACCCACGACATGACAGTGTCACGATAACCTGCTGGTACCTCTAACTGAGTGGTCACCTTACCTGTCTTCCCCTTGGTGAACACTCGGTACAACAGCCCGCCTTTCACAAGAAATTCTGTCTCACCTCCTCTAACCTCCTATTTCTCTCCACCTCTTGCCAACTCCCAAGACTTCACGAGCGAAGGGTCTTGTTCCTGCGCTGCTCTAAACTCATCAGGCGACACATCTATGCCTGACTTCCTTGCCGGAACGACTAACGGTTTATCAACCTTTTCCTCCTTCTTGCTCCGTGTTTGAACTGCTGCCCCTGTAGCAGTCAACAACTCAGGATCCCCTGGATCCCTTGCACCTGGAATATTTCCAATGAACAAATCATGAAGGGGTTTCTCCATCACCAACGCAGACAACTCGCCTGAGAAGTAAGGGGTACGTACTTCTATCTTAGCAACTGGAAACTCCCCACAGTGCCATCGATTAGAGTACAGGTCTGGATTTGCCCTGTCAAATCCCCTTTCTCGACCAGCGTTGTTCTAACTACACCACATGAACAACCAGTGTCTCGTAACACTTTCACCCTCTGCTGGCCAATCCACCCTTCTTCCACTGGTAACGAACCACTCAGCCTAGTGCCCTCCATCCCTGACACTGACTGCTGTCCAGTGCTAGCCATAGGCTGCACTCCACCCTCTTCAGACTGAATCCCTTTTGGTTCCACTACAGTCGTTTCCCTTGACGACCCTTATCCACCTCTTGCAAGGCTGCTGCCTTCTGGAACCTCATGCGGCAATCCCTCGCCACATGCCCCTTCTTGTGACAAATGAAACACCTAATGTCCCTTTGCCCTTCCTTCTGCCCCACCACTGGGTTTGCAGACTTTGCAGAAAACTCCCCTAGTCTCCTTGCACTCTTCTCACCTGTGCCTGGCACCTGTTTCTCCTGCACCTTAGTGCCCAAACGTGCCTCTCTATAACACCTCTGCGAACTTCAACAACTCTCCTGCTGTCTCTGGCTGTCTCTCTTTCAAATGTATGGTAACTCAGGGCCGCAACCTGACAAAATCTGTTTCCTTCATAACCAGCTCTTTCCATTCACGAACTCCTTCTTCGTACCGCTCAACTCTAACCATTTATCAAAATAGTGATCTAAACGTGCACCAAACTGAGTGTACGTTTCACCTGCTTGTAATCTAGCTGAACGAAATTTCTTTCTGAATCCTTCCTCTGTGAGGTCAAATCCCTTCATCAATGATTCCTTCACAGCACCAAAATCAGATTGGTGTCTGCTGGCAATGCAGTGAAAATCTGTAATGCCTTACCCGTCAATAGCGCTGACAAAATGACTGCCCACTCTTCTGGAGGCCAACCCTGACTGGTCGCAAACGTTTCGAAACGACTGATGTATGCATCAATCGAATCGGTTCCTTCAGAGAATTTTGGCAACTTGGGTCGGGGAGCGTAACTGCGCACAGAGTCACTGGAAACTGAACTCCCATCCTCGTGGTCTCCCTTTGTATCTCACTTTCTCTAACTCTAATGAACCTTTAATCTTTCCGTTTCCTGCTTCATTCTTTCTGTTTCCTGCGCTTCCCTTATTCTTTCTGTTTCCTGCTTCATTCTTTCTGTTTCCTGCGCTTCCCTTATTCTTTCTGTTTCCTGCTTCATTCTTTCTGTTTCCTGCGCTTCCCTTATTCTTTCTGTTTCCTGCTTCATTCTTCTGTTTCCTGCGTTTCGCTAGCTTTAACCCTTTCCTGCTCTGCTATTTTCTACTGCAACACGGCGTCTTTCCGCGCGTTCATCTCTTTCCATCTTTTGTTGGTTTTCAACGAATGCACGCAACTCTTCTCCCGAATAGCTAAATCACGAGCGACGCTCACAAGTTGTTCAATAGGGGTGTTCTTTTCGTCCGCCATTATATCTCTTTTTTTTTTTTTTTGAACAAGATTTTATTACTACGACAGCCAGACTGGTGGTTACCGACACGAGTGACGTAATAGCACAATCCTATGAATGACAATATTAGCTTGGGACAACGTAATTAGTTTTTATAAGAACGCCTAGCGCCTGACCCAACTAAGAGAGCGAATTATAGGCAATCTGTGCGAAATGAGTACTCTGGGGCTGAAATGCCAAGCCTAGTATTAACTATCTTGGAAGCAATGCCAAGCCTAGTATTTAACTATCTTGGGAACATACGTAAGACAACCCCTTGTCTTAGGATTACAACACTTGAATCCCACCCAGCTTCCTCTCTGAGAAGTTGAACAATTATAATAAATGGGCCAGAATATCCTGGCAAGCTCGCCAATAAATTGTCAACCTCGGGTGATGTCAGTGGAGGAAGGACTAGCGCACAGCCCAAACACACTCACAGCTTGCTTACAATCTCATTCATATATCATGCATTCGTCACATCAAACCACTAGTAAAGTCTATAACTTACTACACATGATCATAGAACGAAACATCAATGCATATGGAATCAAACAAAATAAAACACTCTCTCTTTCCTGAACTTCACAAAATCATTTATCTAAAACATCATTAACTAACCCGGGTATAAATAGATTTCTACTTACCTGGCCAGGTGATCTTAACTATTCACGAATCACTGTCTTTTCTTTTCTTTTTTTTTTCTTTTCACTGTCACTTTCACAACACGACAACAACTGCTGGCACTGGTATTGGTCTGCTGGCACTGGCGTTGGTCTGTGGTTCTGCTTGACGAAGTGACGCTGCCAGGTATGAGGTCGAACTCCGGTTAAGATGGAACAGTGACTATCAACATCGATCTGTTCTCCTTTCTTCCTTCCTGCATTAACGCATTGCACTCTCTCTCTCTCTTCTAGTCTGCTCTATCAAATGGACATGGTTGCTTTTCTTTTCCTTTTCTTTTCTTTCTTTTTCTCTTCATTAGTTAGCAACTCTCTCTCTCCACATCTCTCTTTAGTCCTCCTCTGCAGACTATCTCATGCTAGTCTCTCAACTTGGTTCTCTTCTCTCCTCCCCTCATCCTCTGCTTCTCTCTCGAGCAGACCTAGAACCTCTTTCTCTCTCTGTCTCTCTGTTCGTTCGCCCCCTCGTTCTCCCGTCTCTCTCACTCTCACATCCTTCTTATCCCGTTCCGATCTGTCAAAAAGGGCGAGTACCATTGGTCAGTATTTTTACCCCTGATACCCGAAGTTATCTCCCTCTAATTCCATGGATATTCAAATCATGACAGTCACGCCTACACGCCTTACTCTCTGTGGTGGTCAATTGGTCATTTAATTGATTAGCTAGATTTCACCCCCACCACGCACTAACCTTCCCCCTTTCCTACTTAACTGGCGCCGTGTGGCTTAACGTGTGGGCACTGGTCAGTGTAAATTGGCTAGATGAGTCTGGTAGGCGCTGAGACGTCTGACCAGACCTATCGAGACCTGTCGGTCCAGCCACTCAGACTGTCTGCTGTCTCCTCGCTGTGCTAAATTGGCTGGATGCGACGCTTGAAGGCGTCGGGATGTCTGAGTCGGGCTTAAGCCGATTCGAACCGGCTGGCGACTAACCACGACTTTGCTTGTTTTATTTTGACCGTGACAATGTCCACGTTAAACCCGAATCAATTAATCAGCCACTTGCAACCAGGCCACAGCATGAGTCTGACGTCAACTGATTTTCCCTGGAAGCTGGAAGCACCGTAACGAGTTCTAAGCTGCCTTCGGTGGACGACTGCCTTAACCTACGGAGTCATGACCGCCAAGGATCAGAATGCCGAACAATTCCTGGAGAAAAAAAATTGAGCTTGAAGCATGGTGTCAGATCTCAATGAGTGCGAGTCTGACCTTGGCAGGAACTGCAAGAGCGCTTAGCATGATCGCTCATTGGTGAATAAAGTCACGTGCGGAGTTAATCTCCATCACAATGGTCGCTCGTTGGTGGATGAAGTCACGTGTGAAGTTAATCTCCAACACTGATGCCATCACAATGAACGTGGCCGGAGAGGTTTTGTGTTTCACGATCATGGGCTGGGAGAACGTGTCGCTAGCCAGCTTTGTAAGCCATCAAGTGTTTGTCCTTGATTTCCGGTTACGAAGTTACGAAGCGACTTGATTTAAAACATTTCTATATTTTGTGATCAGTCACAGATATGGCAACTGTTTTCTTCTTTTTTTCTCTTCTTCTTCTAACGCCTGGTTCAATAAACATATTCTTACCCTTACTGCATTACTCCTGTGCGTGAGGACATAAGGAAATGTTACGAATTTACTTGTTTTTGTTAACCTTCGATTTGATACACGCTGAGAATGAATGTGTACTATTTGTTTGCAGGAAAGGAAGAGGGAAATGTTATTGTTCTGTTATCCCCTCCCCCCTTGTCAAAAGACCTCTTGGTAATATCAGTAAAATATCAAAGTGTCAAAGTCTCTTCTCTCTCTCTCTCTCTCTTCTCCTCTCTCTCTCCTCTCTCTCATCTCTCTCTCTCTCTCTCTCTCTCTCTCTCCTGAGTTGCAGCTTTTTTGTACTATTTGCTTGTTTCTTTGCATTTTGGCTGATAGGTTGGTTCATTCTAAGTAAGCTGTGGAATCAACATCCAGACCAAAGAAAAGAAAGAAAAAAAAGACACCTCGTCATACTTTAACATAACACTTATTGCGCAAATTTATTTCTGGAGGGGAAACAACTATCACAGAAAACACACAAACCAAGTCATTGATATCCTATGATCTTACGCTGTAACACTGTAATACAATCATAAGGCCTAGGACAATTAACATAAACTTTGTAAGCTCAGTTCGCTTCCACACACACGATAGTCTCCCCGCACACACGATAAAGCAAACCATAGAAATGTTGCCATCTGCCCTCTTCTAATCACCTTCACGTAAACAATCCAGCATTTGGTCAACAAACTATGCATTAACTGTGAGCCTGCCTAGCTGGCTTTCTACTCGGTTCAAGACGTCACGTCGTTCGACAAATGGGAAATGCTCATTTTGAATATAGCAATCGATACCTTCTGATGTCATTCTTTGACTGGGCTGGAACTGTTAATTACTCCTATTATGTGGGCTGTAGTAAAGAAATCATGCTTTTTTTCTCCCACAAATTTAGTGTTGAAACACCCACACACACACACACACACACACACACACACACACACACACACACACACACAGAGAGAGAGAGAGAGAGAGAGAGAGAGAGAGAGAGAGAGAGAGAGAGAGAGAGAGAGAGAGAGATTTGCGCGTAAGTGGAATTCGGTGGACATGGGCCTACAGTCATAGGACGGTTAAATACCATTTAATGCGTTGAAGGCGGACAACAGATCAACCCACTCTCCTGAGAACGTCGCACATGGAGAGCAGTGGATAGAATCGTGTGCATAAATAAATAACTGCTGAGATCTGAATATCAAAGCCATTTGTTGTTATTGAATTCATCGATTCGCGCTCCTCTAGAAGGTAGCTGTAACTGCTTTATTGATTGTCCCAATTCTGATGCACGAACCAGTCTGACTATTCCAGTGAACAAGGCAGGCGATTTTCTTTCTTAGTCTAAATCTCTTCCCGTTTCTTTTTCATTCCTTTCTTTTTTTCCTTCTTCCTTTTGGTTTTTATTTGTCTGTTTCTTCCCTACGGGTTTCTTTCTTGTTCAACTTCTTTTTGCCGATTGCTTCTTTTTATTCTTTCTTTCTTCCTTCTCTTCGTTTTAGTTGTCTGTTCTTCCGTCCTTGGTTTTTTTTTTTTATTTGCCCCCCCCCCCCCCCCAACCACACACACTATTCCTTTCTTTATACGTTTCTTCCTTTTTAGAATTTCTTTCTTTCTCCCTTTTTTCTCCTTCATTGTTAGTTTTCTTTCTTTCGTTATTTCCCCCGCTCATCACTTACTTTGTCTGCTCCTTGATTCCTTCTTCTTTCTTTCTTTTATATTGTTTCCTTCTTTCCTTCGTTTCTTTTGTTTTTCGGTCTTTAAGATTGCCACACAAATTATGGCAAAAATAAATAGCTAACCAACTAAATAACTAACTAAGTAACTAACTAACCAACCAACTAAGAGGCATGAATTATTACAAAGAGTGTTTATACCGTTGAAATACGTTGATAAGGAGGATAACTTTTTGACAACGCCATAGGATGCTTCTTATGTCAACATAGCGTATAATCGAATGAAGACAGAAAGGCACACGGGCCCTGAATGATCACCTGGCCTTGTGATGCTACCTGCCCAGTCTATAGCGGTCGGTACCTGGCGGGAAGACGATCACCCTGCCCTGCTACCTCCAGTTTCTGTCTCTGCAAGTGCTTGCTACAAGACCTGATGTCAAGGGGGGTGTCGAAAAGAGGGGGGGGGGGGGGGGGGGGGGGGGGGGGAAAGAGGGGGGATGGGGGGGGGGGGGGAGCGGTGCAGAGGATGGAAGGGAGAGGGGAGGGGGGATGGGATGAGAGTGGGGTGGGGTGGGGTGATAGAGTAGATCATGCATTTTGTGGAGCGTTGCGACCGAAGACCGATTTCCCGACATTAATTCGTTGTGCAGTATTAGGTAAAGGTTTCGTTTGTGCTATTTGTCTGTCTGTCTGTCTGTCTTTCTGTCTGTCTGTCTGTCTGTCTGTCTGTCTCTCTCTCTCTCTCTCTCTCTCTCTCTCTCTCTCTCCACACACACACACACACACACACACATATATTATATATATATATATATATATACATACATACAAACCAAAAAATCCGACCTCACGCGTGGTTCAAACTCACGACCGTCAACTCCGCAGGCAAACGCTCTAACCATTTGACCACGGGCCCCTCTTTAGACATTGTTTGAGTTTAGTATTGTTCATGCTTGTAAGAACTGTAGAAAAAATAAGTTCCAATAAAAATGATTTGTTGGAGGTGCTACTGAATTAACGCATGTTTATTTAGTTGCTAAGTGAGGCGACTGCAGGCGGAAATCTAAAGAAATTTTAAATATTCGTGTCAGCGCACCGCCAAAAAAACAAACAAAAAACAAACAAACAAAAAACGTGGACAAACGAATCACAAGACAAAACTTGACGCCTTCGACCTCGTTGGTCTTCTTCAGGCAGGACACAAAACAATTAGGACCCAACAGGTCGAAACGCGTCGTGTTTTGTCTTGTGATTCGTTTGTCTACTTTGTTTTTTTTGTGGTGCGCTAATAACACTAATATTGATTGATGTCGTGTTTTTTTTTCTTTTATCTATTGATTGATGTGCCTTTTTTTTTTTTTTTAAACTTCTGCTTTAAGCGTTTACCGAGAAGGCATCAAGTTTCCTCCTCCCTTCCTTGTGACACATTCGTCATGCTCCTCTTTGACTGGTTCCAAGGTGTAGACTGATACTTCATCCGCGCATAATTGTGTTCCAAAACTGGGTTCAGCGTCTCGCTACTGCGCATGAACGGAAGTCAGTAGGCGGAGATCAGCTCTGTAAAATTGTTACACTATTTTTCGAAGCGCGCGTGCGCGCGCGCGCATATGTATGTGTGTGTGTATGTATGTGTGTATGTGTGTGTGTGTGTGTGTGTATGTGTGTGTTTTGATATGTGATAATAATAATAGACGGCCAGACCTTCACTCGTCCGTAAACAAAGTGGAACAAAACGTTGGAGAAAAAATCCACCCTGATGCACATTTAATGAGAACAGATCTGCGTTCATATACACACATCCACTGTTGTTCTGACCCCCCTCCCCCAACCCCCGCCCCTGTTTTTTTTTCTTTTACTCTGAAAACAAGGACAGCAAGCATTATAAAGTATGGATCGCATCAGTGCAACTTTACAACAACAACAAAAAATCAAAAGAAACAAACAAAAGCAAAACAAACAAACTAAAAACGAAAAAAAAGACAAAAAAAAAAGAAAAAAAGAAAAAAAAAAGTAACCGAAACCATAATGCAGTACAAAAAAACAGGCAACATAGTCGGGTCAGTGTCACTGACCACCCAAAGCCGCGACCATCTTCAACATCAATAACGGTCATCCCTGCTGTCAGTTCTCCATCTCCTCCTCCTCCGCCTCCTTCTCCTCCTCCCCCTCCTCCACCTCCTCCTCCTCCTCCACCTCCTCTTCCTCCTTCTCCTTCTTGCAAGCTTACCTTTCTGTTTGGTGCCGTTGGACAAGCAGCCTCATAGCAAGGTGGTCTGCCCCTCTTCTGGTCGCTCGCGGAAGGGCGGAGTTTGCTATGCAAATACTCCCGCGTGCGCTCACATCAATACACTTGACAGTTCACGTCTTCCAGTCACGTCGCGTCTTCTGCCAGAAAGCAGCCGCAGGGCTGTTACGACCTTGCTGATGGTTGCGGTGCCTGCCTTGGGGGTACACGAGCCAAGTGCAGGCCACACGCTACAGTTAGGATTTTTGGACTAAAACACTGTATAATCCATGTAAGAGTTTTTTGAGGCTGTTTCATGAATTTGAGCCAGCATTTAAATGTTATTCTGATAATGTATCAGAAGACTAACTCCTCAGCAATTGTGTCCCTTGTTTGAGGGGATCTTGACTGATAAGATCACAAACAATCTTCAAATACATGACCTTCCCCATAGTTGACACACATTTCAGGCTTTTACACTCACCATAACCCTCTCTTTATTTCCCCTAGATGACACACATTTCAGGTCCTTTACACTCACCCATGACCCAATCTTTATTTCCCCTTAGATGACACACATTTCAGGGCCTTTACACTCACCATGACCCTATCTTTATTTCCCCTTAGATGACACACATTTCAGGGCCTTTACACTCACCCATGACCCTATCTTTTTGCCAACTCCAAGCGCCCAAATTTTCTCATTCCTTCGATTTTAATCTGCCTGCTTGGAACCACTTGGCTTGTACCTTGATGGCCATATTAAAGAACATGAGGAGAATCAACTTTCAGGCTGCTGCTACAATACTGTTTTTGCTGTTGCTGCTGCTGCTACTCCCTCTGCTACTGCTGCTGTTACTACTACTACTACTCAGTGCTGCTGCTACAATACTGTTTTTGCTATTGCTGCTGCTGCTACTCCCTCTGCTACTGCGTCTGTTACTGCTACTGCCCAGTGCTGCTTTTTTGTTCCCGGTGCTGCTGCTACAATACTGTTTTTGCTGTTGCTGCTGCTGCTACCACCCCTGCTGCTGCTGCTGCTACAACTACTGTTTTTGCTGCTGCTGATTACGACTACTCTTCCTGCTGTTGCTGCTGCTACTATTGCTATAACATTTAGATTGAAGCATTCACACATACACGAACAAAGACACACTCAAAACGTTTAACAAATACTTATGATGATGATGATACTGCTGAAAGACAACTCCAGTTTTCAGTCGAAAGCGTAGACATGAAAGGCAGTAAATCCAACGGCCGTTCCGTCTTTTGTACAAGACAACACTAAGAATAAGAACGCATATCGAACCAACCGCTCTGAGGTCGATGAGGTTAACTTTCTTTCTGCTGGATGCAGCAATGGTCAACAGCAACACTATCCACGTTCAGTACGTCGCTGCTATCACCCCAGTCAACCCCATGGCTCGGAATTCTACCATCTTAAAGGTTAATCAGGAACTTCACATATCTTCATGCGCTTCGAACGGTTCCCAGACTCACTTCATTATATCAAGTGTTTGTGAGAAGGAAGGGACTTGAGTCAGTCAGTCTTGTCCATCTGGAGTCGAAGGGTAAGCGGAAGTAAAGAACAATGAAGTGGGATAATTGTAATTATGTGTGAACAGAATTGTATTCATTTTCTTCTTCTTCTTCTTCTTCTTCTTCTTCTTCTTCTCTCTGTCTTTTTTCTCTCTGTCTCTGTCTGTCTGTCTGTCTGTCTATCTGTCTGTCTGTCTGTCTGTCTGTCTGTCTGTCTGTCTCTCTCTCTCTCTCTCTCTCTCTCTCTCTCTCTCTCAAAGCCAGACCTTATTTGTTGTTTTGTATTTCACGTGCTTTTCTGCCGTATTGAAGCCTTGTGTAGACAGGTGACGACGCTGTTAACAAGACAAGACTGAGGATCGCCATTACCATCATCTTTCTCGACACCAACAACCGCTGTTTGTTTCGTGGTTTGTTTGGTTGTTCCCTTTGCTTTGTTTGTTTTTTTTCCCTTTGCTTTGTTTGTTTTTTCCCTTTGCTTTGTTTGTTTTTTCCCCACTCAGATACGTTCAGGCAATGGCTTATACGTAGTTTAGTTTGTTTAAAACGCTTCACGTAAATTTCTTATCAACTTTTTTCTTTTGATCATTTTTTCTGTTCTTCTTTTTTGTATTCGGCAGTCTCTTCTTCTGCCCCCCCCCCTCCCACTTTCCCGTTAACCCCCCCCCCCTTCCGCAGCTTCCCCCTCCCCCTCTATACATGATGCGCACTGTTTGTTGAGAAGGGTTTGACACATATTCTGGCAATTTCGGAGCAAAACGCGCATGTTGGAGTTGTAACAGCTCTGCTTGACAGGACAAGAATGTTTTTCTTGATGCCGCGTTTTCTTTGCTGTGTGCAAGGTATGGAGAGATAGAGAGGGATAAAAGGCCAGCCCTTCGTTAATGACCTATTGTTGTTCTGCTGTCGTGCAGAGAGAGAGAGAGAGAGAGAGAGATTGCATGTGTCCACCGTTGGACAGAGAGACAGACAGAGAGAGAGAGAGAGAAAGAGAGAGAGAGAGAGTTTGCATGTGCCCACCGTTGGACAGAGAGAGAGAGAGAGAGAGAGAGAGAGAGAGAGAATTTGTCCTGTCAAACGTTGTTTTTATAAATTGTCGGTTTACTAATAAAAAAAAAAAATTATGTGGACGCAAGAGTGGACAGGTAAAAGAAAAGAAAAACAAAAAGTTGTGTACGAAAGGATGGAAAGATAACGAGAGAGAGAGAGAGAGAGAGAGAGAGAGAGAGAGAGAGAGCATAGTGTGTGTGTGTGTGTGTGTGTGTGTGTGTGTGTGTGCAATACAAAATTACCGCCTGCTGTATGGAAATCCTTTCTGCGACAAATCACAGGGATATACATATGTATTCCCTGGGACAAAAATTGTTTCCTAACTATTGGTTGGGTCAAAGATTGTACGCCGTACGTCCGTAGGCTTCAGCTTGAAGAGCACTGGGATGGGATGGGTGAGAAAGCGGAATGGGGAGGAAGGAAGGGAACCAACGGGAGGAACCGAAGAAAGAGAGAGAGAGAGAGAGAGAGAGAGGGGGGGACCTTGAGGTGGGGAGATCGGAGGATGAAGTGTCTAATGTGGCACAATTGTTACAGGACCTAGATTGCGTTCCAGTTTGTTAATTTTGGAGATAGATTTCCAACCCTGCTCGATTCATAAACTTACAATACCAAGACTGGAGGAGTGTGCTATGGTTTTTCAAACAGGACAATTAGCTGAGACCAGGTGCTCGACATTTTGTTGCGTTCGTCACGGTCATCATGAACGTTCCCTGGTGGCTTAACGATGGCTCCCCCACGTTTCCCTTGTCATGTTTCCCCGGACAGGTCCATCAGCGGCCGGACGAACGCTGCAATATGCCGAGCTCCACAGATCTAAACGGGTCCTCTCACCAACTGCTGTGTGGATGGCGTACGTTCCGGTAGATTAGACACAAGTGTCAAGGATGGGAGAACTTGGAAGGTTGCCAGCTTATCCTTAAGACGAGGGAGGAGAGAGCCGATGGAGGGAGGGGTGATGATGGTGATGGTGGGGTGGGGGGGGGGGGGGGGGAGGAGGAGGGAGATACTCAAAAGAGCGGTAGATAAAAATGGAAATGATGTGACTGCTTTCTCAAGCCATTCTTGCTGTTAAAGGGTCAGCGTTTTGATCGTGTTATGTATCACTCAGAGAACGTGACTCCTTTTCGTGCACTACCGATTACAGGACGTTACAACAGTCGGCCAGTTTTCCATCGCATGCGAGAGAACCCAACACGAAATTTCGCCTTTTCCTAGCCCCGCTCGCCGTGTAGGTGTGCTATAATGCGCTGAAAACTCGCCAAGCAAGCGAGAATTCTGGCCACCTGGCTTCGATGAAACGCCTCTCAGGGATTCTAGTGGGATGGATGGCAAGCCATTTGTGACAAGCATACTTTGCTGCGTCCTTTTTATGAACTTTG
>CM031612.1:62298003-62300503 GCA_018398815.1 Conus ventricosus
AAGTCAGGGGGAGGGAAATGGGAAGAGCAGGAGTTCTCTGCCCCTTCGGATCGGATACATGTCATTAGGAGCTTTTGTCTAGCTCTTCGCCCCATCAGGCTACTGCTCTCTCTCTCTCTCTCTCTCTCTCTCTCTCTCTCTCTCTCTCTCTCTCTCTCTCAGACAGACAGAGACAGAGACAGAGAGAGGTGAGGGTAATGGGCTCTTGGGTGGTTGGTGGAAGGTGGTGGAAGGGTGTTGGGGGTGGTGGGGGTGGTGGAAGGTCTTGCTGTGGCCTCTTTCTTCTGCACATTCCCCCTTCCCCCCAATTATTTTTTTTTAATATTTTTTTTTTGAGTGGTCTTGTTCTTTAAGAGAGAGAGAGAGAGAGAGAGAGAGAGAGAGAGACAGACAGACGGACAGACCGACCGACCGAAGCACAGAAACACAGGCGAGAAACACAGACAGACAGAGAGAATGTTGCATGTGTGTGTGTGTGTGTGTGTGCGTGCGTGCGTGCGTGCGTGCGTGCGTGTGTGCGTGTGTATGTGTGTGTGTGTGTGTGTGTGTGTGTGTGTGTGTGTGTGTGTGTGTGTGTGTGTGTGTGTGTGTGTGTGTGTGTGTGTGTTCCTCAACCAGCTGCCACTCAGAGTGGAAGACTACAACCAACACAGTTCAGTTTCCTTCATAGGGAGAAACTCTGAAAGCAATGCTTAGCTTTCCCGAACTGACCTGTGCAGGTGACTGTATCTTTCGGGCCTGGTTGACCCAGGGAGATATTTGCAAAAGGAAGCCCAGAGCACAGACATGCTGTGTGATCTCACATCGAAATGGAACCCCTTAGTATTACGATCGTCTTCCGTGTCCTAACTTATAAGAATGAAAAACAACATGCCTCAGATTCCGTGCCCCTTAAGATCATGACTTTTGTTGTTATGGTGACCTCACACGTCCATACAGGTGGTCAGTCCGTGTGACAGTGGATGGACGCGGTAGTGGTCGTCTCCTCACGGGCAGCGTTCCTTTTACCTGGTTCCACGACTGAACACTTTTTGTTGACTATAGGCCGCTTAGAAGCTGCATGATTTTCTGCGTAGGTTATACCAGAGAAAACATCCCTGCACACCACCAAGGTAACGCAGTAACAGCGCAGCGTCTCTCCTGGCGGGTGATCTTCAGACTGGTAGCTCTTCGTGAACAGCTGCCGCTAGTTCTGCCACGGTACGAACCTAGATGTAGCTGTGAATGAAGTGGCTGACGTGGGCACTGTGGGTGTCACGCCATTGTTTTGGCAGAGCAAAACTTTTTTTTTCCTAAAAAGAAGAAGATATTATTTTGTGAGATTATATTTCCAGACATAACAACAGGTACAGATAGGAGAAGTTTTGTGGCAAACATAACTGTACATTTCCATTAAAAATAATGTAAAAAAAAAATTGACAATGACGGTGATTAAAAAAATTGACAATGACAATGATTGGTTTGCACTCTGCTCAGTACATTTCCGGACACAAACATCTAGCGCATTTTCTTAGTACAAGATGCCAAGAGAAATATAGCCCACAATTTCCTTCTGCCCCCCCCCCTCCACCCTCACCCCACTCATCCTTTTTTTTCTTTCTTATTAGGTTGAATCAATATCATGATGCCAGACGCCCAGAGAACGAAATTTGTCCCCGATGAAAAGATAGCGGGAAACCGAGACAGCGCTGAAAGCATTGCTATTGCTGAGAGGCAGAACATACGTGGGTGGGAGCTGTGTGAGTATGTGTCTGGGAGGGGGGGGGGGGGGGAGGAAGGGGAGCAGGGGGAAGAATGCTATTAGAAAGTAAGTTATCCCAACAAATAAACAGGCAGCCACATTGCGTCGCCTGCTTCGCCGAGAGCCACGCATGCGTCAGCTCCCGGGGTAATAATGGCGGCAGCGGGGTTTCCGGTTTCCTTCCCGAAGTGGTGGCGCCATTTTGGAGTGTTGATTATCTCCCTTTCCGCGCCCGCGCAGAAGAGAGCGGCGGCAATCCGGGTTGTTACAGCATTGCTGCCCGTCGTTTGGACCTCCCAGGTCAATTAACTGGCTTTCATTTTATCCGGGAATCATGTTCTGCGGTTCTTTCAGGGAGAAAAAAAAATTGCTCTGGCAGATCGATGAGGCAGTAAAGGCCAGAAGTCAGTGAGGTCATCACGAAGAGAGGGTGTAGAATCAGTACAGCAGCGAAGGGCAAGACATCATGTATGTGGGTTGGAATTAGATTGACTGCAAGTGGGAGATGAAGAAAGAGTATTACAACAGGCTGTGTTGATGCGCCGCTAAACGTATAAAAAGACCACATCACAATATAGCAGAAGCAGGTTGATCGGTATGAAAAGAAATCTTAAATGAGTAAACAGTAAACAGTATATAACAAGCAAATAGGGTGACTCTTGCTGCTATAATGAAACCATAGCAGGCCCCTTATTCCAAACGAATACTGCTTACGACACCAATCAAACTGTCTTTATTACTGTTCGTTCGTGTGTTTGA
>CM031612.1:62305503-62325503 GCA_018398815.1 Conus ventricosus
GCACAGGGGGCATGGATGCAGGGCGTGCGTGACACGGGTATTAGGGCAGAGGGGACGAGGATGAAGAAGGTAACGCGGGTGGGCGTATCAGGGCAATGGGGTGTGGTTGAAGGGCGTGACATGGTGGGCGTAATGGGGCTGGGGGGGGGGGGGGGGGGGGGGGGTTGGGGGTGGCGCGGTTGAAAGGCGTGACTTGGGTGGGTGTACTGGGGCAGAAGAGAGCGCGGATAAAGGGCTTGATATACTGGTAGTATTCGGCAAGAGGGGACCTAGATGAAGGGCAGAACGTGGATGTCTTATCGGGACAGATGGGGCATGGATGAAGCGCGTGACATTGGTTGGCGTTGAGGGTGAGCGTGGATGCAAGGCGTGACATAGCTGGAAGAACTGGAGGGAAGGTAGGGGGAATGGATGGAGCGCGTTAAATGGATGGTGTCACGAACAGGTTTTTGTCCAGGGGTAATATTCAGGTGGGGAGATCTTTCCTGTTCGTTTTTATTTCCCATCCGACGACAGAAACCTAGCAATATGTTTTGGATCTGTTTTCGTTATTTTTGTGTTCCAGTGTAGCCTTTCCTCCATCCTTCCCCTCTATATAATCTGTTTTCAATCTCCTCCCTCCTACCTGTAACTGTCCACGGGTTTCCGCGAGGCCTCGCTGTGTCAGGTCTGACACGCATGCTTCAGTTTTTCTCGGAGATTCTCGTGTTACTCACCCTAGAATCGAGGCTGACGTTTTTGTCGCGGTGTCGTCTCTTGGCACTTTGCGAAAGTCCAGCCTCGAGTCGAAGTCATACCTTCTCCCTGGTAGCGTTTTCGGGTTCAGCTTCATTCTGTTTGATTTCTTCGTTGAAATCTTCACCTCACCCTGGAGTGCTATCCTTCATTGGATTGGGCATAGGGGTTTTGGTGGTTGGCGACTTGGGAGCTCTCTTCCTGCTAACCAGGGCTGGGGCTGTGGTCTCACGACCATTCTTTTCTCGTCGGGAGAGTTGGGAGGCCGGTGTTGGAGACGCTGGTTCTTCAGTGAGCAGGCGTAGCACACGGCTAGCTTTTCACAAGCCTGTTGGTAAGTGACGTTTTGTTCCTTGAGATAGGCTTCTTTGCGTACTTTTCCCACGGTTACTGTAAAGTAAATCACTTATTCAAATTCTAAGGTGGAGGTCATAATTCTTTCTATCGTTAGTTTCTCTCTAAAAGTTTTGCGTGTTTTGCTGGTTTTCGTCTGCTTCTTGTGCAGGGTTGTTTTAGTTGTCTGCTAAAAATCTCGTGAGTGCGAGGTATTGCCGGTCGAGTATGGCTCACGCATAGAGCAAAAGAATAAGTTTTCAATGAAATTTAATGGCCGTCGTACTTTCGTAATTTTCCAATACTATTTGCTTTTTGGTGGAGGCTAAGAGCCTAAGTCTTATTTTGTTGGAGAGTTAAATTTTGACTCGTGAGGTGAACCGCGGTGTGTTTGGTTGAGGGCAAATTTACCGGGGGTGGGTGTGGGACGCTCGTCCACCCTCTCTTCCAGTCGTTTTCTCCTCCCATGTTTTCGTTCCTCGTTTAATGCATAAATATTTGTGTGCATGTTTGCGGGTGAGTGTTCATTATAGTATAATCCATTTTATGTATAAAGAGCAAAAATGCCTACGGATGATGATTCGAAATATTTAGTGTTTTTTTTTATTTAAAGGGAAGTCTGCCAGTGGTTGCTCAATCACCTGTCGATTCAATTCATAATTCTTTCTAAAATGTTCCTACTACCTATGTTAGTTTTGGATTGAAATCGATGTGATAAATGTTAAGGAAGGTTGACTCGTGGCAAATTTAACAGGTTTGCATTAACATTTAATTAATTGAGATTAGGGCCTGTATCATGTGTGACATGACTTGACCAATACAAGCCCTCTTTTCCTTACTTCAGTATTTTATTTTCGATGGACGCTACTCTTTCTTATTGGACGGACCTCATTTTTCTGCTTTTCATTCTATCTGCTGCTTTCCTCCTCTTATCTCCCTCTTACACTCTTTTCTTTGGCCTCGACCAACTGACCACGACCTCTGACATGACCAAACTGGTATCATACTCCCAGCATGGTACTGACCCAGCCTTAGGGCTTTGTTTGTTTTTTTGCTTGTTTGGGGGTTTCTCTGGTGGTTCGCGGTCTGGCTGATTCCTCTGAACTCCCGGGCCTACCTCCTCTTGGCTGCGGTGCTGGGGAGAGCTGCTGAGGCGACGGCAGGAAGGGTGCTGTGACCTCCCACTGACGGCTGGAAGTCCGACTTCCATCAAGACATCATTGGACTTGGACTTGGTGGACACAAGATGAGTGTACTGGTCGGAAGTGTCTGAGTGGAGTGGTAGTGGTCAGGCCCCTCTGTCTCCTCTGCGTTTTGTTTTTTTTTTCCTTTATTTTTTTTTTTTTCTTTCCTGAAAATTCAGGCCCTGTGATGTGACCATATTTAGATTGTCTCTATTTCTTCTTTTCTTTCTAAGGGAAAATAGAGGTGTAATTTGGGGCATCCCGGGACGGGTGGACTTAACATTGTTTTCCTTTATTATTTTATTTTTGACCCTATCTAGTAGTTAATCTCTCTGTATCTCGCTCTTCTTTCCTTCCTTTCTCCTGTGTTCTCTCTGTCCTCTCTCTTCTACCAGTGTTCCCACCCCACTTAGTGTGTGCAGTGTGAGTGTGTTGTAATGTGCAATAAATATTGTCTTTGAGTGTATGGTCCTGGGTTCTTGTGCTTTGTGGTGAGTGTGGTATGGGTGCCTGACTCCACTCTCCCTGTGGTTCGGACCGTCGGGACCCAGTACTTGACAGATGGGTGTAAGAAAGGGGGCGGTAGGGAGGGGGGAAGTGTGGATGCTTAGTGTAAAGGGTATGATTCTGCCCAACTTTTGGAACAGAGAGTTTGCAGTGGTTAACCCACAAACGTGGGATAGGATCACAGTGAGGGGTAACCTAGCTGCTAGTTCGGAATGCAGTTTAGAAGCTGGTCATTCAGCAGACAATTTGCCTATGGCTGGTCTGGGCAGACTGGTTTTGAAGAGACAGCCATTGGACTTCAGCCACATCGCAATAGGTGTTGCTATTGCTGAGGTCTTGAGCCTCTCTTTGAGCATGGCTGGTCTGGATGGCTTGGCCTGGAAGACTAAGTATAGGCCGAGGAGACAGCCCCGGGAGACCGTGGAGCCGTGGTTGGTGTTGTCTTTGCTGAGGTGGACTTGAGATTTTAGAGAGGTAAATATCCGCAGGTGGGAGTCGTTGGCGACGGAGTGCATACATGCCGGATTTTGCCCTAGGTACGGAGTCTAAAGGGTCTGTCTTGATGTTCCTCTGCACCTCTCCAGATCCAGCCACTTACATGGCGGTCGGCCCCGTTGGTTGTCGGGCCCTGGGGGGTAGAATGTCAGTTCAAGAGCAGCCCAGCAAAGCCAGATCTTAGACACTTTAGACGCTTGTAGTGGTTCCATTGTGACTCAGCCACAAAGGAGAGTTCTCGAAAGATCTTGTTGAAAGGGGCTTGGAGGCCTATATGCTCCCAGTGTTCTGGCTCTGAGACCATTTCTTCACTGAGAGAGTGTGGTGGAGGCTGTGACGCTGATTCCGTTATTCAGGTGTTTGTAAATGTAAAGGTATGTTGATGGTTTTTGCCTTTGGTTCGGCTGTTTTACCTAGAGTGAGGTCAGACAGTACTATTTTAGTGAAACAACACTAGTAAATGGAAGTTAAAAGTTCTATGTTCTTACATTGTTACTGTACAATCTCCATTTTCGTATTAACCGGAAATGTAATATATCAAATTTCCACCATCAATTATTCAAGTAACTCTGTAACTTAGCAGGGCTGGCGCTTAATAAGAATAAAATCAAAAACAGTCATTCAGTATTTTCACAGATTTCATTGTTAGTAATCAGCAAATCGATCCCAGAAAACATAGATTACAGATGTTGCTGTCTTTTATTGTTATTTGTGGATAAAGTTTAATGCGCGCCTGCAGGGTCCTTGTGTTCGAACCCTAGACAAACGGGCTTGTAAACGTCGCCCTTGTTGGCCGGTGAGACGGATAGGATTAAGTCACAGTGTGACCAAGCCGCTCGGCGGCTTGTGCAACTGATTAAGATACTGTCAGTGAAGGTAGTTTTTGACGTGTGTCTGGGTTGCTACCACCGGTATTTACAAACGAATGCTTGACCTGTTTGCTCGATTGTTTCATTATTTGAGCGACTGAAGGGTTGCGTGGTTACTTGGACGAGTAATTAAGCAGTTAATTGCTTGAATGCTGTCCCATTGTTCGTGCGCTCATGTGGCTATTTTGTAGACGAGTAGCCACTGGTCAGTCTGTTTGTTTATTCGGTTGCTGCATCTGTTAGTCTGTGAGTGTTCATTTGTTCAATATATTTTCACCTGTGGGTCCATTGCAGGGCTAAAAGCAACAGCCATTGTTGGGCCGGGGTATAGGCCTAACGGGTGAAACGTGAGGAGCCGTAGGGTGTAGCACGCACTGTCCTGATGTGGGTGTGTCTACGGAGAAAGAAAAATAGCTTTAGTTGGCTGGTTAATGGGCAAGATGTGTCCTTTTTGAATTTGATCATATATGTGGACACTACGCAGATGATATTTTTCCATACAATTGTGTAAGTGCCATACGGCCCAAGTGATGCCTTGCTCTTGAAAATTAGATGTTAATAAATTTTGTTCATTGTTCATAGCTCCTGCAGTTCGCAACGGGGAGTTCCCTTTTTTGTGTGTGCTTATGTCTGTTCATTTATGATACTGTTCTTCGCTATGAAATTATGATTCATGCTTTTGACTGTATGTAACTCCTCGCAACGGGGAGCCTCTTTGTTAATGTTATAGTTATGAAATAATTATGTTGTTGATCCTGCCGTTCGCAACGGGGATCCCCTTTAGTTAATGCTATGATTATGATATGATTATGTTATTGATTGCAGAGATATGTTTTACCTCCTACCGTTCGCAACGGGGAGGCCTTTTGTGGGTTTTTTTGTTTTAAATCCTGCACCTTAATTTTGGTAATGTCTATGTGCTGCAGGGACAATATTCGGGTATTCTTTGAAGCTAAGACCTATTGTTTTAACGTATATTTCACAATTCCATTATGAATGCTTGATACTTGTCTTGGATTAATTTGAATGATTATGTTTTTCTGTATATTTTTTTTTTCATATAATACCTCATGTTTATGATTTATCACTGTTTATATCTTACGAGGTTGTTGTGGTTGGTTCGATTCAACTATGATTTGAAATAAAAGAGAGAGGAAACCAACGCTCAGGTGGTGTTGGTGTGGAAGATGATGTACCCAATCGTTCTCTTTCCCCATTTCCTACTCCTCTCCCCTCCTTATCCACTCCTTTATAGCAAGGTGGGCATGATGGGCTGGAGGGAGTGTGTATGTAGGGAGTGACATGGGTGGCTGTATGGGGATGGTGGATGGGTAGCACGGTTGTATGGTGTGATACGGATGGGCGAATTGAGAGCGGAGGGGAGAGGGAGGAGAGGTATGCACATAGGGCGCGACATATATGGGCATACGTGGGAGGGGTTGGGGAGGAGCGAATGCAGGGTATGACGTGTGGGGGTATGCTTGGGACGTGGATGCCGGGTATGTCATGGGCACAGAGTCGTGAATGCAGGGTATGACGTGTGGGGGTATGCTTGGGACGTGGATGCAGGGTATGTCATGGGCACAGAGTCGTGAATGCAGGGTATGACATTGTCACGGACAAAAATAGAAAACCGAAGTCTTGGTCAGTCGCCAGCCAGCTCAACTGGGCATAAGCCCAAAGTCAAATATTCTGGGCGCCAGGCAGACGGCCTCATGTGTCGGGTCAACCAATTAGGCATAGCGGAGAGGCTCCACGGAGACGGTACTGTCCACCCAGACAGACTAAGCCGCTTGACCGACGCCTCGATGTCTGGTCAGACGGGTCTCGGCGCCTGGGCCAGACTCATCCAGCCAATTTGTAGGACCAGTGTCCACAATTAACTCGGACGCCTCCGGTTAAAGTAGGGGGGGGGGGGGGGGGGGGGGAAGGTACTGCGTAGTGGGGGTGAAATCTAGTTAATTAATTAAATGACCATTGACCACCACAGAGAGCAAGGCAGGTAGATGTGACTGTCATGATTTACATATCCAATGAAATGAGAGGGGAGGCAACCTCAGTAGAAGGCGCGAAAATACTGACCAATGGTACTCGCCCTTTGACAGATGGGTTGAGGATAAGATAGGAATGCGTGAGAGAGAGAAGGAGGGAGAACGAACAGATAGACAGAGAGGAAGAGGTTCAGAGAGTAGGCTCTGCTCGAGAGAAAAGGCAGAGAGATGAGGGGAGGAGAGAAGAGAACCAAGTTGAGGCATTAGCACCAGATAGAGTCTGCAGAGGAAGGACTAAGGAGAGATGTGGAGAGAGAGAGTTGCTAACTGATGAAGAGAAAAAGAAAGAAAAGAAAAAGAAAAGAAAAGCAACCATGTCCATTTGATAGAGCAGACTAGAAGAGAGAGAGAGAGAGTGCAATGCGTTAATGCAGGAAGAAAGAAAGGAGAACAGATCGATGTCTAATAGTCACTGTTCAATCTGAACCGGGGTTCGACCTCATACCTGGCAGCGTCACTTCGTCAAGCAGAACCACAGGCCAACGCCAGTGCCAGCAGTCTAACCTGACCAGTGCCAGCAGACCAACCTGACCAGTGCCAGCAGTCTAACCTGACCAGTGCCAGCATTGTGTTGTGCTTGTGAAAGTGACAGTGAAAAGAAACAAAGAAAAAAAAAGGGAAAGAAAAGACAGTGATTCGTGAATAGTTTTAAGATCACCTGGCCAGGTAAAGTAGAAATCTATTTATACCCGGTTAGTTAACGATGATTTAGATAAATGGTTTTGTGAAGTTTCAAGGAAAGAGAGAATGTTTTATTTGTTTGACTCCATATGCATTGATGTTTCTTTCTATGATCATGTGTAGTAAAGTTATAGACTTTACTAGTGGTTGATGTGACGAATGCATGATATATGAATGAGATTGTAAGCAAGCTGTGAGTGTGTTTGGGCTGTGCGCTAGTCCTTCCTCCACTGACATACCCCGAGGTTGACAATTTATTGGCGAGCCTGCCAGATATTCTGGCCCATATTATTATAATTGTTACAACTTCTCAGAGAGGAAGCTGGGTGGATTCAAGTATTGTAATCCTAAGACAAGGTAGTGTCTTACTGTATGTTCCCAAGATAGTTAAATACTAGGCTTGGCATTGCTTCCAAGATAGTTAACACTAGGCTTGGCATTTCAGCCCCAGAGTACTTATTTCGCACAGATTGCCTATAATTCGCTCTCATAGTTGGGTCAGGCGCTGGGCGTCTTATAAAACTAATTACGTTGTCCCAAGCTAATATTATCATTCATAGGATTGTGCTATTACGTCACTCGTGTTGGTAACCACCAGTTTGTCTGTCGTAGTAATAAAATCTTGTAAAAAAAAGAGATATAATGGCGGAAGAAAAGAACACCCCTATTGAACAACTTTGGAGCGTCGCTCGTGATTTAGGTTACTCGGGAGAAGAGTTGCGAGCATTCGTTGAAAAACCAACAAAAGATGGAACGAGATGAACGAGCGGAAAGACGCCGTGTTGCAGTAGAAATAGCAGAGCAGGAAAGAACTAAAAAGCTAGCGCAACGCAGGAAACAGAAAGACTAAGGGAAGCGCAGGAAACAGAAAGATTAAGGATTCAGGCTAATCAGGCTAGCGATACGCAGGAAACAGAAAGATTGAGATTCAATTAGAGTTAAGAGAATGAAAATACAAAGGGAGACCACCGATGACGGCGCTCAGTTTCATTGGACCGCTGTGCAGCAGTTATGCCCCCCGACCAAAGTTGCCAAAATTCTCTGAAGGAAGCAGATTCATTGATGCATACATCAGTCATATTTGAAACTTATTGCTACCAGTTCAGGGTTGGCCGTCAGAAGAGTGCAGTCAGTTTGTCAGCGCAATTGACGGGTAAGGCATTGCAGATTTTTCACTGCGTTTACCAGCAGAACCAACAATCTAATTTTGGTGCTGTGAATATGAAGGTGTATGGGATTGACCTACCAAAGAAAAAAAGGAGGGTTCAGAAAGAAATTTCGATCCCACAGATTGCAAGCAGGGGAAACGTACACTCACTTGAGTGACGTTGATCACTATTTTGAGAAATGGTTAGAGTTAGTGGTACTGAAAGGAGTTCGCTGAGTTGAAAGAGCTTGGTTAAGAAGGAACAGATTTGTCCAGATTGGCGGGGCCCTGAGTTAACCATACATTGAAAGAGAGGCAAGACATAGACAGCAGGGGAGTTGCTGAAGTTAGCAGAGGTGTGTGAGAGGCACTTTGGGCACTAAGTGCAGGAGAAACATGTGCCAGACAACGAGGTGAGAAGAGTGCAAAGGAGTACTAGGGTAGTTTCTGCACAAGTCTGCAAACCAGTGGTGGGCTGAAAGTAGGACAAAGACAATAGGTGTTTCATTTGTCACAAGAAGGGACATGTGGCGAGGATTGGTCGCATTAGGTTCCAGAAGGGCAGCAGCCTTGCAAGAGGTTATAATGGTCGCCAGGGAAACGACCTGCAGTGGAACCCAAAGTGATCAATCTGAAGAGGGTGGAGTGCGTCTATGGCTAGCACTGGACAGCAGTCCCCTTGTCAGGGATGGTGGCACAGGGCTGAGTGGCTCATTACGCAGTGGAAGAAGGGTGGATAGGCCAGCAGAGGGTGGAAAGTGTTACGAGACATCTGGTTGTTCATTGGTGTAGTAAGAAAACGCTGAGTCCGAGAAAGGGATTTGAACAGGGCAAATCCAACCTTACTCTAATCGGAATGGCACTGTGAGGGAGTTCCCAGTGCTAATATAGAAAGTACGTACCCCTTACTTCTCAGGCGAGTTGTCTGCGCTGGTGAAGGTAGAAACTCTTCATGATTTAATCATTGGAAAAATTCCAGGTGCAAGGGATCCCAGGGGATCCTGATTTGTTGACTGCTACAGCGGCAGCAGTTTCAAACACGGAGCAAGAAGGATGAAAAGGTTGATAAAACCGTTAGTCGTTCCAGCAAGGAAGTCAGGCAAAGATGTGTCCGCCTGAATGAAAGGTTAGGGCAGTGGCGCAGGAACAAGAACCCTTCGCTCGTGAAGTCATGGGAAGTTGGCAAGAGGTGGAGAGAAACAGGTGGTTAGAAGGAGGTTAGACAGAATTTCTGTTGAAAGCGGTAGTTGTTATAACCGAGTGTTCACCAAGGGAAGACAGGCAGTGACACTCAGTTAGAGGTACCAGCATGTTATCGTGACACTGTCAATCAGTGGGTCACGAGTCGCTCATGGCGGGTCATCTCGGCACCGGCAAAACAGCTGACCCGAATCTTTGATGATTTTTCACTGGCCAGGAGCAATGGCAGACATAAAGCGTTTCTGCATGTCATGTGACGTGTGTCAAAGGTCAGCCACAAGAGGGGTGAAGAGGAAGGGCGCTCTTAAACATCCCCCTTTAATGACACACCATTCAGGAGAGTGGCTGTTGATCTGATTGGCCCAATCTCGCCCTGTTCCAAAGGTGGGCACAGGTATGAGACAATGTAAGGTTGCAAAGGAAAGTTTGCAGGAGGCTAGGGTCGTTCAGAAGAAGCAATATGACAGGAAGGTGAGGAAGCAATCCCTCAAGGCGGGAGATCAAGTCCTGTTAACTGCTTCCCACGGATCACAACAAGCTGCTGATGCATTGGAAGGGACCATTCACATCATTGAAAAGGTAGATCAGATTACCGTATTGATGTGAATGGGAAACCAAAACTTTTCCATGCGAATTTTCTCCGCAAATATATTCAGCGTGAGACTCAGCACATAGGCGCAGCAGCAATCATTGATGAGGTGAAAGAGACCCAGCAGAAGAAGGGGAGATTTTGTTGCCTGAGTTTCCAGAAGAGTCATACAGGGATGTGTCACTGTATGAAGGGCTAGACAGTAGGAGTGTTTGGCTGTCGTGTGGGCCGTGCAGAAATTTCACAAATACTTGTATGGGACAGCCCTACAGGTATCGAGTTCAGTACATCCCAGTCGACAGAATGTCGGAGCTGACTATCTAAGTCGTGTAGTCTAGCAAGCTGCAACTCAGAGGAAGTCAGTCATATCCAGGGTACATAGCTACTTTGTTGATAATGTGTTGATTACGGTGAGATTGAGTGGATATGGGTTCATTCCCATTTGGCTATGGTTCATATTTTCTTTGTGAGACTTGTTTATGTAATGTAGTTATGTTTGGAGCATACAGTCGCTTGTGTAGTAATGCACTGTTTGCGATAAGTGAGGATGGAGATTCCTCAGTGAGGTGTCATGGATCGTGATCATAATAGTTGTGAAGAGAAGATGTGGCAAATCCGCAGGTAGGGGAATTGCATAGGTGCGCACAGAGGTTGTTATAAAATGAGTTGAAATAACGCAAAGCGCACGTCAATGATAATCCATTGGGGTGATATTCACTAATGATATATCTTATAATTTGCAAACCGTTTGTTGTAAATTATTTTGCAAAACTTTGCACGTGTAGCTGTGTGTCAGCAAATTCGGTTGTTATCTTTTTTGTACCGTTGTTTTGAGACAATGCGGAGCATAGTCTTTGCAAGGGGAAATTGTCACGGACAAAAATAGAAAACCGAAGTCTTGGTCATTCGCCAGCCAGCTCAACTGGGCATAAGCCCAAAGTCAAATATTCTGGGCGCCAGGCAGACGGCCTCATGTGTCGGGTCAACCAATTAGGCATAAGCGGAGAGGCTCCACGGAGCGGTACTGTCCACCCAGACAGACTAAGCCGCTTGACCGACGCCTCGATGTCTGGTCAGACGGGTCTCGGTGCCTGGGCCAGACTCATCCAGCCAATTTGTAGGACCAGTGTCCACAATTAACTCGGACGCCTCCGGTTAAAGTAGGGGGGGGGGGGGAAGGTACTGCGTAGTGGGGGTGAAATCTAGTTAATTAATTAAATACCATTGACCACCACAGAGAGCAAGGCAGGTAGATGTGACTGTCATGATTTACATATCCAATGAAATGAGAGGGGAGGCAACCTCAGTAGAAGGCGCGAAAATACTGACCAATGTACTCGCCCTTTGACAGATGGGTTGAGGATAAGATAGGAATGCGTGAGAGAGAGAAGGAGGGAGAACGAACAGACAGACAGAGAGGAAGAGGTTCGGAAGTAGGCTCTGCTCGAGAGAAAAGGCAGAGAGATGAGGGGAGGAGAGAAGAGAACCAAGTTTGAGGCATTAGCACCAGATAGAGTCTGCAGAGGAAGGACTAAGGAGAGATGTGGAGAGAGAGAGTTGCTAACTGATGAAGAGAAAAAGAAAGAAAAGAAAAAGAAAAGAAAAGCAACCATGTCCATTTGATAGAGCAGACTAGAAGAGAGAGAGAGAGAGTGCAATGCGTTAATGCAGGAAGAAAGAAAGGAGAAACAGATCGATGTCTAATAGTCACTGTTCAATCTGAACCGGGGTTCGACCTCATACCTGGCAGCGTCACTTCGTCAAGCAGAACCACAGCCAACGCCAGTGCCAGCAGTCTAACCTGACCAGTGCCAGCAGACCAACCTGACCAGTGCCAGCAGTCTAACCTGACCAGTGCCAGCAGTTGTGTTGGTGCTTGTGAAAGTGACAGTGAAAAGAAACAAAGAAAGAAAAAGGAAAAGAAAAGACAGTGATTCGTGAATATTTAAGATCACCTGGCCAGTAAAGTAGAAATCTATTTATACCCGGGTTAGTTAATGATGATTTAGATAAATGGTTTTGTGAAGTTCAAGGAAAGAGAGAATGTTTTATTTTGTTTGACTCCATATGCATTGATGTTTCTTTCTATGATCATGTGTAGTAAAGTTATAGACTTTACTAGTGGTTTGATGTGACGAGTGCATGATATATGAATGAGATTGTAAGCAAGCAGTGAGTGTGTTTGGGCTGTGCGCTAGTCCTTCCTCCACTGACATACCCCGAGGTTGACAGACATGGATGGGGGTAAGGGGGTCGCGGATGCAGTGTACGACGTGGCAGCAGGGTATGGAAGACACAGATACAGCCTATGACTTTGGTGATGGTACGGTGGTCGCGGATGCAAGGCATGGCATGGGTAGGGGTCTTGGGAGGGGAGGTGCAAAGACAGGGCATGGCATGGTGGGGGTCTGGGGAGGGGAGGTGCAAAGACAGGGCATGGCATGGGTGGGGGTCTGGGGAGGGGAGTGCAAAGACAGGGCATGGCATGGGTGGGGGCTCCGTGGCTTAGCAAATGCTTGTTGTCAGTTGGGGCAATCAGCAGGTGTTCTGAGACCATGGGATCACAGCGTGCACAACGGAGCATCGCCCTAGTGACTGTCTTGCAGTGCAGAGTCTCCTCTGGTCTGTTGCCGCATGACAACCTGATGCACATTGCTCCCTGAGGTCGCTGGTCCTGGGACAACGATCGGATGAAACTCTAGAGGGGAGTGGGAGGGGGGAAGGGTCTGTAATGAACGACGTGGGAAAAATGTCACAAAGAGAGCGATGGTGAATCAGTTAGTTGTGTGTGTGTGTGTGGTGTGTGTGTGTGTGTGTGTGTGTGTGTGTGTGTGTGTGTGTGTGTGTGTGCGCGTGCGTGCGGAGGGGCACAGATGCAGCTCATGACATGGGTGGGCAATTGTCCCTGTCTGCTGTATGCAGCCTTTGGTGCGCGTGCACGTGAAACATAAATATAGCTATATCGCCAAATAACCACTAAGGTACCAAGCAAACAAACCAACAAAGAAACAAACAACAAAGTTTATCAACTATAGCCAGCTAAACAACTAACTGACCAATCATCTAGCTAATTGTACAATCTATAGTTCGGTCGCTGACAGGGGACGGTTCAGGAAAACATAAGAAATCCCTGTGGTGCTGATGTTCACAAATAAAGAAAGGAATTCCACTACTTTGGCCGCTATAAATTTGAAAATATTCAAGGTGTAGAAATGAAATGGGGGGGAAAAATGGAAAAAAGATGAACAAAGACAAAATAATAAAAGTATTGGCAATAATTACAGAAAGATAAAGGGAAGGGGGGAGGACGGAAGGTATAAAGTACTGGCAATAATTACAGAAAGATAAAGGGGAAGGGGGAGGACGGAAGGTTGGGGGATGGCGGTGGAAGAGTGCAGACACACGAAAGGGAAGACAATTCACGACTCCCCACCCCCACCCCCCATCCCACCTCCTCTTTCTCCCCCAGCCTCACCCTCACCCCTACACGTCACGTTTTTGCACGAAAGTGCAGAAAGATTATTCACATCTGATCATGTGAACCTTTTTTCCCTGATTTTAGATAAATATTATTTTTCACTCCTAAAATACCCCCTCCCCTCCCCTCCCTCGTCTCTTTTTTTATGAATGCGTTTTCCTCCATGCTTTATTAATTCCGGTTACTTCAACAATAAGTCATTGTTGCCCTGCGATTCCTTTCTTCTGGTCATTCACAGGTCTCAGATGAAACCGTTTTTCTGATTGGCTATCACCGAAATATCGCGCGCCTCGACTTCAATCGTCTCTTGTGATTGGTTAACCGAGCTTTGCCTTCGTAAAGTGCCTTTCTTGGTCTCTCGGCTCTATTTATCATTAATTACATCAATCTTTGATTGCTGGAGTGGTCCTCCCGCCGCGTTGAGGTCTTGCGTGCTGTATAAAACATCACTCTCCTCCGCGAACCGGTGTCATGGATAAGAAGTACCCCTTCTACAATCCCCACTCCCCATTCCTCTCTCTCCCCTCTGTCTGTCTGTCAGTTTCTCTGTTTGTCTGTCTTTCCGCGCGCGCGCGCGCACGCACGCACACACACACACACACACACACACACACACACACACACACACACACACACACACACAATATACACACTCACACAAACATTCAAAGATTTTAATCCTGCGACCCCTTTTGGGGCATGGAGGACTTGAAACAAATCAAACAAATAGAAATGAAACAAATCAAACATAAACTTTTCCATATAATTAACATACTGAATGTAATGTTACACAACTTTACTAAGTTTCAAAAACTTCGCTAAGTTTAGCAACACTTTCTTACTACCACAAAGCAAACGACAATAGACAGACAAGTAGATAGATAGTTTGATAGATAGATAGATAATAGATAGAGGGCTGGATAAAAAGATAGATGGATAGATAGATAGATAGATAGATAGATGGATAGACAATAGCTGGATAGATACAACACACACACACACACACACACACACACACACACACACACACACCCCACACACACACACACACACACACACACACATCTATCCATTCCTCTATTTCTATTTCTATCTATCTATGTATCCAGCTATCTGTCTATCCATCTATCTATCTATCTATCTATCCATCTATCTTTTTATCCAGGTCTCTATCTCTCTATCAAACTATCTATCTACCTGCTGTCTATCCAACTATTTATCTATCTATCATACATCTATCAATCTGCTAAGTGCATTATTCTTACCCCCATCTTTCTCAATCTACGTTGTTCCAAGAGAATGTCTATTTCCGGCCTCTTCTTTCTTTTCGTACATCTTCTGGCGTGGCGACAACTGCTGCGAGAAAAGTTTCTTTTTTTTGGTCCGAAATGTTGGACTTTGGGCAACTTCATGGACTGCCACAGAACACAGAGGAAGAAAAACAAGAAAAGTGATCAATTATTGCAAGTAGCCCACTATGTAGTCAAGAGTTTCCAGATTTTCCCACTATCAGATGCTGCAGTCCTTAACCCTATCACCTCCCACCAGCACCCTTTCTCCTTCCCTTCCCGCCACCCCCCTCCACCCCCCCCCCGCCCCCCCTGAGATCATATTATTCGCAAAGTGCCCTACCTGCATGAACACGTGAGTCTGAATCCGATATGGCCATCAGCGACTCAGGCAGACGTTCTCCATAGTTGGAGGGAGGATGGGAGGCATGTAATGGGCGTGAGGAGAAGTAAGTCAGAAAACACCAGAAATTTTCAGGGTGGAGAGGCAAAACTGCCATGCCTTTCTATGATTTCTAAAATCCGAAACAAACAAACAAACAAATACTCCTGGGGGCAAATCTGCCAGGGCGGGGGATAGACATTTCAGTACCCTGCACCGGTTTTTCTTCCCTGCCGCCGTTGACGGCATAATGAAAACAAAATTAACCCCCTTAGTCTTGTCGCCCGCCACGATCGAAGCGGCCCATCTATAATGCATGCGGGCAAACAGATTCTCCTCGCCCGCCTCCCCGCCCGCCCATTGGAAGGCAAATGGCGTGGAAGGATGTGATTCATTATGACGTTTGCCTTTCAGGATTGCCTTAAATACATGGATGGGGTCATTGTGCACAAGAATCGCCGGAGAGCTGCGCGTGCGCGTGTGCAGTTTGTACGAGGGCGAGACTGGAAAGAAGGCATGCGTGCATCTTTTGTTGGTTGTTGTTGTTGTTGTTGTTGTTTAACGGTCTCACACTCTGTGCTGATTCCCCCTCCCCTCCCACCTTCCTTCGCACCATCCAGCCCGCCACCGAGCGACATTAATGTCACAACCGCTCATTGCGGCTTTGCCATGCACAGGGAGCAACAATTACTGCATCGACGCGAGGCTACCAAACAGCGGAGACACCGCACTGTTCCAAAGCCAACTCGTTTACGTTCACTGCACCCTGTCCACCTTCTAGAATGGGGGTTGTCTTCAAATTTCTTGAGGAATTTTGGGTCAAAAGCACCGTCATCAGCAGGGTTTTGTGAGGTCAGGGAAGAGGTTAAAACAATAGTTTAAAGGAAGTTTCAGCCGACGGTTGGAGAGGGGTGGTTTCCCCTGCTCTACAGAAAGACTGCACACAGGGGTGGTGGTGGGAACGCCCACAAGACACATCCGCCTGCAACTAAATACACGTGATGTTCGGTACCCAACATAGGTCAGAATCAAACTTTCTAAGTGTTACTACTTTCTAAACCAGAGTTATTAGCATGTATTAATGAGTCGAATCCCTCTGCTACCAGGGACAATACTGACAGTCAGGTCGTTCACGGAGTGCTGCGCATGCAAGAAGCCATGCAGCTAACACTTGATTACCATGCCGCACACAGTGTCTGCACACACTGTGGACCTTCTGCTACAGATCTTTGGTGGGAGTGTGGGGAGCGATACTGCTGTTGTTTTTGCAGTGTTGAAGATAAAGAGAACCAGAACGAGACAGGTAGCAGGAATAGGTGTGTGTGTGTGTCTGTGTGTGTGTGTGTGTGTGTGTGTGTGTGTGTGTGTGTGTGTGTGTGTGTGTGTGTGTGTGTGTGTTGTGTGCTGGAGAGGGTAATGATGAGGAATAAGAACAGGGCTAAGCTTGCTTAAATGTCTTGTAGCGGCCTTCAGAGGTTGTTTGCAGATGGAAAGAAGATAGCACCAACTGTAGTCTGATTCTGTTTTACAAAACTAGGTAAATGCACGATTCTGTAGCACCTTCCAACTCCCATTGCTCAAAATATCTAACGACAGAAGATTACCCCGACGAAAAAATTCTTGGTAATGCCTGCCAACACCAGTCGCTAGTTTTCCTGATGGGAGTATACCCACTTTGGCGAAAGAAACTGGTGCTTCGTTTATTCGGCTTGGCAGTTACCATGTGGAAGCACAGGTTATATAAAGTAATGAATGCGCAACACACTAGCAAACTCTATAAGTATACAAGTATGGCTATCAAATCCATCTTTTGTAGACCATGCCATATGGGACAACTCAGTACAGTTTGTCAGACCATGCATGCCATATGGGACAACTCAGTACAGTTTGGCAGACCATGCCAAATGGAACAACCCAGTACAGTTTGGCAGACCATGCCAAATGGAACAACTCAGTACAGTTTGGCAGACCATGCCAAATGGGACAACTCAGTACAGTTTGGCAGATCATGCCAAATGGAACAACTCAGTACAGTTTGGCAGACCATGCCAAATGGAACAACCCAGTACAGTTTGGCAGACCATGCCAAATGGGACAACTCAGTACAGTTTGGCAGACCATGCCAAATGGGACAACTCAGTACAGTTTGGCAGACCATGTCAAATGGGACAACTCAGTACACTTTGACAGACCATGTCAAATGGGACAACTCAGTACACTTTGACAGACCATGTCAGATGGGACAACTCAGTACACTTTGGCAGACCATGCCAAATGGGACAACTCAGTACACTTTGGCAGACCATGTCAGATGGGACAACTCAGTACACTTTGGCAGACCATGCCAAATGGGACAACTCAGTACACTTTGGCAGACCATGCCAAATAGGACAACTCAGTACACTTTGGCAGACCATGCCAAATGGGACAACTCAGTACACTTTGGCAGACCATGCCAAATGGACAACTCAGTACACTTTGGCAGACCATGCCAAATGGGACTACTCAGTACACTTTGGCGCACCATGCATGCCAAATGGGACACCTCAGTACACTTTGGCACACCATGCCAAATGGGACAACCCAGTGCACTTTGGCACACCATGCCAAATGGAACAACTCAGTACACTCTTGCAGATCATGCCAAATGGAACAACTCAGTACACTTTGGCACACCATGCCAAATGGGACTACCCAACACATTTCTTGCAGACCGTGCCAAATCAAATAAATCACGTTAACTGTTAAATCAAGGAGAGCGTCATATATGTTTGAACCACATTCACGCGTGTTTTAAGTTACCTGCGTAACCACAGTGCATTGATAAAGCATTACTATTAAAAATCAGCGGTCAAGTTTGCTGAACCAAGTTATATTGTTCCTAGCAGAGCCAACCACGATTGCCACAACAAATCAGGGCTGGGAGAAAGTGAAGATAAGAAAACTGCACTAGCAAGGGACAACAACTTTTCGACAAAAGCTGTCTGCGTTTGAACGGAGTTTTCCAAGCCCAGGTCTGACATACTTCATCCAGAATTTTTCGCAGGTTATCATTCTACACTGATCTATTGTATGCACATGACATATAAATACGTTACAATGACATTAACTGCTTCAGCTGACATACTAATAAAATGAATCGAATCATTCTCCACCACATTAGATGATAAATTTCACCGCAAGTGAAAACAAATTCACCGGTGTTCATAAAAATGAAATAAATGTTTTAGAGAAAAAAGTTGTAATATTTCTGCAATTTTTTGTGTCTTATTTTATATAAATAAAAAAACCTATGAGATCTGATTAATTCAAAGCTAGAATACAATGTTATTTTAGATGTAGAAATGAGAACACTAGTGTCACACTGATCACTTTAGATCAGCAGTAATATTAAATGACAAATGTACGGTTCTCAAACTCCGCCAGGAGACCCTTTTTCGGAATCACGCCGGTCCCAAGCCCGGATAAAGGAGGAGAGTTGGGCGTGGGGCCAGCTACCCCCACCCCGTAAAAAAAAACCACAGCTACAAAAACGCCAACCAAAGAACAAATCGACGCCCTCAGCCCTGGGAAGGGATGGGTCTTCGACAAGAAGATGTATGACGCCATGTGGTGAAAGTCTGAAATCTCGGGAAGCCACACGGCCGACCGCCCTTCTTTCAACCAGGGCAGCCAACATCGGATCATAGAACGTCAGGACCATGTATGAGACAGGAAAGACATTCCAAGTAGCGTCAGAGATGCAGAACTACAACCTAACCCTGCTTGGAGTCAGCGAAACCCGCTGAACACAGTCCAGACAGAAAACGATTGACCTCGGAAGAGGTGCTGCTGTACTCAGGACATGAAAATGAAAATGCCCTCCATGGCCAAGATTCATCACGGCATCCTTCAGAACCAAGAAGAAGATCAACATGAATGTAATACAGTGCTATGTACCTACAAATGACAGTGAGGAAACTGATAAGAACCAGTTCTACGATAGACTGCAGTCCATCATAGAAAAGTACCCAGAGAAAGATATCACCATCCTGATGGGGGAATTTAACGCCAAGATTGGAAAGGACAACACTGGGTACGAGACCATCATGGGAAGCCATGGACTGGGGGCCGGGGACATGAACGAGAACGGTGAACGACTGGCAGACCTATGTGCACTCAACAACTTTGTCATCGGTGGCAGTGTTTTCCCCCACAAGAACATCCACAAGGCCACCTGGGTGTCAGCAGACCACACAACAGAAAACCAGACTGACCACATCTGCATCAAAAGAAATTCAGAAGATCCATGCAGGATGTGAGGGCAAAGAGAGGAGCAGACGTGGCTTCAGACCACCACCTCGTTGTGACCAGGCTTAAGTTGAAGTTAAAGAGGAATTGGATGGTGGCACATGCAGTACGACACAAGTACAACGCAGCTCTCCTGAGAGATACTAACAAGATCCAAGAATATAGAACAACTCTTGGCAACAATTTTCAAGTACTGCAAGAACTACTGGAAGAGGAAGACGGTGCACTAGAGGACAAGTGGAAGGAGATCAAGGAGGCAGTAACATCAACTTGCCAGGAAGTGCTTGGCCACAACAAGCACCAACACAAAGAATGGATCTCGACAGACAGCCTATGCAAGATCCAACAGACGAAGGAGAAGAAAGCGGCAATCAACATCAGCCGAACAAGAGCAGAGAAGGCCAAAGCACAAGCAGAACACACTGAAGCAAACAAACAAGCAAAAAAGAGCATAAGAACAGACAAGAGGAAATATGTAGGTGACCTAGCAACAGAAGCCGAACAAGCAGCAAAACAGGGAAATATAAAAGGACTGTGCGGCACCACCAAGAAGCTGGCAGGAAAGTACAGGAGGCCAGAACGACCACTAAAAGACAGAGAAGGAAGGCAACTCACAGGAGAAGAGCGGCGGAAGAACAGATGGGTTGAGCTCTTCGAGGAGCTCTTGAACAGACCATCGCCAGAGAACCCTCCAGACATCGAAGAGGCTGACTCAAACCTGCCCATAGACTGCAGGGCACAAACCAAAGAAGAAATTGCGAGGGCCATCA
>CM031612.1:62330503-62355503 GCA_018398815.1 Conus ventricosus
CCCAAATCATATCTAAAAGAGTGTGTGGGAGGATCATCAGTGAAACCTGAAATCTTAATGAGGACGAGCGTCGAAGAGGATGTCCCAAAACCTCCTCAGGGAAAACAAGGAATGTAGAGACAAAAATGCAGAAGGGGGATCGCTGTCGAAAGACGGAATGTGCGAGAATTCTAAATCCCAGGTGCTACTTTTCTATTAGTTTGTTTTGAACTTAACTACTATTGGTTATCGTTGATACATACGTACGTATGTACGTACGTACGGACACACACACACACACACACATATATATATATATATATATATATATATATATATATATATATATATATATATATATATATATATTTTTTTTTTGGGTTAAAATAAGGTATTAAAATGATCAATCTACAAATTTGTTTCGAGCGCGTTGCGCTGTCATCAGGATGTTTTTGGTTTGCCCACCGCCGATGTAAAAAAGCGTGTGGGCTCCCGTTTGCGGTTGTTTGCACGTGCGGGTTGGCTGCACGTGTTTTTGGGGGGCTTTCAGGTTTTTGTTTTAGATGTGTTCACTAACAACGATTTCCATTTATGCCTGCAGTTGTTTACTATTTCTGTTTTGGTGTTTTAAGTTGCTAAGTGTGGTTTGCATAGTATTAACCATTTTTCAGTTAAACATAGATTGCACCTTTTTGAAACATTGCTGTATGGTGTTGCTCTTTTTATGATTTTCCAGGATATATTGTAGCTTGTTTTGCGTCTTTAAGTTTCCAGATATATTTGCTCAGTTCTGTTTGGTTTTTATATTTTTCTTTATTAAATGACTGTTTGTGGTTTGCATATCTGGTTTTGAAGTGGTTTTCAGTGATCCCTATATATGTTTCTTTTTTCATTTCTGATGTCACAGTAGCCTGGTATACAATGTTGTTGTGAAGACATTTATTGTCTAGTGGGCACTGGTCTTTTCTGGTGCAATTGCAAGATTTCCTTTCTTCACCCTTCTTTGCTGTGTTGTTTTTCATTTGTTGGGATGCGTCAATCAGGTTTTTGAGGTTGGGCATACATGAGTACGATAGTTTGACAGTGTTTTTGTTAAATATTTTGGACAGTTTGTGTTCTTTTGGAAATGAAGTTGTTTTTGGTCGTCTCATTGGTCTGCTTCTGTTTCTGTCTGTCTGTATGTCATCTCTCTCTCTCTCTCTCTCTCTCACTCCTCTCTCTCCTCCCTCCTCCTCTCTCTCTCTCTCTCTCTCTCTCTCTCTCTCCGAATGGCCTTTTGGTTTCCATCTCTTGCTGGATTTGAGGATACTTGTTCAGTCTCTTCCACATATTTCCGGTTTCAGCACTGAGCGGCACGAATCTTTATATGTCTCCTTCTCTCTCTCTTTCCACAGGCTTTCCGGACTCCAGATAATAACAAAGTAGCGATGAGGTTTGGCTCCTTTGATCGTCGAATTACAGTTCACAGCTCTGCTGCTTTTTATGTTCTTTTCTCGTGCGTTGCGGCAACCAGTCGTCCCCTCTGAAACCAAATGCTGGCCTTTTTTTCCCCTGTGAGATCTTTATATTGACCTTTTGTTTTGACACAAACAACTGTACCGTGGAGTCTGCAGTATCAGTGAACTGATTGTGTTGGTGTATGAATTTGGTGCTGCATAGCTCAACATTGATTGAAGTTGATGATGATAATATAGAAAATGTCGAGGAAGCGGTGATAGCGGTGTATCATAAGTTGAGCATTGAAGCAAGCGTTCAGATTTTCATTTACTGATTCATGAAATGACGAACATTGCATTGGCACTGTTTGCTAAATGCTTTGGTTGATGGCTGGATGGTTTGGTTGATCTGTCTGTCTGTCTGTAAATCGATGTGTCGGTGGACTTTAATGTGATGTAATGTAAACGGATATTTATAGAGCGCTTTACCTCGCAAGAGCCCAAAGCGCATATTACAGAAAAACATGATAAAAATTATAATTCTAATTCAAAGCGCGCGCATACACACACACACACACACACACACACACACACACACACACACACACACACACGCACGCACGCACGCACGCACACACACACACCGCCGGGGGGGGGGGGGGGGGGGGGAGGAACTCTCACACGCAGACAGACACAGGAGCGCGTTCAACACCAGCAAACACGCGCACAGTGGTAGCTGGATATCGTTAATCAGTCCGAGGGAAAAGATGTGTCTTTAGGGAGGTTTGAAAAGTCTCTAAAGAGTCCGTGTTACGCAATGAAGAAGGGAGACTATTCCACAGAGCAGGTGCATGGTAAGAGAAAGATCGTTGGCATGAAGTTTTCACGCGAGCGGAGGGAAGCCGAAGCAGACGAGAATCGGTGGATGAGCGTAAGTTGCGAGATGGAACATAGAGATGGAGGAGGTCAGAGAGGTACTTCAGAATACGTACGTATGCTTGATTTGATTGCATCTTTTTTCTGGCAGGATGGATGTAGGGACAAAAGGACAAATACATTTTTTCCCTTTTCATCCCACGTTTTGCTGAGTAGGGAGGGGTGGTTTAGGAGACAGAGATATAACAATCATGTGAATAGACTTGCTCTGGATCACATGAAACCCATGTCATTTGTTCCAGAAGCTATCCCACACACACACACACACACACACACACACACACACACACACACACACACACACACGTACACGAGTACACACACACACACACACACACACACACGCGCGCGCGCGCACGCACGCACGCCCGCACGCACGCACGCACGCACGCACGCACGCACGCACGCACGCACACACACACATACACACACTCACACACACACACACACACACACACACACACACACACACACACACACACACACACTGAATTTGCTTTTATCTATTCCTTTCTTACTCAGTAAATATGTATTGTGTCATATATCTATCCGTCCTAGAAAACTACAAACATAGATATGCATGAATGCAACAGAGAGAGAGAGAGAGAGAGAGAGAGAGAGAGAGAGAGAGAGAGAGAGAGAGAGAGAAAAGAGAGAGAGACAGAGACAGAGACAGAGACAGAGAGAGAGAGGGGGGCCCGGGGGGTGCATGAAGATGCATCAACCAAACAGACAGACAGATAAACAGATAGATAGGTAGATAGAAAATAAGATAGATATAGATGGATAGATAAATGGACAAATAGGTAGATAGATAGATATACAGACAGGTTGATGGATAGATTAGTCAGACAGCTTGATAGATGGATATATGATTAGACAGATAATTAGATAGACAGATAGATAGATATGTAGATAGATAAACAGAGAGATAGATAACAGAAAGATAGATAGATAATAGATAGATAGATAGATAGATAGATAGATAGATAGATAGATAGATAAGAGTAACAGAGAGATAAATCAAATCAGGCAGACAGCTTAATAGATAGATAGATAGATAGATAGATAGATAGATAGATAGATAGATAGATCATTAAACAGATAGACAGACAGATGGATTGAGAATTTGATCCTACCATTCAGCCATCTGTCGATTCAAGTCTATGTTTATAGTTCAACCGACCATAAAAACTACATTACAGCTGCAAGCAAACCCCAATCGGAATAATAAAATTTTCACATGCAAAGACACCAGAAAATCCATCCTGCCTTCCAACCAGATATGTACATGCAACAAGCTCTGTATAGTTCGTCATGTTATGAACAAGTATCAACTATCAACTATTCAATGTTAAAACGACTCCAGAGCTGAACATAATCATGCCTACGTGCTCGAATCAAGATCCACCACCACCACCTCCTTCTCAACCTCACTATCACCATCATCATTAAGGCAATCAATGAGGACCTCAAAGTGTTTGAATCATGAGAATGTGGTACATACGTCACTAACAGGAAGTCCTAAGATCGCGCCAGGTCAGAAGAGAACAGGGACAGCACGTGATCACCGTGAAGGCGACTGGCTGTTTCAAAGCACGAGAGAGGAGCATATAACATGGCAGAGTTGTGGATTGTCACACGACAATCACAGGAGCCATACTCAAAGGCACTTTGGCAAAATACCTGAAGTCATACAGGCCTTGGGTCAGATAGGGAGAAGAACCAAAAAAATATCAATGCAAGAGGTGAGCGATGGGTATGATCTGAAATTTTGATGGGGAAGAAGGCTTCTCCCTCACCCCCCCCCCCCCCTCGCCACCCCACCTCTAGCTCTGCCTTTCCCTCCCACCCGTTCTCTCCAGTGTCCTCTAGGACAAGAAATAGCATTATGTGGACAGAGAAAAAGAAGGTCACGGTCATAAATGTGTTTTGAGGATTTCTGAAATTCAGGTGTTGTCCAGTAAGTGTGTGTGTGTGTGTGTGTGTGTGTGTGTGTGTGTGTGTGTGTGTGTGTGTGTGTGTGTGTACATGCGTGCATGTGTGTGCGTGCATGTGTGTTTGTGATCGCGTACATGCGTGCGTGAGAGAGAGAGAGAGAAAGAGAGAGAGAGAGAGTGAGAGAGAGAGAGATTATGTGTGTATGTGTGTCCGTGCGCATGCGTATTTATCCATTGATTGAAAGATGAATCAAGTATTTCTAATACAAAAAGTCTGTTTCTAAAGACTTCCCTATTTTCTCGCAATTTGAGAATCTCTCTCTGTCTCAGTCTCTGTCTGTCTGTGTCCTTCTTTCCCTCTGTTATTCTTTTTGTCTCTCTCTGTTTGTCTGTCTCTGTCTCTGTTTCTCTCTGTCTCTGTCTCTGTCTCTCTCTCTGTCTCTCTCTCTCTCTCTCTCTCTCTCTCTCTCTCTCTCTCTCTCTCTCTCTCTCTCTCTCTCTTCTCATACTTTGGTTGATTCACATGTTTCCTATTTCCTACTCTGAACACTCTTGAAAAAAACAATCTGATGGTAACCATTACTTTATTGGTATCCATTGCGTTTGTATTGTTATATCCTGCTTTGAAACCACCGCCGCCGCCACCACAACCTGGTGGCGTGCCTGTGACTACCAATACCAGTAAACATCTTACTGCCATACACATAAAAGAACGGCACTTAAAATTAACCAAAAGGTGCACGTGAAGCACTACCCAGATGGTATGCTAAAACGGCAAAGAAAAGACATTCAGTGATAAATAGAGGAACAGGATATTTTTCTAGTTTGGCGACCTAGAACAACAAAAAAAAAAAGAAAAAGAAAAAGGAAAAACATTGGAGTCATGGGTGAAAATAATAAAAAGATTAGGTGGTGTGACAAAACCAGTGAAATGATGGCAATATTTATTTTCTATAGATTTTAAGTCGAACTGATGCGGAAATTCCGTGGTTGACTAAACACTTGTGTATCGGTGGTGCGTCGGAACCTCAGCTTACTTGAGCAATGCACAGAATTTGCGATTGGAGACAAAAATGATCATGAGCGATTTATGAGAAAATCAATTTTGAGAAATATGATGTAGAAACATTCTTTGGTGTTAAAATGGCATACTGGCTGAACAAAAATTGAAAACAAAAGCTTCATTTGAACTGTGTACCCATTTGGGGAGGCACGTGTATTTAGCTGGCGAAAGTAGAATATGGCTACTTAAGACAAGACAGAACCATGCTTTTACATTTTTTTTTCAATTTACATACCATGTCTACATGGAAAAATCGTATCATATAGTATTTCAACTGACCCTCCTGATTTTTAAGATATATGGTGCCCAGTTTGTAGGACTTTACTACACTTATCTTCCTTTTAGGTTGTCCATCACATGTGGACACAACACCACTCTGTCACTATCATTCAATGAATCTTTTTTCTACGTCGGATCCGTCACCATACATATATAGCTCATCGGCATGTGAGATACTGGCATGCCTAAATAGTTCAAAACTCGGCGTGGCACTCGCGTTTAACGACAATATTAATTTAAAATGTGTTTAAGTAGCTGTGACAATGCTACGATATCTTTCAGTTTTATTTCTAATCGCTTCATACGTTTATTTGTATATTCATTCATTTGTTGACAGTTGCAGAATTACTTGTCCCCCCCCCCTCTCTCTCTCTCTCTCTCTCTCTCTCTCAAAAGCTCGCGATTTGCAGAAATTGAGAAAGTTCAGTTCAGTGGTTTATACAACGTCTGTCCATCATAGATAATATTAGATAATAATCTCCTATACAATCCACACCAGACACTCACAAAATATCTCTGTGATTTTCAGAATTAGAAAATTCAGTAAAATGGTTTGTTTCACGTCTGTCCATCAACGATGGTAATAAGCAGCTATACAGTCTACACTGAGTGATTCTCACATCACTCGACAACCCATCAAACAGATCTTAGATATTAACATCAGTGGAAAACTTCATAATTAGATCTAGCAAGTTCAGTTTGAGCAACCACCGCTGCAATATCAATAATGCGTGGCCTACATTTTGATTAACGTTAAGATCTTCCTGCTTATAAATGGCCGGACTGTTACCGACAATAATTACGGAGTCCTCCAAGTTTGAATAAAAGCGGAGGGGGTTCATCTTCCAAATTTTCAAAAAATCAGGGGAAAGGGAGAGGGGAAAGAGGGACACATTTTCACAAATTTTCATAAAAAGCTTTGAAAGGGGGGTGGGGGTGGGGGTGGGGAGGGATGAAGGGGTCTCATCTTCTAAATTGTCGTAAAAACAGGCAAGGCGGGTGGGTGAAAAGAAACATCTTCTGAATTTCCACATTAGCGGGAAAGTAGGGGGAGGTGTTCAAATTCTTGAATATCGGGGATGGGCAGAGCGGGGCTCTCTTTTACCATGACTTAATTTTTCTTCAAATTTTTGGCTTCAAGTATCCGGGGTGTGGGTGTGAGGGCAGAGGATAGTGTGGTGGCTGCCCTTATGTTTTCTTTTGTCAGTCATTTGTGTTGTGCCCAGCTGTGCAAACATGCTGTCTCCCTTTGAAAATAGAATGGTTGAAAATAGAACGTGAAGCGCGTGCGCGCGTGTGTGCCTGTGTGTAAACGATGCATTATCTGCATAGAGTGCGCACACACACACACACACACACACACACACACATCCTCTTTCTTGCACATCAACGACAAAGCAGTATATTTCAAACAGGGCTTTGCCAATCACCGTGTGAGCGACGTTCAGAATTCCGTGCAAGTGACGGTCTTTAATCATGTTGCACGTGCCTCATACGTCCAGCCTGCTGTATGAGCAACCAGTCTGCGCATGCTGTGATCTGGACGCATAGGATCGGAACAACATGGAGAAGAAAAAATCACCACCACCTCCACACCAAAAAGTTTTCTTTTCAGTTGTCTTCACAGAATTAAGTTTCTTATTGTGGCGTTAAACAACATTCACCCACGTGCGCTTTTATGGTGTCAGCTCGGAGAAATAACTGTGTGAAACTTGCATGGGTAGTTCTACTCACAGAAAAAGCGGCTGTTCTGTACTTCCAAGCTTATAACAACAGGGCTAGTGTGAATATTGCTTGGTGCTGGCTGACATCTGTGTGGAAACCAGTGGGTAAGATTATTCGGGCGTGCACGCACGTGCACTGGCGCGTGTGCGCGCGCTGTGTGTGTGTGTGTGTGTAGTTCTGTTTAATGTACTGTCACACACACCTTGTAGACAACCAATTAAGGTGATTTCACGATGTCATTAGAATATAGTCATTAAGCGCGCACGCACCCCCCACCCTCTCTCTCTCTCTCTCTCTCTCTCTCTCTCTCTGTCTCTCAATAACTCGATGCAGGATATTCGTTCATATCTCGCAGCATGTTGGTTTCGGTGGAAGACATCCGTTCATGACTGGCATCATTTTATTTTGGGTGTAGGATACCCGTTCGTATCTGGCTCCATGTTATTATCACTGTAGGGCATCCGTTTATTTCTGGCACAGTATTATTTTCGGTGTAGGATAACCGTTCATGTTTGGCACCATGTTATTTTCGATGTTGGATATCTGTTCACCTTCGACACCATGTTACTTTCTCCGTAAGGTGTAGGCTGTCCGTGCACAGCTGGCACCATGTTACTTTCTGCGTAACATGTACGCTTTCCACGCGCACCTAGCACCATGTTTCCTTCGCCGTAAAGAGTGTACTGGTATCCATCCTTGCAACTTGTTACTTAATTGTGATGTGTAGGTGATCCGTACGTTAGTGGCACCATGATACTTTCGCCGTAAGATGTAGGATACCAACTCCACCCTAGGTATTGTTACTTTATCCGTAAAGTGTAGGATACCCGGTGCACGCCTGGCATTGTTACTGTCTCTGTAAGATGTTGACTTCCCGAAGCACGTCTGACACTGTTTCCTTCGCTGTAGGGTATAGGATGCACGGTGCACGCCTGACGCTAGCGATGTTACTGTCGCCGTAAAGTGTAGAATACCTGGTGCTCGCCTGAAATTATATTACTTTCGCCAGTGAGGTGCAGAATACCCGATGCACGCCTGGCATTATTTGCTCTGTAAGGTGTAAAATATATTTGCGTACCTGGCACCAGCAACATTTCTCTAAAGCAGTAGGCAACCCAAAACGTGACAGCATCTGATTTCTCTGTCGGCTTAGAACCTTGGAATACCTTGAAAAATGAACCCCAGATCAGCTGTCTGTTGTGTTGGTTCAGTCACTGGCATTTTGTTGTAGTCCAGCCGACCAGCAGGAGCCATTTCAGGGCTGCCAACACGCAAAGGACAGAAAGTTGCGCGCGCGCGAACTCTCACACACACACACACACACACACACACACACACACACACACACACACACACACACACACACACACACATATGCAAACACGCGCGCGCGCACACATACGCACGAACGCAAACAAACGGACATGCACTCACACACACACACACACACACACACACACACACACACACACACACACACACACGCACACACACACAGAGGGTAGGGCAAAAATGGCGTACGTATGTATACTCATGTAAATTAATTCATGTTATAGAAGCTGGACGATTGGCATCTTAGGACATATAAGATTAAACCATGCCGAGTAGTCTATGTCAGCCATTGGACCTTTGCCGTAAGTAGACATGAATTTCAACATTGGCTTGACGATTGCTTTTTGTCTCCCTTTGTTTGTTTGTTTGGGGGGTTTTGTATTGTTTTTTGGGGTGGGGGTGGGGGTAGGGTTTGAACAGCTGTTTCAGTTATTTGTTCCAGTCTGCTTTCCATATTCTTTTTCTCGTTTTCCATTTTTCATCGGTTTATGTAATTAATTGAATTACTGTTCATTGAGATCATCAGGATCATTAGTTGTGACAGTCATTGTACACGGAAATAAAGAAACACATTTCTGTGACAGCTCTTACATGCTAAAACTTGGCAGTCATCTGGGGGTACTAGGGGAGGAAAAGCAGGACTGCTTCTCTGTTCCTCATGGCTGCCGATCTTCGACCATCTCGTGCAGATTTCATGCACGCCCAATTTCTTTTCTTATACACGTTGTATTTCATTTGCCTTCCATCGAAGTCAGTTTTTTTTTTTTCTTTCTCTCTTTGGTTTGCATCCTCCCGAGCCCCAACCCCCACCCCAGCTCAGAAATTTTCCTTGTATTCTATGAGGACAAATAAAATATCGTGTATCGTGTATCCACTTTTGCACTGAAACATGTGACTGTTAAACCATGTAGTTGTTCTTCTCTTCTCATAAGACCATACTGGATTTGCGATATAGGATGGGATGATAAAGGACGTATAAAATACACATAATAATAACACCTAGCAATGATCACTTAGATCTTTGTTCCATTAGGCCTACATAGCAGCGCCTCATGACAGCCATAGCCCCTTTTCTTCCTGTCTCCAGAGTCGGTTTTAGAACTGCCTCCTCCCCCACCCCCCTCGTTCCCTTTTCAGCTCTCTTTCTTTTTTCTTTCTTTCTTTCTTTCTTTCTTTCTTTCATAGATCTGTTCTTTCTTGATAATGTAAACAAGACAAGTCAAAAATGAGATTTTCTTAGTGGGTGAGAATCTGGGTGTACTGACTGACAAAATTCTCGTTTTAACAACTCTCTTTTCCTTGCATTAGTCGCACCTTCCACGTCGAGCGCAGAATAATCGGTTCCGGCAGTTCCTATCTTAATGAAGAAGCTGTTTTTACTTTATGTGCTCCTTTGTCAATTGTACATCAGATAACTGAAAATCTTCTCCAGTCCTGGGGATCTTGCTTCAACAAAAGTCCAGTACAGTGCTGCGCGGCGTGTTTTCTTATCCTCTTTCACCATGCTTCTGCTGCAGTTCAGTTCAGTTCAGTAATTTTATTTAACGTCTTTTCATCGCAAGATGATCTTAGACCTTTAAACTGCAATGTACATTCCATTGCACTATCAGCACCTTCCCCCCACCCCCACCCCCCACCCCCACCCCACCCCCCCAAAAAACATACTATTAAAACACATATCTCAAATGGCTTTTTTTCACAGTAGTTTTGCAACTGGGACTGAGCAATAACCAAAGCAATATCAAAAAAGCAAGGGTTATTCACCACACTATCAACATGTTCAGAATTATTTATAAAAATATTCTTCTCCTTATAAGCTGGGGTTAGTATAGGGCATTCAAATAAAAGATGACGAATTGAGATATTCTCCTGACATATACACGCTATACCTCGTGAATATTTTGTATTCCATGTATTTAACCGTAATTTATGAATTAATCTGGCTAGATACCTTGGACATGATGGCAGAACGAATAATTTCTCATTAAGATGTTTCTTCCGCCTATTCTTTTCCAATCGCTGGATCAATTCATGCGGAGAAAAATTTAAGACTTTGTTGAAGGTGTTTCAAAAATTGTACAAGCTTCTGTGGCACCTGTCTCTGCTGTTCCCCTTCGCCGGTAGCACGTTGAACAAAGGATATTTGCAGTCTCGCCTGTCGTTTTAAGTCGCTTGAAGACCACCTCCAGTGTGTCACCCTGAACCCTTCAATCCGTCCACACCTCTTCATCTTCGTGTTGGTGCTGACATCAATAATTATAGACTCCCTTCTTTAGGCCAAAACCATACGGCCAACGTTTTTCTTTCTGACATCCACATGTACAGACTTCCTTCTTTTAGGCCTAAAGCCTTCGGCCAACGTTTTTCTTTCTGACATCCACATGTACAGACTTCCTTCTTTTAGACCTAAAGCCTTCGGCCAACGTTTTTCTTTCTGACATCCACATGTACAGACTTCCTTCTTTTAGGCCTAAAGCCTTCGCCCACCGTTTTTCTTTCTGACATCCACATATACAGACTTCCTTCTTTTAGGCCTAAAGCCTTCGGCCACCGTTTTTCTTCTCTGACATCCACATGTACAGACTTCCTTCTTTTAGGCCTAAAGCCTTCGGCCAACGTTTTTCTTTCTGACATCCACATATACAGACTTCCTTCTTTTGGCCTAAAGCCTTCGGCCACCGTTTTTCTTTCTGACATCCACATGTACAGACTTCTTTCTTTTAGGCCTAAAGCCTTCGGCCAACGTTTTTCTTTCTGACATCCACATGTACAGACTTCCTTCTTTTAGGCCTAAAGCCTTCGGCCACCGTTTGCTTTCTGACATCCACATGTACAGACTTCCTTCTTTTAAGCCTAAAGCCTTCGGCCACCGTTTTTCTTTCTGATATCCACATGTACAGACTTCCTTCTTTTAAGCCTAAAGCCTTCGGCCACCGTTTTGCTTTCTGACATCCACATGTACAGACTTCCTTCTTTTAGGCCTAAAGCCTTCGGCCAACGTTTTCCTTTCATACGAGGGTCCCTCCACCTGTAACCAGCCCCTTTCTCTGTTCGCCAGGCAGACCTGGCCACAGGATTTACAGCCTTTCGAAAATTGTTTCTTCGAAGAAGCGTTCTGACCCTTACCCGTCACCCTTTCATTTGGTGTACGACTTCTCTGACTGTTGGGCAGAGAGAGAGAGAGAGAGAGAGAGAGAGAGAGAGAGAGAGAGAGAGAGAGAGAGAGAGAGTGTGTGTGTGTGTGTGTGTGTGTGTGTGTGTGTGTGTGTGTGTGTGTGTGCGCGCGCATTTGAAATGCACGCGCTCAGCGCCATTGTTAACAACATTTTGTTAGATCATGTTATCATGACTGTCGTGATGTATTGGGCATATAGCGGCGGCAGCAACAGCAGCCGTAGCAGCAGCAGCAGCAGCAGCAGCAGAGCAGCAGCAGCAGCAGCAGTAGTAGTAGTAGTAGTAGTAGTAGTGGTAATAGTAGTAGTACTAGTAAGAGCCGTGACTAAGCACTACCAGCAATAGCAGTACTAGAAATAGCAGTGTTCGTTGTAAGCGAAAACTAATACTGATAATTGTCATAGGTATAATTTTGCTTATAATTACTGCCACTGTTGTAATTTTCAATTTTTTCCCCGTGTCACTCAGTGCTGTGACACACGATGAAATCCACTTCCCCCCCCTTTTTCTCTCTCTCCTATCTTTTACTGAAATGAGTTATTCAGCAGTGTAATCAAACACATGTAATCACTTTGCATTCAACAAAGTATTAAGGTCGATTTCACAATTAATTTGAACCATTACAGTTCGTTTGAAGAGTTTCAAATTCGATTCTGACTTTTTTTTTTCACAAAATGTAAAGCAGGCATGGGAAAAGAATGAGTTATTCAGCAGTGTAAACAAACATATGTAATTTCTGAACATTCCACAAAGTATTAAGATCGATTGCACAATTTATTTGAACCGTTTCTGTTCGTTTGAAGAGTTTCGAGTTCGATTCTGACAGGTTTGATATGGTTTACATTAAACACACACACACACACCACACACACACACACACACACACACACGCGCGCGCGCACACACGCGCGCGCGCGCGCACACACATACACAAAAATGCAAGCAAGCAAGCGCCGGCAGACAGAAACAGACTTCAAGACAGAGTTGTCCATGAACTGGTCATGAGCGGTACGAAACGCACGTGAAATAGTGCCTGTGGTTGTTTTGTCGTGTCGCGTGATCTTCCGTCGTCCAATCAGCGCTTGCTTTTATGAACTCACGACAAAATCTCTGCAGTAGGCTAGTTGAACGTCACCGGACGGCGCCATTTTGCAATGCATGCAGGCAAGGACTGGAACGGTAAGTGAGTGAGCGATTTTTTTTTATCGCGCTGTTTGAGGAAGATAGTACATTATCCACCTGTTTATTCTTTTTCTAAACGTAAGTTTCAGCCACACCCCCCCCCCCCCCCCCCCCCCCCCCCCACTATTCAAACAGCTTTCAATTAACTGTCCTTTGAAATAAAACTTTTTCCACCCCTAAAATAAAACGGTCGAACTTGTCTTGTTTACTTGACAGTTCAGTGCGTTTATAATCGGGGTATGCCCTTTTGTACACTCTTCCTTCTCCTACCCAAAGGCATCTTTAGTACAAGTATTTAAGGCTGTTTGTTTGAAGGTAATGCCACTGAACGTGTTCTTTAAAGCTAATGCCACTGAACGTGCTCTTTTCACGCTAAAGTGTTGTGGCGTGCCAACTGTTCATGATGTTGGACAGAAGGAAGCGTAGGTTTGGAAGGGGGCACAAAAGAAAATCTGTCTCAGATTGAATTCAGTGTGATTTTTGAAGAAAGGGAAACGCGACGGAAAGAAATGTTTGCAGGCGATTTAGTGTAGAAAGTAGGGGGCCAATAAATTTCATGTTTGCGGGAGGAAAGAAGAAAGAGGGTGACCCGGCCGTAAGTAATGTGTGAATGTGACCTCTTAGACTCCTAGAAAACCCGGTCAAACTCTTAACGTACTTGCTCGTTTGAGTCTAATCCCTGGTCATCTCAGGCTTGTAGAATTAACCTGCCCCACTCTCCCCCCCCCCCTTTTTTTTTTTTTTTGCTTAACACACACCTTCTCAATATAGCGTAAGAATGTTCAAATTTTAATAATTAAATTGACGAGTGGTAATCTCTTTTTGTGGTTGTATATTCTCCAACATGAATAACGTTTTCTGCTATAGTCCAAATTCTCCCAGGAATCGGGAGAGCGGTTAGAAGGGTTATCCCACATTTTCGGCCCTAGCCCATTCTGTTCAGTTCAGTCTTGCTCGTGCCAACATCCTCCATCCACCCCCATCCTCACCTCACCTTTACTATCTAATTCAAATAAGATAATTTAACTCTATGGTAAATTCAACCTCCTATACCCCCTCGACTACCCGGTCCCCATAGCCAACCCTTTCACGTCAGTAATTCTGCTCCAGAACCCTCCTCTCCCCTCCCCTCGCACCTTAGTTTAATCGTGCGAGATAGATGAGAAAGGTACTTCTTCCCTTCTCTCCTCCCTCTCCAGTCATCTTGGATTTGTGATTTAGGCCATATAGATACGTCTTTTTTTCACAGTCTTAAGTTAACCTCTCTCTCCCTCTTTGTCCAGTTCAGTTCAGTTCAGTTGACTTGGGACTTTGATAGCCTCACAGCTTTTTGTGTCCCAATCATCTTATTTCATAAACATTGGTTGCTTAATGCATGCATATGCTCAGGATATATTTTAATCTATTCTATTTATTTCTATCAATCAAATTGAGATTTTAACATATTTAACTCGGCGTTAGTATCCAGAAGGTTTTTAAAAGTATTCAAATCTTTTGCTTTTTAATGTGCGCAGTAGTTTGTTCCAATACGGTGCCACTCTGTTACTAAATGAAAATTTTCTAATATTAGTGCGACAATATTTAATTTGGATTTTGTTATCAGAATTTCTTGTAATTTGATTAGTGGTTAGTTGAAAAAAATGTGTTAAAATTTGTACTGTTAAGTCCCTTAAATAGCTTGTAAGTCTCAATCAAGTCTCCCCTTATTCGTCTGAACTTTAACGATGGTAAATTTAACCTTCGCAATCTATCTGCATAGCTAACATATTTGAATTCCTTAATTAACAAGGTGGCTCTTTTTTGTACTTTCTCAATACTTGCTGATTGCCTTTTAAATAAGGGCTCCATATCACATTTCCATACTCCAGGTGGGTCTAACTAATGCCTTATATAGTAATGTAAAAACTTCAGTATCCAAATATGAAAAAGACCGTCTGATTATGCCGAGCATTTTATTTGCTTTCATCATTACACTGTTTATGTGCTTGTCAAATTTCAGACTGCTATCAAACATTACACCAAGATCTTTTCTTCTGAAACGGAATCAACATCTGAGACGGCATCATTATATTTCATAGTATATGTATACTCCGGATTATTTTTTCCATAATGTATAACCTTGCATTTAACTGGATTAAAATATAAATTCCATGTTTCACTCCATTTAATTAGATTATCAATATCATCTTGTAATTTAAGATGGTTACTTACAGAATCATATATTTTCGTATCATCTGCAAATATTTTACATGAACTAATTACACATTCTGGCAGGTCATTTATAAAAACTGAACAGAATAGGTCCAAGAATACTTCCCTGCGGAATACCGCTTACAACATCTATATTTGAAGAATAATTATTTCCAACTTTCACCCTTTGTACTCGATTAGAAAGAAAACTCTTAATCCAGTTATATATTCCCATTTATACCATAACCTAATTTTTTTAACAATCGGTAGTGGGGCACAGAGTCAAAAGCTTTCCTAAAATCCAAGTAAATTACGTCAAAAGCAAGCCCATCATCGATCATATTTGTAAAATCTTCCATTACTTATAAAAGTTTAAAAGTTGTCTCTCTCTCTCTCCTCTCTCTCTCTCTCTCTCTCTCTCTCTCCGATTCAGTTTCCCTTTGCACAGATTGAACAAAGGTGCATCTTACCTTCGAGTAAAATCACTCGCTTGAAAAAGTACTGTGAAAAAGGTGTTTCATTTGCAATGTGCGTCAACTGGTGGTCCTTGAGCAATATTCCACCTCTGAAGATTTTGATGTACGTTCCCAAGTGACTAGCACTGCGGTCGCATCATTCTGTGCTCATGAGAAACAAAGAATTGTAAGAGAATGCATCGATTGATCTCTCCTGTACAACCATCTAAATCGGAAATCGTCGCCAATTTCCAGTCTCGTGTGACGAGTAGGTCTAACTCGGGACTACAACCATTCCATGTACCTAGACAATTTGCCGTTCATTTTTTTTTTCCACATTCCATTTCGAGTCTTTACTTTTTCGCGCCCTATTCATAACATAAACATATTTCCGATTTCAAAGTGATTTGCCGCCGTTTGTATGACACGCTACCGTCATTCCTCATTGTTTCCACATTTTCCTGTCTTTCTCTTCATTCCATGTGTCTGTGTTTTATATTTCCATTTCCACTGTTTGATGTCTCATCTTCCGTACCACGGTCGGAGTATTGCCACGCTGCTCATGCCAGCCACCTCATACCACTGACACACTGTCTGGTCCTGTTGCAGTGCCTGCAGTGGCAGTCTACGCTTCCTTTCTGTGGTGTTCACCAAGGATGGACGATGACGCACATCCAGTTCCGAGGGGTTCTTGAACCAAGGGGCGCACTCACATGCTGCTTCACTTGGGACAGGTGAGGTCAGACTTCTATTATTCTGAAAAAGGCTGAAGGTTCAAGCTCGGCAAAGCTGAATTTTGGAAAAATGTATACCTCAGATGTTACAACAGAACAAAAACATGGACAGCAAAATACTCCACAATGTGTCGTCTTAAAATTGATAAGAGAATGCATGAAACTATTGCCTGGATAGGAATTGTTTGGTGCGTTGTCTGATTAATACATGTGAAGAAAACATAGGTAAAAAATCTGATGGTCCGTTTGCTGCTGTATATCAGATTTACACTACTTCACGCTTTGAGTGCGTTCATTTTTTTAAACTTCACCTTGCCGTAAAAAAAACAACTGTAACGTTTAATTGGAAGATAGATGTTAAAACAAAATATGGTTTACATCAACAGGGCAAAGAACTTCAGCATCAATGGCCGCGGAAAACGGAGACCAGGACAACGGAACTCGGGGAATGCAGCTAAGTAGTCTTCTCTTTACTCTTCTTATTCTTCATTCTCCATTTCTTCCAGTGTAGTAGTGTGCGTGTTTCACAATCGAGTGGACTGTCGTGTGCTTACATTGTTCTTGAATAAAGAATAGTACCTGGTATCGAGTGTTATTTCAGATCATTTTCTTATCAATGTCATATATCGCCTGTCATCCATCATTAAGAAATCAAACTCCAAGCGCTTTACAGTCCACACTCGCATTTACACACGGGACTTTCTGCCTGGGTGGAGCCGAATGAAGAGCCGCCTGTTGATACAGATCATTCGTTTCCATCATCCAGGTGAACATAGGTCACTCAGACGTTTTTTTACAAGGCTAAGTGTCTTTTTATCCCACAGTTTCATGTCCACTTTCTATAAGGCTTAGTGTCTGTCCTCCCCCACCCCTCCACGGGGCTTTGTGTCCTCTGTCTATAAGGCTTAGTGACTCTTTTCCCACCACTGGGTTTCCTGCCCTTTGTTCACTCCCTACCCCTGGGTTTTGTGCCTTTTCATGAGGCTTGGTAAGACCTTCCCCCGCATACCGCCGCCCCCCCCCCCCCCCCCCCCTTGCAAGTTTCATGTCCTCTATAAGGTTCGGCGTCTTATAACCCAGCGCGTTTCCTGTCCTATTTCTGTAAGGTACGGTTACGCTTCTATCTCCCCCGGGTTTCGTATCCTATTTCTACAGGTTTCGTTTCTCTTTTCCCCTTCACAAGTTTTTTTTTGGTATCTTTCTACAGTATTCCGTGTCCTCCCCCCCCCCCCCCCCCCAACTGGGTTTTGTGTCCTCTTTACATAAGGTTCAGTGTCTATTCCTCCACCCCTCCCCCACCCTCCCTCGGTTTCATGTCATCTTTCTGTGAGAATCGACGTCTATTTTTTTTCCCAGGGCGGTTGCGACTCCCCTTTATATAAGGTTCGGTGTATCTTTTCCCCCCTACATGGTTTCGTGTCCTCCGTTACGGTTCGGTTTTGTTGTCTTTCACCCATTCAGGGTTTTGTGTTTCTACAAGCATTGGTGTCTCTTCCCCCACCCCACCCCGCAAATACAGGATTTTAAGTCCTCTTCGTACAAGTTTTGGCTTCTGTTATTCCCTGCGACTTGGTTTTGTTTTTGTTTCTTCTAACTATAAAGCACGGTATATCTTCCTCTTCGCCTCTACAAGGTTGCCAGTGTTATAAGGTTTGGTGTCGCTCTCTCTCATCCCCACTTTGGCCGTCTTCTTTTTCCCTAAGGATTGGCGTATCCGCCTCCTTCTCCCGGATTTCTAATCCTCTTTCTCTAACGGTCGCTGTATCCTTTACCACCCCAACCCCCAGTGTATCATGATGTCCCCTGTCTACAAAGTTCGGTGTCTCTCCATACCCGGCCGCCCTCAGGGTTTCTTGTCTTCTTCGATTCGTCGTCATTTTTTAGCAGCCACAGAGTTTTGGGTCCTCTTTCTACAAAGTTCGTGTCTCATATCCCCACTACCGTGTTTTGGGTTTTCTTTCTACAAAGATAGTTCTCAAAACACACCCAGCCCAGAATTTCCTGTACTCTTTTAATAAAGTTCAGTGTCTCCTTCCCCCTTCCCCCAGAGTTTCGTGTCGTCTTTCTGTACCTCCGCCCCCCCCCCCCCCCCCCCCTTCTAAAAAAAGGTGTTGTGTTCTCTATAGGAGTACTTTCTCTATACCTTTCGGTGCCTCTTCTCCCATCACGTGTTTTTGTGTCCTCTTTCGGTGTTTTTTCTCTTTCAAAGTTTTGTGTTCCGTTTATACAAGGTTCTGTGTCTCGCCCCCCCCCCCCCCCCCCCCCACACACACACACACTTTCCAGGCTTCCTGTCCTCTATCTAGAATTGGTGTCCCTTTTCTCTACAGTTTCGTGCCCTCTTTCTACAAGGTTCAATGTCTCTATTGTCCACAGGTTTTCGTGTCCTGTTTCTGTAAATCTCTCTCTCTCTCTCCTCTCTCCTCTCTCTCTCTCTCTCTCTCTCTCTCCCAGTCCAGGGTTTTGTGTTTTCTTCGTAAGGTTTGACGCCTCTTTGTCCCCTGAACAGGGTTTTGTATCCTCTTTAAGGTTCAGCGTCACCTTCACTTTCCTCACCTCCACCCTCAAAAAGGCTTTGTGTCCTTTCTTTAGAGTTCAACGTCACCTTCACTTTACTGACCTCCACCCTCAAAAGGGCTTTGTGTCCTCTTTCTGTAAGGTTCAGCGTCACCTTCACTTTCCTCACCTTCACCCTCAAAAGGATGTTGTGTCCTCTTTAAAGTTCAGCGTCACCTTCACTTTCCTCGCCTCCACCCTCAAAAGGGTTTTGTGTCCTGTTTCTTTAAGGTTCAGCGTCACTATCACTTTCCTCACCCCCACCTTTAAAAGGGTTTTGTGTCCTCTTTCTTTAAGGTTCGGTACCTTTTCCTCTCCCATGGTTTCGTGTTGTCTTTCTAAAAGTAGTCTTTCTATAATGTTCGGTTTCTTTTCTGCCCTTACTGGGTTTCTTGTTCTCTTTCTATAAGATACTGTGTTTTTATCACATCCCTCCCCCCCCCCCCCCCCCCCCCCAATACACGCACACATTGTTCCGGTTTCTCTTGGTCAATGAAAAGGTTTAGTGTTCTACTCTTAGGTTCGTTGTCAGTCCTTCCTTGTGGTCTCCCCCTCCACCCCCGGGCTTTCGCGTCCTCTAAGGTTGTTTTTAAGAAAATCTTTTTAAGAAGGGTTATCTTCTTTGCCCCCCCCCCCCCCCCCCTTCCTGTCTGCCCCGCGCCCACCTTCATTTCGTGTCATAAGGTTTAGTGCCTTCATCCCTCCCCCAAGGCTTTGTGTCCTTCTATAAGGCTTGGTGTATTCTCACCCCAGGGTTTTGTCTCTAGTGTCTCCCACTCGATCCACTATTCTTTAGTGTGCTTCCTGTAGAGCTCAGCATCTCCGTCTCTCGGGTTTTTGTGTCATCTTTCTATAAGGCATAATGTCCTTTCCTCCCCCCCCCCCCCCCCCACCGTTTTCCTGCCCTCCTGTAATCGTTAGTGTCTTTTTCCTCATACAGGCTTGCGTGTCCTTCCATTAGGCTTAGTGTCTTTTTCTCCTCCAGAGGGTTTCATGTCCTCTTGCTATAAGGTTGAGTGTTTCTTCCATCCCACCCGCTTCCAGGGTTTTGTGTCCTTTCAATAATGTTCGCTGTACCTTTGCACCCAACACGATTATTTGTCCTTTCCTTTTTGTCCGTTCGGTGTCTCCCCCCCCCCCCCCCCCCCCCCCACCCCCGCCGGCGTTCTCTTTCTGTAAAGTTCGGCGTTTCTTCTACGTACAACCTCCCCGCAGTGTTTCGTGCCCTCTTTCTGTAAGATTCTCAGATTCAGTGCCCCCCCCCCCCCCCCCTCCCCCTGGTTTTCTCCCCACAGGTTTCTCTTTTTGTATGGGTTCGATGTGTCTTCTCCCCAGTCCCCAGGTTTTGTATCCTTTTTGTGAAGTTCAGGTATCTCACGCCCACCCCATCCCCCCCCCCCCCCCCCCCCCCTTTTTCATGTCTCCTTTCTATAATATTTGGTGTTTCTTCACCCACAACAGGGTTTCTTGTACTCTTTCTGTATCGTTGGTGTTATTTTCCACTATCATAGGGTTGCTTGCCCTCTGTCTAGAGGTTGGGAGTCTTTCTTCCCACAGGGTTTAGCGTCTTCTTTGCCAAAGTTTCTGGTGTCCCTAGCCTCACCACAGGGTTTTGCGTCTTTGAATGTTTGCCGTTCCCTCAAGCCTAGCCCTGTGTTTTGTGTCCTCTGTTTAAATGTGTCCCCTTCACATTGTGTCTTGTCCATTTCTAAGGGTTGGTGCCCCCCCCCCCCCCCGACTTCCGTGTCCTGTTCCTATGGGGCTTATTGTCTTCCCCACTCTTAGCTCTCAGGCATTGATGTTCTCCTAAACGACTTGGCCCCCCCCCCCCCCCCCTTCCCATAAACGCACACAGGTTTTTGCCTTTCTTTTCTGTAATTCTCAGTGTCTCTCCACTCCCATCCACCTCTCCATTATTAATGTCTGCTTACTGTAAGGCTAAGTACCCCTCCCCCACTCCCCGACTTAATGTCTTGCCTTTCTTTCTGTAATTCTCAGTGTCTCTCCACTCCCATCCACCTCTCCATTATTAAGTGTCTGCTTACTGTAAGGCTACGTACCCCTCCCCCACTCCCCGACTTAATGTCTTCTTTCTAGGTCTGGTGTCTTAACCTCCTCCCCTTCCCCCCTTTCCGCACTTAAGTTTTTTTGCTGTCTTTCAGTAAGGTTCCATTCGTATTTTCTTCTGCTGGGTTTGTGTCATCTCTCCTTAAGGTTCAGTGTCTCTGTTCATCTCACAATTTCTTGTCCTCTTTCTATAAGTTTCTGTGTCTCTTCCACATCCTTGCGCTTTTTGTTCTTTCATTGAGTTCGGTGTAGCTTTACATCCAACAGGTTATATGTCCTCTTTCAATAAGGTTCGGTGTCCCCCCCCCCCCCACCTACCCCGCTTTTCGTGTCCTCTTTTTGTAAGGTTTGGTGTGTCTACCTCCACCTCCCTACAGCTTTCATTCTCTTCCACAGTGTTCAGTGTCTCTTCCTCCATTTTCCAAACTTTGGTGTCTTCATTTCTGTAAGGTTCGGTGTCTTTCCACCTCCCTGCAGGTTTCATTTTCTCTTTCTATAATGTTCAGTGTCTCTTCCCTTTCCGCCGCCCCCCCCCCCCCCCCCCCCCCCTCCACACCTGCTTCCCAGTGTTTGGTGTTTCTTTACGCACCTCGGGGTTTCTTGTACTCGCACAGTGTCTTTCAGTGTCCTCTTTCCCTTCCCACATGTTTTCCTGTCCTCTCAAAGATTTGGTGTCCCCCCCCCCCCCTCTTCCCCCACGCTCCCTCCGAGTTCTATTTTCTCTTGTATAAGGTTCGATGTCTCTTCGCCCCAACCCCCCCCCCCCCCCCCCTGGTTTGCTCTCCTTTCCCTTTCTGTGTCCTCTTTCCTGCAACATTCGGCGCCCCCCCCCCCCCTTCTCATCGTTACCTTTCCACACACAGGCTTCATGTTCTTCAGTGTCTGTTCTACCTACACAGCGTTTTGTGTCCTCTACTTGCAAGGTTTGGTGTCTCCCCCCCCCCCCCCCCCCCCCCCACCGCCCCAAGAGGGTTTCTGGTCCTCTACACAAGGTTCGATGCCGTCCCCCCCCCCCCCCCCCCCCCCGCATCCCTATGCACACACTAAGGATTTCGTGTTCACTTTCTAAAAGGTTTTGTTGTCTCCTCCTCCCTCCACCCCTCCTCTCCAATAGGTTTTGCGTGCTTTTTCACACAAGGTTCGGTGTCTCTTGTCCTTTTTGTGCCCTATTGAAAGTTTTGAATCCCCCCCCCCCCCCCCCCCCACTTCTCCCTGCTTTTCCCATACTTTGTGTCCGTTTCTCTCAGAATCGACGTCTGTTTTTGTCCAAGGCAGTTTCGTGTTCCCTTTCATAAGATTTGGTGTCTGTTCCCTGCCACAGGATTTCGTGAACACCTTTTATAAGGTTCGGTGTCCCCCGCCCCTCTCCCATGGTTTTTTGGTCCTCAGAATAAACTTCATTTTCTGATTCCCCACTCCCCACACACCTCTTCAAGGTTTAGGCTCATATTTCTACATACACGGATTTCTGGTTCTTTTTCCATCAGCGTTTGTGTCCTCTTAATGTAAGGTTTGATGTCTCCCCCCCCCCCAGTCTGTCCCCCCCCCAACCCCCCCCCCCCCCCCCCCCCCAAAAAAAAGAAAAAGTTCAAGTCAACTTTCTGTAAGCTGCTGTGCTTTCTGGCTTCCCTCCCCCCCCCCCCTCCCCCTTTTCCATGTGGATTCGTCTTCTCTCCCAATAGGGTTCGTCTCTCTCTTCTCCCCCACCCCCCAGGTTTTGTGTCCTCTTTATAAGGTTCGTATTTCTCTTCTCCACCCCCCTCCCCCCTTCCGCCGGTTCTCCCTCCTCCCATGAATTCATGTCCTCTTTCTGTAATGTTCAGTTTCTCATTCCCACCTTAGAGTTACTTGTACTCTTTCTATATGGTTCATTGGTCCTCCACCCTCTCCTTCTCCCCTCTCTTTCTCATCTTCCTTCTCTAAGAAGTGGTGTCCTCTCTTCAGCCCACACAAGTTCGTTTCCTCTTCGTATGAGTTCCAATGTCTCTTTCCCCTACACCACCCCCATGGTTTAGTGTCTTGTTTGTATACGTTTTGGGGTCTCATTTCCCCACCTACCATATTGTGTCCTTTCTGCAAGGTTCGGTGACTTCCCCTCCCATCCCACCCCGCCTCCGCCCTCCCCGCACACAGGATTTGTTTGGCGTCTCTACCTTCTCTCCTCGGCCCCCCCCCCCCCCCCCCCCCCCCCCCCCCGCCAGCAGGTTTTGGGTCCTCTAACTCAAGGTTGGAATGTGTTCACCATCCCAACCTACCTCTGGTTTTGAAGCTTTCTACCAGGTTTGATGTCTCTTTTCCCTCCACAGCGTTTCATTTCCATTGCCTTTAAGGTTTTGTTATTACCGCCCCCTACCCACCCCCACACACACACGCACACGCACATATACGCTCCCTCCCTCCTAGGCCTCGGGTCCTCTTTTGATAAGAATCGATGTCTCTTACACCCCAGGCGTCCCCTTTTCTATAAGGTTCGTGTGTCTTTTTTCTGCCAGAGAATTAGATGTCCTCCTTTGTTAAGGTTCCATGTACCATAACACCCCACCAGGGGTTTCTTTTTGTCTTTCGATGAGGCTCTGTGTGTCTTCCCCCGACAGAGTTTTGTGTTGTCTGTCTTTAGGGTTCGGAAACTCTCCCCCAGGGTTTCGTGCCCTCTTTCTATACGTTTCGGCGTCTCTTTTCCACCCCAACCCCCACTTCTCTTGGTTTCATGCCAACTTTCTATAAGGTTTGGCGTTTCCCCATGTCTCCGATTTCGTGCCCTCTTTCTATAAGTTTGGTGTCCCCTTCCCCCTCCATTGTCATGTGTGTCTTCTTTCAAAAAGTTTCAGTGTCGCTCTTCGCCCCCACGCTTCCTAAGGTTTCGTTTTCTCTTTTTCTAGGAATCGGTGCCTCTTTCCACGCCTTAGTTTTATGTCCTCCTCATAAAGTTTTCTGTGCGTTTTTTTTCGCCATCAAAGGTTTTCTTGTCCTCTTTCTAGAGTTCTGTTTCTCTTTTCCCATCACCGAGTTCGTGTCCTCTGTCTATAATTGCAGACCCTTCACCCTCGCCCCCACCCCACCGATTACCCTTTCTCACAGTTTAGTGTCCACTTTCTATAAACTTCGGTGTCTCTTTACCCATCATTGGCCTCCTTGCACACTTTCTGTGTAGCTCGTTTCTTTTGCCTCCTCACAGGGTTTCGTTTTGTATTTCTGCAAGATTTGGGTCGGTCCACTCGCCTCCCCTCACCTTCAGGCGTTCTCTTTCTATATGGTTCAATGTCTCTTTCCTCAAACCGCCCACATGGTTTCGTGTCTTTGTTCAATAACATTGGACTCTCCTTTCTACCTAAAACGGTTTCGTGTTCTTTCTACGTGGTTCAGTGTCTCTTCTCTCCCCCCCCCTTTCTCCACACACACACGCACGCACACACCACACAGACACACACACACACACACTCACACACACACACACACACACACACACACACACACACGCACACACACACACACACACACACACGCACACACACCAAGGGCCCGTGATGCAGTTAGATGTTAGATACGCTTAAAGACTCGTGAATACCTTGTGACGGACTCGCACACGTGCACATGCACACACATATATGCACATGGAAACACACACACAGCACGCACGCGCGCGCACACACACGCACAGGCGCGCGCGCACGCACACGCACACACGCACACACACACACACACACACACACGCACACACAAGAAACAAGGCCAATGGTGCAGCCAATGGTATTAAATACGCCAAATGACTCGTGAATGCCTTGTTAACACACACGCACACACACACACACACACACACACACACACACACACACAACACACGCATGCGCGCACACGCACCAAACAAGGCCAATGGCGCAGTCAGATGGTATTAAATACGCCCAATGACTCGTGAATGCCTTGTTACACACGCAAACACACACACACACACACA
>CM031612.1:62360503-62388003 GCA_018398815.1 Conus ventricosus
TTTTAAATTTTGGTCTTCTCTGCCATTGTCCTATGTTCACATGGGTTAGTGTTTTCTTTTCGTTGAATCTAGTGTTCTCATCTTGTACAGTTTTGTGTTCTTCCAAGGGTATCGTGTGTTTGTTGCATGCAGTTTAGTGTCTTCTTTCCGTAGTGTTTAGTGTCCTTTGTATTGTTTGGTGTTTTTTTCATAGAGCTCCGGATCCTCCTTTCGTGTGGGTAAATGTCTTCATTTTATGATAATTCATGGTCTCCGTTTTTACAGTTTTTGTCTATCAATAAGTTTTGAAGTTTTTCTCCCACAGGGTGCACAGTCCCCTTTCATCACATGCAGTGTCTTTTTTGTAAGGTTACTGATCTACTTGAGTACGGACTAGTGCAATCTTTAAGTATTCTAGTTCTCATTTCCAAGTGGCTGTTCTGTGTAGAACATGGGTTGAATTCATGGGATTTAGAATGCTATTCTTTCCCACTGTTTAATGCCCTGTTTTAATAGGTTTTAGTGTTAAGAAGGTGGTGTCTGCGTGCGTGCGTGTGTGTGTGTGTGTGTGTGTGTGCGCGCGTGTGCGTGCGTGCGTGCGTGTGTGCGCGCGAGCGTACGCGTGTGCATGCGTGCGTGTGTGTGCTTCCCATCTGCTGCATAGAGAAGAACCGGACAGCTGTGGGAAGACGGGTGTTGACGCTGGCTGTGACTGAAGAGGGGTTTCCGAAAGAAGCTTGGATCGACTGGCACACTGGGTCTGCCACCAACGCAGTAGCTAGGTGAGGGTCCGGTGTTTTGTGTGAAGTTGGTGAAATACTTTTACTGTTGTTGACGTGATATTTCCTGTTAACCAAAGTATTTTCTTATGGCCAGAGAACAAGAAAAGAAAAACGTGCTAAAATCAGATCGGTTCTGCTCAACTTGAGTGAGTGGATAGCGTTTATTTTACACAGTAAGGTGTTGAAAGGAAATGCGTTTGTCAACAGGAGCAAGAACTGCTGCTTTATCGGCTGCGGAGAGGGTGACCAGGACACGTGAATGCAGCGGATCACAAGCTTCACCAGCCAATCGTCCAAAGCGGTGTTCCACACAGCTCCTGGTTCTTGAGAGGGTTGTCTTTTTCTATATATGTAATCGTTTACCCCCACCTCCCCCCTCCCCAAGGACTCCACGACTTGTTCATTCACAGGATTCGGTCACTTAGTTTACATATTTATTCTCCCATTCATTCAAAGTGTTCATTATATTTTTAATTTCACAGGTTTTTGTGTATTCTTTCCCTAGGTTACTGCCCCCTTCATTCACAAGTGTGTGTGTTTCATTTCTCGAGGTTTAGAATTGTCCTTTCTACAGAGTCTTTCTTTCACATGACCAGCATGTGTGCTCTGGGTTCATATGTTTGTCTTCTGTGGAACAAGGATACATCACAGAGGGTACCAGAGGGAATGTTTTCTGGAAGGGCGTGAAAGATTGACTCAAAGCTTTGCAGCGTGTTACATGATTCAGTGATCTGGAACATGGACGCGTGTTTTCAGATAAACTGGATCTGGCTGCAGTGCTGTTGAGGAATGTTTTGGCCCTCCCGAAATGTTAACTTGTGCGCACCTGGTACCTCCTGATCTGAGTGTCCATAAATCCACAGAAAGTCCGACATGGTAATCTCGAGTCAACATGTGTATCCTTCCATTTGTATTAATGTCTTTCTTTCATAGGGTGCCGTCCGTCAAATAGTAAGCTGTGTTCTCCGTTCATAAGACGTAGTCTCAATTAGTTGAGCGTTCTTTCATGGTGGTTTTGGAAGGATTAGTGTCTGTCATATGATTTTGTGTCATTTCACAGGCTTTAGCATTCTCTTTCTGTTCGACCCGGTGTCCTGTTTTTGTAGGGTTTAGTGTCGTTTCATAGAGTTTAATGTCCTCGTTTATACAGTATAGTGTCCTGTTTTTCTAGGGTTTAGTGTCGTTTCATAGAGTTTAATGTCCTCGTTTATACAGTATAGTGTCCTGTTTTTCTAGGGGTTAGTGTAATCTTCTAAAGGATCAAGTGTCTTCTTTCCCTCGGATTTAGTATCCATTCCCATGGTTTGGTGTCATCTTTTTTTTTTTTAACAGGACTTGAGTGTGACGAGCTTCAAGCAGAAAGGACGTCCTCGAATCGACACAGCCATGACGTTAATGCCAGAACTGCGCGAACGCTTCTCCAGAGCCATTGTCAAGGCCCTAGAGGGCTGCCCAACAGACGGCGCTTCATCACGGTGGAACCACATTCCGGAAGCCACCTACAATCCGCCTCGGACACCTTTGGGAAGAGTGAGGAAGAATGGGACTGGTTCGAAGCAAGAATCGTGGAGATGGAGCCTGCCATTGCTGCTAAACGAGTCGCACTCCTAGATCACAAGAGAGCCCACGAAGAAGATGCTGGCCGCACTCCGAAAAGCTCGCAACGTCCAGCGGATAGCTCGTAAATGCGTCAATCGGTACTGGCTAAACTTGTGCCAGGGCATCCAGATCCCCGCCGACTGCGGCAACGTCCGCGCCATGTGCGAGGGCATGAAGAAAGCGTTCGGCCTTACTACCATCAAAATCGCTCCTCTAAAATCTATGTTGGGGGATGTCATCACCCACTGCGTAAGCAGATGAAGAAATGGGCGGAGCACTGCCAGAACCTGTACTCCAGGGAGAACTCGTTCACCCACAGCCTTCGAGAACACCCCCCCCCCCACCCCCTGCCTGCTATAGAGCTCGATGCCCCACTCACCATTGAGGAACTCGGCAAGACATCGACTCGCTAGCCTGTGGAAAAGCTCCGGGTAGCGACGGCATTTCTCCAGAAATATCAAAAGTCGGCAAGGAGAGTTCTCTCGTCGGTCACCTCCATGAGCTGCTGCTGCAGTGTTGGGAGGAAGCGACCGTACCCCAAGACATATGCGGTGCAAGCATCATCACGCTATACAAGATCGAAGGGAATCGCAGCGACTGCAGTAACAATCGCGGAATATTTCTCCTCGGCATTACGCCTTCGCCCGCGTCGTCAACATTGAGTGAACGATATTGAACCATAGGGACTGGATGGCACGGGAAACAACTGAATGAAGCGCCAGCTGGCAGCTCTTCAGTTGGCACTACCTAGGTAGGCAGCCCGTTGTGTAAACGAGTGTGGATTGTAAAGCGCTTAGAGCTTGGTCTCTAGCTGAGAATAGGTGCTATATAAGAATTCATAATATGCTGCAGCTACTCGCCAAACGAATGTACCTAGAGGCACGGTGCGGCTTCAGAGCTGCGAGGTTGACGATCGAAATGATATTCTCCCTGAGGCAGCTGCAAGAGAGATGCCGTGAGCAAAGACGACCCTTGTTCCTCGCCTTCATTGACCTGACCAAAGCGTTCAACGTGGTCAGTAGGTCGGCCTTTTTACTGTACTACACTATATTGGATGTCCCCCCAAGCTCCTGAAGATGATCACGTCATTCCAGGACAACATGAATGACACTGTCCAGTACGATGGTTCATCTTTGGAACCCTTCTTAATCAAGAGCCGTGTCAAACAAGGATGCGTGCTTGCTCCAACATACTTGGGCGTCATCTTTTCCCTTCTGCTGCGCTACGCCTTCCAACAGTCTGAAGACGGCATCTTCCTCCACACCAGGAGTGACGTAAGCCTCTTCAACCTGGCATGCTTTCGAGCAAAGATGAAGGGCATCACTTGCAGATCACACTAACACCTAGAAAAACGGATCACTATACTGTACAAAGGACATTAAACTCGACGAAAAGACTAAATTCTAGGAAATAAAGACACCGCATCGAAAAGAAAGAGAATGCAGGGAGATGCTTTTTACAGACGACGCCGCCCTCACTGCCCACACCGAGGAAATGCTACAACGGCCTATCATCTGCTTCGTTAATGCCTGCACCGAGTTCGGCCTCACTATCAGCTTGAAGAAAAGGAACATCATGGGCCAAGACGCCACTAGCACTCCTCGCATCTCCATCGGTGATCACACCCTCGAAGTGGTCGACGACTTAACGTACCTGGGCTCCGCCATTCTCTCTCTCCTCTGAACGCCGAGCTGAACATGTGGATCGGCAAGGCAGCAACAGCGATGGCCTGTCTAGTGAAGAGAGTCTGGGACAACACCATGCTAACATCAAACACCAAGATGAAAGTGTACCAAGCCTGTGTGCTGAGCACTCTTCTCTACGAAAGAAAAGCATGAATCCATACTCGACAAGAACGCAGACTAAACGCCTTCCACCTGTGCTGCCTCAGAAGACTTCTAGGCATCTCACTTGGCAGGACTGCATCACCGACAAGGACGTTCTGGCCCAGGCAAAGATGCCTAGCATACTGGCCATGCTGAGACGGATGTCGGCCGCATGGACGACGGTCCCATCTCAAAGGACTTGCTGTCCACGGGCTGCCTACGGGCTTCAGACTCGAGGACGGCCCGCCCGACGCTGCAAGGATGTATACAAGCACGACCTTAGGGCAGCTAGACTCGACCTAGCAGACCTGGACACAGCAGCTTCAGCCATGGCCAGCTGGCGGTCCATCAAGGCCGGCAGCAAGCAAGCAGAGCAGAGAAGCCGAGTGGGAAGAACGGTAGCGTCGCAGACGGCAAAGAATTGCGTTAGCGCCCACACGACATTGACCGAGGCTTAACCTGCTGCAGCTGCAAGAGTCTGCCGCTCGAGGATCGGGGTGTTCAGCCACACGCGCTGCAACTCAAATGACTGATCGACGGCACAACACCAATCTCTCTCGAGACAGACGGATGCCATCATCATCGAGTGTGGTAAGGTATGAGGCCCGCTTTTTATATTGGTTGGTGTCCCTTTCTTTAAGGATTTATAATCTTCTTTTAAAGGATTATAGTACTGTTTTATGTTGCAATGTGTTCCATGCACAGAGCTTGTCACTTCTGTCATAGGCTTTACTTCTCTTCTTCCATCGGGTTTAGCATCCCCCGTCCGCATAGTGTAACGTTATCTTCTTCCAGAGTGCTGGACCTTTTCCGTAGCGTTAATGTAACTAATCAAGGGGTTTAATCTTAGTCTTTATTCAAAGGGTTTAGAGTATTCTTTTAAGATTAAATGTCTTTCACTGGCTTTTACTCTCTTGAGTTTTGCTGTTAAAGTAACTTGATGCCAAGGTAAATATTCTTTTTTCAAGTCCATAGAATATAATTGACCTCGAAAGCGTTTTCAGGAACAGGAACAGAGAAAAGGGGGCAACATTTGGGAAGAAATTCTGATGTTGATTTCAGCAACGGTGCAGAAATTAGATTTTCATTGGGGAGAGGATGTGTGAGAGATGGAGAAATGAGGCGTAAAGGAAGAACATTATGCTAGACCATGCGAAGGGGGGATGCTGAACCTGATGAAAGAAGAGAGCATATAAACATTCTTAATCAACTACACACACACACACGTACGCACGCATGCACACAATATCCTCGCAAATGAACCCCCCCCCCCCCTTCCACTCCACAGAAACATGTGCACTTTTTTTTTGACAAGCGTAGATTTTGTGTGCATACGGATAAGTAAACAATATTTTTTTGTAAAAAGGAAAGAATCGCGCAAACTTTAAAAATCGGTTAATACTTTTGTGATTGTTGTATTCGAGAAGCATTTGCGCAAGAATTCTGTTAAAATATTTGTTTACATCAACAGGGGCAAAGAACTCCAGCAGCAACGGCCGTGGGAAACGGAGACCAGGACGAGTGAACTCGGGGAATCCTGTTCATTACTGCTAGGAGAGTAGGCGCGGTGGTCTTGTGTTTAAATCTTTTTGTTTCTCTCATTTCTTCTCCTGTAACTTTCCAGTACAGCCCCCCCCCCCCCCCCCAAGTTCTTTCATACAGTATTGTGTTTTGTAGACCTAGAATCATGTTTTTAAACAAGTGTTCAGCAGCTGGTTCATAGGAGAGGTTCACCGTGTGCTTTCAGATAGTTTGTCTTTTCCCGAGGATTCGGTGTCTTCTTCATTCACAATGTTTCTTGTATTTTTTTTCGAGTTGTTTTGCCTCTTTCATTAAAAGGGCTTTGTGTAATCTTAGAGTTTGTCATCTTGATTCACAAAATATAGTGTTTTCTCTCCCCGGGTTTTGTGCGTCTTTCGAACGTTAGTGTCAGTCGTTCGTATGCTTAATATACAGTTGCTCAGGTTTCTTATGTCGATGTTCCGTGGTACAAGGACACAAAACGGGGTACCAGAGGAAATGTTTTCTGGAAGAGCATGAATGGTTGACTCCGCTGCGTAGCAGGTCTCCTACTTACTCAGGGATCTGGAACATGGACGCATGTTTTCAGATCTTCAGAGACTGAGCCGCAGAGCTGTTAAAGAAGTCTTCAGAGCTCTTTCTGAAATATTCCCTAGTGCGCACCTGGTACCTCCTGATCTGAGCGTCCTTTATTACACAGAACCCAGCCAGTGGCATGGTAATCGGCGTGAACATGGGGATCTCTTGTGTTGTAGTGTTTTCACTCCATAGACATAGCATCTTACTATCCGAGGTTTTAGTGTTCCCCTTTATTACAGCTGTGGGCTTATTCCATGAGTTCTTGATAGGTTTTAGTGTCTCCCTCCCATAGGGCTTATAATCCCTTTTTGTCAAAAGAGTTAGTGTGAGCTTCTTTTATAGAGAAAAATGTTACCTTTTCATATTGTTTTGTGTAAGCGTCTTTCAACATGCAAATCTCTGTTCTGTATGTTGATTTCTTCTCTAAGGCTTAAGGCTCATTCACAGTCGTCTCTTTCTCAGGTTTACTATCTTTTTTCATAGGCTTTTCCGTCGTCTTTATTCTCAGCGTGTATGAACACCATTCTTAGGCTTTAGGTTCTACTTTTTATGCCTTTGTGTATTCTTTCTCGGAGTTTAGCTGCGACATCTTGGTCTTTATTATGTCCCTTCTTTAGAACGATTTGGTGTCATCTTTCAAATAGCATTTAATGTTTCCTTTAATGGGCATAATGTGCTGTTGTTTAATGTTCACTCATAGGGTTGAATATCCTTTTTATGAAGCAAGTGTTGTCCTTCTAGACGGCCTGATTTCCTCTGTTCACAGACTTTACCGTTCTCTTCCCCCAAAGGTTTAGTCTCCTCCGTTTCAAAGCAATTAATTACGCTTTTTACAGTGTAGTTTCATATTTTAGTAGGGCTTGGCGTCATCTTATCGAGAGGTTTAGGCGCCCTTTCATACGGCGTTTTCTTGGAGCTTAATTTCCTCTTTTCACAAGATTTAGGGTCCTTTCATGTGGCTCAGTGTCCTTTAAAAAAAAAAAGGTTTTAATGGTCTCAATTTATAGTTTTTTCCTCTTTTAAAGAAGTTTTATCATCTTTCCTCAATAGGGTTTACAGCACTTTCTGTCTTAACGCTTAGTTTCCTCCTCTTGCACCTCTCATAAAGTTTCGTGTAAGTTGTCAATGAGAATTGATTTTTTTTTCAGGGCATATGCTTCATTCACAGGGCTTGTTTTCCCATTTTTCAGTTGCTCGTGTCGTAGGCATTTTTTTTCCACGTTCAGTGTTTATGAATTTTTTTCCCATAGGCTTTAGGGTCTTGTTCATAGGATTGTCTTCATTCTCAGTGTTGAGTGGTTTTTCCTTCGTCACAACGTGTTTGTTTGGAGCTAGACCATAAAGGGTGATCGCTCTCCGGAAATCAGAACCAGTCTACTTTAGGACCATTGCACTACGTCTTCCAGGACAACTGCCATCCCCAGCAAGGGCATGCAAATCTAGGGTCTGAATATTACTAAGACTGTCACTGCGTTCAACGCAGCATTACTAGAAACTTTCACAGAATCTTTCTCCATGGGGTGCTGGAGGCCATGGATTCCCTACGTGATCTTAGAACTTAACAAACCACTATCATCAGGCCTTCAACAGGACATTGGCCGAAATTGAAGATTGTCCTTAGCCCTTCAGTCAGCGCGGGCGAGTAGAGCAGACATCGCCGAATGTCCTACAGGAATGCCCAAGCCATGCTGACCTGAGACAGTACCCAGCCAGAGGGGCGGCGATGTGCTGGTGGCTATGTGGGTGCCTTGGGGTTGTCCAAAGGACGCCTCAGTTCCTCTGACGGGTCTGCTAGCGAGACGGCGACCGAGAAGAATCGCCCAGGGCTTCAAAGCAGACTGCACCTGGTACACCACCACCTCCGATGGTAAACTCCGATAGTTTAATTGAGAACAGTTACGTTTTCAATGGGATCAAGTGATGTGGGGCGGAAGAGTTCTTAACGTTGAAATCGCTCAACTTTAAGAGCGGTGCAGGAAACATTTTACAGATAGTAATGGGTGTAAAATGGGAATTGCTAGGCTACAAGTTTCCCTTTCCCTCTTTTTTGTTGAGGGTCGGCATTCTGTATTTCACAAAACAAATTTTTCTTTTAAAATGGGTGGCAAATTTCTAGGGAACTCCGATAACATGCTTTCCTCCCCCCTTCCCCTTTCCCCTTCCCCCATCCTCCCCTTGCTGCCCCCTTCGAATCTCCTCCCACTACCAACATGTGTATGCATGCACACACACACGCATACATACGCGCGCACGCACACACACACACACACACACGCACACGCATACATACGCGCGCACGCACACACACACACACACACACGCACACGCATATATATAACACATACATATATACGCGCACGCACATACATACACACACATACATGGAAATTTAATAGTAATTACTAGCATCTAGCAAGCCTAAGAGGTATAGCTGCATGCAAAATTCACTCGTTAGTTTGATATAAAAAAAAAAAAAACTTCATGTGAAATGAACCATGACAGTAGTTGCAGACACTCCGTTTGAAAACATAGCACTCTCAACGTTGGATAGTAGAGAGTGCTACGAGTTCAAATCACATGTCTGAAATCACGATGTTCTGTTAAAATCAAACCAGCACCTCCAACCGTAAGCAAACAAAAGCACATAACTCGTTTAAATGTTCCATCCTAGTTGTCCATTCTACCTCTTCGGATCGAAGACATTTTTCAGAGCATTTTGTAGTCTTAGCTGGGGTTCATTCTTAAAAAGGAGGAATACGTGTTTCTTGGCCTCTGCAGATTTGACAGAAGTACTGTGTGTTTCAGGACTGCCTGAACAGTTGCACATATGCCAGAAAAGTCGGTGAAGGGATTCGTTCAGCATTTGGACTCTACTGCATCAATCGACATGGCGTCAGGATCCTTGGTGTTTATCGGTCGTCTGTGCGGCGTCACAATTGGAAGCGAGATAGGAAAGACAGTGTTGAACGCGAGGGTCGGTTCTCTCTCTCTCCCTCCCCCATAATACACAAACACACACGCACTCTTTCTCTCTCTCTCCCTTTACACACACACACACACATATATATATATATATATATATAAACGCGCGCGCACACACACTTTTACAATCAACACAACATAAATGCATTAAAACTGCTCTGAGACAGTTGGAGAAGAGAAAGAGGTTGAAGTATATTGAGATTTTGATAACAGTTGCAAAAACAACGCACAAGTAAGACTCGTGGTCAGAGGAGTAGGGAAAAGAGGGTGATAAGCTTGGAGGCGGGATGGATCGCGAACAATTTTGCGTTTCGTTTCGCATCCATGCAGCATGTGCACGCGTGGATTCTATTTGTCTTAAAGATCAGTTACGAAATGTATGAATATACCACTGAAACAGATTTTTTTTAATGACCTTTTTCTCCGGAGGTTGAAATGGAAACGAATGCCTACTATTCTCTCTCCTAAACGCGCCACAATACATGTGCATACACACACACACGCACACACGCACGCACGCACAGAGTTCTTCACAAATGTAGAGTTTTTGCATTAATACGGCAACGCAAATATTTCATGTGTGCACGTACACACACACACACACACACACACACAGGTGAGAGGCAGAGAAACGTTGATTTTTATTTTATTTCGATGAGGTTACTGGCATACCATGTGTTGCTAAATGTTCCTCCACCGAATATGCAATCGACCACTTCTTTCATAGCAATCTCTGTTTTACGCTATGTGAAATGAAATTGAGTGTAGAAGAATACTGCACTATGTTTTCTATTGGAAGATTGTTGAAACCTTTATATTGTTCACATAGCAATATAAATACATATATCGTATTAATCTAAATATCCTTAGCCTGCAAGATAACAGAACGCGCAGATACTTTGCAAAAGCTGAATCATTTCGCTGAATTTTATCGAGTCGGAATCATTTGCGCAGAATATTCGATGTTGACAGAAAATACAGATGGTTTTGGTCAACAGGGACAAGGCACTCGTGTATCAACGACCGTGGAAAACGGGGCCCAGTAAGAGTCAACTCGGGCAAGGCAACAGAACACAAGGGGAGTGGTATCTTTAGTAGTATCTTTCAGTTGTTTTTATTTCTTGTTTATCCAACACTTTAAGTGTTGTACAGGGTTTTAAATCTTCTTGCATAGTGTTTAGTTCATGGTTCTTTGGACGTCATTGACGTGTTCTTTCGGATGGTTTGCATAAAAAAATCAACGGCATTGTTATTTCGGTTCAACAGAGTTCCGACTGCTCATTGTTTGTAGATGAATTTGCCCACAGTGCAACTGGAGGCTTGCACCCAAGTGTTCAGCGCAGGCTCCAGCGTTGTGTGATAAAACAACCTGTGGGCAGAAGAAAAGGGCTTTACCTTTTCTGCTACTAAGACTCTGTGCATTCACTTTCATAATTTTCGATAGCTCTTTGCTGATAGTGAAATCCAAATACAGTAGGGAAATCTCCAAGTCCAGCTGTAAAAGGAGGCCAAATTTCTTGGAATTATTTTCGACCAAAAGCTCAACTTCATTAGTTGCATTAACACTTAAAAACTTCTTGCCAAAAGCTATGAACATTCTGCGGGTCGTAGCACACTGACTGGGACGCTGATTACAGATAACAAAACTTTGCCGCACCTCTGCAGAGCCTTGGGCCGTTCTAAACTGGATCATGGATGTGTTGTGTACGGCTTTGCGAGACCCTCTTATCTGAAACTTATGGATCCTATTCATCATGAAGGGATTCAAGTCTGTCTTGGGAGTATTACACACCACTCCTGTATAGTCTGTATGCAGTGGCAGGTGAAGTCTCGTTATCCAACCGCAGGCTGAATCGGTCCTTAAATTATCGCAGATAGTTGAACCGAAAATCCCTGCTTATGAATTAGTTTTTAATCCTCAGTTTCAAAGTAAATTGAGGAAAATCCCAACTGTATTCCTCCATTTTGGCTTCTTATGCAGCCCCATGCGCAGAAATGCAAGTCTTGTTCTAGGAATTGTCTGACTTCTCCAGATTTCCCAATAAGCATCCGTGGACCTTTTTCACACCAGAAATTCGCTTTGATCTTGCTGCTTTTCGCAAAGCATCCACCACTTCTCAGGCATACGTTATATAATACATTGTTTGCCGATCTGTACAAAATTCCCATCCTTTCAGAATATTTGCTAATGGTTCAATGTTCGAAGATAGAGTGGCTTGTGCACCCTATTGCCCAAGTGTTCTTTCTCAAATGTCATCAAAGCATATTCTGTCAGATACTTCTGTCTATTCTGCTGAATTTACAGCTTTGGTTCTAGCTCTGAAGATAATTTCTCAATTCTACAAACAAGGACTTTCTTATTTTGTCTAATTCGCTGTCAGCTTTGGAGGCCATAGCTGGCCGTAACCATCATCCTGAACTTTAAAAAAATCATTTAAAACTTTTTACCTCTTTGAAAGCGGAAGGTCACAACATTGTTCTCGCTTGGGTTCCCAGTCATGTTCGCATTCAGGGAAACAAAACGACTGATCGTTTGGCCAGGAATGCCACTACGAAAAAAACTGTCCAACATATCTGTCCCCCTACTCAGATTTGAAACCGAAGGTTAACGGTTATATCGGAGACCTGGCAGGAGGACTGGAATACATAGACGGATAAACAAACTTTTTCCAGATTCGCCCAAACCTAAGAGTTCTCATCTATCTCTGGTGGTCGCAAAGAAGAAACGGTTTCATGCTAGCTGCACACTAGACATTCGTTTTTAACTCATTCATTTCTTGTGATGAGTGAAGAAGCTCTTTGTAATGTAATGTACAACTCGCAGTGAAACATATTTTAGAGTGTTGGGACTTGCATGATGCGAAACAATCATTTTATACCAGACATCATGAAAACCTTGTTCAGAGATGTCCCACCTGATGTGCCCTTGCAGCGCTGGGCTATATAAGCAGCATTACCTTACCTTTCAAATGTTTTGTATTTTTTGTTGGTTTTCCTAAGAACTCTGGGTCTCTTCGTTCACAGGTTCACAGTCTATTTCAAGGTTCGGTGCCACCATACAAAGTGTTTAATGTTATCTTTACCGAGGTATCGTTTTTTTCTTCATTCACAGGTTTTAAAGTATTCTTTCCTTGCTTCAGTGTCTCCTTCATTCACGATATATTTGGCTTCTCCCTTGGGGGTTAGTCGTCTTTTCTGGGATTCGGTGTCTATTTTCATATGGCCAAGAAGATTAAAACAGTTTCCTACGTCGGTGTTCTGTGGAACAAGGATACAAAACGGTCACTGTATAGGACAGTAGACAGGGATATATGTATTAATATATCCCCCGTTATAACCACCCCTTTCCCCTTTTACTAAGTATGAACGCCACACAACAAACACACACAAAAGAAAATACAGTGCACAAACAGAAGGCTTTATTTGCATTCACACACGCACTCTCACCCACAGAATGGCAGATGAAACACAATACCTTTATATATCCGACACATAGGCAGTTCCCCCCCCCCCCCACACACACACACACACACAAAAACCCAAACAAACCCCAAAGAATCCAACAATACTATCAATACCCGACCATCAGCGCATGGCCCCTTATGCATACCCGTGCACGCATGTGCTGCACGTTTACATATAACAACCCTTCCCTCAGGAGGCACAGATACACACCTCAGCCCACTAAAGGCCAATACCAGAGGGGACAAGGGTGAAATCACATCACCTGGTAATCCCGGGCTGAAATATCAAGCAAGGTTGATACGTCATAAACCCGAGATGCCCACGCAATGCTTTCTTTCAAATGTATTTAACTAATTTTTATGTGCCGGTGTCAAACCATCGGACACCAAAGCTTAACCCCAAATGTTCAACACCAATTGTTCAGGTAACCCGCACCCAATGTCGTACTTTCAATACTTCATCCGAAGTCCCTGGCGGGTACTTGACACAGGCAAAAAAAACAAACCACACACAAAAAAAAAACACGGCAACACAGCGTTTCCCGATATGGTTATGAAAAACGTCGGTCTGCTTGACGGCGCTCACACTAATGCACCGCCAAAACACAAAACCTTCACTGAAGCGCTTGATACGAAATAGGAGAGGAACGTTGTGACACGTCGAAGAACGCGGTTCCCTCCCTACCGGGCACCAACCAACACCGCGAGTCACACGCTGATGGAATACTGCGGTGGGCCCTCAAGACGCTTGCCACCCTGAAGAGACAGATGAAGTCAGAGGAACTGCCACACCTCGGACTGTGGAAGGGAGATGACGTCCCGACCGGAACGCATCCTGCCGGCTCGGGTGCGTCCCACTCCGGCAGAGAAGTGGGCAGGGATGACAGTGGGGATGGCGGTGCCATCTCCCACCACCTGAGAGGCCGACCCTCACGGATTTGCCGTGTAGGGGAGGTACATAAAACTCGCCGGAACCCTGTGCAAAAGGAAATGTCTTGCTACCACAGAAGAATACAGTTATACTTATTTGTTGCTTCACTAAAGTAAATGGTTCTCAGTGTTTACATGTCACCACCCAAAGTGCGACAGCTAATTGGAATTTTAAATCATGACTTATACAACCAGCCACCTTGACATCAAGATTCTCTCACACCAGAAATGTTCCATTACACATTTAAACCAATTTCATTGACTTTCCACTTCCATCGACAGCCACGAACATAATTATAACCGTTCCTTCATAAAAGTGATTATACTGTCTGAGTTACATACCCACGACTTCATTTCCCATCTGGGTCTCTAAGACAATGATTTAATAGGATTATAAATCATATTCACTTCAACGAACAAACTAACAATCCGACCGTTAGTGACCCCAGTATCGGTCACAATTCAGGATCAATTACTTAGTAACATGCTTAATAGAATCAAACACATTTCAAGCAAAACCAAAATAATAGAATTGAACCCGGTTATCCAAATTCTTAGCAGGCACAATCATAATCCTACAAATGTCATCGGAAATTATCAAGCGCTGGGGCAATCACCAATTACATAATCTCGACAAGGATTTCCGAACGCTGCTATACATTGTCTACTGACACCACAATGCTGCGGAAAACATCTTTGAATACTGACGCCCCCCGTCGACTAAAACAACCACATACATACATATATACATCAAATGTAGGCTTCTGAGGCACAATTCCCAAATATCTCATCCTTTTATTATCATCTGCTATTTTTTTTTTCCTTATTTTACAATCGTAATAACCTGTACCAAGTAATCTAACTAATACTACTACCGTATTTAACACAATCATAAATTCACCTGCAAATCTTTAATAATAATTTAAAAAAGAAAAACAATTCTTATATAAATATAATGATCCTTAATTTTCCTTTCCGCCATTCACCCTGGTTTAGTTCCGAGCGCAAACACCAAAAGAGAACTTCTACAAGACCTGTCTATCCGAGGTACCACCACCCGTCACTATCGATAAACCTCACACGCCCAGACATCACATGCAGTCTGCTCTCCGTACCTGGCACGCACCGCGTGACAGTCTCCTCTTTTAATATTAAAAGTTCCCGTCCTCCGATACCAACGTACACTCTCAGAAAATAACCAATCTTTATTAAACTTGAAACCAATATTTCTGTACACAGCGACCACTACCAAGTACAACATATGTCTTACACATCACTACCGCTGTAACACATCACTTATCTCTATCAGTGTAGAACCGAGACGCACATTATTTAATTCCCATATGTACGGTTTTTCCTCGACCTTAAGTTCAAGTTATATCTCTTTTCTTCTCTTCAAACTTCCGCCCATTTAAATTTCCTCCTCTTAGTCAAATTCACATAGAAAGAATCTTTGCGAATAAAAATCAAATTAAAAGGAAATCCTCCAGTTCCGGGAACTGAAATACAAAAGTTGATGAACCCATAATACCTGCAAACAACCAACTACACAGCGCCCTCCAAAATTTCCGCTACTTTATACGCTCACCTTGGACAACAACAGGAACGACACACAATGGACGACACCCTCAGTCGCGGGACACTGCCAGACAGCCAACGCCCTGGTACGTGCAGAACCCGTCGCTGAACACCAAACACCGACAGTCAAGACGCGGGACGACACTGGACGACACCTCAGTCGCCGGGACACTGCCAGACAGCCAACGCCCTGGTACGTGCAGAACCCGTCGCTGAACACCGAAACATCGATTGTCTTCACTCTGGTAGCCAAACCTTCAAAAGTCGGTCGAGGGCATACCGTGAACCCCTGCCCCCAACGGCAGAAACAGACATGAGCACGAGGCCAACCCAACCTTCGCGGATAACGCCTCGGTTCGTACTACTTGCAGACACACCACGACACTCCGAGTTCACCTCGGAAACTCACAAGACAGCAATCGCATTCACGGAATTCCCCACGAACATCGAAGAACTCCAATTTCACGAGTGTTTGTTTACACACGTAAACCCCACTATTCCGGCGAGTTTTACACTCTCCTCCCTCCCCCCTCCAAGAGTTAACAGGTAAGCAAATTCCGGCAGGAATCACGCACTTCACGGCCACTGCCACCCTGGCAATGGACAGGCCACACTCCACAATTGTCACTGAAGCGACCCGTGTCAGTTCGTGCGTGACAAGTACCAGAGGGAAGTTTCTGGAAAGGCTTAAAAGGCTGACTGGAGCTCTGGAGCAAGTCTCAATCAAGGGGTCTGGAACGTGGACGCATGCTTTCAGATCATTTTGGTTTGAGCTGCAGAGCTCTTGAGGAAGTCTTTAATCCTCTTCCTCAAATATTCCCTAGTGCGCACCTGGTGCTTCTGATCCGAGTGTCCTTTATCCACAGAAAGCCTGCAATGGTAATCAGTCAGCATGTGAATCCTTTCATAGGTTTGGGTGTCCTATTCTTATAGGAGCTGGTGATCACCTTTCAAATAGTGCTAGTGTTTTCGACCTCCGGTGATAGCATTTGGTATCCTGTCCTGTTGTGTTCTTTCAGAGGGTTAATTGCCCGTTTTAAGTGGCCAGTGTAGTAGTTCTAGGTGGTGGTTTCCCCTTCTGAGAATTCGTAGTGTTTTCACTCCACATATATAACATGTTCCTTTCAAAGGTTTTGGTGTTCTACCTTCTTGCAGTTTGGACTTCTTTTATCGGTTTATTGTCTTGTTTTGATAGGTTTTAGTGTCTTCCTCCTATAGCGCTAATCGGAACAGCTGTTGATTGCCACAAAACTAGTAGACAGAGTGACTCTCCATAAACGGTTGAGTACATCCAAGGGATTCATTAGATGCCCGGATTTTTTAGGAGACCGCAATAAAGACTGAACTTGTATCCCAAGGTGTAACTGACGTGTATTGGGTAACAGTTCGCAAAGAAATAGAAAGAGTGCCCACCAGCACCCTCTTTCTGACATACCGTACCCCCTTCATAGCCTCAAGTCATCAAAGTGGGTTATTTGAATGTGCACATTCAACTTTACATTACGTGTTCGATGTGGTGGTTCAAGTGCCAGAAGTTTGGGCACGTCAAAGGTCACTGTTCTGGGGAGGTGGTGTGTGGTGTTTGCTGCAAAGCAACCCATGGTGGGCAGTGTGAAGATCCGGCTCATTGTGCAAACAGCAATGGCGACCACCCCTCCTCTTCATGGAACTGCCCACTTCTGATTCGGGAAGCTAAAATTCTAAAAGTTAAAACGGAAAATAAAATTTCATTTTTTGAGGCGCGCAAGCAGAATCTTGGAAGTCGGTCTACTCAAGTTTCTTCGTACGCGTGAGCTGTGAAAAAAGTTTCTACACGGTCTGTTTCCTGTCAGTTGGATGCTTTTGTATATATTCTAAAACATTGCAAGAAAAAGTGTTAGGCCCCGGTGGAGGCAAATCCACCACCTCCCAACCCAACGTGGTGGCAGGCCAGATGTGGCCCTTTGCGGTCGGCTGGGTTATAGGGAACATTACCTTACCTTACCATAGGGCTGATAAAACCTTTTTGTCAGGATTCATGTCAGCTTTTTTTTTATAGAGTTGAATGTTAACCTTTCATATTGTGTAGTGTACTCTTCCATCAAAATGCTAGTCTTTGTTCTGTAGGTTGATTTGTCTTTTCTAAGGCTTAAGCCTCATCCACAGTCTTCTCTTTCCCAGGTTTATCATCATCTTGTTTTCATAGACTTTGTCTTCTTTATTCTCGGCGTGTATGAACGTCATTCTTAGGCATTAGTCTCTACTGTCCACGCTTTAGTGTGTTCTTTGTGATGGTTTAGCGGCGACCTGTTCACAATTTAATCCGCGGCTTCGTTTGCGGCAGGTCATGAGGCATGGGCTGTCTACGAGCATCACTACTAGTCAACCACGAGCTTTCGCACTTTTATCTTCCACAACCACCTCCATCCTTACCAAGGGCAAACGACTCCAGGGACGGGATATTACCTACATCGTCATCGAGTTCACTGCGTTACTACAGGCTTCCAGAGAATCCGTCTCCAGGGACTGCAGGAAGAAATGGGACTACTGCTGGACCTTCCCACTGCAGGGACTTCAGGATGCATTCACGACCACAACTGCGAGGGACAGAGAAGACGAGGAGCCTTGCTCTAGAGAACTGAAGAGCTTTGAAAAGCCAAAACATTCCTGCCTTTAGCAGCATTTTATTTGCGAGTGTAGTGTGAGTGTGTGCGTGCGTGCGTGTAACATTTGTGTCAAGTAGATAATGTATTAAATGTGGTTTGAAGGGAGGTCAGTACAATTAGATTTAGACTGCATCCAGACGGGTATATATTACCTTTTCACAGTTCGTTTCGTACGATCCTAAGGCGATGTTTTCTTTAATGTTAAGCTTTGAAAGTTTCAGAACGGTTGACAGAAAAGGTCATTTCAAATTAGGTCCAGAGGATTAAAAAAACCCGACTACATTATTGACAAGTTTCCGTATAATTGATATGAAAAATTGAAGGTCGGCGGATTTGCCTATAATCTTACAAGTGTATGACATTGGTGCTGGTACAACGGTCGCCGGTGCAGGGCGTGGCAAAGGTGGGGCAATGGGGGAGGGGAGATGCGAATACAGGGTGAATGACACGGGTAAGGGATGGGAGGCGTGGATGTCGGGTGGATCATAGGTCACAGGTGGGGTGCAGATGGCGTTGATGCAGGGTGTGACATTGGTGGGAGAACAGGGGATTCAGGTTTCGGGGCTTCGCCTGGTTGGGCTAGGGGGTACGGATTTCAGATCATGATGTAGGTTGGGGTACGAGAAAAGGGGGGAGGGGGTGCATCAATTTCAGGGTGTGACATGGGTTAGATTATAGGGGTGGGGTTTTCAGCACCTTACACGGATGGGGTAGCGGATGCGTTGTGGAGGCTGATTTTAGGGCATGGCATGAATTTCGGTGCAGGGGGTGCGGATTTTAGAGCGTGACTTGGATGAGTATTTGGGCAGAAGAGGCGGATGAAGGGCGTGACATAGTGGACGTATTGGGGCAGAGGGGGCGTGAACCGTGATATGATGGAGTATTGGGGCAGAGGGGGCGTGGATGAGGACGATGATATGATGGAGTATTGGGGCGAAAGGCGCGTGGATGAGGACCGTGATATGGAGTATTGGGGCAGAGGGGCGTAGATGAGGACCGTGATATGATGGAGTGTTGGGCAAAGGGGCGTGGATGAAGACCGTGATATGATGGAGTATTTGGGCAAAGGGGCGTGGATGAGACCGTGATATGATGGAGTATTGGGGCAGAGGGGCGTGGACCGTGATATGATGGAGCGTTGGGGCAGAGGGGGTGTGGGCCGTGATATGATGGGGTATTGGGGCAGAGGGCGTGGATGAGGACCGTGATATGATGGAGTATTGGGTCAGAGGGGCGTGGATAAGGACCTGGTATGATGGAGTATTGGGGCAGAGGGGGCGTGGACCGTGATATGATGGAGTATTGGGCAGAGGGGCGTGGATGAGGACCGTGATATGATGGGAGTATTGGGGCAGAGGGGGCGTGGATGAGGACCGTGATATGATGGAGTATTGGGCGAAGGGCGCGTGATATGATGGGAGTGTTGGGGCAGAGGGGCGTGGATGAGGACGATGATATGATGGAATATTGGGGCGAAAGGCGCGTGGATGAGGACCGTGATATGATGCAGTATTGGGGAAGAGGGGCGTGATGAGGACCGTGATATGGAGTATTGGGGCAAAGGGGCGTCGATGAGGACCGTGATATGATCGAGTATTGGGCAGAGGGGCGTGACCGTGATATGATGGAGTGTTGGGGCAGAGGGGGCGTGGATGAAGACCGTGACATGATGGAGTGTTGGGGCGAAGGGGGCGGATGAGGACCGTGACATGATGGGAGTTTTGGGCAAAGGGGCGTGGATGAGAACCGTGATATGATGGAGTGTTGGGGCAGAGGGGCGTGGATGAAGACCGTGATATGATGGAGTGTTGGGGCAGAGGGGCGTGGATGAGGACCGTGATATGATGGAGTGTTGGGGCAAAGGGGGCGAGGATGAGGACCGTGATATGATGGAGTGTTGGGGGAAAGGGGGCGTGGATGAAGACCGTGATATGATGAGTGTTGGGGCAGAGTGGGCGTGGATGAGGACCGTGATATGGAGTATTGGGCAGAGGGGGCGTGGATGACCATGACATGGAGTATTGGGGTGAGGGGCGTGGATGAGGACCGTGATATGATTGGAGTATTGGGCAGAAGGGCGTGGATGAGAACGATGATTTGGAGTATTGGGCAGAGGGGCGTGGATAGGGACGATGATTTGATGGAATATTGGGCAGAGGGACGTGATGAGGACCGTGATATGGATATTGGGGCAAAGGGCGTGTGGATGAGGACCGTGATATGATGGAGTATTGGGCAGAGGGGCGTGGATGAGGCCCGTGATATGGAGTGTTGGGGCAAAGGGGCGTGGATGAGGACCGTGATATGATGGAGTGTTAGGGCAAAGGGGGCGTCGATGAGGACTGTGACATAATGGAGTATTGGGGCAGAGGGGGCGTGGACCGTGATATGATGGAGTGATATGAGTATTGGGGCAAAGGGCGTGTGGATGAGGAACGTGATATGATGGGGTATTGGGCAGACGGGCGTGGATGAAGACCGTGATATGGAGTGTTGGGGCAGAGGGGGCGTGGATGAGGACCGTGACATGATGGAGTATTGGGGCAGAAGGGGGCGTGGATGAGGACCGTGACATGATGGAGTTTTTGGGGCAAAAGGGGGCGTGGGTGAAGACCGTGATATGATGGAGTGTTGGGTTTAGAGGGGGCGTGGACCGTGATATGATGGAGTATTGGGGCAGAGGGGGTGTGGATGAGGACGTGATATGGAGTTTTTGGGTCAGAGGGGGCGTGGGTGAGGACCGTTTGGGATGATGGAGTTTGGGGCGAGGGGGCGTTGGACCGTGATATTGGAGTGTTTTGGGCAGAGGGGGCGTGGATGAGGACCGTGGTTGATGGAGGGTTGCTGCAGAGGGCTGGATGAGGACCGTGATATGATGGAGTGTTGGGCAGAGGGGGCGTGGATGAGGACCGTGACGGGGGTATTGGGGCGAGGGGCGTCGGATGAGGACCGTGATATGATGGAGTATTGGGCAGAGGGGGCGTGGATGAGGACGATGATTTGATGGAGTATTGGGGCAGAGGGGTGTGGATGAGGACGATGATTTGATGGAATATTAGGGCAGAGGGGGGGGTGGATGAGGACCCGTGATCTGATGGAATATTGGGGCAAAGGGGGCGTGGATGAGGACCGTGATATGATGGAGTGTTGGGGCAGAGGGGACGTGGATGAGGACCGTGATATGGAGTATTGGGGCAAAGGGCGTGTGGATGAGGACCGTGATATGATGGAGTATTGGGGGCGTGAACCGTGATATGATGGAGTGTTGGGGCAAAGGGGGCGTGGATGAGGACGTGATATGATGGAGTGTGTTGGGGCAAAGGGGGCGTCGATGAGGACAGTGACATGATGGAGTTTTGGGGCAAAGGGGGCGTGGATGAGGACCGTGATATGATGGAGTGTTGGGGCAAAGGGGGCGTCGGATGACGACCGTGACATGATGGAGTGTTGGGGCAAAGGGGCGTGTGATGAAGACCGTGATATGATGGAGTATTGGGCAAAGGGGGCGTCGATGAGGACCGTGATATGATCGAGTATTGGGCAGAGGGGGTTGTGGACCGTGATATGAGTGTTGTGGCAGAGGGGGCGTGGATGAAGACCGTGACATGATGGAGTATTGGGTCAGAGGGGGCGTGGATGAGGACCGTGACATGAGGAGTATTAAGGCAGAGGGGCGTGGATGAGGACCGTGATATGATGGAGTATTGGGGTGAGGGGGCGATGGATGAGGCCCGTGATATGGAGTGTTGGGGCAGAGGGGCGGTGGATGAGGACCGTGACATGATGGAGTATTGGGGCAGAGGGGCGTGGATGAAGACCGTGATATGATGGATGTTTGGGTCAGAGGGGCGTGGACCGTGATATGATGGAGTATTGGGGCAGAGGGGGTGTGGATGAGGACCGTGATATGGAGTATTGGGTCAGAGGGGGCGTGGATGAGGACCGTGGTATGATGGAGTATTGGGCAGAGGGGGCGTGGATGAGGCTCGTGATATGGAGTGTTGGGGCAAAGGGGGCGTGGATGAGGACCGTGATATGATGGAGTATTAAGGCAAAGGGGGCGTCGATGAGGACAGTGATATGATGGAGTGTTGGGGCAAAGGGGGCGTCGATGAAGACCGTGATATGATGGAGTATTGGGGCAGAGGGGGCGTGGATGAGGACCGTGACATGATGGAGTGTTGGGTCAGAGGGGGCGTGGATGAGGACCGTGACATGGAGTGTTGGGTCAGAGGGGGCGTGGATGAGGACCGTGACATAGAGTATTGGGTCAGAGGGGGCGTGGACCGTGATATGATGGAGTATTGGGGCAGAGGGGGCGTGGACCGTGATATGATGGAGTATTGGGGCAGAGGGGGCGTGGATGAGGACCGTGATATGATGGAGTATTGGGGCAGAGGGGGCGTGGATGAGGACCGTGACATGATGGAGTATTGGGTCAGAGGGGGCGCGGATGAGGGCGTGACATGACGCGTGTACTGGGACAGAAGGGGCACGGATGTGGGGCGTGACATGGCTGGTGTTTTGGGACAGAAGGGGCACGGATGTGGGGCGTGACATGGCTGGTGTTTTGGGACAGAAGGGGCACGGATGTGGGGCGTGACATGGGCGTATTGGGGCCGAGGGGGCGGATGAAGGACGTGACGTGGGTGGCTTATTGGGGCAGAAGGGTCACAGATGGAGGGCATGACATGGCGGGCGTATTTGGCAGAGGGGACTGATAAAGGCCGTTACATGGTGGGCTTATTGGCGCAGAGGGGCACGGATGAAGAGCGTGACATTGTGCTATTGGGGCAGAGGGGACGGGTGAAGGCTGTGACGTGGTGTGCTTATTGGCGGAGAGAGGGCGCGGATGGCGTGACATTGGTGTCTTATTTGGAGCAGAGGGGACGAGGCATGGTGGGTGCAGTGGGGCGCGGATGCAAGGTGTCATATGGAGAATGTATTGGGGCGGAGGGGCACAGATGGAGGAGTGCATGACATGGGTGCAGATGGAATCACCACCGTACCGTTTAAATCCGATAGAAAGAAGAGGGGGAGAGAGAATCAAGACGGAGATGGAGAGGCAGAGAGAGAGAGACAGGTAGACACACCATACAGAGGGAGGGGTTAAAAGGGGGAAGGAGATGGAGAGACGGTGAGGTAGTCAGAAATCAGAACTCTCCAGTTAAAAAAAAGCTTGACTTGTATAACCAAAGCATGTTCAACTTTACGAACAATCAGCGTTGTGAGGAAACATATCTACCAATGTGTCTTTCCACTTGAGAATTTGAACCCGATTTATACGTTGCCACCTTGCATCAGAGAAACTTTACACTGAAGCATGAAAACGAGAGCATACTTTCTGTGTGTTTGGATATTGTGAAAATATATCGGTCAGTTACTAAGAAGAGTCGAAGGCATTTCCGTGGGAACTAATCTGGGAGAGCACAATGTTAAAAATAGGTAAGGATAGAAGGGGTGTGGTGGGAGGGGGAGGAGCAAAGGTGTCCTGATTGAATGCGTGGGGAAAGGGGGTGGGAGAAGAATAGTGGAGGTACAGGCTGAGGTAGTTATATAAACACGAGAATTTAAAAAACAAATCATCACGCTAAACCATCCGGATTACATCGTGATGAAAACAAGGCGCAATCTGCCAGCGCCAGAAACACTGCACAATAAAAACAAACTTATAGAAAGGTGTTTGGTGTGTAGTTCGTCACAAAGCCAGCTTAGTTGAGAGAGATGGGAAATGTTCAAAAGGGCGGTGAAGGAGTCGTCCTTAAGTGGGGATATCGATGTATTGGCAAAAATGCCATTTTTTTGCCTGCCGGGGATAGGCATGGGTGGTTCAGAAACCCGGGACACCCCCTTGCCCTTGTTGATCCCTGCACCCCCCCCCCCCCCCCCAAACTCCTTCCATTACCTACCCACTGGTGTTCAGCTCGGACGACTCTCCCTCCTCTCCAGCCCGCCCTTTCTCTTCCCTTTGACCCTCTTTTGCACCTAGTTCATGCTGGTCCCCCTCCTCACTTTCCTTTGACTCCTGCCCTCTGCCTCTTTCTCTCTCCTCCTTTCAGCGATTTAGTCAATCAGGAATTAACTGGGAGTCAGTATACCTATTAATAGTATTAAAGATACTTAGATGGGAATTAAACTCCCCCCCCCCCCCCCCCCACTCTCCCCGCCGCTCATTCCTTCACCACTTTGTACGCCTTAACCGTCATTTCACCCCTCACCGTCCCTCCTCACTTCACCCCCTTTGTAGCATGCATTGCCGTGGTTTGAATCGTCATGAATTTCATTGCTTATGCCGCCGCTTTTCCTTATCATTTATCTGCTCCTTCATTCCTTTCTCCCTCCCCTTCCCTTCCAACACCAGTCTCAAGGTTTTCACTATTCTATAGCATTATCATCATGCCCCATCTACCCTCACGCCATTCCAGTTCTTAGTCCCTAATCCACCCATTCCCGCTATTTCAGCCCCCTCCCCCGCCGTTAGTCTCTTGCCTGCATTTAAAACGCTCTCCAAGCTCACTGCCCAGATCCCCTCCATCCGTATGTCGGCTTTTGACGCTTCTCCCCGTCTCGCTTCAAAATGCCCCCCCCCCCCCCACCCCCCCATCCCCACTCCGCCTTGCCTCCACACTCCAGCCTCCTTCATTTCTCGTACTTTCCACATGCCCGTTAGCTTCCCTATCCAGTTCTCTCCCTTCAGCACTTTGACTCTCCTACCCATTTGCCTATCAACACTTTCCCCATCGCTCCTACTACCGTCTCCTGTCCACCCTCAAACGTACCCCCTACTTCATTCCCCTTCTCCCTTTATTTTGGCATTATTCATTATCTTCTGCTTATGTTCCAGAAATGCCCCTGGGGGCTCATGGAAAAAGATTAGCCCTGTTCAAAAATAAATTAGCTGGTTATTTTTTGATCGGCTAGGAATGTCTAATTTTTTTTGTTTGTTTAAATCATGCTTTTTTTTTATTTTGCCAAACTGCATTTCTTCCTGTAACCACGATGGGGCTGACAGAGCATATTTACAAATAGCATAGGTCTGTACAGATCTATATATTGATCGTATGGAATCCAGTAGAAATGGTATAAAGAGTATTGCTAACAAAGGTTTGTACGTGCCTTTGATAATACTGCTATGACAACGTATGCACTAGTGGCCACCCAGAAAACGAACTTTCTCATACTCTAATTTCACTTGATTTTTTAACTAAACCACGAGTTAATTGTTTTTCGCACACTAATTTTATGCCGTGCAACTCCGAGACCTTGTTTTGCGGTCAAAGCAGCTGTGGACCTTGATTTTAGGATAAATCCGGCAGGGAAGTATGGGATGGGGATGAGTAAGGAAGGGGTGCCGGAAGACATAAGGGAAACTACTGTTGGTGAAAGCATTGACTGGATGCAGGGTTGAAAATTGGTCTGTACATTTTTATTGTCTTGGTCCATTTGCATGTTTGCAAGTCATTCCAAAGAAACACAGCAAATTTTTTCTTCTGTGAATAAAGAGAATGCATACATTCACTGGCTGATTTTCATTTTGCCAAGAGCGGTGCATGATTTTCTTTTAGCGTTTTCTTTCTTTTGTCGGTCGTTTATATTCCGTCCACCTGTGCACACATGTATTTTTCTCCCTTTGAAAATATATGGGCGCTGTGTGTGTGTGTGTACGTGAGTATAAACGATGCTTTATCTGCATAGAGTGCACACGCAGGCACACACACGCGCACGCGCGCGCACACACGGGCACACGCACACGCGCGCGCGCGCGCGCACACACACACACACACACACACACACACACGGAGAAAAACATTTCCAGCTTGGACTACAGACAGGCATGTTCGCACGCTCGCACAAACGTGCATTCTCTCTCTCTCTCTCTCTCTCTCTCTCTCTCTCTCTCTCGCTCACACACACACACACACACACACACACACACACACACACACACATTTGCCTGGATACTTTCACATTGTAGGAAATCCTAGTCATGATCTTAGAAAAGGGGGGAAAATCACATGAATCTTTTGTTATTCCAAGTTGTATGCACGTATGTAACTGGACCAAAATGCACTTGAGAATCAACTTTGATAGTTACAAAAGAATAAACTTTGATTTTGTTAAAGATTGTCAGGCAGTCCTAAAAATGAGAAACCTTGGAAGGAAAAATGTTAAATACGATATTTAATACATTATACTTAAACGCTTTTAAAGTCGATTCAGAAGGAATGTTGAGTGGTTTTTCCACCGCACATATATGAACAAACATGCAGTGTTGAGTACTTAACTTTTAGAAACAACCTGTCATGTCTTTAAGATGTATCGTCAAGTTACTCTGTCCAGGCCATCATTCCAATCGTCTTACCCTGTCATTGATAGCCAGCCCACGTACTTCATTCCTTCTATCTTTGTTTCCCATCCAAACATTCTCCTTACTGTTATAAACCGACAATGTTGAGACGATCGACAAGCAGTGTGTAGAAAAGTCTCTGAAAGGAAAGCAAATTTTCTTGGGAAAACACAGGGATGAGACAAGTTAAATGAAACAGATTTTATGAGTGTTTCAATGTATAACGCTTTGTGGTTACAGCAGTTTCAGCTTGCCAGTATCCCTAAGTTACTGAATATGCTGTGGTGCTGGGTTTAAGAAGCCGTGGTGCTGATTATTAAAGTGGCTAGTCCATATCGGTTAGCATGTCACCGTTGAGTAGACGTGGTGTTGGCAAAATTTTAAGTAGACTGTCAGCATCGAGTAGGATGTCGCACAAAAGGGTGCGGTAGCGGATCATCTTGTTGGTAGTCAGTCACACAGTATAAAGCCAGTCGTTGTGGGATACCCGGTTAGGTAACCAAAACGATGGTAAAAAAGGTACACCACCACCACCACCACATCCTTTGTATCCAAAGCCTGAACATTCGAAAAACTTTCTGATATTTACCATTCTTTTATTGATTATGCACCCTGCTTTATTCTTCATGTCCAGCTTTGCCTACTGCCCTCCACCCCCGCCCCCCCCCCCCCCCCCCCAAAAAAAAAAAGTATACACGATTTTTTTCCACATAGATGGACAGAGAGGCAGATGATCAGAGAGGACAGACAGACATCCAGGTAGATGGGTACAGAGATAAGCAGATATAAAGATGGATAGAGAGAGAGATAGGGGTAGGTAGCAGGCAATCATAGTGAGAGCGACTGGCTATCTCAAAAAGCACGAGAGGGGTACATAAAATGCGGCAGAGCGGTAGACTGCCACACGACTATGAAGATAGCCAAACCAACGACAGTTCTGCACCTATTTGGAGCCTCGAAGGTCCTGCGGACAGAAAAAAAATGAAAGAAACAAACGCAAAACACAAAGTATAACTGTAAAAAAAAGTGTGTGGGGTGTCAATATAGAAACCTGAAACCATAATGGGAGAAAAGGCTAAAAAGAAACCCCAAATCGACTCGGGGATAACAGTAGATAAAATATGCTGACTGACAAAAACCTGTCAAAAGAAGGGATGTGAGAGGTACCTGGAAGTTCAGATGTTGCTTATGACCATAGATAATTAGTGAGGCTGAAAAAAGGTTAAATACACAGACCACTCTTGTTACCATACATTTGTCCATTTTCA
>CM031612.1:62395503-62403003 GCA_018398815.1 Conus ventricosus
TACATTCATAATCTCATAACCAATGACCGCTGGGCACTGAATAAGGAAAGAGTTTACCAAACAGAAAATCAAGTCAGCGTGTTTTTTCTAACTTTGCATGCTTCGGCAATGTATTTTGCTAGAGATTTGATTAACAGCTCATTTTCCAGTGTCAGCACACGGGCTAGATTGTGGCTTTTCACAGCAGGCAACTGAAACAAGCTACATTTTTCGCGGATTTGTCTGTAAGCTTCGCAGTGGAATAAGAAGTGGCACTCGTCTTCATTGTCATTCAACTTACATACTGGACAGTTATTATTTGCTGTTGTGCCAGGCATGAACCATACCTTGTTTGCATGTAGACCCAAGGTTCTGGTTCGAAAACGTGCGAGTACAGTTCTATGCCCTCTGTCTGTCACTACTGATAGGTACTTTTCAGCTTGCAGGTTACTGTTAAATGAAAGGAACATTTCATATTTATCATTTCCTTCCATGTCAGAATGCCAATTTTGTTGAAACATACACACCAGTCTATCTTTCAATTCGGAAATGAACAGCTTATCGTTCCCTACTTCTTGACTTACCCAAACAACACCAAACCCGTTTTCTGTCAAGAATTTCTTTACTTTGGACACCCAGTTAAACTTCCCATTCTCATGTTGTTGTAATAACATTTTATATGCCTGCTTACACAGTCTTGTTTGTGGTAATTTCAAAAGTTTTAGCCAATATTTAATACATTTAACGTAAGTGTGTATATATAAGGGATATCTCCCCGACTCTGCATAAACCATTTTGTTAGAAGAATGTAATGGGACATTTATGAAACGCTTAATTGCAAATGTGTGTACCTTTTCAATTTGGTTGGTGTCAAGAGTACCCCACACTTCCGCTGCATACGTTAATATGGGAGTAATCTGAGTGTCAAAAAGTTTCCAAAATATTGATGGTTCAATGCAATTCAACTTCCTTAATGAGAGAAGAGAGAGAGAGAGGAGAGAGAGAGAGAGAGAGAGAGAGAGAGAGAGAGAGAGAGAGGAGAGAGGAATAAACGGATCAATCATGCATCCTTTCTTCCACCCATCAGTCCACCAATCCAGCTACACATGAATTACCACGCACTCTCAATTGTGTTCCATTAAGCGACTTATCATTGCAAATACTTCATATGAAAGTAGCTCATTTCCTCTAGTGTTTGAATCATAATACCACGCCACCTCATGCTCTTCACTACTATGACCATCATCATTATTATAGTCAACCTTACTGCAAGCCCTCACAACGCTAGACTTTGGGAAATGTTGTTGGTCACAAACAGGAAGTCGTACTTCAGATCTAATATGAGAAGGACGTGCACGTGATCACAGCCAGAGCGACTCGCTGCCGCGAGAAGGGAGCATAGAATACAGCAAAGCCATAGACTGTCACACGACTAGAAAAACAGCCAAACCCATGGCAGTCACCTAGACACCCGAAGGTCCTGAGGACAGAGAAAGAAGAAGAAAGAAACAAACAGAAAACATCATCTGTAATTATTGAAGAGGGTTTGGGGTATCAGTACAGAAACCTGAAACCTTAATGGGACAGAAGGGTAAAAAGACACTCCCCCCCCCCCCCCAATACCTCAGGGACAATAGTAGATAGGATAATAATGACTTAAAAACGTCTCTGTCGAAAGAAGAAATGTGAGAGGTTACAGGAATTTCAGATGTTGCTAAGAACGATTGATGATTAGTGAGTCAACTTAGTCTGAAAGAAAGGCTAGATACTCAGACCACTCCTTGCATCCGAAATGTGTCAGCTTTTAGCACATTGAAGAAATGACTCTGTGTGTGTGTGTGTGTGTGTGTGTGTGTGTGTGTGCGTGCGTGCGTGCGTGCGTGCGTGCGTGCGTGCGTGCGTGCGTGCGTGCGTGCGTGCGTGCGCGCGCGCGCGTGTTGTGTGTGTGTGTGTGTGTGTGTGTGTGTGTGTGTGTGTGTGTGTGTGCACTAAAAATAGAAAACAAAAATATAAAACCGAAATGCAAACATAAGCTGATACTTTTCATTCCTATCTAAATCATAATCATGTGTATCATTCTGTCATATTGATCTTTCCCAGGAAAACAAAAACAGCACACATTAGTTCATATTTCACATGAATACACACATCCATCTACCTACACCTAGACAATGATAGATAGATAGATAGATAGATAGATAGATAGATAGATAGATAGATAGATAGATAGATAGATAGATAGATAGATAGATAGATAGATCGATCGATCGATCGATCGATCGATAAACAAACTGACAGACAAAGAGACGGACAGGCAGACAGACATACTGACAGATTGATATCCACCCAGGAGCCTAATTCATCCAACCAGTAAAGATACATACAACATGCATTATATCTGCATTGATCATTTAGTGAACATCAACTGCAGATAGTCAGTATGAATGTGACTAAAGATCTGTACCACTGCTTCACTGCTCACACCATTGTACACCACCATAATCTCCCCTCTCCTGATTATTTTGCTAGTCAAAGTGCCCAAGTGTTGTACAACCATTTCACTGGTGTTGTAGACAAAAGAGTTCTCTGGTATGCCAAAAGCAGAAAGCCAGTGCAAAGATCTCGTCAGAATCAAGCCAGCACGTCGTCACACTGGAATGACAGGCTGCTGCAAAGCACGAGACAGGAGCATAAAAAGGCGGAAGAGAGGAGGACTGTCACTCAGCTAAAAAAGGAACCAAACTCAAGCCAATTTTGCAATTATTTGAAGTCGCCAAAGGCCTTGGAGGCAGAGAATGAACAAGGGCGAAAAACAAAAAAAGAGAAATCATAATGATAGAACAGGGCGAGGGAGTATCAACAGTGAAACCTGAAATCTTAATGGAGAAGGGAGCTTAAAAGGAGTCCCTGAAATCTCCCAAGGACAAAACAGGATATGGCATCATGTGGAGAGAGAAAAAAAAGACAAAATGGATATCAACGTCAAAGGATTGAGGGGGCGGGTGGGGGGGGGGGGGGGGGGGGGAGGGAGTTAAGAGGTTTTCTAAACTTCAAATGTTGCCTGACTACGCATTTGTTCGTGAACTTTATGTGTTGATTATTAGAATCCTGTCCCTACCCCCACCTCCTCCTCCACCACCACCCCACAAAAAAGTGACAGACAGACAGACAGATAGTCAGACAGATAGATAGAAAGATAGACAGACGGACAAACAGATAGATAGATAGATAGAAAGTTAGATAGATAGATGAATAACCAGCTCAATATCCATGCATTCCTTCTTCCACCTATCAGTCCATCCATCCAGCTATATACGAATTAACACGCATTATGGATTAGTGACAAATCATTGAAAATATTTCATTTCATAGCAGCTCATTTCCCCTAATGTTTAGAATCATAATACCACGCCACTACACGACCATCCTCACTATGATCATCATAATTATGATGGTCAACCTTATTGCCAGACCTCACAGCGCTAGACGTCATGGGAATGTCGTTGATCACACTCCAGAAGTAGTAACAGATCTCACAAGAGAAGCGCTAGTACGTGATAACAGTGAGAGCGACTCGCTGCCACAAAATGAACGAGAAGGGAGCATAAAATGCAGGACAGTCATAGACTGTCACTCGACCATTAAAGCAGCCAAACCCAAGGCAGTCATCTGGCACCCAGAAGGTCCCGAGGACATACACAGAAGAAGAAAAAAACAACAAACTCAAAACATAAACAAACTGTAACTATAAAAGGGGATGTGGGGTGTCAATACAGAAACCTGAAACCTTAATGGGAGAGAAGGCTAAAAGGAAACCCTATAATTCCTTAGGGACACAGTAGATAGGAGTATGCCGACTTTAAGAATAACTCTGTCAAAAGAAGGAATACGAGAAGTTTCAGGAATTTCAGACATTGCTTAGAACTATTGAAAATGAGTGCGTCAAGTGAGTCTGAAATAAAAGTTAGATATCCAGACTACTCCTTGCACCCGAAATGTGTCTACTTTTAGCACATTGAAGAAAAGACTGTGTGTGTGTGTTGTGTGTGTGTGTGTGTGCGTGCGTGTGTGTGTGTGTGTGTGTGTGTGTGTGTGTGTGTGTGTGTGTGTGTGTGTGTGTGTGTGTGTCCATCTTTCCGTGCGTCCGTCTGTCTGTCTGTCTCTCTGGTTAAATGGTAACGAAAAAGAACTCTGTCTCTCTCTCTGTCTCTCTGTCTCTCTGTCTCTGTCTCTCTCTCTCTCTCTCTCTCTCTCTCTCTCTCTCTCTCTCTCTCTCTCTCTTTCTCTCTGTCTCTTTCTCTCTGTCTCTCTTGTTCCTGAAGCCTGTACACTTAAAACATACAAACAAAAAGCACAAAAAAACAAACAAAAAACCTGCAATGCAAAAATAAGCTGGTGCTACCCAATTCTTTCTTAATAATAATTATGTCTTTCGTTTTGTCGTCTTGATCTTTCCCAGGAAAAAAACAAACACAGAACACATTAGTTCACATTTCACATGCATATTACATCCATCTACCAACACACAGACAATGATAGATAGATAAATGGATAGACTGACAGACAGAGAGACAGACAGGCAGACAGACAAACTGACAGACAGATTGATATCCACCCAGGAGCCTAATTCATCCAACCAGTAAAGATACATACAACATGCATTATATCTGCTCTGATCATTTGGTGAACATCAACTGCAGATAGTCAGTATGAATGTGTCTAAAGATCTGTACCACTGCTTCACTACTCACACCATTGTACACCACCATAATCTCCCCTCTCTTGATTATTTCGCTAGTTAAAGTGACCAAGTGTTGTACAACCAATTCACTGGTGTTGTAGACAAAAGAGTTCTCTGGTATGCCAAAAGCAGAAAGCCAGTGCAAAGATCTCGTCAGAATCAAGCCAGCACGTCGTCACACTGGAATGACAGGCTGCTGCAAAGCACGAGACAGGAGCATAGAAAGGCGGAAACACGGTGGACTGTCACTCAGCTGAAGAAGGAACCAAACTCGAGGCAATTTTGCAATTATCTGGAATCGCCAAAGGCCTTGGAGGCAGAGAAAGACAAGGGCGAAAAAAAAGTCATCGAAATTATAATGAGCCAGTGAGTATCAACAGTGAAACCTGAAATCTTAATGGGGAAGGAAGCTAAAAAGGAGTCCCTGAAATCTCCCCAGGGCATAACAGGATATGGTATTATGTGTGGAGAGGGAAAAAAGTGCAGAATGGAGATCAACGTCAAAAGATGGGTTTTAAGAGGTTTTCTAAACTTCAGATGTTGTTGACCACGCATTTGTGTGTGAACTTTAAGTATTGATTATTATGTAAAATCCAGATGGTCAGAAACAAGTGAAACATTGAAACTGTTCCAGGTACTATACGTAGTTTGGGAAGTGGTTTGATCCTTCTTTCCCCCCCCCCCCTCTCTCTCTCTCTCTCTCTCTCTCTCTCTCTCTCCTTCTCTCTCTCTCTCTCTCTCTCTCTCTCTCAATTTTGTTTCCTGTTCTATCTTCTTTGCCACCTTGGTGACTTTGTGCCCACGCCACTCATTCCTAGTCCCCTTGTTCACAGTACTGTCCTGCCCGACCCCCTACAGTCCCAGCACCTACAATCTACAGGGAGCAGTCAGCGTCAAGCAGTCAAGACGCAACCCACCAGAGAAGACACTGCACTGCTGCTGAGTCACTTTGGTGATGTTCAGTGGCACCTGTTCTAAGACAGCATACGCAGAACACTACCTACAAATCTTCCTACTGATGACAATAATTGCATAGTGTCGGAGCCGGCGTGAGCGACCTCTCCCTCCGGAGGGTGCCACCACGTCCGTTCAACAACAGTCTTCATGAATTTGCTAGTACCGGTGACCCCGACAGAACCAGATCAAGGCCACAAATGTGGAGAGGCAATCAAAACTGAGGACACCATGACAGCAGGGCATGAAGGGCCACAGCATTCGAGACTTTGTTTTATAATGCTGATCAATGAGGATGAGGATGATGAAGATGATGCTACGGATTCCCATTCTGGTGAGATGAGGATGATGAAGATGGTGCTATGGATTCCCATTCTGGTGAGATGAGGATGATGAAGATGGTGCTATGGATTCCCATTCTGGTGAGATGAGGATGATGAAGATGGTGCTATGGATTCCCATTCTGGTGAGATGAGGATGATGAAGATGATGCTACGGATTCCCATTCTGGTGAGATGAGGATGATGAAGATGGTGCTATGGATTCCCATTCTGGTGAGATGAGGATGATGAAGATGGTGCTATGGATTCCCATTCTGGTGAGATGAGGATGATGAAGATGGTGCTATGGATTCCCATTCTGGTGAGATGAGGATGATGAAGATGGTGCTATGGATTCCCATTCTGGTGAGATGAGGATGATGAAGATGGTGCTATGGATTCCCATTCTGGTGAGATGAGGATGATGAAGATGGTGCTATGGATTCCCATTCTGGTGAGATGAGGATGATGAAGATGGTGCTATGGATTCCCATTCTGGTGAGATGAGGATGATGAAGATGGTGCTATGGACAGCCATCCGGATCTGAGACCGCATGGCAGAGCGCTACTCTATTCTTACTTTCACAATTTATTCCGGCCTCATCCAGGCCCGGGAGGTACAGACACCTTCATCGTTGGTCAGGAAATTTGAGCACCACTCTCAACGACGCATCTAATCAGTGAATGAAACTTGACTGTGTGTTCCCAATCTTCTCAACTTAGCTCGTAGCAAGATCCGGGTAAGATCCGGTTGGGGCAGAAAAATCCCACAAATAAATGGCTCTAATGGCAATCGAACCCACGACCTCCCAGCCTGTGGTTGGTGCACCATCTCTGTTACATGTAGCAGAAGTGTGGCGCTACAAACCTACTCTCGGTTTTGGCGATAATTCATCAGCTTGATGGAAAATATTGTGTTTAACAAATCGTAAACATTAATACTTGAATCGTTTTAGATCAAGCCATAATGATCCCCCAAAGTGGACATATTTCACTTGTAATCGAGGATAAAGGAAGAAGAGCTAGATCTTGGCATTGCTTTACTTCTTTAGAATTTGAGGTCAGAAGCATAATCGATCGAGTCGGCTGCCCAAAGCGAGTCAGATCAAACCATCCGATGTTGCTCTCCTATCGATCTGGCAGTGATTGTTATGTAGAAACATCGAACCCAGAAACCTTTAGACTGCATCAACTATAAGATTTCAGCAAAGACAAAGACATTTTCTGTTGAAATCATGTACTCCCCGCTTTGTGGAATATACGATGTTGGAAAATCTGACAGGGAGATCAGCTGTGTTAGAGCTACCTTGCATTCAGCGACAGTGACCTCGTCGTTTTAGGCGTCAGATACGACTGTTTTGCCCAAGACAAGGCAAAGATTCAGCGACAGTGACCTCGTCGTTTTAGGTGTCAGATACGACTGTCTTGCCCAAGACAAGGCAAAGATTCAGCGACAGTGACCTCGTCGTTTTAGGCGTCAGATACGACTGTCTTGCCCAAGACAAG
>CM031612.1:62413003-62418003 GCA_018398815.1 Conus ventricosus
GTCATACATAGCTTTGAGCTTGGTTTTTATCTGAGAATAGGTGGCGCTATACAAGTACTCTCAATGATAATAAATAAGAAGAAAAAACGTTGCCTGGAAAGCTAGAGGCCAGAAAAAAATCTATTGAATCACGAACAATTTTTGTTTTTCAACAGAACGACGTTGTTCTTTTGTTTGTTTATTTTTTCGCTATATGTATTAAGGGCCTCTGACTGGTCCACAAAACTATCGGGAATTCCTAAAGTAGGACTGAACAAGAATCCTACCGCAAGGAAACGCCGTTAGAGAAATACATCAACCAGTCTCTAGAGAGTTTGAAATACTCAACGCATCTCACAGCCTGGTAATCTGATGGGGAAAAAAAAAACCAACAACACAGAACAAAAAGATTTTTTAAAACAGAAAGAAAAAAAAGAGAGAAAAAGAAAAAGCAAAGAAAAGAAGTAAGAAAATGCTTTATCAATCCAGTGTCTCCTTCACATCCTTTCTGTGTGGAATCATGATGTTAACAAAATGAATGTAAGAGGTCAGAACAGGAATCTTGTGCACTATTATGTACCGCTCTGTTCTTTTGATAGTTCGGTTGTCTGTGCGAGTGGTGGTTGTGTCTGTGGTTGTTACTCATACGCAGAAACATCCAACGATTGGTAGAAATTCCTTGCAGGAATTCTCACAGTCAGGCAGACAAAAAGACAAAGGGAAATTGAAAAGAGTCTCGAAGACGATGGCTATTATATCCTCTCTCTCTCTCTCTCTCTCTCTCTCTCTCTCTCTCTCTCCTACCCTTTTCCCATTCATCCTGCCCCACCCCGTTTCCCTCTCCTCTCTACCACTCAGACAAGCTCCGAATCCACCCGAGCACGAACTGACCAGAGATGGCATGCGGCTAGTCCATTAGACCCCCCCCCCCCCCCCCCCAACACCCCCACCCCCATTACCCTCTCCAACACAGAACCGACATTACAAGCCCATCAGTGTCACGTGCCTGCCTTTCGGACATGCGCAGCGAGAGTGACAGCCGTCACGTGACTCCCGGGCGCGTGCGCGCCACGCGAGAGCAGGCCGCGCGTCGCCCGGGTAACGCGCTGGAGCGCAATGGAACGGCGACCACGACAGGCGAGAAGATGGGTGTCTTGTTTTGGTGCGGGCCGTGATGGTTCGGATCTTAATCGGACGGTGACTTGTTGATACCGCCTTAATGGCACTGGGGTCGGCTTTCTGGGCGGGTGTCACACAGTTGGTCAGAGCCATGAAAATGCTCCTGATAATGTGTGGGTGTTTGGCATCATTACGCGCGCGCGCTCGCGCACACACACACACACACACACACACACACACACACACACACGCGCGCGCGCGCGCGCGCACGCACACACGCACGCACGCACACACACATATACACGCACCCACGCACGTACACACACACACACACACACACACATACACACACACACACACACGCGCACGCACGCACGCATGCACACACATACGAAAGAGAGAGAGAGAGAGAGAGAGAGAGAGAGAGAGAGAGAGAGAGAGAGTTATGTTATGCCTCCAGCGTGTTAATACAAAATAGCGGAGTGCGCACACATGATACAACTTTAGAACGCGGCATTGTAGTTTATTTTATTAATATGTAGCACTGGACTGTATTGTATGATTCTGCAGTATAGTTAACTGTGTTGTCTTGTATTACGTTGAAGGATATTGTATTGTATTGTATTTATTGTACTACGTAGTACAATAGTGTGTTGCCTCGCACTGTATTATATGACGTCACACTATGGAGCATTGTCCTGCATCTGATTTCACTATATGGCTCTGTACTGGATTGCAGTGGATTGGATTGGACTGCATTGGATTGCCTTGGATTACGCTGCGCTGTATACTATTTCATTATGTTGTACTTCTTCTTCTTCCTCGTTCGCCTCCTGTTAGATGAGCAGCCCGGTGTCCTCGATGAAGGCTGCCGTCCACCGCAGCTCCTCCAGGGTGCCGTACAACTTGGCTTCCACTGCTGTCGGTGTTGGCCAGTACTTCCTTCTGGATGCTGCATGCGTCATGCAGTCTTGAAGGATGTGGTCGGTTGTCATTGGTCCCTCACCACAAGGGCACTGTCCACTCTGTCCAATGCCAAATTTTGTGTGCATGTGGTGGTGCAGGCGATTGTGTCCAGTCCTCAGGCGGAAGATCTTGACCTGTTCCCGTCGTCCCAGCAAATGGTATTTGTCTTCTGGGTTGTATTTGGGGTGCTGGAGGCGCCACTTTATTTCTTGCTGTGCCTTGATGATTGTCTTGAATTCATCGTATGACACCAGGTTGTTGGCCTGCTCCTTCTGTGCACCGTCTTTTGCCAGAATGTCCGCGTTTTCGTTGCCTCTGATGCCACAGTGTGCTGGTACCCATTGTATCACCACTTTCTCCACTCTGGCACTCAGGGCAACAAGGGCTGAAGTAAGATGGTTCTGTTCTTTGCAGCGGGAGTTCTTGAGGGCTTGGAGCACGGAGAGAGCGTCTGAGAACACCACCACCTGCCCTGTTGTTCTTGTGGAGTTCTGCGAGACTGTTGTGGCTGCCTCACAGAGAGCTTCTCGCTCAGCTCGGAAGTTGATGGAGTATCTTATTTTATTTTGTACAAGACTGCATTACGCTCAGCTGCATTGCATCTTGTGAATAACTTTGCCCTGCGTAGTGTGTTGCATTACGTTGTACTGAATTGTATGCACGAAATTGCGTGGTGGTAACTGCGTTACGTTGCCTTGTATTTCACTGTTCTGTACTAAGTCACGCGCATTGCATTGTATTGTATTGTATGTTGTACTGTGTAGCATTTTATCACGTAGCATTGTATGGTATTGTTTCGTATTACATTGATATACACATTGGAAATGCGTTTACTTGCATTACATTGTGTCGCATTGAATTGCGAGTGACTGTATTGTATTATGCTACACTATGGTGTAATCGATTGCATTGTTTTTGGCTATATTGCATTCAATAGCTCTTGCACCCTTTTCAGATGTTATTGTATTATTGTATTGTTGTGTATTGTGGTACAACAAGCATTGTATTGCACGTGTGTTATTATATTGTTCCGTGTTGTGTTCTTTCTTCGTCCTAGCATATTTTCTGACGGATATTCAGGCAACAGGTCTTGGTAACTAGTGTCACATTTTGAGCATTCTTAGCGCAAGATATTTCTTTGAAAGAGAGAAGGATCACTCTGTCAACCATTCATTCGCATCCACTTCACAGCCAGTGCAAGCCTTTCAGCGTTCAGCCGGTCTTCCACAGCAGGTGACTGAATCTTCCGGGCCTGTGTGAAATCGTGGTACATTAAGAAAGGACAGTGTGTGCCGGCACCGCTGCCTTGAATCCAAACGAGCGTGTCTTGCTTCGTTAATGACATCCGCCTCATTCAGCGCCGTAAAGCTACCTCCGAGACATGTTGTCATGCATGACCTCCTTTCACGGTGATCTGAGTTTCATGTTTCCTCTTCGGCTCTCATTACGCCTGGTGTTTTAATTGTTGATAGGGTACGTAGATGGAGTGATGCCTTCCGCTTAGGGAGAGCGCGCGCGCGCGCACGCGCACGCGCACGCACACACACACACACACACACACACACACACACACACACTAACACACACTAACACACACACACACACACACACACACACACACACACACACACACACACTCACACTCACACACTCACACACTCACACAAACACACACACACACACACACACACACACACACACACACACACGCCCGCGCGCGACCGCGCGTGTACCTGCACGCACGCACGCACGCACACACACACACACACACACACACACACACACACACACACACACACACACACACACACACACAAACACACACACACACACACACACACACACACACACACACACACACACACACACACACACACACACGTACTCATGCACGCACGTGCGCGCCGCTATTACCACGAAACCAGACATACATGCACGCACACTCGCGCGCGCTGCCACACCACCGTACCACACACACACATACACACCACTTCCTTTATCACCACCATCACCGGCACCGTAACACACACATACACACGCACACATGCATTCCATGCACGTACATCGCATAAAAGCTCACACTCATACACGCACGCACATACACACATGCACATACATGAAGCACGCGTTCACGCAAACACACACACACACACACACACACACACACACACACACACACACACACACACTCGCACGCACGCACGCACGCACGCACGCACGCACGCACGCACGCACGCACGCACACACACACACACACACACACACACACACACACACACACACACACACACACATACACACACAGATACCACATTGATACTCGCAAATATACACACATGTTTACATGCATACACGCATATATTTCCACGCCCGCACACTCGTACGCTTGCTCCCGATAGTCTGTGTTCTTTCATCGATGCATAACGCATAGTCGCGTGAGATTGGGTTTTGTCCACCTTTTTTCTCGTTTTTTTTTTTTTTTCTTCCTATACATGATACCCCGTTTCTCATTGATCATTTCTATCTCTTCTCCACCAGCAAGATCATATTAATGCCAACACATTATTTCACCTGCTACAATGAACTCCATCCCACAGTATTGTTTTCTTTTTCAACAACACTATTTGCATGAAATTCCTACCCCCCACCCCTTCCCCACCCCACACATGCGTATGTGTGAGTGGAGAGATATACGCTCTCCCACTCTCTCTCCCTCCCCCATTGCCCTCTCCTCCCTCCCCCCCCCCCCCCCCCCCTCAACAATACCTTATCACCCATTGATCATTTCCATTCCCTTCCAATTATTATTTACCCACAGCCCCACATACGACTGCCACACATAACTACTATCATCATAATCACCACCCGTTCTCAAGTCGTTTATTTTATTTTACTTTTTTTGGGGCCTCACTAAGCACTGTCATTAGTCCACCATA
>CM031612.1:62423003-62453003 GCA_018398815.1 Conus ventricosus
ACTGAAATATACTCTTTGTTTGCTCGTCATTCTTTTGTTTGTTTGTTTGTTTCACAAAGAAAAAAACAACATGTGCATCGCTACCCATGAATATTTCATCCAACTACCATAGGGTGGTAAGGTTGTGTGTGTGTGTGTGTGTGTGTGTGTGTGTGTGTGTGTGTGTGCGCGTGCGTGCGTGCGTGTGTGTGTGTGTGTATGTGTGTGTGTGGGTGTGTGTGTGTGGGTGTGTGTGTGTGTGTGAGAGAGAGAGAGAGAGAGAGAGAGAGAGAGAGAAGGTTCTATCCAGAAGGAGTGTAGGGATTGGGTGGAGAACGGATGGGGGTACACGGGCGGCGGCGTAATTCTGTCGCACGTCGTGCCTTTGTTGCGTAAAGCTTCACAGCATGAATCATGGAAACAGCTTCATGCCAGTGCCCCATGTACGGGCACACGTGACTCGCATGGGCTAAAGAATCACAACCGTATAAAAGAAAACATCGTCTTTCATCAGTTTGTCTTCCTTCTGGCAGTCATAGAAATGCCCCATTAAACTATTCCACCATCTACCCCCTCCCTCTGGTCCTCCCCAAAATCACCTGCCTTCTCTTTATTTTCAGATGCCGCATCTTGCTCGTTAGCGTAGACTGATGAGTTAGGTATCATTTCCAGTGCTGTCTCTCTGTGTGAGTCTGGTTCAAGAAAAAAAAAAAAAGCTTAGACGGTGACATTTGTGTTCAAAATTGGGTCAAAACCTGATTAATAGTATGTAACATACAGTATATATATATATATATATATATATATATATATATATATATATATATATATATATATATATATATATATATATAAATCAATGAACGCGCCCCAAAAAAAGAAAAAACCGGCAGGCCACGTGCCACACGCACAGAACTCACACGCCCACACACCACAATATATAACACCGGTGGCGTGCCCAAATTGTATGTACACCATGAGGAGAGCGTTTTTAGCTTGAAACAAGCTTGTAGGTTTTAATCTCTTCATTTTAAAATCCTTTTTAAACTGGTATATATATATATATATATATATATATATATATATATATATATATATATATATATATATAACAATGGGCTTTTTCGGAAATTTTTGTTCATTGTTTCTTAAGGAAAGATGTGTATTTCAACAACTTAATGTTGGTAGCCATACAAGTAAAACAAGAGGCAGCTAGCTTTTGAGGGAGGAAGAATATGGCAGGATGAGGCTGACGGTGTTTTGACACCATGAACACTTCAAAATATCCGTCACTTTGTGAGATTTAATTGAACGTCATATAGGCATCAAAGTGCTGAAACTGCTGCATTAAAGATAACGGAGTAAACAGTAAAACTCATCCATCACGAAAATGATTACATAATGGAAACAAGCCTTAAATGGCTCTTTACCTCCCCAATTGTCCCAACCACCGTTTGCCTTTAACCAGTATGTAACGTTTAGTCGCCCATGTCAGTCATACAGGCAAGCGCCTTTCTTGCTTTTAAACAACAGGAAAAGGCAGTCACGGAAACCTTTTTACAACAGACACCCAAACCAAGTTGTACAGTTCACTGACATTCTAAAATAACAGACTGGCTAAATTTGCACAGACCGTCATACTGAGCCTGTAGTCTTTCCGGCTTTGCAAAATACGTATTATTTCAGTGAAGGCTGCTGTAAATAGAATGCCTTTTTTTTTTCGTGCAAAATGCATGTAGCTTCAGTGAAATTACTGTAAGCAGGATATTATTCTTGGTGCAAAACACATGTAGTTTTAGTGAAAATCGCTGTAAATAGGATGTTTTTCTTCGTGCAAAACACATGTAGTTTTAGTGAAAATCGCTGTAAATAGGATGTTTTTCTTCGTGCAAAACACATGTAGTTTTAGTGAAAATTACTGTATATAGGATATTATTCTTCGTGTAAAACACAAAATACATGTGGTTCCTGTGAAAATTACTGTAGATTGGATGGTTTTTTTTGTTCATGCAAAATACACGTGGTTTCAGTGAAGAGTGCTGTAGATAGGATGTTGTTTCTTCATGCAAAATACACGTGGTTTCAGTGAAGATTGCTGTAGATAGGATGTTGTTTCTTCATGCAAAATACACGTGGTTTCAGAGAAGATTGCTGTAGATAGGTTGTTTTTCTTCATGCAAAATACATGTGGTTTCAGTGAAGATTGCTGTAGATAGGATGTTTTTTCTTCATGCAAAAGACATGGGGTTTCAGTGAAGATTGCTGTAGATAGGATGTTTTTTCTTCATGCAAAATACATGTGGTTTCAGTGAAGATTGCTGTAGATACGATGTCATTCTTCATGCAAAATACATGCGGTTTTGGAGAAGGCTTCCGTAAACAATATTGTACGTCGTGCAAATACACGTAGTTTCAGTGACGGTTGCTGCAAATAGAACGTTTTTCTTTACGCAAATATACACAGTTTCAGTGAATTTGTAAATAGTTTCACACGTAGTTTCAGTGAAGGTTTGTAAAGAGAACGTTTTTCTTCGTGCAAAACACGGGTTTCAGCAATGGTTGCTGTACACGGAATTCGTATAATATCACATAGGCCTAATTTTGTGAAAAGACGTAAAATGAAAGTGCTGCTACTACTATTATTACTATTACTACTACTACTACTACTACTACTACTACTACTACTACTGCTGCTGCTGCTGCTGCTGCTGCTGTCAACAGAATGTTTTTCTTCGTGCTAAATACGAATAGTTTCAGGAAAGACTGCTGTAAATAGAATGCTTTTCTTTGTTCCAATCAGATTGCTAGTTGATCTTTGACGGGTGATGATTACTGCACAGTCCAGCCCCGTTATGTGACGCTTATGTTTGACGTTCTGTTCTTGTTCTGTACCTGACCTTTTTGAGAGTGAAAAATAATATAGAAAGAGAGGGGGTTAGTTACCGTCCAGGATACTGACAGAGTACAGGACAAGACACAATGCATTTCGTCCTCTTGGGTCTTCTTCAGGCGAAAACAATTAACATTTAGGGCAGTGAAAACGAAGAACGAGAAACCACTTATCTTCTCATGTTCGCCTCACGATTCACAGCTTTTGGAGAGTGATTTTTTGCATCAACTTCTTGAATTCTTCTTTCCCTCTGTGCAATACAGGCAAACCGGATCAGCTCATTACTCCCCGTATCGTTACTCCCCCGGCTCTTTACTCCCCCGGCTCGGGTTAGGGTTAGGGTTAGGGTTAGGATTAGGGTTAGGGTTAGGGTTAGGATTAGGGTTAGGGTTAGGATTAGGGTTAGGGTTAGGGTTAGGGTTAGGGTTAGGATTAGGGTTAGGGTTAGGGTTAGGGAGTAACGAGCCGGGGGAGTAACGAGCAGACGGCTGGATCTTCGCTGTCTGGCGGTTTAATGGATGGAGCATTGCTATGTTGATCCGAGGGTAATATGCTCAACATCCTCGTGAGACACCCCCAGGCTGCAGGAGATCTTCGCTTCGGATTCAACGTCAGTCTGCAAAGAGTCCAACCCACCCACCCCCAGCTCCTTTGAGATTTTGACGAACTGAGATCCCGTGTGAGCAAGCATGCTGTAAGCTGTGTTAAATCCCGTTCTTTCCTTCGTCAGAGAATTCAGCCACTGCATGCTGATGGGATGGAAGACCAGGAAGATGAAAGAAAAAAAATGAAAAAGAAAGAACGAAAGAAAGGAAGAGAGAAAAGACCCCCCTCCCCCCCCCCCCCCCCCCAAAAAAAAAAGACCTAAACGAGAAAAAAAAAACACCCCACAACGAACAACTCTACCCACCCCCGCCACCATTACCAACCCCCCCCCCCAAAAAAAAAAAAAAAAAAAAAGGAAATGCCTGCACGCACATCGATGTCGTGTTTTGCCATAATTCCCGAAGACGGAAAATGGCCACCTTTAATGGTTGGGATTAAAAGAACGTTAGTGTACGCAAAGATCTTACCCACTGATGGTGAACCCCGGAGATCAGGTTAACGAATGGGGAAAGGAAAGAAGGAAGGAAAAAGAAAAGGCCTGGGTCAACTAGCCAGGCTGTGGATCTAGCCATGTCTTGACTGAAAGTGAAAAGTGGGCGAGAGTTTTTCGGCTGGATGCTAATGGCTTAAAGTCTTTCAACACTGCCGCCTGCACCCACACTTCGCACGTGCAACGTAAAAGACCTTCCTGGGAAGAGGAAAGTACAGTGTGCAGTCGAGATGTAGGATAATGCTCAGAGGGGTGGCGCGTGCATGAGGTGAACTTTTGTCTGAAGATCAGAAAGAAAAATCATAATATGACCACGAGTTTCAATTATTATATGAATATCTAATCATCATCTACCTATGAAAGCACGAATGACTCTAAGCACATTGCACTATATAATAATTATTATAACAATAGATTAATGATATGTCCATTCTTCCCGGCTGGGAGATCGTGGATTCGATTCCCATCAGAGCCATTTATTTGTGGGGGTTTTCTGCCCCGACCGGCTTCTACCAAAGGTATAGTTTGCTTTGGGCTCCGCTGGGAGGACTGGGACCACACAGTCGAGTTTCATCCACTTAGTGGATGCATCATCTTCATCATCCTCATCCTCATCGATGAGCATAAAAAGTATGTCTCAAATTCTGTGGCCCTTCATGCTTTGCTCCCATGGTAGCCTCAGTTTCGACCGTTTCCCATCGTCTGTAACCTTGGTTTGATTCTGTTGGGGTCACCAGTATCGGCAAATTCATGGGGACTGTCGTTGGACAGACGTGGTATCGCGCTCGGGGGGGGGGGGGGGGGAAGCTCACTCACGTCGGCTCCACGACTAAGCAATTATTGTCGTCAGTTGGGGGCTTCGCAGGTGGTGTCTTGCGTCTGTTGGACCGGAATAGGCACCACTGAAGAGCACTGAACACTCGGCAGCAGTGCAGTGTCTCCTCTGGTGGGTTGCCACATGACGACTTGGCACTGGCTGCTCCCTGTTAATTGCCTGTGCTGGGGCTGGGGCTGTGGACGCGGAACCGGAATGAGCAGCGTGCTTGCAACTCCACTGAGGTGGTGCAGAAGATGGGACAACAACAACAAAAAGTTCTCTGAAACAGTTTTGATAATGCTGAATGTTGAACTACTTTAATTAAACTTTTTCGAAGTTGAAATTAAAAAAAAAATCAGCGAATATAATCACTGTGCATCAAATGAAGCCACAGGCAAAAAAAAATGCAGTTTCTTTTTGTACTGGACAAATTTCATCGTGTCTACATGTAATCGGGTCTGTATGTCACCCAGTCTGAATGTCACCGTGTCAATAGTCTAACCCTGACCCTGACCCTAACCACAAGCCAACTCTAAACCTAACCCCAACCAAATCCTGACTCAGGTCAAACCCCAACCCTAACCCAACACATAAACACAGTGACATAATGGAGACGGTGACATATAAGCACGGTGACAGATACATCCTTCATTACAATGTGACATAGCGACATGGTGACATAGAGACACGATAACACGAAACACGGTGATATACAGAGCTGACTCCCTTGCGACAAAATGTGTATTGACACATAAGGGTATTCCTCGGCGAATGGTAATGTGTAAGCTATAAGTCAGATTGGTTGCGCATAGGGACATGAAAGAGAGAGAGAGAGAGAGAGAGAGAGAGAGAGAGAGAGAGAGAGAGAGAGGAGGTAGGGGATACGTTAGAGGAGGGTGAGGGAGGACTTTCCTATCGGTAACATGGCAAGAACCTTGATGTCACCCTGTCTGTTTGTTAGTGTTTCTCCTTCCACTGTGTTTAAACATGCTCATCACAAAAATAAAATGTAGAGAAAATCTCTCTCTCTCTCTCTCTCTCTCTCTCTCTCTCTCTCTCTCTCTCTTAGTTACGGTTATATTCTTTTTAATCCTTTTATCTGTCTTCCCTTGAAGCATCTTTTCTCACCTCTCTGTATGTCCATTGAACACACACATTCTCTCTCTGTCTCTCTCTGTCTCTCTCTGTCTCTCTGTCTCTCTCTCTCTCTCTCTCTCTCTCTGTCTCCCATGGGGATGCTACTTTAAGGCTGTTATGAGCTGCATCCTGTAGTCTAATTTACCTCTGTTCAGGAGCAGTTATGTCCCTTGATATCTTAATGGAGTGTCCTGCGCGTGCCTGTACCCATCGTCAACACAGCGCAGGCCTCCAAGGGTGGTACAGGACTGCTCTAAAGGCAGGTGAAGACAGTACTTCTCTGGGTCCTCCCCAGCACCTTCGGGTGTTTCTTTTTCTTCTTTGCCTTAACTAGGTTGACCCTGGAGAAAGGTCCAGTGACGGTGAGGAAAGACCCACTGACCACAGGGAAAGTCCTGTTGACAGTGGGAAAGACTACAACTTTGGATTCTCTCTTGAGGGCACATAAGACCGTATGGCGAAAGCTTGGCTGTGTCTGGAGTGGCACCGTCTTCATCTGTCCGTGGGCAGGGGTGGTTGGGTCTGTGGGGTGTGCTCGGCAGCTGGAGGGTGGTGTTTTTCGCCGGTGGGCTCTGCAGTCATGAAATACGGGCTGATACACCCATGGGGATGCTACTTTAAGGCTGTTATGAGCTGCATCCTGTAGTCTAATTTACCTCTGTTCAGGAGCAGTTATGTCCCTTGATATCTTAATGGAGTGTCCTGCGCGTGCCTGTACCCATCGTCAACACAGCGCAGGCCTCCAAGGGTGGTACAGGACTGCTCTAAAGGCAGGTGAAGACAGTGCTTCTCTGGGTCCTCCCCAGCACCTTCGGGTGTTTCTTTTTCTTCCATTGAACACACACATTCTCTCTCTGTCTCTCTCTCTCTCTCTCTCTCTCTCTCTCTCTCTCTCTTCTCTCTCTCTCTGTCTCCCCTCTCTCTCTCTCTCTCTCTCTCTCTCTCTCTGATCATCAGAAATGGATTACTTTACCTTATCTGTCATATCCATTTTAGCCAATGTCCACACACACAGACATGAATACAAATAAGAATGCACCCATGCGAATGGGTAATTTATCAGAGATCGCTCCTAAAAGACACTGGCGCTTGGCCTGTGATAGAGATTGAGCATGTCAATATTTCACCGTTTCTATATGTCACCGGATCTACAAGTCTCTGGGTCTTTATGTCATTCCTACATGTCATAGCGTCGATTGTGTGTAACTTTAACCTAGCCCTTGGAGGCTGAGCATGTCTATCTGCCACCGTGTCTACATGCCACCAGATCTACGTCACAGGGTCTGTATGTCGCCGTTCCTACGTGTCATAGTGTGGACGTGTCTAACCTTATCAAACCGACCCTAAAACTAACCCAAATCCAACCCTAACCCTAATTCCCAGCACATAGACGCGGTGACATATATACCCGGTGACATTCAGAAACAATTTCCTATAAACACGGTGACATAGAGATAGGGTGACATATGCAACCTCATTACATGTGACATACCTTCAATGTGACTCATAGATAGGGTGACAAATAGACACGGTGACATACAGACATGGCGACATATCAAGCCCTCACTACACGTGACATAGCTGCAATGCGACTTATAGATATGGTGACATACAGACATGGTGACATACAGACATGTGACATTAGTACCCTCACTACATATGACATAGCTGCAATGTGACTAGTAGATAAGGTGACATATAGACACGTTGACATATAGACATGGTGACATATAAAGCCCTTACTACACGTGACATAGTTGCAATGTGACTTATAGATATGGTGACATATAGACATGGTGACATACAGACATGGTGACATTAGAATCCTCACTACACGTGACATAGCTTCAATGAGACTCACATATACAGTGACATACAGACACGGTGACATACAGACATGGTGACATTAGAATCCTCACTACACGTGACATAGTTTCAATGAGACTCACAGATACAGTGACATACAGATACAGTGACATACAGACACGGTGACATACAGACATGGTGACATTAGAACCCTCACTACACGTGACATAGCTTCAATGTGACCCACATATACAGTGACATACAGACACGGTTACATACAGAACTCACCCCTTGTGTACGAAAGGTGCAGCTGTTGTGAAAGGCAAGCAACGATGCCACGGAAGACGTACCCGCATATAAATATATAGGATAAGGACAAAAGGAAAGAGGAAGGAGAACATCAAAATGGGAAAGAAGACGAAAAAGAACACAAAAGGCAGAGAGAGTGGGTGAGGGAGAGGGCCGGGGGGAGAGGGGGGGGGGGGGGTGAGAAGAAAAGAGAAGAAGACAAAGAAGAGGGATATAAGAAGAGAAGGAGAAAAGAAAAAAAAAAGTTGCGGGCGTGGGGGTCGGGGTGGGGTGGAGAACAAAAGAAAAAAAGAAGGATGTAAGAAGAGAAGCAGGAGAAAAAGAAGAAGAAGAGAAGGAAAAGTTGGTGGCAACGAAGATGAAGATAGAAAGAGGAGTAAAAAGATGATGATGAATAGGAACATGACAAATGTAGGGATGATGAAGACATAGGAAAGCCACCTGTGCAACCGAGTGAGAATTCCTAACATTTCATGCATCAGGTAGAGAATGTTGCCTTTCATGATGTATGGGGTAAAATCATATATATACGTAGTGGTAGAACTACGTTTCTACAGAAGTGACGTGAAAGCACTGAAGAAGGCTTCGCAGAGGAGCCGAAATTATTTACAGTAATCGATCTATAGCTTCCTTAAAGTGGTCGAGTTTTCTTTGTTGTTCTTAATTAGTATATATATATATATATATATATATATATATATATATATATATATATATATATATATATATATAAAATAAATACTAAAACAAGTTGAACGTCTTTTCCCAGAGGGACAACTTTAATTTTCTAGCTTTCGCCACGAAGGCTTCTTCAGGAATTTGAAGAAGCCTTCGTGGCGAAAGCTAGAAAATTAAAGTTGTCCCTGTGGGAAAAGACGTTCAACTTGTTTTAGTATTTATTTTATTCAAATCTACCTGTTGACGTCGTTTTGTTGAGGCGCGGTGTGAGTTTTAGTGAGAATTTTACCTGTGAATATATATATATATATATATATATATATATATATATATATATATATATATATATATATATATATGTGTGTGTGTGTGTGTGTGTGTGTGTGTGTGTGTGTGTGTGTGTGTGTATAAGGGTGGTACGTAATTAGACACGATTTTTTTTTTACCCTCTAGCCTCAACTTTAACCTTGTTGTTAACATCGAGGTGGATTTTAAACGGAAAGAAACAAAATTGGAGAACAGCTTATTCAAACGTCGTCTTTGTTTTTTCCACATCAAAGTTAGTTGTTATACATCGGTGCACGAGACAGGTCTCGAGACTCTCCGAAATCTGTCAACTTCCTACCGATTGGTACCCGATGCAACCGCCTTTCACATGTGGGTCCAGCAAACAGATAACCAGCCAATAAACTTGGTGCAGATAGTGCGATGAAAGTACAGCAACGAAAACCGTAACCGTTCCTACACTTAGCCACGAAAAACATTGACTTCCCTTTCCACTCAGCCCCTCCCCTTCTCTGGTGAAAAAAAAAAAAAAAAAAAAAAAAATCCACTACCGGCATTACTCGGAGAGTCACAACCGCCCAGACTTTTAACGTCAATCAAAGGATTATCCCGGGCAGGTGTCGCGGGCTTATCAGGACTTTTGACTTCCTGTTACGCGTTGAAGCAGTCCCGCATAGAATACCACGGTAACTGTTGATTTGCTGGGCTACGTTGACAGCGAATACCACGGCGGACCCTGATTGGCCCAGTTACCGAGTGCCGGAGCGCGTGCGTGATGATCGCAGATCGTTTGTTTTGTCTGAGAGCGCCAGCTGGTTGACGCACGCCGGGGGGATCTGGAAGTATCCAGGAAAAGTCATGGTCCCTGGGATAATGCTAATGCATCAGGGTGCTGTCAGTTGACGTGTTGACACAGTCTTTGATTCCTGATCTCCGCTCGTCTGGCTTTGCTTTAGGTCGTGCCATGTCCGTGACTCTTGAAGAGTGTCAGAGAGTGTCGAAGCTGTGTGTTTATGCCGCGGAGCACTGCCGATCCGGAGCGAAGTGCCTCGACATCCCTGTTTTATTTGTCAACGAACATTTTCACCATGCTTCGCTGAAGGGAAAAGGCCAGGTCAAATCAAAGGCATGGGGAGTGGCGAATCGGCATCAGGGCATTGATGTGACCGTGGAAGGAGAAGCTTGATGCATATGCGTAAACAACGCGATGCAACATCTTGCGAAATACAACTTTGTTATCACAGCGTGCATGTGTATCACCACGCACAGTATGTTACGTTTGATTCCTTTAAACATTAGTGAAGAGTTCGAAGAGGGATTTGGTTTGAAACACTCCCCGTAAAGATGTGTGTTTTTTTGTGTGTGATCGCTACTGTTTAAGATTCTTGTGTTGAATGTTGTAAACACAGAGAGAGAAGGAGAGAGAGAGAGAGAGAGAGAGAGAGAGAGAGAGAGAGAGAGAGAGAGAGAGAGAGAGAGAGACAGACAGACAGACAGACAGACAGAGACAGACAGACAGACAGACAGACAGAGAGAGAGAGAGAGAGAGAGAGAGAGAGAGAGAGAGTGTACGAATACAAATACGAATCTTTTAATGAGGGTAAAGAGATCAGCTGAAAGCTTTTTACACTATGCCCGCAAAAGAAGGAGAGAGAGAGAGAGAGAGAGAGAGAGAGAGAAGAGAGAGAGAGAGAGAGAAGAGATTCAAGTCTAACGTTCCTCATCCAGTGGACAGAAAGAGAGTGAACATTAAGAAGGATGAGTATTTTGAGGAATGGGGAAATCAAGAAGAGGACTGGGCCCGATAAACAGACTGTGTCCATGCGGTGTAAAGAAGACTGGGCCCAATAAACAGACTGTGTGCATACGGTGTAAAGAAGACTGGGCCCGATAAACAGACTGTGTGCATACGGTATAAAGAAGACGCAACAGATCACACCACGTTCGTCCTTCGAGCTTCACGCTAATATGGCGTTCATCTCATCATCTTCTCTCGCAGTAAGGAGAGAGAGAGAGAGAGAGAGAGAGAGAGAGAGAGAGAGAGAGAGAGAGAGAAGAGAGACAGAGAGAGAGAGAGAGAGGGAGGGAGGGAGGAGAGAGAGAGAGAGAGAGAGAGAGAGAGAGAGAGAGAGAGAGAGAGAGAGAGAGAGAAAACATACAAAGATATAAATCGACAAACATAAAAAGAAAGCCTGTCCTCCTATGTTATTTTAAAACACATTTTTATTCAACAACGGAAACACCACTGAGTTTTACATTGAACAGACAGATCCAAGCACGACATAGAAAACATACATGCAAGAGAAATGAAAGATGACTCACGGGGTGAAAGAACAAGCTCTTCTACGCTCAAAGACCCAAAGACGAGTACCGAGTTGCTGCGAAGAATGACCATCAGAGTACTGGTGTCCACCTTTGTCCCCTGGTCCTCCGGACGATGGAATGCTTGACGGTAGACAGGGTCCTCGGTGGAATGGGAGAAGAAGGGGGGGGGGGGGTGGGGCAAGGAGGGGTGAGTGGGGATCAGTTCTGTATATCACCGTGTCTCTATGTCACCGCGTCTGTATGTCACCGTGTCTATATGTCATTGTGTTTATAAGTCACCGTGTCTGTGTGTCACCTTGTCTGCATTTTACTGTGTCTATATGTCATTGTGTCTATAAGTCACCGTGTCTGTATGTCACCGTGTCTATATGTCATTGTGTCTATAAGTCACCGTGTCTGTGTGTCAGCGTGTCACCATGTCGGTGTGTCACCGTGTCTGCATGTGACTGTGTCTATATGTCACCGTGTCTGTATGTCACTGTGCCTGTATCCCACCGTGTCTGTGTCACCGTGTCTACATGTCACTGTGTCTGTGTGTCGCCGTGTCTGCATGTCACTGTGTCTATATGTCGCTGTGTCTGTCTGTCACGGTGTCTATATGTCACCGTGTCTATGTGTCACTGTGTCTGTAGGTCAGCGTGTCTATGTGTCACCGTGTCTATATGTCACTGTGTCTATGTGTCACCGTGTCTATATGTCACGGTGTCTGTATGCTACCATGTCTATGTCAGCGTGTCTAAATGTCACCGTGTCTATATGTCACCGTGTCTATGTGTCAGTGTGTATGTTTGTCACTGTGTTTATGTGTCACCATGTTTGTATGTCACTATGTCTATGTGTCATCATGTCTACGCGTGACCGCATCTGTATGTCACTATGTCTATGTGTCACCGTGTCTGTATGTCACTATGTCCATGTGTCACCATGTCTGTATGTCACTGTGTCTGTATGTCACTGTGTCTGTATGTCACCGTGTCTGTATGTCACTGTGTATGTCACTATGTCCATGTGTCACCATGTCTGTATGTCACTGCGTCTGTACCTAACTATGTCTATGTGTCACCGTGTCTGTATGTCACTATGTCTATGTGTCAGCGCGTCTGTATGTCATTGTGTCTATGTGTTATCGTGTTTCTTAGTTCTCATATTTCCTTGTAACATTTCGGTTCAATGAAGGTTCTTTATATCATTATGCCTATACATCGCTGTCTATAGGCCAGTGCGTCTATGTGATAGGGTTGAGGTTCGATAACGGTTACAGTTAGGGTTCGGTTAGCGTTAGGGTGCGGTTAACGTTAGGATTAGATTTATTAGAATCACACACACACACACACACACACACACACACACACACACACACACACACACACACACACACACACACGGTAACAAAAAGACATGGTGACATTGACGCACGGAGACATTTAGGCTCAGTGACATTATAGATACGGTGACAAACAGACACGGTGACATATAGACCCAACGAGATATAGATACAGTGACATACAGACACAGTGATACACACACACACACACACGGAGACATTTAGACCCAGTGAAATATAGATATGCTGACATACACACAAGGTGACATACAGACACAGAGACTTATGGACCCAGCGTCATCTAGACCTGGTGACATGATTATATACACAGTGAATAACAGACACATTCGCCTTACAAGAATCTCCACAGTCCACACAGTCAGGGGCGACAGAACAGAGGTATTGAAGCCTGAGCACAATACTTTGAATCGTCAATACATGGGATCTTGGATATAGGTATGAGCCGCCCGCCTTCCACAGTATACCCTGGGGGAGAGTCTTGTGCAGGGAATCAAGGAAACATGCCCATGAGTCCGAAGACTTCCAGAAGAGGCTTTTGCCTGCCAGACTATGCATTCACTTGCTGCTTGACATGGTCATTCCTGTTATGTTGCTTCCATGAGATGCGGACAAAATGGTGGCAGCACTTAGAACCCTTTTGGGGGCCTGGTGGGATCAACGGGTGAGACGGGAAACTCTGCGTAGAAGGTCCGGGGGTCGACTCCCACGTGAGACTGTCAGGTAAGGAAGAGAGTTAATGTCTGTAGCCGACTCCAAAGCCCTCCCTGTTCTTCGGGCCAGTTTGAAATCGATGTACTGTGCTGGAAAGCATGCATGTTTCAAACACACGCGCGTGCGCGTGCGCGCGCGAACGGACCTGCAATAACACACACACACACACACACACACACACACACACACACACACACACACACACACACACACAGAGGTACGCATAACACACACACACACACACACACACACACACACACACACACACACACACACACACACACACACACACAGAGGCACGCATAACACACACACACACACACACACACACACACACACACACACACACACACACACACACACACACACACACAGAGGCACGCATAACACACACACACACACACACACACACACACACACACACACACACACACACACAAACACACAGAGGCACGCATAACACACACACACACACACACACACACACACACACACACACACACACACACACACACACACACACACACACAGGCACGCATAACACACACACACACACACACACACACACACACACACACACACACACACACACACACACACACACCTTGCACGCACGTTCAATATTATTCCACCGGTGAGAAAAGAGTAGGCCATCATGTGCTTATTGTATGATAGACACGAAAATAACACATGTGCACACTGGTGTCTTATTTAGACATCATCCTTGAAGATGGAATGTGGCAACCTTATGATGGGATTCGAGACGGTCGCATGCGCAATTATCTCATTAAAGTGAACTTCACAGCCGAGGAACACAAACACACACAGACACACACACACACACACACACACACACACACACACACACACACACACACGCACACACACACACACACACACACACACAGAGAGAGAGAGAGAGAGAGAGAGAGAGAGAGAGAGAGAGAGAGGCCTAATATGTACCTGTTTTCTCAGAAACAAAGCAATAGATTAATGTTTCTGTTCAATCACCTGTTCACCAATCTAACTAACAGTTAAAACGTTTGCAAAGTAACGTGTGTGTGTGTTGTTTTTTTTATGGTCGCCATGTTCCTAGGAAGGTGCATGATGGGAGTCTAGTTTTAGTAAGTATGGGTAAACGATTTAACGATTTAATTATGTTCGAAGTATGTTTGGTTGGTAGATGCGCTGTTTTATACCATTGAACTCTCTCTCACTCTGTCTGTCCGTCCGTCTGTCTGTCTGTCTGTCTGTCTGTCTGTCTCTCTTTCTCTTACACACACACACACACACACACACACAGCTTTGAGAAGATCCGTGCAGACGGCTGAATCAATGTTTAGCATCATGACTGACCTCCCCTCTGTCCGCATATTTGCATAGCGCATACCTACACTGACCGTTAAAGCCCCAGGAAGTAGATGACATTATTGACATCCCCCCCTCCCCTCCTCCCCGCCCCCCCCCCCCGGCCCCCCCCCCCCCCCCCCCCCCCCCCCCCCCGGAAATGCCATCATTCCATTATGCATTGAGGAAGTGATAGCCTTTCGCTCCATCCGCCATTCATCTGGCTGAGGAGAAACCGCCGTTTTCTTCCTTTCCTTTTTCTTTTTGTTTTGTTTGTCCTTTTAGCAGAAGACCACCACAACACCACCCCACCTTCACCACGAGACCCCAAACCCTGAAAAGGGGAAGCGGACTCTTTGCAACTGCCTGTATTCATCCGCTGTCAAACAACGCACCTTCCTCCGCTCTTTTCCGGAAGACACCGCACCTCCGGCGAAAACAAGAGAGAGCTTGAGGGCAGGGCTGGATAGAGAAGAGGTCTATCGCCGCCAACCCCTCCCATCCCCCCCTACCCCCCACCCCCACCCCACATCCACACACCGTCATCACTCCACCACCTCTCTTCCTTCTTTCCCCATTTCCCTGGTCACCACCGGTTCCCAACGATCCCAACCCCACATCTCCTCACACTCTTCCACCTCCTCCTCCACCTCTTCATCCACCCTTCCCCATCCCCCCTCCCCCCCCCCCCGCCCCCCACCAATCCCTCCCAGCCTCCCTACCCCTTCGCTCCGTTCTCCGCCATATTCGGTGATCGATGCTTGGCCAGGCGAGAAACACCTAAATATTTGTCAGCGCGCTGACAAGCTAATCGAAGCGACCGCGACCCCTCGCCCACTATCAACCAACGGAATCGATGAAACTCGAACCTCTCGGCCGGAAGCGGTGCGATCACGTGACTGGCGTTGATGTGTTTCCGCCATTAGCTAGCCGACAGAAGATGGCGGCCGTTATAGCCCGGGTGCATGATCGGGCCGTGGTAAACAGATACCGGGCCGCGTTTTCCGATGACAGTTGATTTCCGAGAGGGGGAGAGAGTCTAGGTCCTGTCCGGAGGGGGAAATAAATCTTGTATTCCCAATAGTCTGTTACAGTGAGGTTGGGGGTTGGGTGTGTGTGTTGGGATGGGGGAGGGAGGGGGGGGGAGAGGAGGGGAGCAGGGTGGTGAGTGGTGGATGGGGGAGGGGTGATTGTGGGGGGGGGGGGTAGTGGGGTGCTTTGGAGATGGGCAGCCAGAGACTTGCCTTGCATGCGTTATGATGGTCGGCTTTAAAGAAGAAAAAAAAATCCATGTTATGCATTTGGTTTCCGATGAACGATGATGATAGAGAGGTTAGGGTGGTGGACGAGGTGGGCCCGGCAAGGGTGGGGGGAGGGTGGGAGGGTAAGGGTATGTAAGGGGGACAGAAGCAGACGAGGAGAGGGTAGTGACAGGGGGGGGGGGGGGGGGCGTCAACCTTGCACCTTCTCGGTCTCTCCATGCTCTCCCTCTGCGCTCGTTGCAACGTAGAAAACCGTTTTGAAGTACTTTGCTTAAAGAGTGTAAAAACAAAAACAAACAAAAAAGCAAACGAAATCAAAACAAAACTAAAACAAAATACGAAGGAGATCCCACCCTCACCTTACCACCCCACCCCCCAACAAAAAATAAAAAAATAAAAAAAAATAAAAAAAAGACAAAGCGGAAATACGTCATCAGCAAATGTCAATGACAGTGCATGCATTATCACACACACACACACACACGCGCGCATACTCGCACGCACGCACACACACACACACACACACACACGCACACACACACACACACACACGCACGCACGCACGCACGCACGCACGCACGCACACACACACACACACACACACACACACACACACACACACACACACACACCCCGCATTAAAGTACATCCTTGCCAACAATACATCTGGAGGTCTTAGGCAGTGAACGCTGAGGTAAACTTTCCATTCCAGCAAGAAACCCGATCTTCCCGGGTGGTCAGCTTCATGCTAAAGCACCGCCAGCAAGCCGGATATGACGTTGGAGAACAGGCTCTAAACCCCTCAGGACAGGTCTTGAGTTCGCATTTCACCTCCTCCTAATTGATAATGACGTCAGCACTGCTACACCCCCCCCCCCCCCTCTCCCCTCCCCGATCATAACATCAAAAGAAGTTCATGTAGCCACAAGAAACATGAATTCATATTTGATTATTTGTTCAAACAAGGCAGCGCTACCTCCCCAAAAAGAGTAACGAAGTCTTTGCTGCAACGGTTCCTGCCTAATTCTCCTCAAATTTATTTTAGGTTTAGCAGAAAGAAAGCAAACACGAATTATGTCTCCCACTTGACTGATGCTGGGAGGGAGAAAAAGGAAAACTTCGGGTACGGACAGCTAGCAAGTCAAAGGAGAACTTTGCTAATTGCGAAGGCAACTGTGGGGGGTGTCAATATACTGGGGGAGCTCTTTACAGGGTGGGTGGAACGGCAACAGATTCTCTTGACTGAACATCAGGCCCACACCACCCACCTCGTTCTTCGTGAGATCACTTGGGCAAGCAGGCGGCCTCAAACAGACGTCTTCTTTCAAGTCGTCCAGGTCCTGTTTCTGGACCGTCTTGGTTTGTGCGAGCAGTTAGCGATACCCCTCGTCGGCCCCTCCACACAAACCCCGCTCTTTGTCTTACACCCAGCCGCCAGCCAGACCAGAAAGCGCCCTAACTGAGTAGTTCTTGATCTCATACAGAAGCTTTGAGAGACTGAGCTGTGTGCCTTTCTACGTTTTGGTCATTGTTCCGTCCCACACCGTAATCCCGCCTCCCCCCCCCCCCCCCCCCAGGCCTCCCGCCCCATATCTCCCTCCCAGCCCCCTTGGGTCAACACACCATACAGGGAGTTTGAGATTGTTACCGCCACAATGAGCGCGCCGAGTCCAGATTGTTAACGGCCACAATGAGTGACCAGGGTCCAGATTGGTAGTGTCCACACCGCCCTGACAAAGCTCGGGGGCAAGACTGGAAACACTTTCCACCTTACGCTACGCAAACAGCCGTGGACGGTTACACCGACTGGACAAACAAGCCCGCGGCGCTGACCAGCGGAGCGGGCGCAGGCCTGACCACGGTTCATTTGGTCAGCTGAAGTCTGTGTTAGCGGTGGTCAGTGGAGTCTGGTGGGTGCCAGTGCCATTGATCGGGATGCCTGGATGGGCTTGTTCTGCCCCGGTTGATGAAGATAACTGGTCCGCAGCCTGCAACACCTGTCGAAACGGCAGAAGACAGGAAGGCAGAGAGACAACTAACTAATGACGACATACAATAGACAAATATACAGCGTTCGAATTTTTTTCACAAAAAGAATTGTGGATACATTTACATAGTATATACAATAGACAAATATACAGTGCTCGAAATGATTTTCGGGGCAAGAATTGTGGAAACTTTTGTTGTTTAATATACGAATCTATTAGGGACAGATAGAAGGACTGCTGTGCATTTTTGAGTCCCAGTAGATATTTTGAATGAAGGATGCCATGCTAGTAGGATTAATGCACACAGTTCCTATCCCCCAAGGTATTTTGAATCAAGCCTGCCGTGTAGTATGCGTTCGTCCGTTCACACACCCGTTTTATTTGTGAGAGGCCCTGTTTTCCCATCTAACCTTCATAGATATGTATTGTTATGGGTTTACTTACAGCTAATGATGCAAGGTTCTTAACTCATCGGCACTTCTGACTTTATACTCCCAACAATGCTGGTCGTCAACGACCCACACAGTTCACATAAACCTTACCATGTTCCACTGTTTCTCTCTCTCATCCATTGCTGCGGGTACCGATGCCAGAGTCCTCGAGAGTATATACCTAATCCGACGATACGGGTCGCACGTGACCCGTACCATCAACAATCACCGCATGAATGGGCCATCGCCGCTGTCGGCGCGTGTTGTCTCATTTTCACGTCATCCCGAGCAGATAATTATGTTCCCATTACCTGTTTGATTAAAATAGAGTCACAGCATGCTGGGATATTTGTTCAATGACAAACGTGTTGAACTTGGTCCACAATACACAACCATATATTCTACTTGACAGCTATCTTCAATATACCCGCAGAATTTATATTTTCGCCATTGATTTTGTGTATCATTTTGTCATGTATCTCTGTTTCGATACACTCGTAAATTTTAAGTATATTTCCGCAATTAATGTAAAGTGTTTGTTTAGTACTTTTAGTGTACAGGAATTATGATTTGGTTCAATATTTTCCGTAAAATCGTATGTATGATTACTTTTCATTACTATCAAAGGCATTAATCATCTTCCCTGAAAAGCTTCCTCTCCTCTCTTCGTTTGAATGTCAGATCGATGGCCTAGGAGTTCCGTTATCGTCCGAGATGCCTTCACCTCCATCACAATTCGTCCTTTGGGTCCCTTTCATGCACTCATTATTTCTTTCCTCATGCTCAGTGTCTAAATTAAAACCAAAGTGTACATGCCATGCTGAGCAGTCACTAGGAATCTGTGATGAGGCGGCGTGACGCAACCAAATTGGGAAACCGTCTCCCAGAATTCACAGCGATTTCGGCTTTCTTGAAAACTAGACGAGCTTGGTCGGCGCAACATGGGCTGTTGAGCATGCAAAGGGCCGCAGCTTACCGACAGTGCGTGTTGACGGAGTCTCCCTCCCCATGTAGTGACTTGTTTGCTTGTCTTAATTTCAATGCCTGTGCCTATACTCAATGCATTGCTATATTTCATTACCGTTCTGTAGATTCTAACGTGTGGGGTATCTACGACCCGCATCATGGAAAGTGTATTGTCCGAGTGACGCAACTGGTTAATTCTTTCCCTTTCAACACACATACAGGAAAATCCGCGGACAGACAGTGAATTAAGTTTTTGGCAAAAACCCAAGCTTTCAATAGAAAACATTATACAGTTCAAGAGAAATAATAGCTTAATCATTTCTCTGGGTCGTGGGCGACCCAGAAAGCACTGGAAGGGTAATAACAATAGCAAACGCACGTGTTACCCGGACTTCGAGCAGTTGAGGCCCACAGAGAGTTTAGTTTTTATTGATGTCAGGGATTATCAGGTATTTCCTTTCGGTTGATTTAAACACCTAACATGTCAAACAAATTTGCTGAAGCTTTATACAGTTTAAATGATCCTTCTTCCGCCAAACAGGCACTGCAATGATTTGAGACATATCAAAAAAAAAAGCCGTTGAACAAAAGAATATTAGAGGAGGGCTGACTCTTTGATTTGAATTGTATAGCTTCGTTCATATGGAAATACTTTTCCCAGTTTTTTCTTCTTGTCTTTTCCTACCTTTTGCTACATTCCTTACCCTTCCCTGCTTCCCCCCCCCCCACCCCCCACCCCCCATCTTTCCCTAATTTTTCTAATCTTTCCTACTTCGTCCTTTCCTTGCTGATTTTTTTTAACCCTTACTCTTCCCAACTTTTTCCTCACACTTCCTACTCTTTCCTGCCTTTCCTGGCCCATCCTTACTTTTCCCCACATTCCCCCTTTTTTTCATTCTTACCTATCCCCGCTTTTCTTACCTGTCCTACTTTTCTTCCCTTCCTTATTTTCTTATACTTTTCCCTACTTTTTTTTTTTCGTTTCCCCACTTTTTCCTCTCTTTCCGTACCCTTTCTTACTTCCGTTATTGCTTCTTACATTTCCTTACTTAACCAATCTTCCCCTGCTTGTTCTTATTTTCCTTGCCTTTCCCTACTGTTTTTTTTTTTTTTTACCTTCCAGTACTTTTCATCACCCTTCTCTACTTTGTCCAATTTTCCCCACGTTTTTATATCTTTCCCAGTTTTGTTTTCTCCCACATTTCATACATTCTCATACTTTTCCTTCTTTTTTTTTTTATCTACCTTTCCGCACTTGTTTTCTTGCCCTTCTCTATGTTTTTTTCCTTTCTTTCCCTACCTTTTCTATGTTTTCCTACTTGTTCTTATCTTTCCTTACTTCAGTTTCATAAAGGTATGAACAACAAGGAAAAAGGAAAAGGGGGACAAAGGTATGGGAACAAGGAGGAATAGGGTTGGAGAAAGTTTGAACAACTAGCAATAGGTTGGAAAGTATGAAAACGTGTGCGGGGGGAGGAGGGAGGAGGCGGGGGGGTGGGGTGGGGGGGGGGGGGGGGGGGAGGGGGGGGGGGGGAGGATCAACTAAGAATTGGAAGGGAAAGTAGGATCGAGTTGGAAAAGGTAAATACAAATAAAAAATATGTGGGGAAAGGTAGAAGCAAGTAGGAACGAGAAAAGGGGAGGAACAAATGAACAAACATTCAGGTCAATGACCACGAAGAACGAGCAATCACTCATCTTCTCAAATTGAGCGCAAGATTGGCGCAATCTCTGTTGAACGTTATGAGAAGCAGGGAAAGGTGTAAATAAGTTCGAATTTGTTTGTACGTGTCCTTGGCGGTAACTAACCCCCTCTCTCTCTCTTTCTATTTTTTTTTAAAGTTCGAATAGTTAGGAAGAAGTTCGGAACAGTAGGAACAAAATGTAAGAACAGGTAGACTCTTGATTTTTGTACTCACAGTTCTTGTAGAACAGGAAGTACTTTACAATGGGAACGAAGAAATGCTGTGTGTGTGTGTGTGTGTGTGTGTGTGTGTGTGTGTGTGTGTGTGTGTGTGTTGTGTCTGTCTGTCTGTCTGTGTGTGTGTGTGTGTGTGTGTGTGTGTGTGTGTGTGTGTGTGTGTGTGTGTGTGTGTGTGTGTGTCCGTCTCGTGGTCAAAATGTGTTCCACTCGCTCCAGACAAAACTTCTGGATCGATCTTTCTGAAAATTTGTAGGTGTGTTCATTATGGGTCACATGTTATGCCCGATGTTTTTATTTTAACGTTACAGCCGTTACAAACGGCTATAACGGCCCCTAACGGTTTTTTCTCCTTTTTGCAATGTCTCAGAAAGTACTTGGCCGATCTTTCTGAAAATTTGTAGGCATGTTCATTATGGGTCATGGATGATGCCCGATGTTTTGTTTTAACCATTATAGCCGTTGCTAGCAGCTATAACGGCCCCCAAACGGTTTTTCTTCCGTTACTGACGGCTACAACGGCCCCAAACGGTTTTTCTTCTTGATGGAATATCTCCGAAAGTGCTTGGCCGGTCTTTCTGAAAATTTGTAGGTATGTTCATTATGGGTCACAGATGGTGGCCGATGTTTTGCTTTACCAGAATAGCCGTTACTAACGGTTGTAATGGCCCCCAAATGTTTTTTTTTCTCCTTTATGGAATATCTCACGCGTATTCAAGATAAACTGGGAGTACGTTTATATCCTTTGCATCTTTTTTGTTTGTTTGTTTGTTTTTTTGTTCTGTTGTTGAGATTATTGATTTGAAATCAAGTCTTTGACCCAAACAGACCTTTGATCCGGCCAAAGGGAATGGGTCAGTGCACTCGCCACGTGCTTGGACCTCCTAACGTTAAGCCCACCGGCAGGCGAACAACAGCTTTACTACGGAACCAGCCGGGTCGATAGCCGTGCAGGTGTGAGTTAAGTGAGGAGGGATGGGAGGAGAGGGGGGGGGGGGGGTGGGGGAAGTGAACGGTGATGGCGGTGCAGTCGTCACTCCGGGGCGCTGCCAGAGATACGGGCAGGTCAGGACTGGGTGCCGCCTTCCAGCAATCACTGTTGATGCCGGCAAAAGATGGCTAGTGTCGGCCACCCTGCAGGTGTGCATGCAGGAGATGTGTGTGTGTGTGTCGGTGACGGGGGGGGGGGGGGGGGGGGGGGGGGGGGGAGGGGGGGGGATGAGTCACAACAACAAGTGACGTTGCCATTGTCGATGACGATCGGTTTTGTTCGTTTGGTTGTTGGTTGGTTGGGTTTTGACCGTTTTCATTGAATTCATCAATCTCGTTGGTTTTTATTGCACCGCCCCCCCCCCCTCTCTCTCTCCTCGCCCTACACTTCCCTTTCCCTCTCCTTATCCCGAACCTGTGCACACACACACACAGAGACACACATATACGCGCGCGCGCGCGCGCACACACACACACACACACACACACACACACACACACACACACACACACACACACACACACACACACCACACACATCTACCCCTCTCATCTATCACACACACACACACACACACACACACACACACACACACACACACACACATCTACCCCTCTCATCTCTCTCTCTCTCTCTCTCTCACACACACACACACACACACACACACACACACACACACACACAACACGCACGAATAGATAAGCGTGTGTTGTGCGTGTGTGCGTGCGTGCGTGCGTGCGCGCGTGCGCGCAATAATACCACAGGAAAGCTGCATGCACAATGCAATCAGATAATGTGAAAGAACCCACAACAGTTAAAGGGTAGTGATGCCTGGTTAAACAATAAAATGCAGACAAATCTACTTAAAAGTGAAAACAAAAGCACCATGGCAGAAAACAAAAACAACAACAGTGAAGAGCCTAAATTTCACTCGAACAAAAATTTGCTGTGTGACAATTGAAGAGCACTATACAACACCACAATGGTTTTTAGTTCACGGTCAAACAGAACTGGCTGCTACACTACAGCAATCAGGGGGCTGATAGCGTCTGTTCCAACGCGATAATTAAGCTATGCTCAGCCTACACGAGCATTGGTCGTAGCAAGTCACGTCTTTTCCTGCAATCCCACTGTCGTGACCGATATAGATCATTTCTAAAGTGTTCAGCCGATGTCAAACGGGGATATGTTCATAATATTGTCATCTTTAGCTAAACGGTTTTGTCATGCGCTTAGAGAAATCAATACATTAAGCGTTGGATAACTTTTTATTTTCAAAACGGACGCCAGACTTCATGCTTGGAAAGGAAAATATGATTAGCAAAGAAGCAAAAACAAAACAAAACAAAACAAACACAACAAAAAAAAAAACAGCCCCCCCCCCCTCCACCGCACCCCCACCCCAAAGAAAGACAAGACAAACCTGAATATCAAGTTCACGAATCAGTCCCTTTATTCATGTCTGCCTTGCAACATATCTCATATTCATCTGAAAATATTCATTTCAGCACGCCCTTTGAAACCACCGATACGTTCTCAACGGGTCAAATGTTCACACAAACTGACAAGTCACAACCAGTCTCGGACAGACCAACAACAATAGATTCCCCATCACGTCATTCATTCTCCGCTTCACGCCATGTACGCTAGAAATCAAACACGGCCAGGGAACTACCATTCTCACACCACCTGGGACCACCGCGACCATCTTGAGGAACACGTTCACACGAGAAATCACGACATTAGGAACTCTCCAGTCTTTGAGGAAGGAAAACGGCCGGGGAACCGCCGGAAGCCTGTACCGGATGTCGGTAGGTGGGTTAAATTTGCTCTGCCCTTTCGTCCTGAGGGGGTAGACAATGGCGCCTGGCCCGTTTCGAGGACTGCTTATGCAGGTAGTGTATTGACGACGATAGAGTTTTAATGAGATGTTTTGTGGGACGAGTGTGTTGTGTGTGTGTGTGTGTGTGTGTGTGTGTGCTTGCTGGTGGGCAAGAGAGAGAGAGAGAGAGAGAGAGAGAGAGAGAGAGAGAGAGAGAGAGAGAGAGAAATAATGCAGGTATCGGGAAGTGAAGAGAAAGAGAGAGGGAGAGAGAAAAGGGTGGGGGATGGATGGGGGAGGGAGAGAGAGAGAGGGAGAGAGGGGGGAGGTCACTATATGAACGTGGGCTGTCTCTACGTCATATACCCGGCCAAGGTTCTTTTCATGAAGTTCTCCTCACCTTACCCCATAACTCCTGTCCCGTTCCTCTCCCCACCCTTTCCTTCCCACCCTTCCGCTCAGCCCCAGCGCACACACACACACACAGGCTCAAGTTCTTGTTTTCCTGTCTGTGGACTTTTGGTGTTATTCAATCGGGCTGCTTATTGTATTGTTATGTATTTTCATTACTCATATTTATTTTGTTCCAGATACTTTCTAATTCACTGACGACTTGTGTTCAAACGCAGTTGGATTGCAGAGCATTTTCCGGTTTTTTTTTGTTTTTTTATGGTTTGTTTGTTTGGTTGTTTGTTTTCGCTTCTTGACTAGCTTAGACCATTTAAAAATATTTATACCTCTAAAAGAAACCAAAAACTTACATCAGGTGAGACATCTATGAAAAAAGCTTCTTTTTTTTTTATTGAAGCTGCTGCAGAGTGTTTCGTCTGAAATAAACTTCCAAGCACACGATAAGAATCTGTTTTATAGTGACTGACGCATCGCACTGAATGCACCACAGGGCTTCTTCATAGTTTGAATGATACGGGTGGGTGTAAAAGAAGTCCTTCGTGTCCTCGGTACAAAACGTTTTCCTCTTGACGGCTACCAGTGGCATAGGGCAAAAAACTCTTTAAGGTTTGGGCCAGTTTGAAAGAGTTTGTTATCTGTTTGCAATATTCCTCAGACCCAGGCTCAGACTGTCAGAAATTGTCACGAGAACCCTTAAGAGTCTGTGGGCGGCACGGCATGGTATTATGAGAAATCATCAGGAATGGGTAGACCATGATCCCTCTTGGCCCATACAGGGAGCCCTTGTTGTCTCTCACATTCATGCAATCATGAACATGTGTGCAATATGCATTTTGTAAGTCGTCATGGACTAGCCTTTCACTTCGAGCGTAGGTCTGGCAAGTTTGGGTTTGGCACATGTTTTGGTAGCTGTTCTGTTAGCTTCAGTCAGCAGCAGTTTCTATCTGGAGCAGCTGTCTAGAAAATGAGTTTCATCTTCGACCGCACCACATGTTCCAGTCCTTTGGCCAGATGCCGTTGATACGAGCAGCTTTCAGATCGGTGTGAAAGATAGCGGATCTGTTCAACCCTTTATTTGTTGCATTTGTGACAAGTTGATCAACTACCGTGTTGCTCCGAATGCCGACATGACCAGGAACGTAAGCAAAAACCATTTGTAAACCATTAGATTTCAGAGAGTTGAATAGTACTCTACAAAAGCGACATTCAACTATAGTACAATCCCACTACACCGACAAAAATCTCTTTCTCTCTCTCTCTCTCTCTCTCTCTCTCTCTCTCTCTCTCTCTTTATGGTGTGTGTGTGTGTGTGTTGTGTGTGTGTGTGTGTGGTGTGTGTGTGGTGGTGGGTCTGAGGAGAGAGAGAGAGAGAGAGAGAGAGAGAGAGAGAGAGAGAGAGAGAGAGAGAGAGAGGAGAGAGAGATTAGGTGTAAGTGTTCTTGGCATCCTTTATGAATAACACGCAAACGCACTATAGATTACTGCAAAGAAAATGAGGGCTTAGGGCTGAAGGATTATCATTTCCAACGTCATATTCGCATTCATGTTAAAGGGCGAATAGTCAGTGCGTTATACCATGCTACTCGCCAACCCACCATCTACGCAATCTTCCCCTCCACCCTACACCTCACCACCCTCCCCCCTCGCCCACATATATACACATGTACACACACACACACACACACACACACACACACACACTTTTACACACTCAGAAACTGAACGAGCAAGTAATCGTGTATCAAAATTGTCTATTCGTAGCAAAAATTGGGTTGTCACTGTGGTAGAAAATCCCAGTGGCGACAGTCGCTGCACTGGTATGTCGCTATTAGTGGAACATCGCTTAAGCGGGGCATCGCTTATAGTGTGCTAACTCTGCTGGAAGTTGCTCTACTGGAAGTGAACCCTCACCGTTGAAACAAAGTCAGCAGCTGAGGATGCTTGAGGTTACGGCCAACAATGTCCTCCACAGTAAAGAGGGAGTCCGAGAGAAGGAGGAAGTCTTTATGTTTTGATTTAGAGCTAATCTGAAATGCCAGGACCAATGCTGTGAACACTCGTGAAAACAAAGCGTTCATAGAACCATATATTGACATGGATGTGGATGGTTAGGCGTTAAGAGCGTACCGAGTGAGTGTGGATTTGCTGTTACTGACGTTGCTTGTCATCGCTGTAGGTGCAATGCCTCGAGTGAAAAGGAATGACATGCTGCTAATGTAATCTAGTTGAGGAGGATAAATGCATTTTATTTTGCTGTCTTGTTTCTCCTCCCCCCCCCCCCCTTCTCTCCCTGTATCTGTGCGCGCGCGCGTCCGCGTGCTTGTATGCGTTACGTGCGTGCGTCGTGCACGTGTGCGTGTGTCCTCATAGCAAAATCACATGTTACTATGTGTTGTTTTGTGTTGGTTGTGTTGGTTGTTTGTGTTGTGTTGTGTTGTGTTGTGTTGTGTTGTGTTGGGGTTGTGTTGTTGTGTTGTGTTGTGTTGTGTTGTGGTTGTGTTGTTTTGTGTTGTGTTGTGTTGTGTTGTGTTGTGTTGTGTTGTTGTTTGTGTTGTGTTGTGTTGTGTTGTGTTGTTGTGTTGTGTTGTGTTGTGTTGTGTTGTGTTGTGTTGTGTTGTGTTGTGTTGTGTTGTGTTGTGTTGGTGTGTTGTGTTGTGTTGTGTTGTGTTGTGTTGTGTTGTGTTGTGTTGTGTTGTGTGTGTTGTGTTGTGTTGTGTTGTGTTGTGTTGTGTTGTGTTGTGTTGTGTTGTGTTGTGTTGTGTTGTGTTTGTGTTGTGTTGTGTTGTGTTGTGTTGTGGTGTTTGTGTTGTGTTGTGTTGTGTTGTGTGTGTTGTGTTGTGTTGTGTGTGTGTGTTGTGTTGTGTTGTGTTGTGGTTGTGTTGTGTTGTGTTGTGTGTGGTGGGGTTGTGTTGTGTTGTGTTGTGTTTTGATTGTAGCTGTTGTGTTGTGTTGATGGTTGTGTTGTGTTGGTTTGTTTGTAGTTTGTGTTGTGTTAGTTTGTGTTGTGTTTGTGCGTTGTGTGTGTTGTGGTGTGTTTGTTGTGTTGTGTTTGTGTTGTGTTGTGTTTGTCTGTGTTGTGTTGTGTTTGTTTGTGTTGTGTTGTGTTCTCGTTGTTGTGTTGTTTGTGTTGTATTGTAGTTGTGTTGTGTTGTTTGTGTTGTGTTTGTGTTGTTGTGTGGTGTTGTGTTGTGTTGTGTTGTGTTGTGTTGTGTTGTGTTGTGTTGTGTTGTGTTGGTGTTTGTTGTTTGTGTGTGTGTTGTGTTGTGTTGTGTTGTTGAAGTGTGATGTGTGTTGTGGTTGTGATATGTGTGTGGTGGTGGTTGGGTTGGTTGGTTGTGTTGTGTTGTGTGTGTTGTGTTGTGTTGTGTTTGTTGGCTTGTGTTGTGTTGTGTTGTGTGTTGTTTGTGATTGTGTGTGTGTTGTGTTGTTGGTTGTGTTGTGTGTGTGGTTGTGTTGTGTTGTGTTGTGTTGTGTTGTGTTGTTGTTTGTGTTGTGTGTGTTGCGTGTTGTGGGTTGGTGTGGGTTGTGTGTTGTGTTGTGTTGTGTTGTGTTGTTGTGTTGTTGCTGGTCTGCTCGTGGGTGTGTGTGGTGTGGTGGGTGGGTGGTGTGTTGTGGTGTGTGTGGGTGGTGGGTGTGGTGTGGTGTGGTTGGTGGTGTGCGTGTGGTGTGGTGTGGTGTTGTGTTGTGTTTGTGTTGGTGTTTGGTGTTGGTGTGTGTGTGTGTGTGTGTGTGTGTGTGAGCGCGCCTCTGTGTGTGTGCATGCGTGCGTGCGTGCGTGCGTGTGTGTGTGTGTGTGTGTGTGTGTGTGTGTGTGTGTGTGGTGTGTGTGTGTGTGTTTGCGCGCACGCGTGCGAATCTGATCCAGTTATGCTAGCCAGCGGGAATCATTTGTGCCAGTGATGTAGGCGACGGAAGGTTGGCTTTTCACACTTGTATCACACAGGCTCTGTCAGCACTGAATTAAACCCGAGCGGATGACGCTGGGAAAAAATAGAATCATGAGATACTTCCAGTCGGTGGTACTCTTTCTTTCTTTTTTTGTAAATGAATGAATTTCACGTCACGCGGTTTTTCAGCCTTCATAAACAAGTTCTCGTTAGGATTTTGGTTCGTTGAGAAAATATGAAAACGTTCGGCAAAAGTAGGAAAGAAAAGGTATGAGAAAGTAGAAACACGTCGGGGAAAATGGGAAATAAAAGGTATGAGAAAGTAGAAAACACATCGGGAAAAGTGGGAACGAAAAGGTATGACATAGAAAAAAGACGTCAGGAAAGTGGGAAAGAAAAGGTGTGAGAAAGGATAAGGCAGGTCAGAATATGCAAAGAAGATGGATAAATTAGGGCAAAGAAGGCCTACATATGTGGAAAGCAGGGAAATGTGGAGACAAATGGCAACAGGTTAAAAAAAAAAGGAAGGGGGGGGGGGCAAGATGGGAAACGGGTTGGAAAAGGTAAAGAAAAGGTACGATAAAGACAGGGCAAGGGGACAAATGTTTTTAGCGGAAAATACCAAAATAATGCAATAAAAATAGGCAGGGAAAATGTAAGGACATTTTAGGGGATAGCAGATCAAGGTCAGGAGAAGCTTGAGAAAAGGTGAATAAAGACAAAATTATGAAAAAGGAAGAGTCAGGAGATGGGGGGGGGTGGGGGTGGGGGGACACGAAAAACATCATGAAAAGCGAAGATATTAGTGGAAGATCAGACAAATACGAAAACTAGGGAGGAGGGGGAGGAGGGGGGGGGGGGGGGAAGGAACAAAATTGAAATTAAAAAAAAACACAAAGTAAGGTGGGGGGGGGGGGGGGGGGGGTAGGAAAAGATAGTGAAAAGTAACGGAGAGCAGGAGAAGAAAAACTGGGCAGAAGTACAACTGACTCAACGCACTTTCCATCTACAAACAGGTGGCAGGGTAAATGGGCATAAGATGGAAGGTAGAGAAAAGAGGGTGGGAGTATGAAGCAGAGGTGGTGTGTGTGTGTGTGTTGTGTGTGTGTGTGTGTGTGTGTGTGTGTGTGTGTTGTGTGTGTTGTGAGTACAACCTTGAGTTAATCTGACAATAAATTGGTTTCAGTCAGTCAGTGTGTGTGTGAGTACAACACTAGTTAATCTGAGAGTAAATGGTTTCAGTCAGTCAGTCGTCAGTTAGTGTGTGTGTGTGTGAGTGAGTGAGTGAGTGAGTGGTGAGTGAGTGAGTGTGTGTGTGTGTGTGTGTGTGGTGTGTGTGTGTGTGTGTGTGTGTGTGTAACCTGGCCAAGTCAGAAGCCTAGCAGAGTATCTAACTTTAGATTAGAAAATGTTAATCTCTTGTACTTCTGTTATATGCTTGTGTATATATTATGTATACATTATAAGCAGAGTTGACGCTATATTTCTTCTCAGTCGCGTGCGAAGAAAAGCAAATGCGTGACATCTTATTCCCAAAGAGAAGGGTGCATGTGTGCGCCAATCCGTGAATGAATGCAGATCTACCATCGGTGTCTG
>CM031612.1:62458003-62464434 GCA_018398815.1 Conus ventricosus
CAATTCTTGTTAGGAGGGCATATGCAATACTAAAAGTTAGATGGGATAAAAACAAAAAAAAAAAATTGGGGTGAGCGTTTTTTTTTTACCTTGAAACCCAAAGGCGTTTTGGGTTTTTTAGAAGGTGGGGTGAAAAAAAAACGAGAAACAAACCTTTTAACGAATACAAGTACCTTGAAAGTTGTCGTTTCTACAAAAAATTTTTGAAAAAGTTTGGGGAATATTACTGAAAAGATGTTGATGGGCTTTGATAATCTTTCGACTGTTGACAAAATGATTCCATTTTTAAAAAGTGGTGCTTTTTTACTAAAACTTGGCGAAAAAAAAAACTACCTATGCTTGATTAGGGTCATGCCTTGAAGGCGCAAAACAAGTTTCAAAGATCAAACCAATGAGACATGACGGTGAGGGGGGGTGTGGTTTTAAACTTTTTTTGTGCAAAAAGGGAAAAGTATAATGAAACTCTTTGTTGTGGGAGGCAACCTGGGTGAAGTTAGCCTTGCTGATGTCTATAAATGCCGTTCTGCTGTGAACGCCTTATTTTCGTGGCAAGAGGACTGCAGAAAATTACCCTTGCTGATGCTACTATAAAAAACCCGTTCATGCGGTGAACCCCTATTTTTAGTAGCAAGAGGGTCGGTAAAATCCGCCTTGCTTTTAAATACCCGTTCAGCGGGGAACCCCTATTTTATAGTAGCAAGAGGGCTGCGGTAAAACCTTTTTTGCTATAAAAAAACCGTTCATGGGTGAACGCCTATTTTAGTAGCAAGGGGGGCTCGGACTCCCTGTATTGCTTTTTGGCGGACCCAAAGGGAGGTAACTCCTGCGCACCCCCCCCCCCGCACGCCGTCTCCCCCCCCCCACCCCACGCACGCACATTTAAAAGTCACCTAAGTCATTCACAAGTCATCCTAAAGTCTTCACAGTCATCCTCAAGTCATTTCAATTTTCCTAAGTCTTTCACAAGTTCCTTAAGTTTTCCCAAAAGTTCTTACAAAGTCACCCTCAAGTCATTCACAAGTCATCCCAAGTTATTCCAGTCACCCAAGTCATTTAAAAATTTCTTATTAAGTCTCTTAAGTCCCCCAAGTCCCCTAATTTTCCCCAAAGTTACCTTTAAGTCATGCTAAGTCACCCTCAAAGTACAACCAATTTTTATTTAAGTTCTTATAATTAAAAAAAAAAATAAAAGTTTGTTTTTTTTTAAAATAGTGATTCTGAATAGTACACACCGCCTAAAAAAAAGCGTCATGTTGGGATGTCTTGCTCAGCGTTCCAGCATAGTTTTAAGGAAGGTTTTACACCCGAGCACCGCATTGATTACAATTTGGGTCTATGGAATGTCTTTTATAGACTCTATGTCTTTATTTATTGATTTATCATTTTTAATACGCCATGACTATTTTTAAAAAAATTTTAAAAAATTTTATTCCTTATAAATGGATCAAAATGATGTTTTGTTATTGGGGGTTTTTTGGCGTGCGTGTTTTTTCTGTTTTTAAGGGTTCGGGTTTTTTTAAAACTTCTTTCGTTTCTTTTGCCATTTTTAATTTTTATACCCATAATAACTCCCCCCAACAGCAGCAAGGGCGCCAAAAATGGAAACATTTTTAAGTTTCAATTTTCCCATGAAGATTTTGGGGCCCCTTTGGGAACACATGGATTTTTTATAGCGGGCATTGATCAACTTTTCTGGCGTTGGGGGTGTTATTTTTTTCATAATGCGTAACATTTTTTTTTTTTGTCTGTTCCCTCTGCTAATTTTTTTCCTGCTTCAACAGCCCGGGATTTTTAATGGTCCCACCGGGTTTCATTTTTCTGTGTTTTTTTTTGGCTTGGTTACTTTCTCCCCCTATTCGTGTTTTCGGTTCTGCTGATTTTCCAGGTCGTTCATTTTAAAGGGGAAAATAAAATTATATGTTTAAAAAGTTTTTAAACCCATGTTTAATGGCGAAAAACAATTTTCCCAAATCTATGTAAAAATCACACCCTAGAGCTCAATGACTTTGTTAAAACGGGATCTGCGTAAATCAACGAAAGATCTTGTTCAAATAAAGGGGGGCAAATTTATGACTAGTTTATGTACAAACAAGAACCGTTGCCCCCAACTTTTCCCCTTTCTAGACCCCAGCGCGCTTATACCTGTTATGTACTTTTATAATGTCTTGCGGCGACATCGTTGAATCTGTTCTATCTGAATTCAGTTCCGGGGAAATGTTTTTGTTTTTCCACTGCTGCCAAAGAATACAACCTCTCCCTTTTTGGGGTAAAGCTTGGGCATCAGCTTTTGGGATTCATAAATTTAGGGAAAGGGTTTGGCTGCCCTTTTAGCTGTATAGTCATCGTGTTCTTTTTTTTTATATTAATTATAATTTTTTTATTTTTTAAAATGAGCACCCAAAAAAAATTTGCTAACTTGTTACCATTTGCGTTATTGGGGTTAAGGTAGGATACCAAAGCTTTGGGGAAAAAGCTTTTTTAAAAAAAAACCGGGAGATCTTGCAAAAGCTTTTGGGGTTAGCAAAGCTGATTGCTATTTTGCAGCTTCATTTGCCGAAAGTTTTTGTTAAGCAAGGGAAAAAAATTTTCCAGAGAATATAAATATGTAAAAAAAAATACATTTATAAAAAAATGGTTACTCGCAATAATGATAGGCGGCGCTGTGGGGAATGCGCTTGTTTTGGGGAGTAATTTTGCATTTAGTAAATGGGGGGATGGCGAGAGAAAAGACATAACAAAGCTTGGGGGAAATAGCGGCTGCACAAGGGCCTATGAAAGGGAGAGACTTGAGCAGTTAGATTTTATTAAGACACTGAAAAACAGGGGGCACTTACATATTTAAAATGTTGATCAAACAATAAAACAAATTTTTTCTAGAACAGGCAAACCGGGGCCAACATTGCCCCACCAAAAATTCAGGACTTTTATCAAAAATCAGAAAAACAAAGATGCAAGAAAACGCGTTTATTGCTTGGTAGACTGTTTGTGTATTTTTTTTTGCACATAATATTGGGTGAAAAAAAAATGAACAAAATCTATTATTCGCCAAAAAGGGTATTGGAAGGGTATCACAGCAAACAAAAGCTAACCAAACGGCAGGTGTCATGAAAAACAGCGAAGGAAGGTTATTAAACAAGCAATCTGGCAAATTTATTTACCGCCCCCGGGGCGAATACAGAGACCCATTTGTCAATACAATCCAAAAAGACCCATCAAAAGGGCCTTCTATATTTACCCCCTTGATGGATTAGACGAAAGATTTAGTACGCACTCAAGTCATTGACTAGCTTCAAGGGACAAAAATAGAACCATTAACACAAAAAAGGCTTCGCTGTTCTGTTTCCATACACTGATATACCCGCGAGGCCCCCTAACTTTCCCTCCAGATTAAGTCGATGGGAAAAAAATTTAAAAGGCCCAAATGAATCAATTTTTGTTAAAACACAGGTTCTATTGAAGAGGCATTCCCGGGAGTTCAAGATCACAGGCTTTTGTTGAAAACTTTAACAAACAGTTATTGAAAGACTTTTTTTCCCACCCGTATCACAGAGGCTGATTGACAATTCTCGCAACCCCGAATGGGTTAGAAGCGCCCTAGTTTTGCGCGCAAGAATAAAAAGAATTTTTAAAGGGGTAAAGCCAGTAAAAACAATCAAAGAAAAACAAAAAAATGTTTTCTGAAGGAGAGTCTTTACCGGCAAACTATTTCCCTTTTGGTTTAAAAAATAAGGTACCCTTTTTTACCGGGGGAGCGAAGGGGGCCTTTGCATCAGGGGAAACCCATCCAATTGGAGTATTGACCATTGAAAAAAAAAGAAATTTTAAAAATGAAACCCCCCGTGTTTATTTACGAGAAACTGACACAAAAAAAACAACCAGCCCTCAAAGATCTTTTGTGAAGGAAGAACGCAGATATTCCCCAGGGCACAGTTCCGCTTTAATTAATTTTCGGTTTTTTCCCCTGCCCCAAATTTCATAGGGAAAAATTGGTTAACAAACACCCGTTTTGTGTTTGTTCTATCTAATGATTTTTTTGTTACAACTGTTGTGTTGATCTTGTAGATTAGATGTAGTTTTTCGTTTTCTGTGAAAAGTCTTATTGCCAAACAAAGTTTTTTTGTAGTTGTCTTTTGATATGTTTGATGCACAACGCTGCGGATATTCCCCTTTTCTTTTAATGATTTTCTCCCGGCTCAATACTGACTTTTTGACCTTTAAAAACCCAAAAAATCCTGATCACCTTTCCCGATAAATTTCCTTTCTTTCCTAAAACCTTCTTGTTTTAATTGAATGCAAAGGCGAACTTTAGGATAATCAGAGGGGTCGTACCACCCGCATGCCCCTTTTGCTACTTTAATTCCTGTCTTTTTTGATGCTTCATAGGGAAAACTATAAAAAAACTATCTGTATCTGTGAAAATTTACTTGGACTCGGGATAGAGGGCTTAAAGTAGTCCATAAAGAAATTTAACATCAAAAGCTTTGATAATTCTAAAAAAGAAACCCAAAAAAAAACGGGGTTGTCCAATTTGACTTTCTTTTTTTTAATCATTATGCCAAAAAGCTGATCATGAAAAATTTTTGAAGTCCCGATAATAGGTTTTGAAGTCAGCTTAATTGCTTCGTTCTCTTGGTGATAATTGACATCTTTACGTGTGCGGGGTTTCCATAGTCTTTTTCCCAAACAATGTTGTTATAGCTTTAAAAAATCTTTTTCTGAAACATCTGTGGATTTAGTTCTAAGATCGTGTTCTTCATGGTAGGTTTCAGAACTGTTTTTTGATCAAAAGCAATTTTAAAATGAACAGCTGTCAAATTCAAAACCCTGTTTAAATAAAATTGTAGAAGCGTAATGACAGACTATTTTTTTTTCCCCGAAGATTAGGCACAAGTTTGGCGGCTCTCTTGGATCCATCTTTAGACTTTTGCTGCTTTAAAGGTAGTCTTATGCAGGGGCATGGGGTTCTGAGGATATTTTAAATAACTGAATGAAACCACGCTGTTGATCAGGCGTTAAACTGCTAACCACTTTAATGCCTTTTGAATATTTTTCGGATCACCGCCCGGTACATTTTAAAAATTTCGTTTAAGGAAGTGTTGCGCCTTGCCCAAACCCCCAGATTGTTTGCATCTAAATAATAGTAGTTAGACCTTTTCTCGGATCATAGTCGTCCAAATTTTGTTGTTTGCTTTACAGTAATGGCGACGCCATACTAAATTTCCCCCAGCATCCCTTTTTTAATCATCTGAATCATTGGTGGGCAGACAATAAATCAATCTGTATTCCTTAAACTTTAAGAAAACGTCCCAACTCATCCCGGGGGCAGAAAGTAAATGCGCGGGATCCAGGCTATAATGTTTCATGCAGGTCTTTTCTATAGTTTTCAAGACGTCTGCCAACAAACATACATCTGCCATTAAATAGGAGTCATGATAGTCTCCATCGTTTTACACTCTAACTTCTGCCACGCATCTTGAGCATGCTGGTAATCAGAATCACTGATGTCCTTTCCTCTGAGACTAGAAAAGAACGCGCCTTTAGGAGGAAGTGTGTCTTCATCAAACCTTTCCCAACTGTTCATGTACTCATAAGGGTAAACGCCCTTTCTAACAAGAGTTGAGTCAAAATATTCTTCTGTTATTGGGCAGGACTTTAAGGACATAGCCAGTGACTCTAATGAACCCATCATGTGCTGCATAGAGTCATAAAAAAACATGTTATTTAAAGTGAAACACATGTACTTTTCTGATGACTGTGCAATGCATGCTACCCTGAAGGCATCGTCCACTGCTTTCATTTAAGGTGGGAGTCGTAACCTCGCAAGTTATGAAAGAATACAGGCAGCTTCCATGTCTTTGGATCAAACTTTAGTTGAAGATTGCATTTGTTATGCGCCGCTCCTCTGAACTTTCGCTAATGTGATCATGGTCTCTTACTGTGGGGTTTACACTCTTGGGCGTTAGCTCTAAACCGCAAATCCAACAGTGAGTGGCTGAGGCATACTGTTGTTGGGCTTCAGGCGTCATCATGATTTCAGATAAATTCAGATTATTAGAACAATCATTACGCACTTGCTGCATGCGCTGTAAAAATCTCTAGCGCATTTGGGCCTCTATATAATTCTGGCTCTGAATGAACGCCATCTGACCTAACAATAATGAAGGCAAATGAACAAATTGATGATTACTCATTAAGACTGTTTTTCGAAGTTTTTGTGGCGCTGGCCCTTCATAAGGAACAATGAGTGATTCGAAGTCTGCGTAAACAACATATGGAGAATGTTGCAGCCGTTTCCAGTTTCTTAAAACTAACTTTAGATCCGGGCGGGGGCGTAGTTAGTTCTGTATTACAGTCAACTGGGCCGATACAATGTTTCTTATGTTCGCTTGCGGCTTGAAAGATGGCATTCCTTGTTTTAAACATTTCATTTG
>CM031612.1:62464534-62469534 GCA_018398815.1 Conus ventricosus
CCGCCGGGGCCCACTCACACACCCACACACAACCACACACACACATGCACACACGCTCTCACACACACGCATGCACACACGCACGCACTCAGGATGACCGAGATTCGAACTGTGAACTAGGGTTTTTGTCGAGATTCCAAGAGTGCAGTGTCCACTGAATCAGCTTTCCACACCAGTCTACTTTCAAGTCAAAGTTCAATGAAATGCGTAACACTATCCTATTCTCGAAATGACAGTCACACTCTCAGCAGTCTGGTCGCTTACATTCCAATACGTTTGATGTACACACGGCATGACAGGTGATATGCGTTTACGTAACACCCCCCCCCCCCCCCCAACCCCCATCCACCCATCCGTCTCTCCTCCTCCTGCTTCCTTCTCCTTTTTCTCATGCCCCCCCCCCCCCCCCCCCCCCCTCCCCCCGCTCCCCCCATCTCTCTTTCGACACCCCTTCCACCGTCAAGAAAAAGCAAAGTCCAACGGTATCATTATATTGACAAATTTGTTTTGATGTTGGCTAAAAGAAAACAACCAAAAGAAAAGAAATCAGAACAAAACAAAAAAAACAAAGTCGGTCAGCGCTTAGAGTGGGATTGGCGTTGCTGACAAGTGTCCAAATTGCAGTTGAAAACAGGTCGTACAACCAAAAGAGAGAGAGAGAGAGAGAGAGAGAGAGAGAGAGAGAGAAGTCGTCACGTGGGATATGACTTGTACATTGAACACCAAGGAGCGCATCAATGCCGGAGTGTGGTTAGATCATTAAGTGGAAGAGTCCTGGAGTTACTCATAAACAGGTAAGAGCCAATGCAGCGGGAAAGAGGAGATACGGGAAGGTTTGAGAGGGTGTGATGGTGAAGGGAATCAAGATGTAAGAAGGCAGCGACACACAACAAAAGATGAAGAAAGGCCTTAAAAAGCACAAACAGAACTGGGAAAGGCAGACAAAGAATAGAAAACACGGATCAGAGAGGTCAAACCAACAAACCAACAAACAAATAATCTAACTAACTAACTAACTAACTTACCAACTAACTAACTGATTGACTCACTTACTCATTAACTAGCTAACTGACTAATTAAGTAAGTAACTAACTAACGGACTGTCTGGCTGACTGACGGACAAAACTAACAAAGTAGCTGTCTAACTGACTGACTGACTAACTAACTAACTAACTAACTAACTAACTAACTAACTAACTAACTAACTAACTAACTAACTAAACTAACTGACTGACTGACTGACTGACTGACTGACTGACTGACTGACTGACGACTGACTGACTGACTGACTGACTAACTAACTAACCAACCAAACCAACCAACCAACCAACCAACCAACCAACCAACCACCAACCAACCAACCAACAACCAACCAACCAACCAACCAACCAACCAACCAACCAACCAACCAACCAAACCAACAAACTAACTAACTAACTAACTAACTAACTAACTAACTAACTAACTAACTAACTAACTAACTAACTAACTAACCAACTAACTAACTAACTGGGAGACGTGAACAGGAAAAGAAAAACCAGTTTTGTGCACACAAAAAGAGAGGGGGGGGGGGGGGGGGGAGGGGGCGAGGCAAAACACAAACCAAACCAAACCAAAACAAAACACACAAACAAACAAACGAACAAATAACAAATCCGAAAACAAAATAAAGAATAATAACGAAGGAACGATTTGTGAACACGTAAACAAGGGGAAAAGCAGAGGACAAAAAAAAAAAGTTGAAAAAAAAATCCAGTGTGAAAGGTCAGGGAAGAAAAACGAGAAAAGAAAACCACCGAGAAACAGCTTCAAAAAATAGAGACACAAAAAGAAAAAAGTGGAACACAAACAACAAAGAAGAAAATAGGGGCAACAATGCAGAAAATTGGAAGGGAGAAAAAAAAAGAAAGAAAAAAGAACGAGAAAAGGTGACAAAAACACGGAATATGGAGGGTAAAAAGTGACAATAAAGAAAAAAACCAATGCAAGTTGAACAAAATACATGGGGTTGGGAAAGAAGAAAGGAGAGAAGAGAGAGAGAGAGAGAGAGAAGAGAGAAGAGAGAGAGAGAGAAGAGAGAAGAGAAGAAGAAGAGAAGAAAAGAAGAAGAAAAAAAGAAAAAGAAGTAAGATTAAGAAAAAGAAGACATTATCAACGAAAGAAAATAGGACAGTATACACAAAAAAACATGAAATTAAAAAAAGAATTGAAACGAAAAAAAAAAAAGTACAAGAACAAAATACGTTTGGGAGAAGGAGAGAGAGAGAGAAAGAGAGAGAGAGAGGGGAGAGGGGGAGAGAGGGGGGCGAGAGGGGGAAGCAAAGAAAAACAGAGGGGTTGGGGGTGAGAGGGGGGGGATATGGGAAACATAAATAACATTAATGAACAAAACGGGAAAAAAAGGAAAAGTCACGAAAGCAAGCAAGGAAAAAAAGGAAAAAAGGGAAAGGAAAATTGATAATCGCCCTTAGAACACGTTAAATGTCTGCCATTAAATTTTACCACGCAGCGCAGTGGCTGCGCTGGGGGTTGCCTTCCGGCTGGGGTTCACAGGGGGTTTCCGGGGAAATATTTGTACATGACAGGGCGCACTGGGGTTATGGGACTCTATAAAAGGGGGCGCAGAAAAATGAAGTAGCAAGGGGGAAAAATAAGAAAAAAATATTAACAATAGATAATAAAAAAAAAATAAATGAAATAAATAAACAAAAGGAAAATTGAAAAAAAAAACGGGAAAAAAAAGTAGGGAGGGGGGGGGACGGGGACGGGGGGGGGGGGACGGGGAAAAAAACCAGTAAGCATTAGGCGACTCGATAATTTTTTTTTTACGCTTCCCCACTTATCAGTCCCCCGTCTTTTTCACAGCATTATACTCTTGTCAAACAACTTTAAATCATTTTGATGTTGCATATTTCCCTCCCAAACTTTACAACTGCACGCATTTAACAGCACGGATGTCCTTCGGCTCCCGGAAAAAAAAACACCCCCTAAACAACCCTTCGCTGCACGAATAATGAGTCGTCTCAACATGGCGCTATCCAGTCCTCCCCCCCCCCCCCCCCCCCCCCCCACACACACACCTTTCTTCTCTCCACGAAGAAGTATAAGAGAACATGCACCCAAACAATAAACAAGGAAAAAGACCCGACAGAACAATGTGTAAACGATACCGCCAGGGTGTCACGCGCGTCCCACACGTGACACTGCCAAAACCCAGGCGCTAAAACACAGTCATAAAATAGAAGTGGGCGAGGAGGAGGAGGAGGAGGGGAGGAGCGAGGGGTAAGGTGGGGGTGGGGTGGGGAGGCGGATGGGAGTGGGGATGGGGAAGGTGAGCACGTACTGGCCGCGCACAAGAGCACCGGAACGCCAGTGCCAAGCAGAGCAAAGGGGAGAGAAGAGCAATAACAACAATAATGACAGAGTTAAAGGGCACACGCAGAGATGAAGACAAGAGGATACCCTCCCCTTTCTCTCTCTGTCTCTGTCTCTCTCTCTCTCTCTCCTCTCTCTCTCTCTCTGTGTGTCTCTCTCTCGCTATCTCTGTCTGTCTGTCTCTCTCTCTCTCTCTGTCTCTCTCTCTCTCTCTCATCTCTCTCTCTCTCTCTCTCTCTCTCTCTCTCTCTCTCTCTGTTTACCAGGCCCTCCGCTGTGACCTGCACGTGCAGAAGAGACAGTGCTTGTGTGCCGAAGACGGGCGCGAGGACCAAGGCCGTCCACACTTCGGGTCACGTGACAACCGCGACTGGCGCGCGGGGGGCAGCACGTGCACCGCACGCGCCCAAACTGGGCAGTGGAGAGTGCTGAGACGGGAGGACCGAAGGAGGTGGACTGTTCGTTCGGGCGCGGTGACAGTAGTAATGGAGGGAAGAGATAACGATGTTATTGCTTCCTTGTTTCCTCTCGTGAGCTGGGACGAAAGATCCGGTGGACGGCTAGGAAGGGGTATCCCCGTACCCTCCCCCCCCCCCCCCCCCCCATCCTAGCTGCGTGACTGAGTGATGCTGATCAAAATAAGAACTTCCAGCTAAAAGTCCCTCAGACTCCGTGGCGTGGTGGGTTGGGTCGGTCAATGGTAGACTACTGAGTTCGCAGTCACGCATTGTGAGTTCGAATCTTAACATTATTAAAAAAAAAAATAAAAAAAATTCGTTTTTGCTTCGCTAGTTAATGTGTTGTCTTTCTGATGGTATCGGTGTAGTGTGAGGTAGGTTCCACCTCCACCCCCTGCCCACCACCCCACCCCCCCCCCCCCCCCCCACACACTCTTGTGGGATGGTTTTTATCTATCAAACCGTTGCCGTATTACTTCTGGTGGTTCCGTCTGGACGTTTAAATCGCAGTGAATACCCGGACCTCTTTCAGTACAAGAAGCTCGCCCGACCTCTGAAAGTTCTGTGGTGTAAATTTCTACTTTTTTTTTTTCTTGCGCTTCCTTTGACTCTGTCTTTTGTATTGCGCGCGCGCGCGCGCGCGCGCGCGCGTGTGTGTGTGTGTGTATGTGTGTGTGTGGTGTGTGTGTGTGTGTGTGTGTTGTTTTGTGCGTGCGTGCGTGCGTGCGTGGTGTGTGTGTGTGTGGTGTGTGTGTGTGTGTGTGTGTGTGCGTGTGCGTGCGTGCGTGCGTATATGCGTGTGTGTGTGTGTGTGTGGGGTGTGTGTGTGTGTGTGTGTGTGTGTGTGTGTGTCTGTGTGTGTGAGTGCGTGCGGCGCGCGCGTGCGTGCGTGCGTGTGTGTGTTGGGGTGTGTGTGTGTGTGGTGTGTGTGTGTGTGTGTGTGTGTGTGTGTGTGTGTTGTGTGTGGTGTGTGTGTGTGTGTGTGTGTGTGTGTGTGTGTGTGTGTGCGTGCGTGCGTGCGTATATGCGTGTGTTTTGTGTGTGTGTGTGTGTGTGTTGTGTGTGTGTGTGTGTGTGTGTGTGTGTTTTGTCTGTGTGTGTAGTGCGTGCGCGCGCGCGTGCGTGCGTGCGTGCGTTTGTGTGTGTTGTGTGTGTGTGTGGTGTGTG
>CM031612.1:62474534-62477034 GCA_018398815.1 Conus ventricosus
AGAGTTAACGGTTGGAATCAATATGTTTGCCTTGTGCTGGAGCTCTTTGAGCTTGTCTGTATTTGTTTTTTCTCTCCCCGCCTACACAGACCTCCCTCTCTTTTCTCATACAGAATGGACAAAATAAAGTCAAACTTTTTTTTTCCTTTCTTTTCCTTTTTTTTTCTGTTTTCAAAATATTTTGACGGGGATTGGAGGTGGAGCTGTTCTGTAACATGTGAAACTGTTTCAGGCATTGATCTTATTATGAAAATGTCTAAGGTCAGTTCTGCATCAGGCCCTAATAAGTAGAAAAATAATAGACTGCTAAAATCATAGAAATAAACGCTAGAGTATGTTGTTCTCTCTCTCTCTCTCTCTCTCTCTCTCTCTCTCTCTCTCTCTCTCTCTCTCTCTCTCTCTCTCAGATTTGGGTATTCTACTGTCTTTCATTTCCCACAGTCTAAAGCGGTATTTCACATTTTCAAAACTGTAAGTATATACAATAGATACTTTCCCAACTCCCCATAAATTGTTGGTATGGTATATTCTAGCTTACTGTTGGGATTTTTTTTTTACATACGTATGTACCCTTTCAGCTTCTTTCAGAGGGACGGTTAAAGATGGCTGGATCTGTACTTCAAATAACTTGAAGAAATGTTTGACGTCGGGCTTTCGCAGCGTCCACACAGCTTGCATAATATCTAACACTATTTTCTGCGCTTTTAGCGTCACACTCTTTAGAGACGAATTACAATAGAATAGTTTTTGAAGTGAATGTAAACCCAAGGGAAGTGTATTAGTTGACCAGTTCAAGTCGTTGCCCCTGCATGCACCATTTTTCATTGGCAGCAAGGTGAGCTCTAGCAGTATGATATTTGTAGGTTCACTTTGATACCTGGCCTTGTTGATGCTCTTTCTAGAACTGTAAACTGATTTTTTGCACCCAGCATGACCAGCTCAGCGAGATTCTTTCCCTAGGAACATTATTTTGAACGGGCCAAGTAAAAATCTGAAGCATTTAACATCCGTATGACCAGATAGATTCAATGGCCTCTGGGGGAAAAAATGAAGCAAGACTATTAGAAACTACGGCCTATAATGTTACTAGTACTAATGCATTCAGCGATCCCTATAAGCTCTAGCCCGCTGGTATGCAGCGGTAACTATAGGTTTCTTTGAGTTTGCTGTCTTTGTACTATGGGTTCTAGTGCGTGCATGGTGCGCATGGGGACGGGTGGGAATATGGGTGGAGAGACGGGTGTGTGGTTATGACGGGTTGGGAGGGGGGAGATGGGAGTATGCGTGAGGTGGGACGAGTGACGGAACTGGAGGTGTGTGTGTGTGCGTGTGCGCGTGTGCGTGCGTGCGTACATGCGTGTGCGCGCGCGCGCCCGCGCGTGTGTGTGTAAATATGATGTGATAAAATGGTGTGTAATGTTAAATAATGATGCTTTCCTAGAATGGGAGGTCATAGCTATGTTTAGCACATTTCATATTAATTTGCATTTTATTTCATTGTTTCATCTGAATGTCCTCTACCCCATGAAATGGCCCACCTTTGTTTTAAGGATTAGTGCACTTACACACATTAATGCTTCCTCTCTCTCTCTCTCTCTCTCTCTCTCTCTCTCTCTCTCTCTCTCTCTCTCTCTCTCCTCTCTCTCCGATTCATTTTGCATTCAGTATTTCAACTTTTCTGTCCAAAATACGACATATGAGTGAGAAAGCATTGCAACGATACTGAGAAGTGTCTGAAATTGTTTTGACCTTCTTATTTTTCCTTATTGCATACATGTGTTCGAACTTGACAATATGCATGCATGCATGATACATAATCATAACACTTTGCTCCATATAGATACCGTAGCAAGCGTTTTGAATGACTACAGCTATCATTACATCTATATTACTATATGCAGTGTAGCATTTTACATACTGATCATAGTGCGTTCTATATATATGAGTAGCACAGTCGTAGCACCTTCAACACGAACATAAAGTTGGCCGCAGCTTCATCGACTTCAAGAAAGCCTTTGGCAATATCTGGCATGAACATTTGTGACTGATGACAGGTGTTACGGAGCTTTAGCTTTGACAACAACGCCATGAAAGTTGTAGCCGTAGTTCACAAAGATGCTAATAGTGCAGTTCTCATATGCAAACAATTGACCCTGAAGGCTCTACGGGCAAAGTTGGAAATGTACAAGGCTGTCCTGTCTGTCTCATGCAGTTCAACATTAACCTGGATAACCTAATACAGGAACCAAAATATCTATTGGATTGCAGCCTCTTTGGAATCCCTGTTTTGTTGACAACATCGATTTACTGGAACGCAAACTGCAGAGTCTCATATTATCTTCATTTGTTTGTTGTTGCTGTTGTTGTTGTTGTTGTTGTTGATGCTGTTTAATTTCAAAATGAGATATCAAAGGATGGAATTTTTGTGAAAATGTTATAGCTTGGTATGAAGAGAAGCTATAATCACACGGGTTATGACAGTTTCAGCTAAGTGCTGTCA
>CM031612.1:62482034-62489534 GCA_018398815.1 Conus ventricosus
GAACACCACCGAAGTAGACTCAGCAGCAGTGCAGTGCCTGTTCTAATGGGTTTCCTCTTGACGACGTGACATTGACTGCTCCCTGTGGATTGGGGGTGCCGGGCTGTGGCAGAACAAACCAGACTGTGGCTGTGGATTGGGGGTGCCGGGCTCTGGAAGGACAAACCAGACTGTGGCTGTGAATTGGGGTGCCGGGGCTGTGGCAGAACAAACCAGACTGTGGCTGTGGATTGGGGTGCCGGGGCTCTGGAAGGACAAACCAGACTGTGGCTGTGGATTGGGGTGCCGGGGCTCTGGAAGGACAAACCAGGCTGTGGCTGTGATTGGGGGTGCCGGGGCTCTGGCAGAACAAACCAGACTGTGGCTGTGGATTGGGGGTGCGAGGCTGTGGCAGGACAAACCAGACTGTGGCTGTGGATTGGGGTGCCGGGGCTCTGGCAAAACAAACCAGACTGTGGCTGTGGATGGCGGTGCCGGCTCTGGCAGAACAAACCAGACTGTGGCTGTGGCTTGGGGTGCCGGGGCTGTGGCAAGACAAACCAGAACTGTGGCTGTGGATTGGGGTGCGGGGCTGTGGCAGGACAAACCAGACTGTGCTGTGGATTGGCGTGCCGGCTCTGCAGAACAAACCAGACTGTGGCTGTGGATTGGGGTGCCGGCTCTGAAGGACAAACCAGACTGTGGCTGTGAATTGGGGGTGCCGGGGCTGTGACAGGACAAACCAGACTGTGGCTGTGAATTGGGGGTGCCGGGGCTGTGGCAGACAAACCAGACTGTGGCTGTGAATTGGGGGTGCCGGGCTGTGGCAGGACAAACCAGACTGTGGCTGTGAATTGGGGTGCCGGGGCTGTGGCAGGACAAACCAGACTGTGGCTGTGAATTGGGGGTGCCTGGGCTGTGACAGGACAAACCAGACTGTGGCTGTGGATTGGGGGTGCCGGGGCTGTGGCAGGACAAACCAGACTGTGGCTGTGGATTGGGGGTGCCGGGGCTGTGGCAGGACAAACCAGACTGTGGCTGTGGATGGGACCCGGAACGAGCGGCGTGTGTGCAGTGCCACTGAAGTGGTATGGAAGATGAAACAGAAAAATATATCTGTTTAATTGTACATAATTCTTCAGAAGATAACTCTTCTCGTCTCTTGAAAATGACCGGTTTGCATTTGGAAATTATCATTTCTTTTACATCCGTTCCATCCATCTTTTTCTTTCTTTCTTTCTTTCTTTCTTTCTTTCTTTCTTTCCTTTCTGCATCATTTTGTTTGTTTGTTCGTTTTTCGTTTTTTTTTCCCTTTCTGTCCTCTCTTTTCTGGTTCTCCCTTGCTCTCTTACTGCCCTTCTCTCTCTCTTTGTGTGTTGTGTGTGTGTGTGTGTGTGTGTGTGTGTGTGTGTGTGTGTGTGTGCGTGCGTGCGTGCGTGCGTGCGTGCGTGCGTACGTGCGTGCGTGCGTGCGTGCATGCGTGTGTGTGTGTGTGTGTGTGTGTGTGTGTGGTGTGTGTGTGTGTGTGTGTTGTCGCGGTCTCTTTGTTTCTGGCCCTGCGTCTATCTGTCATTGTCTGTTTGCCCCTGTTCGTCTTTTTCAGTTGTTTGTGTGTGTGTGTGTGTGTGTGTGTGTGTGTGTGTGTGTGTGTGTGTGTGTGTGTGTGTGTGTGTGTGTCTCTCTCTTTCTTTGTCGCTGTCTCTCTGTCTGGCTGCCTCTCAAGCTATCTCCTCTTTTGTCTCTCTTTTCTCTCTCTCTCTCTCTCCCCTCTCCTCTCTCTCTCTCTCTCTCTCTCCTCTCCTCCGTAAGGCCGGCCGAGAAGCAATAGGAAGGGGTAAAATGGTGGTGTGTGTGCGTCAGTGTGTGTGTGTGTGTGTGTGTGTGTGTCTGTGTGTGTCTGTGTCTGTGTGTGGTATAAGTAGGGGATCGCAAAGGGAGAGGTTTGCGGTTGGAGCTGGGATCATATCTCTCGATTTCGGCTCGGTAAGTGTACCTTGTGTGTGTGTTAGCCAGCATGAAATAGAAACTGTGTTGTACTCACAGTCCCTGGCTCGGTAAGTGTACCTTGTGTGTGTGTGTTAGCCAGCATGAAATAGAAACTGTGTTGTACTCACAGTCCCTGGCTCGGTAAGTGTACCTTGTGTGTGTGTTAGCCAGCATGAAATAGAAACTGTGTTGTACTCACAGTCCCTGGCTCGGTAAGTGTACCTTGTTGTGTGTTAGCCAGCATGAAATAGAAACTGTGTTGTACTCACAGTCCCTGGCTCGGTAAGTGTACCTTGTCTGTGTGTTAGCCAGCATGAAATAGAAACTGTGTTGTACTCACAGTCCCTGGCTCGGTAAGTGTACCTTGTCTGTGTGTGTAGCCAGCATGAAATAGAAACTGTGTTGTACTCACAGTCCCTGGCTCGGTAAGTGTACCTTGTGTGTGTGTGTTAGCCAGCATGAAATAGAAACTGTGTTGTACTCACAGTCCCTGGCTCGGTAATGTACCTTGTGTGTGGTGTTAGCCAGCATGAAATAGAAACTGGTGGGGGAAGACAGGATCAATCTTGGTGTCAATAAGTATGGGTATGGGAGAATGGAGAGTGGGTTAGAGGATTCTTAAGCAGCAGGGTTGCCGTGGCAACAGTCCCAGAGGCGAAGGCGATTGTGATGTCAATGTTAGTGGTAGTATCAATACAAGCAATAGCATTACTGAATGATACTGCTAACAACGATAGTGAAGGTTAAGGTAACGAAAGCATGATACAGAAACATATTTAGAAAATACATTTTTATAATAATCAAATAAATAAATAAAGGAAACATTTAAAAAATTTAATAAATAAATAAATAAATAAAAAATGAAATATATTAAAAAAAAAAAAAATAAAATAAAAATCAAAAATAAAAAAATAATTAAAAAAAATTAATAATAATAAAAAATAAAAAAAAATAAATAAAAATTAAAATAAAAAAAAAATAAAAAAAAAAAAAAAAATAATAAGATAATAAATGCATAAATCAGATAGCTATAAATTATGTGTGAGGTGAATAGTGGGAGATAAGGTAGTATGTGTGTGTGTTGTGGAGGATATTGTGGGCTGAGATTGAAGTGGTGGGTTGGTACATGTTACTTTAAGGTGTTGATGCTATGAGGGTGGAGGGAAGAAGGGGATGGGTTTACGTACTAACTGGGGGAGGGGGAGGGGAGGGGCAACATATTCACACCTATACACAAAATCTCTCTCTCTCTCTCTCTATTCCCCCCCCCCCCACCCCTCTCCCTTCACGACCAACGATAAAGGAGATAGCATTCTATTCATTATGTGTGTGTGTATGTGTGTGAGTGAGTGTGAGTGTGTGTGTGTGTGTGTGTGTGTGTGTGTGTGTGTGTGTGTGTTCCATGTGTAATATCAGCCTTATTCATTGGTTGCCCCCACCTCCACCCCCAACAACCGCCATACCCACCAACATCCCTACACACATCATTTCTAGGGTAGGAGGGGGGGGGGGGGGGGTAAGTCGATTGATGTAGCCTTCTTCCTTGCGCTGAACCCTGAGCGATCTGATGCGATCAAAGCTAAGTGAATTCTCGTTGTTTTATTCGTTTATACTTCACCTGACGAAGACCTAAGAGGTCGAAACGCGTTGTGTTTTGTCTTGTGACTCGTTTGTCCACGTTCTCTGGGCGGTTCGCTAACATTTATTTAAGATTGGTCTGATGAATGTTAAAGGATTAAACGATCTGAAATCTCTCTCTCTTCTCTCTCTCTTTCTCTCTCCTCTCCTCTCTCTCTCTCTCTCCTCTCTCTCTCTCTCTCAAATTAACCTTTCTATTATTAAATTATGTTGATCTATTAAGTTTCTGTAAGAAACCTACCCTCTAAGGACTACGTCCCTAATAACAACTATTCAAGGTCTGAGATAAGTTGGGGAAATGGTCAAATGAATGAGATGAAGAGAGCTAAAAAAACACACACAAAAACCAACAAAAAAACAGTCCTATTATATGGACCATGTCTCAAATCTGTCAGGCCAGAATTTGGCATGTTTCTATACGACAGTGCGTGTCGGTGGAATGCAAGAGCAACAATAATGTTAATGATAGTAGTGATGATAATAGTTATCATCATCAACATTATCATCATCATCATCATCATCGTCATCATCATCATCATCATCATCATCATCATAGTGTGTTAAATTTTGCTCGACGTTTTTTTGTGTTCTTTTCGCAATAGAAAAACATAACTCTCTCTCTCTCTCTCTCTCTCTCTCTCTCTCTCTCTCAATGTTTTCCTCACTTTCTGTAATCCTTCCCATAACTCCCCCCCCTCTCTCTCTCTCTCTCTCTCTCTCCTTCAATATTTTCATCTTATTAATAAAAAAAAATCTCTCCATTACCCCCCCCCCCCCCCCCCACACACACACACACACACTCTCTCTCTCTCCCCCACTTGTGCAAGGAGACCATCCGGTGAGAGGCTGAATTTCTCATGAATATGCAAATCTGGTTGAAAACAGCAGCGCTAGGCGCAATAACTCAGCTGTGACGAAACGCTCCGTGCTTCTCCGCCCGTCCACCGCGCTGACGGATTTGTTTCCATGGAGAGGGAGCAGAGATCACTGATTGATTACAGGGCGAGCCATCTTTCGTGCAGTTGCCTTTACATGCGCCAAGGAGGCTATGTTGCCTCCCTTTGTCTGTTGGTGCGTGTGTCTGTCAGCAGGTTTTGCATAACACTGCTAAACCTTCGTTAAGCAAACATCGTGTACAGAGGGATCTCATATATGAATCAACCCTTTAAAGTTTGGGCCGGATCCATGAGACAGATCTGGATTAAACAGAAGATCCAAGAACGTGACTAGTTCAGTCAACTCGAAGACGTGCAACTTACAGTCTTGGATTGGGTATGTCACGTTTGCAGTATGACGCCGTGTTGAAACGGTGCAAATGACAGCCCACACTTTATGACGACGTCGACAAGCTGACGTCACACGTACATCAGCTAAACAGTCAAAGTTGCAACTTCGTTCAAAATCATGACGCCATTAAAATGTATTTTTCTTCCCCCCCCCCCCCCCCCGCCCCCCCCCCCCTTCTTTCTTTCTTGTTCTTGTTCTTTTTTTTTTCTTTTTTCTTTTTTTAGACGATCTTTGTATCGTGACAGAGGCCAGAGAGCACCACAGTTCTCTTGTACTTGAGAGTTTGATCTAGCACTGGTCCATCCCTATGGGAGTCCATCCATTAAAAATCTTTTTGTCAATGAAAATAATGAGTAAAAAAAAAAAGTAATCTTCAGGTGTAAACAGTGATTAATGCCAACGTTGCACCATCGTGATTGGTCGTTCTCTTGCTTCTCATCCTGATCATGATGGTCAAACATGGCCGCCACATAACACTAGTGAATATAACTCATGAAAACAGACAATTACGACTCAAGGAAAGAGATGAAATTGACTCGTGAATGCAGACAATTATGACTCATGGAAACAGACAATTATGACGCGAGGAAAGAAGTCAAGTTTGTTCATGAAAACAGTTATGACCCATGGAAACAGAAAATTACAACCCATGGAAAGACATAATTATGGCAAATGGAAATGGACAATTATGGCTCAAGGAAAGAGGTCACTTTGACTGAAGAAAATGGATAGTTATGACCCATGAAACAGACAATCATGACACAAGAAAAATGGCCACTTGCACCCGTGACATCAAAGAATTATAACCCATGAAAAATGACCCATGGAAACAGAATATGTATCCCCAGAAACAGACAATTATGACTGAAGGAGAGAAGTCACCTTGAATCATGAAAATACACGATGATGACTCATGGGGAAAAAATCGTGATCCGTAAAATCAGACGAGTAAGATTCATATACATGCTGCACTGATATTGCTGGATTCAACGTGCATAATGTAAGCCTTTGAAAGACCGTTTTGTCAGAGTGTAGAATACTGGAAGCCGGAGATAACTGTCATGATTAACTGTTTACACTTCAAATGGCTTACTTGCATCATAAGGTTTTTACACATCTCAACAAACGTCAAGGATCAGTCAGAAGAAATCAAACACCCTTCTTTCTTTTTAATGTACGAAAATTGCTGTCGTAACACTGTTACACATGTTGCACAGGTGTCGTGAGATTTAAACCAGACAGTAATAGAAATAGACAATGTTCGGATATCTGCAAGGGAGGTCATCGGTGTTAGAGCTTGCGTTCAGCAAAGTGACCCCGCCGTTTTCATGGGACAGATATCACTGGTGGGGACATCTACAGCAACATCATTTAGAGAAAATGACAAAACGTGGGTGTGGAACGATGCGTCTGTAATGCAGACTGTCGATATCTCCATCGTTATCTTGGCATGCACTCCAGGTCTGTCTGCTTTGCCCATACAACTGAGAAAAGGAAGCTTTATTTGCAATGGAAAGACATGCGTTAGGTTCTGATTGTTTTTCCCGGATCAGGTCGATTTCATCCAATGAATCAATCTAACAGTTCGATCAACGAGAGAAAATGTCAAAACATGGATGCAAAACAGTGCACCTGTGATGCAAACACTATGTTACAAACAGTTCGATTTCACTTATTGTTGTTATTATTACTATTATTATTATTATTATCATTATTATTGTTATATTATTATCGTCATCATCATTATTATTATCATTATTATTATTATATTATTTATTATTATTATTATTTTCATCGATCGATTACATCTACATGTCATAGGTTTGATGTGACGTTTGCTTACCAAATGACGCATGTACAAACTGCGTAATGACCTTAACTCATAAACTGAGAAAAGGTAAGCTAACTCTATCTGCAAAGGAAAGGTAGGCGTTATCTTCCCCTGATTTTTTTTTCTTGTCTGGAATAGGTCTGTTGGATAATTGAACTTGACTGTGGTCGTGTGTGTTTCTTGGCGTCTGTTGCAGTGTGTGCGTGGTGTGTGTGTGTTGTGGTGTGTGTGTGTGTGTGTGTGTGTGTGTGTGTGTGTGTGTGTTGCCCTCTGATTTATTAGTAAAATCTCAGCACCATTGAAAGCAATGTTTCACAAAACTATTTTCACGTCATTATTGTTTTCTTACACAGGCAGTTACGATTTTCACAGGTAAACTATAATCATCACTGTTCTGACAATGATTACCAGGTTCATACAGGAAACACAGATTTAACCATTTGGATCTTAATGTTCCCAGATATCATGATTTCTATTCTCCTTTTTTGTCTCTCTTTCTTATCTGTCAGTCTGTCTTTTGCTCGGTCGGTCGGTACCTCCGTCTGTCTGTCTGTCTGTCTGTCTCTTCTATTTTTCAACCATACCCCTCTCCTCGATCCCCTATCTTCTCAACATCCATCCCTCCCCTTCCCTCTCTCTCTCCCCTTCTCCGTCAATCCACTTGCGCAAAAAGAACTTCCGGCAAGACGCTGAACTTCTCATGAATATGCAAATCTTGTTGACACGCCGCACGAGGCGCAATAACTCAGCTGTGACGAAACGGTCTGTTTATCTTTGCC
>CM031612.1:62504534-62507034 GCA_018398815.1 Conus ventricosus
ATGGCTTTGCTTACTCTCTCTCTCTGGAATAATCCGTCTCTTTCATTTCTATATATTCATGCATACGTCGACTACCGTGAATCGCTGAACTGCATACGTTTTATTGTGACTGGTACTGAAAAAAAGGCCGCAATTCATTGTTGACTATCTTGAGAGATAACGATAACGATAACGAAAATTTATTCAGAAAGGCCACAGCCCCATTTGAAGGGGGTGAGTAATAAAGAACATAGTTAAACAAGGTATTTCATCACAAAAATTTAAACATTCTCAACATATGCAAATTACCTATGTCAAATCACTCCTTCTTTTAAATGATTTGTACAGATATAAAGCAAGATTTCTTGCAACATTGTAATTTTTTGACGACAAAAGACAGACTAACTTGAACAGTGCTGGACGTCGATGATATTTTAACGGAATAGTTTTTGTCGTAGGTCAGCCAGAACAGGACATAAGAATACAAAATGAAGTTCATCTTCCCTACCAGATTTACACAGTGGACACAACAAATCATTTTCTGTATGGATATTATATCGTTGACGATGTACAGCAATATCCGATACACCAAACCTGAATTTTGTTAATTTAGACCTGATAAATCTATTCAAGTTCAGAGACAAATAAGCTTCTGCTTCTACTAAATAATTACTTTTCAGCAGTCTAAATAATGAAAATCGTTCGCTGTTTTGAATATGGCTATCCCAGTCTTGCCATCTACAATCTATTGCTCGTTGCTTGAAACAAGCCAAGAAACTGCTGACACAGCCAACCCCTTGTTCTAACCATACAAACGAAAAACCATAATTACATAAACATTTACGAATGCCCGATGCCCACGTAGTTTTTCCCTCTCATATCCAGGTCAAACAATGTTTTATAAGCTTTGGCTGGCAGTCTATGTTGCCCCATACGTAACAGTTTAAGCCAGTATCTTACACATTTTATATATGAATTCAAATAAATAGGGAATCTACCAAGTTCTCCATAAGTCAAGTCATTTGGGGTACGCCTATCGACATTCAAAAACCGTTTCATGGCAAATAAGTGCAATTTCTCTATGTCATGTCCTTTCTCCAAACCCCAAATCTCAGCGCCATATTGGACTATAGGCTGGACCTGGGTATCAAACATTCTGAAAAAATTAGTTTTACTGACTCGTTTTCAAACTTATACAAGACGCTTAAAATGGCCATAACAGCACGCTTCCCTTTACCCACAAGATCTTGGCAGGCAAACGAAAAACTGAGTTTTGTAGAAAAATATAAACCCAGATATTTGTAGGCGTTTACAATCACAAGTTTAGAATTTCCATAAAACCATTTTTCACGCGACGACAAATATCCACCCTTTCGAAAAACAATAATGTTTGTTTTGTCCATGTTTACTTTGAGATGTAATCTCTGCGCCGCTGAGCACAAATTGTTCAACTGGTTTTGAAGTCCTATAACAGTTTCAGACAGTAAAACGATATCATCTGCAAAAAGTAGAATGACTATTTCAATCAAATCAAATGAAACGCCATGTTTTCCCTTCTCGATAATTTCCAAAGCTAATTCGTTAATAAACAAAGAGAATAAAACAGGACTACAAACATCACCCTGCTTAACACCCTGTGTACATCTAATGTACTCACTAAATTTTGCACCACACCTTATATTAGCTTTAAACATCATCATACATACATTTAACACATTTAAATAGTTTACCTCTTCCACAATGTTTTGCCAGTATTGGCCACAGAAGCTTTCTAGAAATAGAATCAAAGGCCTTTTCGAAGTCTATAAATGCAACATATAACTTACGATTATTTGAAAACTGCTTCTGAACAGCAGCCAGTAGAGTGAACAAATGATCGATTGTACTATAACCCTTCTTAAAACCTGCTTGGTATTCACCAGTTATGTTTTTTAATTCGATCCATCAGATAATCTCTTGTTTATTATAGATCCATAAAGTTTACTAGCAATATCACACAAGGAGATTCCTCTATAATTATTAGGATTATTTGCGTCACCCTTTTTAAACAGAGGTAAGATGATCGATCTGGTCCAATTTTCGGGATAAATTCCTTTTTCAAAAAGAACATTAAACAATTTTACAAGAAAATCGATTGCAAAGTCCCCTAAGTTTTTAAAAAATTCACCAACAAGTCCATCGGGCCCTGCTGCTTTACCATTTTTCAGTTTCCTTATTACAAATTGTACTTCATGCTTTGTAATTGGTCGATCGAAAAATTCAGAATATTCATCATCTAATAATGTTTCATTTTCACCAGTGTCTGTATCAACGCTGATATCCTTTTCCAACACGTTTTTAAAATGGTAATACCATTGCTCCATTGTGATTCTATTCTGCTTCTGTGTTCGTGTTTTAAACGCTTGTTTGACACTTTTCCAAAAATCCTCTTGGTTGTCCATATTAGTGACAATTTCTTTAAACATTTTATCATTGTGTGACTTTTGCTTCCTATATAATAAATTTTTATACTCTGATCGTG
>CM031612.1:62512034-62522034 GCA_018398815.1 Conus ventricosus
ACCGAAGTGACTCGGCAGCAGTGCAGTGTCTCCTCCGGTGGGTTGCCTCTTGACATTGACTGCTCCCTGTGGATTGCTGGTGCCGGGGCTGCGGCGGGGCCGACCGTCTGCGGCTGTGGACAGGGTGTCGGAATGAGCGGCGTGGGTGCACTGCCTCTGAGGTGGTGCAGAGGTTGGGACAGAGAAAAAAAAACAGCACGATTTCTTTCCCAGAAGCAGTGGACTTTTTGGGGTGGGGGAGGGGGTGGGGGGGTGGGGGGCTGGTATCTGTTCACACCGATCAGTTAGAAGACAGTGGCCTCTGACTCGAGACGTCATTCTGCGTTGCCACTCTTGTTTCAAGTCAAGTCAAGAACACTTTATTATCCAAAGATAAATCAAGAGTGGCTATAAAAATATGTCTATGGATCTATGTTTAACGAATCACACTCACCCATCCATCCATATATATATATATATATATATATATATATATATATATATGTGTGTGTGTGTGTGTGTGTGTGTGAATGTATTCAATTATAAAACAAAACTTGTTCTTATGTCTTAGAGTGAAGAAATAGGGTGAGATAAGCATTCATATCTGCAGTGGTAGTTAATTCTTCCTAACTAACAGAATGTGCTTGAGAGGGTGAATGGGGAATAATAAATGCTTCTCAAAATGAGCCTTCAGCAAGCTTATAGTATCCAAGGGGGAGACGTCTCCAATGGGGAGGAAACTCAATAACATATAACTCCTGTTCAGATACCGGTATTTTGAAACCTGATTGTTTCTCCTCAGTGACCGCGGAAAGTGGTAACTTGACTCCTCTGCCTTTTCGGTTTTAAGAAGAATGCTATCCCAGAAAAAGACTGGTGTGCAATACCGTAGTATGTTTGTAGAGTTTTCAAAAAAACAACCAAAGGTGCCAACTAAGAAGCAAAAGAAAATCATGAAAGAGCAAAACAAACTACATTTTCTTGTGAAAAGTAGAAAAGAAAAAAAATATATACAAACAAACAAGCTTTCTGAACCGGATCTTATTGAAAGTTCAATTTTGATTCAGGAGTTTGATGGAATTGGGAACGAAACTATTTTTAGTTGTATTTGTTTTGAATTTTGGAATTTAGAATCTTGTCCATATGGTAGAACATTGTAGTTTTTTTTTAAAGAACATGAGAACTGTCGGCAGCAATGTTCACAGCTTTTTGTGTGACACGACATTCGTGCAATTCATCTAACTGTTCTTGTTTTATGCCGAAAATCTTTCCACGTGTATTAACCACTCTGTTTAAAATGTTCTTGTTTTTCACGTTTACGTTTCCAAACCAGCATAAAAAGCCAAAGGACAGCACTGATTATACAAAACGACGATACAACATATTTAAGATGCCCTTTTCAACAGCAACAGGCCGAAGTTTCTGAAGACAGTATATTCCAGATTGGCATTTTTTTAAGATAAATTGAGCATTTGCATTAAAATTCAGCTTATCATCTAAAATAGTACCCAGATACTTATATTCACTTACACGTTCCACTTTGGTGTTTTCAATATACAAGTGAGGGACAGGAGCTGGGTTTCTTCGAAAATCAATCACCATCTCCTTCACTGTCTTGTATTGTGTCACAATTCATCATCATCATCATCAGCAGCAGCAGCAGCAACAGCAGCAGCAGCAGCAGATGCAGCAGCAGCAGCAACAGCAACAGCTGCAGCAGCAACATCAGTCTCGCAGTCTAGCCGACCATCGGGGCATCACAGATGATCTGACAACCAGCTTTCTCCATTCCTTGCTGTCTTCTGCAGCTCTCAGGGCGTCATTCAGCCAGTTTCAAGCCTGTCCATCTTTCAATGTTGTTCTCCTATCTCTTTCCCCTCTGTCTGCCTCTTCTCCCTTCTCGAACTGTGCCAAGCAGGAATGTCTTGGCAAGTTCTGATGATTGCGAGGCGTGCCCATACCATTTCAGTTACCGCTTCTTCAGTTCGGTCAGAAGGTCTTCATGGGGCCCAAGTTTTGCCTTATTCTGTTTCTCACTTCAAAGTTGGTGTTCTGGTCTTTGTAGAAAACGCCAAGACGTTTTGGCTGCATCTCATTTCAGTAACCGGCTCCTTCCGTCAGTCTCAGCAGTTAAGGTTCATGAGTCACAGGCACACAGAAATTTTGACAGGACCAGGGAGCGCATCAGTTTGATCTTTAAACCCGGTGCAGTGTTCTTGGTGTTCCAGATGATTGAATCGCCGCAGTGGTTGTGGAATCTTGAACTGTATTTTGGGCCCCAGATCTTTTACGAATGTACCTAGGTATTTGAAAGTATAGACGGTTCCCAGATTCTCACCGCTTACTTTGATGTTATTGCCGATGCCATTGATGCTGTTAGTCATAAAGGTTGGTTTCCCCAGCCCTAATTTATGTCACATGCTTTTTTCAAAGCGCTTCAGCAAACTAACTAGTTCCACTTGTTTCCTGCTGGGCCCTAAGTGTCATCAGCAAAACGCAAGCTGGTAATTGTCCTGCCCCTAATGCTGACTTCCTTTCTGTTTGTTTTTTCTAGTGCGTCATTCATGATTCTCTTCGAGTAGATGGGTAAAAAAAGTGTGGTAGAAGGTACATAGCATTGTCTCATTCAGACTGTGGCACTAAACCAGTCACCAAAGCCACCGTTGAAGTAGACTTCACTGCTAGTCTTGTCATGGAGGTGTTTTATGATTTTTAACAGGCTGGAAATAATGTTGTACAGTCTCATGGTGGCGCATAAGACTACGTGCCATACTTTGTCAAATGCCTTTCTGAAACCAACGAACACGTGGTAAAGATGTCGTTGGCGTTGGCGTCGGAGGTACCTCTCGTACAGTATCCCGAGATTTCAGATCTGTTCTGCAGTTCTGCATCCTGATCTAAAACCCACCTGTTCTTCAGCGATGATCTCTCTGCCTGTGGCTTCAGTCTCTTATGGTTCATATGCATCGAAACGCTACATGATCCATCTAAGCGTATCGAGGCATGGCATGGTCTTGAAGTAAAAGCAAAGGAAGCCATGCATTAGATATAACAGAAAATCCCTCAGCCAGTCATTTTCCTTGCTTTTAAGAGATCCCTGCCTGTGATATCATTCAATCTAATAATGCATGAAGCACCCCCACTTGACAATACCTTTCAGGCCTTCGTTCAATCTAATAATGCATGAAGCACCCCCACTTGACAATACCTTTCAGGCCTTCGTTCAGTCTAATAATGCACGAAGCACCCCTATTTGACAATACATTTCAGGCCTTCGTTCAATCTAATAATGCATGAAGCACCCCTACTTGACAATACATTTCAGGCCTTCGTTCAGTCTAATAATGCATGAAGCACCCCTACTTGACAATACATTTCAGGCCTTAGAGCTCACCCATGACCCTACCGTTAGAGCAGTTGAGTTTCCAAAATTTCATTTCATTCCTTTTATTGTACTCTCAGTTCTTGTAGAACAGGGAGCACTTTAGAATGGGAACGAAGAAATGCTGTGTGTGTGTGTGTGTGTGTGTGTGTGTGTGTGTGTGTGTGTGTGTGTGTGTGTGTGTGTGTGTGTGTGTGTGTGTGTCCGTCCGTCCGTGGTCAAAATGTGTTTCACTCGCTCCAGACAAAACTATTGGGCCGATCTCTCTGAAAATTTGTAGGTATGTTCTTTATGGGTCGCGGATGATGCCTGATGTGTTATGTTACCGTTATAGCCGTTACTAACGGCCATAACTGCCCATAACGGTTTTCCTTCTTTATGGAATATCTTAGAAAGTACTTGGCCGATCTCTCTGAAAATGTGTAGGTATGTTCATTATGGGTCACGGATGATGTCTGATGTATTTTACCGTTAAATTCGTTACTAACGGCCATAAAGGCCCATAACGGTTTTTCTTTTTTATGGAATATCTCAGAAAGTACTTGGCCAATCTTTCTGAAAATGTGTAGGTATGTTCATTATGGGTCACGGATGATATTTTACCGTTATAACCGTTACTAACGACTATGACGACCCATAACAATTTTCTTCTTTATGGAAAATCTCAGAAAGTACTTGGCCGATCTTTTTGAAAATGTGTAGGTGAGTTCATTGTGGGTCACAGATGATGGCCCATTTTTACCAGAATAGCCGTTACTAACGGCTATAACGGCCCAAAACGGGTTTTCCTCTTATGGAATATCTCACGCGTATTCAAGATAAACTGGGAGTACGTTTATATGCTTTGCATCTAGTTCTGTCTGCTTGGAACCACCTAGTGTATGTCTTATTTTGGATGAGAAAGAAAAGAAGGGAAATCAACTTTCAGACTCAGTAACAATTCCTAGGACAGTCTAATTGTGGCTTTCTAACTATTTTTTGAAGCATCACTCACGGCGCTGGCTTATCGCTTTCTTTGTAATATTCATATAAACCTGTCTTGCCTTTCTGCTAAACAACGCCACCCCCTACCCCCATCCGCCACAACCACACCACACCACTCCCCGCCTCTACTTCTTTTCTTCTTCTTTTTCTGTACTTTATTACTGATGCTGTTGCTACTATATAAAACGTACACACGCCAGTGGTACGAATGATGATAGTGGTGTTCATCATTATCATAATAGTCAAAATAATCGCCGTCGCTATCGCTTTTCTTCTTTCTCATCCCGTTTCTCATTTCTGCAATCTTTACTTCTTTTTTTTTTCTCTTGTTACTGTCTGCCTTTTTTAAAATTCTATTTCGTTTTATTTCATTTATTCAATATACCAAGGTCTGACCAGCGCGTTGGGCTAATGCGTAGGTCAGACACCTACGAGACCCGCTTCTTAACTCTCTCATCTTAGTCATTAAATCATCGATCCATCAGCTTTAAATCATGTGCTGTGTGGTCTTGAAAGTTAGCGGATGTGGTGTTAGTGTATGTGGCCTAGTCACGTCCACACGCAGTGAACTCTCCTTGATGACACTGAAACTGAAAGTCATTCCTTCTTAATGTGCTAATCTGGGACTGATTGAAAAAAAGCAACAGCCAAATGGCTTGTGGTGTCCGCCTTAAGAGTGTAAATAAATGGTTTAGCTATCAACACATCACTTGGTTTTGCTCTTCATCGCTTTCGCATGATGTAACTTTTTTTTTAAGGATGTAACTTTTTTTAAGGAAGCAACTTTCTTTTTATGGATTTAACTTTCTTCTTAAGAATGCAACTTTTTTAAGGAAATAACTTTCTTTTTGTGGATGTAACTTTTTTTCTTAAGAATGTAACTTTTTTCAGGATGTGACGTTTTACCAAACGTCATTGGAGGCCCTGAAAACCCCGTGTGACCGGCTTGGCTGTTATAATAAACCACTATCAACTAAACTGCGAAATACTAACCCTCCCCCTCCCTTTTCTTTTTGTCAGTGCTTTCATTCACACACACACACACACACACACACACACACACACACACACACACACACACACACACACAACACTACACACACACGCACACACCACACATACACAGACACACACACACACACACACACACCACACACACACACACACACACCACACACACACCACACACACACACACACACGCACGCACATACACATACACACATACACACACACAGACACACACACACACACACACACACACACACACACACACACACACACACACACGCACGCACGCACGCACGCACGCACGCACGCACGCACGCGCACACACACACACACACACACACACACACACACACACACACACACACACACACACACACACACACGTTTCCCTCTTATCTCTCCCCCCATGTCCCTTTTCAGAGCTATTGTACTCCCCTTCCCCCAACTCTGACAGTGTCCTCGCCCCCATCCTCCTTGTATAGTTTCCCCTCTCAACTGACAACCATAGCTATCCCCACCTCCCCACATTCAGTGTGTTCTTATCTGTCCCTTTCTCATTGTGACCCTCTAACCCCCTCCTCCCCACCCCCACCCCCCCCAACCTCCAGCCTCCGACTCCGACCCCCACTGCCCCCCCCCCCCCCCAACTTCCTTCATGTAACTGTTTCCCCTTCCTTCTCACTCTATCAAAGTTCCTTCTCTTGTACTATAGATCGCTGCTTTCCTGTCCTGTTTCTTTCCCGTCATTTCTTCCATGCTGGTCATTTTTTTTTTTTTTAACTGCGTCTATTGGTTTGTTTGTCAGTTAGCAAGATTTAGGGAGGAGGGGACGGGGGGGGGGGGGGGGGGGGGGGACCCTACAACACAGATTTTTAGCGAAACTTGGAGGAAAACTGGATTGTAGCCCAAGGAAGAAACCATTGATCGAGGGTGGAGTGGAGGTAGGGGGGGGGGGGGGGGGGTTGGGGGGGGGGAGGGAGTATCTGTGCTGCGGACCCGTATCAAAGGGTGAATCCAGAGTCCGTTCGACCATGGCGGATGTCTGCGCTCTCCTTAGTGCCCTTCTGATTTGGAAGGCCCTCTCGCTCAGCTGGAGCTGCCTTTAAAGTCTCTCTCTCAGAGCTGACGGAGAGTAAGCAAAAACAGACAAACAAAAAATGCGTAAGAACATATTTATTTCATTACTCTGGCCAAACGAAAATCTGTTTTCGCTGTCTGTCAATGTTTCCTTTCAACTCTGTTTCTTTCGGTGGCTTATTCATTTTGTCTGCATGTGTCCGAATTCTCTCTTCCCCCCATTTCCCCCTCCCCTCTCCAGCCCTTCCCCTGTCTCTCCCCTTCCACTATGAACCCAACTCCTCTCAACATCTACCCGCATCCTCCTGCTTCTGCATTGCTGTCTTCTGTATTTTTTTTTCAAATTATCCAAAAGATTATTCTCCTTTCTTCATTCCATTTCGCCTGCTTAATCTTCTTCGGACGTTTTTTCCTTCTTTCGTCCTCCTCCTTCTTCTTTCCCTTTCATTCTGTAAGACTATAAGGGGAGTTTGCGTATAGTTTGAAGCTGCTTGAGGTAGAGTTTACTGGGCCGGGGGTGTTGGGGGGATGGGGACAAGGGGTAGGGTTGTAGGATCAGATTAGGGATTTGAAGTCCTCCAGGGTGGAGCTGAGGGCAACCTCAGCAGGAAGGCTGTTCCAGTCGGATATGGTCCTGGGAAAGAAAGACTTCTGTCTGTAGAGAGTCCTGCAGCTGGAAAGGTGGTATGTGCTGGATGGGTCCGTCGGGTTCCTTTGGGTGCAGAGGGTTTCTGAGAGGTTTGTGGCACGTGCTGATGATGAGACTTCCATTGTGGTATCTATGGTTGTTCGCTAGTCGCGCTTTTCTCCTTCGTTCTGTGAGGGGGGACCACTGAAGGTTTCCAGCATGTCTTGTACACTGAGGTTTTCCGGTGTCGATGGGTGACCCAGCGAGCAGCTCGGCGTTGGATCGTTTCCAGTTTCTCGATGTCCTTCTCTATGTAGGGGTCCCACACAGAGCTGGCGTATTCAAGGGTTGGACACTCAGTAGTGATAGGTAGGCTTGCTGCTTGATGCGCTGGGACCCTACCTTTAGGCTCCGTCTCAGTAGGCTAAGAGTCTTGTTTGCACGGTTGGAGACATTGGAGATGTGGGGCTCCAGCTGAGATCAGAAGTGATGGTGACGTCAAGGCATTTGGACTTGCCGACTATGTCAATGTGTGTGGCCACGGAGAGTGTAGTTTGAAGGTAGGTGGTTTCTCTTCCGGCTCACTCGCAGTGTCTAGGCATTTATCTGGATGGAAACTCATGAGCCATCTCTGCACCTACTCTGCGAGGCGGTCGGAGATCATTCTGGGCTTGGTGGTGGAGACAGTTTTGTGGTACAAAGTGTCATCAGCAAAGAGACAAGCAGTGGATGTCCAGTCGGCCTGTCGTTAATGTAGAGTAAGAATAGGCCAGGCCCAAGAACAGAATCTTGGGAAACTCCAGACTCTACAGGGACAGGACTGGAAGTAGCTCCATCCACCACTACTGACTGCTGTCTGTCCGAGAGGAAATTCTTAATCCAGGTGTGTATGTTCCCTGTGATCACAAGGGAATGGATTTTGCGGAGCAGGGGGAGTGACAGACTTTGTCAAACGCCTTGGAAAAGTCCATAATGAGAGCGTCTGTCTGTTTTCCAACCTCATTGTTTACGGATAGCTCGTCTACAAGACCGATGAGCTGGCTTTCACAGGAGCACTGACGTCTAAGACCATTCTCCTCAGCGAAGTTCATGATGGTGTTCGTGATGATATGCTCCATCACTTTGCACGGTACACTGGTCAGAGAGATAGGACGGTGGTTTTCTGGGCGGTAAGCGCTCACCTTTCTTGAAGACTGGGGTAACTTTGGCAGTTCTCCAGTCCTTTGGTACTATGCCCGTATTGAAGGAGCATTGGTAGAGGAGTGCGAAAGCAGGGTCTAGTTCTTCAGCAAGCTCTCGCAGTAATCTCGGGCTAATGCCGGGAGCTTTACTCGGATTTAGGTCCTTGAAGAGCTTGGTGACTCCTGCTGCTGAAATTGTTAGGGTGCTTACGGTAGGAGAGTCTGATGGAGGATCTGTCGCTAGGCCAGTTCTAGAGCTAAACTCTTCTTTGCTGCAGGTGATCTTCGGGCTGAAAGCTGAGTGGAATTGCTGGTGTAGCACTTCAGCTCACTCTTTTGCTCCTGTGACGAGTCTGCCGTCTTTCCTTAGTGGACCTACACTTGCAGCCTCAGTGCGTAGGGCCTTGATGTATGCCCAGAACTTCATGTTCGTTACTGGCTTCTCATCCGTGCTATCTTTGAACATGTCCAGTAAGAACGGCACAGTTTTTTGTTGACATTGTGTTTCAGCTTTTTTTTTTTTTAGTTCGGTTCGCACTTTAGGGTTTCTGGTCTTTTTCCACTGTTTGTACAGTCGGTCGCGTCGTCGGATCATCTTCAGGGTTGCACAGTCTACCCAGGGCTTGTTGTTTTTCCAGCCTATGATTCTTTTGGGGATATGCTTCTCTGTCATGGAGGCGATGCCTTCTTTCAGCGATTGCCAAAGCTGTTCTGTGTCACTATTTGTATCGAAGGATTCCAGCACCGAATGAGAGAGTTCAGCTACACTGGATTGGAGTGAACGCCAGCTGCTTTGGAATTTTGGGGGGGACTGTGCGCTTTGGTGGATGTTGACATGCAGGGTTGGTGTCAAACTCCAGGTAGATGGTGTCATGGTCGGAGAGTCCAGGGAGGGCTCAATCCGAGGCACTAGTGAAGGATGACTCGTGAGAAAGAGGTCGAGGGTGTTCTCTTCTCTTGTGGGAATGTGACAAGCTGTTCGTAGCCAACGTCATTCACCAGGTCAGGAAATTGGTTGTGGATTTCTACACATCTGGCTGGGCTTTTCAGTGTCTTTGTGGTCCAGTCAAAGGAAGGGAGTTTGAAATCACCTCCAATGATAACAGTAGCATTTGTAGCGATGACACGTTGGACAGATGTTTCTAACTTCGTGAGGCAGATCGCATCACTGGTATTTGGCCTATAGTAGGGCAACGAGGAGTTGCCTTTTTCCCCTTTTAGCTTAAATCCTCACCCAGGTTAGTTTGCACCCGTCCACTGACAGTTCCTCCACTTCTTGGCATGTTAAATGTGATTCGCCAGGGCTATCAGTACTCCCCCGCCGACCCGGGTCCCTGTCATGCCTAAAGGGTGACGAAGTGAGGAGGGAAAAAGCTCCCCGGGAGCAGATATCGGAGTCAAGCCATGTCTCGGTGCCATTGAAAATATAGGCTTCGTGCTGTCGATTAAGTTCTGTAGTTCTGCTTTCTTCCCTCGGCTGGATTGGAAATGGATGTTTAAAAGTCTTAGCGGGGGTTGAACTGCTTATTTTGTCTCTTAGCTCGTGAGGTGTGACGAAGTGGATGGGTATAAAGTTTGCTGATGTAAGTGAGGCTTCTGTAGGGTTTTAGTAGAGAAAATGTCTCCCCCATGACTAGCACTTGGTGCTGCTGTATCTGGGCCCAAAAACAGGTCAAAAGCAACTGTGCTGTAGTGTGCATTGTCACACACCACACATTTTCCATACACATCACTTCAACCATCTTCCATACTCTTCAGA
>CM031612.1:62527034-62529534 GCA_018398815.1 Conus ventricosus
CAAATAAATACGCATGGACGCATTTATGCGCGCACACTAACAGACACAAGCACACGTACACACCGACGGACGCTCGTACCGCACATTTACATATGCAAGGAAACACACTCACACGATCTCACACACACACACACACACACACACACACACACACACACACACACACACACACACACACACACACACACATTCAAGCGGACATATGCAAAGGTACGAGAGCGCACACGTATACACATACATCATAAAACAGCATTACCGATTCATTAAAATGGGATAAGTACCCACACATTCATTCTGAACCCCCCCTCCCCCCCCCCCAAACACATGCCGCATAACAGCAACACGCATAACGCCGCAACGCACGCGGGGGGGGGGGGGGGGGGGGGTGCGCACCACCCCAAAACCACACACACCACACACCAAAACCCACACACACACACACACACACACACACCCCAAACCCAACACACAAAAACCCCCCAAAAACAAAAACAAAACACATCGTAGGGTTAGATGCAATTTAAAATTTATATTTTTTGAAAGTTTTTACCAACAATTCATAACATTTTTGCAAACAATTTTTAAACAGTTTTGGTCAAGGTATTATTTACCCCGGGAATTTTGGAAGCATCAGTAATTAAATTCCTATGTTAAAAAAAGGGAAAACTGCAAAAAAATGTAAATAGTTATCGACATATAGCTTTTAATTCTCATGTCTTAAACTAATGGGAAAAAATAGTTTGAATAATTGATATATTTTTGGATAGAAATTTTACGTAATACCACCAATCAAACCGGGTTTTTTTGAAAAGGGAAAATCATCATCGAATTCTATTAATAATCACCAAATTTAAAAAACCATTGCAAAAAAGAAAAGCGTTTTTTTGGGCATTTTTTTTTTTATGTAAAAAAGCTTCCCATAGTTTTTGGCACCCAATTTTTTAAATTAAGAAACATAGGCTACCCGGAATCTTTATTATTATATCACAGAATTTTTTCGCGAAAGCAAAGTTTTAAATTTGAAAATACGTACTCTAATTTTAAAACATTACAAATGGGAAAACCACAAGGCTCGTGAAGCTCCAATTTGTTTAATTAACATTTTACCTGGATCTTCCAAAACATATAACAAAAAATATTTGGCAGTATGCACGATCTGTGCGAGGGATGAATATTCAAAAAGGGAAAAAATACTCCTAAAAAACCCTTTAAATTACAAAAAAAAACTTTACCAAAATGAACAGACAGTCTAATAATACATTTTGAGAATATCTAATTTTTCTTTAAAGAAAACATATAGGTGAAATGTAAAAATGCCCAATACAAGCGATTTGCCCCCTTTAAAATGGTGCAGCACAAGTACTTGCAAAAACCCTTTCAGAAAAATTTTTTAGGTTATTCAACAAAAATTTAAGGGGGGGAGCTTTATTTTCCCCAGTCCCTTCTGAAAAAGCTAGAAAAAACTAAACTTTTTTGACAATCATCATTAACAAAGGGGGTGTCGGGGTAAAAAACCTTTTTAAACTTTACCACTCACGATCCGATCAAAATTATGCATGCACAAAGCTCATTCGTCCCCCCTAAAACTTTTTACAAAACTGCAAAGCATAAAAAAGTAACCCCTATAAATTGTCCCTTGGTTTTTCCTCCGGGTTTAATTTAACCGAACTAAAAAAGGAAATCAAAATTTTCCATTAGCGAACCAAAAGAACACTTGCCAAAAGAAATGATTTTTTCAGGTCATGGGTGTGAACGAAAATGAAAATTTTTTTAAAAGCCGAATCATTATCCAAAAAGGCCCAGACTATTTGTCATATTCTCCATTGATTCTTGACAAAATCTTTTGAAAAAGTTAAGTCAGTTACATTGCGAAAGGGGGCCTTGATTTCTCCTCCAGCTTGGAAAAAAAATAGGCTATTTTTTATCTTTACACACTTGTGAGCAAAATTTTACCCGCCAAACATTTTTTTTTAAAAGCCGAATCTCTTATCCCAAAAAAAGCCCCCTATTTTGTATATTTTACATTAAATTTTTGTTCAGAAAATCTTTTGAAAAGAGTTAAGTCAGTTACATTTGCGGGTGGCCTTGTTTTCCTCCAGCTTGGGAAAGAAATAGGGATATTTTTTTCTTGATCACCTGATGTGAGCAAAATTGCCCCCAAACATTTTAATTTTTTTTAAAAAAAATGCACAACAAAGAAATATCCCAACATCTCAAAGTTTACACAGATGGTTTGTATGTCTAATAATCATCAAGTTTGCTTTTTTATGCCATCACAAAAGGTTGAAAAGAATTTCCATCGGCAAAGGCAGATCAATATTTGACGCCGAAATGATAGCTGTTATCATGGCGTTGTCGCATTTAACTGACTTGCCACAATCAATATTTAAAGTAGTTATTTGTGTGGATTCTATGTCTGTTCTGCAAACCATAAAATTTCCAAATACCGTTTCAAATAACTTTCTTGTAAATGAAATATGCCATCTTATTAATGTTTTGA
>CM031612.1:62532034-62542034 GCA_018398815.1 Conus ventricosus
ATGTTTCCTTTCACTTCCTATTTTTTTGTGTGCAGTCTTTCTGTGATTGGGTCCTTTTTTAATTCCAAATAAACTTTAAACAAAGCCCTAGCCGCAGTGGCGAAGTGGTCAGCATCTTAGACTCCCGGTTGGGAGGTGGTCGGCTCAATTCCCAGCATTCGAGTAATTTATTTGTGGGACTTTTTTGTCCAAAGCAACCCCTACCCAGAGGTGAGTTTGCTACGGGCTCAGTTGGGAATACTAGAGCCACACAGTCGAGTTTCATCCATTTAAGAAATGCGTTTCTGAGAGTGTTGCTCAAATTTCCTGACCAACACTGCAGGTGTCTGTATCTCCCGGGCCACAGAGCTTAGAGCTGTTATTTCTAAGCAGTCCACGGAGCAGAGTTTTTGTGGCCATATTTTTTTTTTATTTTTTTTTTTTTTGCTGTCCCAACCTCTGCGCCACCTCAGAGGCAGTGCACCCACGCCGCTCATTCCGACACCCCGTACACAGCCACAACCCGGTCGGCCCCGCCGCAGCCCCGGCACCGGTAATCCACAGGGAGCAGTCAATGTCAAGTCGTCAAGAGGCAACCCACCGGAGGAGACACTGCACTGCTGCCGAGTCTCTTCGGTGGTGTTCAGTTGTGCCTGTTCTGATCTAACATACACAGGACTCCACCTACTAAGCCCCCTACTGATGACAACAATTGCTTAGTCGCGGAGCCGGCATGAGTGAGCTCTCCCTCCGGAGGGCGCCACCACGTCCGTCCAACGACAGCCCCCATGGACTCGCCGATACCGGTGACCCCGACGGAACCAAACCAAGGCCACAGACGTGGAGAGGACATCGAAATTGAGGTCACCATGAGAGCAGGGCATGAAAGGCCACAGAATTTGAGACATTTTTTTTTATGCTGATCGATGAGAATGAGGATGATTAAGATGATGCTACGGATTTCCATTTCGGTCTGAGACTACATGACAGGGCCAGGGCTGTACTCGACGCTTCCTTTCATAATACATCCCGGCGTCAACCAGGCCCGAGAGATACAGGCACCTGCATTTTGGTCAGGAAATTTGAGCAACACTCTCAAAAACGCATCCATTAAGTGGATGAAACTCGACTGTGTGGTCCCAGTCTTCCCAACTGAGTCCGCAGCAACGCAAGCTCTGGGTAGGAGCCGGTCGGGGCAGAAAAACCCACATGACTTCTGATGGGATGCGAACCCACGACCTCCCAGCCGGGAGTCACGAGCGCATTTCTGTGGACTTGAGTTGTACGCAGTGCATGGAGCAGTTTTTGTCGTCTGCAGTTGTTCATGTAGGCAGTGCATGGAGCAGTTTCTTTTCTGTGGCCTTCAGTTGCAGGTAGAAAGGGTGCAGATTCCGTGGGTTTTAGTTGTGTACAGTCCCTGTAACGCAGATTTTAACCGGCTTCGTTTGGATGCAATCAGTCCAAAGTTGTTTGTGCACTTTCTTTGTGCGTACTTCATGAATCTCAGCTATTTCTATATAATGCATAGAACTCACCTGTTTGTAAGTTTCAGTTGTACGTGGTTTGTGCAGCAGGCTTTTTTTTTTTTTGCAGGTTTCAGTTGTACGTAATCCATGGAAAATTGGTGTGTGTTTGTAGACTTTAGCTCTGTGCAATTCAAGGGGCGCAGGTTTCGAGGGCTTTGGCTGGTGCTGCAGTCTATTGAGCATACATTTCTTAGGCTTTAGTTGTATGTACTCCATGGAGCATGGGGTACAGCTTTTTGGGCTTTATTTGCATGGAATCCACTAAGCACATTTCTTCGGGCTACAGTTGTAAACAGTAAGCGGAACATTCTGTTGGGGTGGGAGGTGGGAGGTGGAGGCCCTCAGATGTACGTAGTCCACAGAACACATTGTTGAGGACTTCATTCTATGCAGGTCACTGGACCACAGCTGTTTTGTGGACTTAGAATTGTTTGTAGTTCATGGAAAGCATTTTTTAAAGTGCTTAAATTGTGTGCAGACCATGGAAATGAAGTGTTACTGCAAGATATTTTACCATCAGACATACTGATCACATCCCCTACTAACAATTACGTCAGCAAGCAACACATCGGACCCTGTGACGATCTCCTAACATTTTTTAAGAAAACTACAGTGGTGTGGCCGTGTAACAAGCACCAATAGTCATGCTGTATCAATGATCCAATAGTCCTGCTACATCAATGATCCAATAGTCCTGCTACATCAATGATCCAATAGTCCTGCTACATCAATGATCCAATAGTCCTGCTACATCAATGATCCAATAGTCCTGCTACATCAATGATCCAATAGTTCTGCTACGTCAAAGATCCAATAGTCCTGCTACATCAATGATCCACTAGTCCTGCTACATCACTGATCCACTAGTCCTGCTACATCAATGATCCAATAATCCTGCTACATCAATCTTCCAGCGAATGCTGAAGGGGGTAGACGGAGTGGAAAACAGAAGATAAAAAAACCCAACCAGATTGACTACCTTGCAAGGTGGACAAGGAAAACACAGACCCAAACCTTGACACACATCTGACAGAAATGAGGAACCTGGTGAGTTGTGCTTTAGTGTGCTGCCCCAGTCACTACTCCACATAGACTGAAGGGAAAAGAGTGAAAGGGAGAAGACCATACCACACATTTTTCTGGACTTTAGAGCAATGCGGTGCACAGAATACATTTTCTCCAGATTTTATTAGTCTTATACAATCCACGGAGCAGAAGTCTGTGTGAGCTTAGATACGTGTAGTCCATGGATGATAGTTGTGTGTGGTTGCATACGATCAATAGAACAAAGTTCTTTGTAGGCTTTAGTCGTATGTAGACAACGAAGTATCTTTTGTGTGGGCGTTCATGCTATGCACGCCATGGACCTCAGGTTTTTGTGGACCTTTTTTTGCACGTGGTCCACGTTTCCTATTTTAGAGGCCTTTGTGCAGATAGTCCTTCTGGGACAATTTTTATGGGTCACACATGGCTTCCTTAGCGCGCGCGCCGCACACACACACACACACACACACACACACACACACACACACACACACACACACACACACACACCACGCACGCACGCACGCACGCACGCACGCACGCACGCACACACTCCACACACAACACACACACACACACACACACACACACACACAACACACACACACAGTGCAACCGGGACAAAAAATCTTTCTTCTTTCCTGTTTGCTCTACTTTTGTGTTTTATTGTTGGTGTTGTGTGTGTGCGTTCTCGTTTCGGTCAAATGTCTGTATCCCCGACCCTCACCTACACCACCTTCCTTCTCCGTTTTGTTAAGGTTGTTACAGTCATTGTTGCATTCACGTACATCATGAATAATTCTCTCCTCTCTCTCTCTCTCTCTCTCCTCTCTACTCTCTCTCTCTCTCGTGTTTTACTCGTGAAAAAATGTTTTGATCTTGTATGCTTTGACCGACGCTTATATGTGACTATTTTCTTTGTTGTTGTTGTTGTTGTTGTTGTTGTTGTTGTTGTTGTTATTCCTGTCTTCTTTTTTTGCTCGATTTTGTGTCGCATTATTTGTCACTCAGTCGCACTTCTCTATGTCTTGCCCCACCCCCACCCCCTCTCCTCCGCTCTCCCCTACCCGAATCTCTTCCCCTCCCCTTTTCCACCTCCCCCCCTCCTCCTTCCCCGTTCCCAACCCGCCTCTGGGTAGGAAAATTCTTGTGTATTTCTTTCCATCAGAAGAAAGTGTCGGGCATTTTTAGTCCGGGGCCTGGGTGCCCTGCCGGAAGTAGTCAATAAACAGAAACGGTACAATTAGGGCAGAGTGTCGATATGGAATGTTACTTTGATTTCCTTTAGCCTTCTATGCCCGGATCACCCTTCTCTTCATCTTTATTATTTTTTTTATTCAACTTCTTCTCCATCATTTTCTCCTCTTTCCCCTCCTCATCTATATCCTCGCCATCCTCCTCCTTCTCCCCCTTTTCGTCGTTGTCATTGTTGTTGCTGTTGTTGTTCTTGTTCCCCTCTTCGTCGTCGTCGTCCTTCTTCTCCTTCTTTCTTTCTTTTCTTCCTCCTCCTCCTCCTCCTCCTCCTCCTCCTCCTCCTCCTCCTCCTCTTCATCATCAACATAATCAATGTTTTCATTATCTTGTTCTCTTTCTGTTGTTTTTTTTTTTTTAACTCAACCATTCGGTAGCAACATTTCGTTTTGGGATGAGTCATCTAAAACAACACAGTACATACGGGTATTTTGTGTCCTTCATGACTCCTACATAAGACGGCCTTCCCTTTCACGAAGGGTGAATGGGTACAAGTTTTGTTAGACTTTTTTGTTTGTTTTTAATGCGTGCTTTCATACACAGGACCTCTGTCCCACCCGAAGGCTTTGTTGGAGGATGGGCGTCTGGGTAGAGGGTGACTCTGAAGAGACAATCTCCTATCACCTGGCTGGTTTCCCTAGTGATTGAACCCAGCCGCCACGGATCAACTAAATCAGGCTTTCTCCACTATGCCCACTAGATCCACCAGTTCGATCCATCGCTTCTGACGGAGACGAAAACACTGTTTTGCAATACAGTAGACGACATTGAAAAATCATCAGGCCTTACAGACTGCTGGAATCCGAAGGCTAGGTGTGCTGAAAGGAAATCTTGGATGAGCTGGGTGACGTACACCTCTAAGTAACCGGAAGGCCTAGCGGAGAGCGGCGACCTCAGCCAAGGTCAAAAGGATATAAGATCCGCCTTTGGTTCGCATCGCTTGCTGCAAAAACTTCAAAAGTTCAAAACAAAACTGCAAGGTTAATCTTCAGAAGTAAAAAGACCGACCATGCCGTTTGGTAAATTGTACACTTACAAATGTAATTAAAAAAATGGATTTCTCCATGTAAATGTGTTTACCAAATTGTTAAAAGACAGGTATGAAATAGAAAACTACATTGCTTATGTTGAGCTTAACACGGTAAATCTTAACACTGACTGGTGCAAGTATAAAGATTTAATTGAAGATAAAGGATTGTAAAAACGAAAATACATTATTCATTCTAAAAAAAATATAAACAATAAAAATCTCCGAGCCAGTTGAGAGTATGCAATCGTAACGTCTGCGTAATTCATGAAAAAATGCTCATTGATACTGTAATACACCATCAATATGTAATGGTTTTTTTTTCTCGTAGGAATGACTGCTAGCTATTCATATTCTTCTTTTGTGTGTGTATATGTGTTTTTGAGTTGTTTTTGTTGCTCTTTTTCTGATTTTTCTTTTCGTCTGTCCCGAGTATAGTTACAGTTTTCCCCTCACTTTTGTCATTTTTGAAATGTTGAAAATGTATGCATAAAAACTTGAAAATAAATGTGTAGTGAATGAAAAAGAAAAAAGACCGAGCATCTCACCCTGGTTCTGCGATCTCTTGATTGGTTACCGATGCATAGTACAGAGTCGTTACTCTTGTATTCAGCCCCATCATAGGCGCAGCCCCTCACTATCTGAAAGACGTTATTCAATGTAACACGTTCCCGCGTCAGCTCCAACCATGTTCCGAGTCAAGATGGCGCCTTACTCCTCTCGGTACAGTCCAGGTCCTTCAGTGAATCATCCCTACCATTTTCAGCTCCAGCCGTCTGGGACAGTGTACCAAACCATCTTCGCAGTCCTACTACGTTTTTCTCTTTTAAAACTGGTTTTTGAAATGTTTTATTTGAAAGTGCATGTTTTATATGATATACTGTCTCAAGACCTTCCGTTGTCGAGCCTAAGGTCTTTGTGTGTGTGTGTATTGTGTGTGTGTGTGGTATTATTATCATGATGATGATTATCATTATTATGATTGAGAGCACCGTGAGCATGATCTGAAGTAACGGACGCCCTGTGAACTATTTTGCGTTCTTCGTTGTCTGTTATTGTGCAAGACTACACACACACACACACACACACACACACACACACACAGATTTGACGAGCCTAATTACGTTAAGATGCACACGTGCGTGTTGGTGTGTGTATATATGGTGTGTGTGTGTGTGTGTGTGTGTGTGCGCCAGCGCGCTCGCGTGCGAGCGTACTTATGTGAGAAACTGCACGCATCTGTGAACGTGTGTTTGCGTGCTTGAACACTGGCATGATGAGTAGGTGACGGTCTACGCAAAATGAACGCGTGTGTGCATACACGTGCCCGTGTTTGTTTTGTCTGAGCCAACGAACCCGCGTGCGCATACGCTTGAGCAAGCGACGAAAATCGCTGCGACCCACTCCCTGAGTACACAAGAAACTGACCCTCCTGCTAGACCCCGTCATTGTCGCTCACACGCAAGCACACGCGCACCTTCGTCATGTCACGTGCAACACGCGACTAGCCGCTGCTTGGTGACCTCAAGGACGCTCGCGCTGACCTCAGCTGCGCGTGTCCCATGACCTTAACTGTGCATGTTTTACGCACTTCTTTCTTTTTCTCCATACCCGGAACCCATGCACATACCTCTCTGTCCGCCAATCCTTGCATCCCCTCCTCCCCCCTCCCCCCATCCACACACACACACTCACACACATACATTGCTAGTCTTCAGGCGGTACTGGAGAACGGAGTCATTGATTACGTTCAAATTTAATACCTTCGTCATGAAGATTACGTTTCATCTGCGTCCGTACGTTTGTCTGTCTTGCTCGTAAACATGGTTTCACACACACACACACACACACACACATGCATGCATGCGCTCTATTTTCCAGTCGGCGAAAATCTTTCGCGAAAGTCCCTGGCGAAAATGACCAGGAAGCAAGCAATTCCATTGGCACGATGATTTGCCACTCTATTCGCAGTTTCCTGTTGATTTGATAGGAACGGGATGGGCGTCAAGGCAGTCTAGGGAAGCAGGTGTAGCTCATGACAAAATGACAGGATTCTACTTTCTGTTTTACTGCTCAGAGAAAGAAAAAATGTGCGGCGAAAAAAAAAAAGCAAACTCCTATTCGGGACGAACGAAACTATAACTCAGAAGGCACAATTCCATAACCCCCCCCCCCCCTCTCCTCGCCCCCCCCCCCCCCCCCCCTCGATAGGAAGATCGCTTATTCCATATCAGTGTGTGCTGATTCTTTTCTGCTTTGTAATCAGTTTCTTTATTCTTGTTTGTTGTTTCAGTCGTGTCTTTTTTCCTTTAAAGTCAGCTACGCCTTAAATGTTAATGGATGAACTTTTTAATGTTGTGAAGATATGTGTGGTTGTTAAAAGTTTTGTAAGTCTTAGTCGCTAGTCATACTTAGTCCCTTAACGGGGCAAGGGCCGGATGAAAAAAAGCGTGTGTTTGCTTATCTGTTACCCTTGGAAATAAAAATTATTATCATCATCATCATCATCATCTCTCTCTCTCTCTCTCTCTCTCTCTCTCTCTCCTCGGCTAAATTTGTTTGTATGCAGAAAACAGCTACAGAGGAATTTGGTGTGAACGCTGCCCCATCCTCTTCTGTGAGAAGAATACTACAACGTTGATATTTTGCGTGTCCTATGGAAACAACTACACGGGAAGTAACCCTATCAGTCCGTATCAGCTATTACATCCCTTGGCGGGAAAAAAACAAAACAACCAAACGCACAATGTTGTGCTCACTGATGAAGTGTTGATCGTTGGTTCATTAATTTGGAAATCTGCTCATCCATGTTCATGATTCTAGGTTCTAAATAAATTTAGTCAGTACGTCAATGATGATCAGGAGAATAAACAAAAACAAAACAAAAAAACGAAAACAAAAGGGAAAAAAATAGAAAGTTCAACAGACAACGGAAAGGGTTGGCGGCAGATGTGGTGGCGTTGGGTATAGGCAAGAGGGGTAAGAAATAAGAAAGAAATTCCAAAAAACGACCAGCTGGACAATGTCAAAGTTGATTGGACGGTGTAAAATAGAATATTTTGTAACCAAAAATTAAAAAAAAAAATTCCTCAAACTGGCAGAACATTTTCAACTTCTATGAGAAGGAGAAAAAAAAAAGTCTTATTTGTTCATAACATAGTAAAAAATGTGTTCAAATGTTAGTTTCGCGTGATTTGACTAAAAAGACGGATTCAAAAATCTGTCCACCGTTGCGGGGAGGTCTGCGCCGTGTCGAGCGCACTTAAGGTTGTTTATTTAAAAGGGATCATAGGTGTAGTATATACAGATTCCGTGTGAACGCTCTTCGTACAAAATATGGGGACAACAAAATGCCAGAGCGGAAACTAAGCATCTGTTCCTCATCTACTTATTCGTTAAGCTGTTCTCAGCTCCTTCACAATTGTTGACATGGTTTTGATCATGTTTAGAAACTTCATGATTTCCTTATCGATACCTCCTTCCTCCCGTCCTTCCTCCTTGTTTTTAATCTCTCCTCTCTCTCTCTCTCTCTCTCTCTCTCTCTCTCTCTCTCTCTCTCTCTCTCCACACACACACACACACACACACACACACAGCGCGTGCTTGGTTCCGCCATCTCCACCTTACAAACACTGAACAAAAAGCCGGCGGCTTCACAGCCTAAAGCCAAATCACCCCGCTGCCGGCGGCACCGACAATAAAATAGATATCCCTGCAACAAAGCAACCTCCACCAAGCACAACACAGACAGAAGCAGCCAACAAAAGCCACATGAGACCATGGCACGCTAGTGACACGTGTCCCGACGTAGGCAGACAGAGTGAGAATGCCTGTTGTTATGTCCACCAATCAGATGACGGTACTATTTATGGGATATGGATGTTTGATTTTGAAAAAAAAAAACAAAAAGAAAAGAAAAGAAAGGCGGTGATTATATCGACTATATTCGGAAATCTGAAAGGGAGGTAATCTGTGTTCGACTTCGCTGTCAGTGAGGTAAGGTAAGGTCATGTTGCTTACAGCCCAGCCGACCGCAAAGGGCCATATCAGGGCTGGCACCGCCTAGAAGTCAACTCAGCAGTCAGATTCAAGGGAAAAAACCCACTTCATTCACACAACCCTTTAAAACACATCTAACACATACCAGAAATGTTAAAAAATCTTTCTCTCGTAAAATCTTAGATCAGGTGAAAAACGTTGATCTCCTCAGAAACTCAAAGATCAATTCAGATGGGACGTCTCTGAACAAAGTTTTCATGGAGTCTGCTGTAAAATGATTATGTCTCACATCATGCAAGTCCCAAGACTCTAAAAGAATATGTTTCACTGTGAGTGGTGCATGGCATGGAATGCACCACAGAGCTTCTTCACCTTTTAAAAGATAAGAATGAGTGTAAAAAGGAGTGGCCTGTATGCAAACGGCACAAGGCTGTTTCTACTTTCCGGCCGCCTCGAGAACATGGTAAAAACTCTTCGAGGTTTGGACGGAATATAACTAGTTTGTTATCCGTCTGCATGTTTCATTCCTCTTGCCAGAGGTCTTTGACGTAAGCCTGGGCTTTGGGTTTCAGATCAGTGTGAGGGATAGACAATCTGCTCAACTCTTTCCTTGTGGCACTCTTGGCAAGTTGATCAACCAACTCGTTGCCACGAGCGAGAGTGACCCCGCCGTTTTCATTGGACAGGTGCCGCGGGCAGGCACGCCAAAAACAGTTTTTGCCCCATCAGTCCGCTTACCAGTTTGATAGTAAGGAGAACAAGCTAAAACATCAGTGTAAAACGTTGCGCCTGTGACGCAGGCACTCATTATCCCGATCGTTATCCCGCCGTGCGCTACACGTCAAATGTCTGACTCTCTAGATCAATTTGCTTGACCCACTAACTGAGAAAAGACAACTCTGTTTGCAATGGTAAGACAGGCGATCTTCCCCTGATTTTTTCCCCCCGGAATAGGTTTTTAAAAAAAAGATGTTTTGACCTCTAGCCCTTACTAACAACAACATCAACCTTGTCTGTGTTGAATGTGAAGTGAAGTTTAAAACGTAGTATCACAACAACATAACCTTGTCTGTGTTGAATGTGAAGTGAAGTTTATAACGTAGTATCACAACAACATCAACCTTGTCTGTGTTGAATATGAAGTGAAGTTTAACACGTAGTATCACAACAACAT
>CM031612.1:62552034-62584534 GCA_018398815.1 Conus ventricosus
GAAGGACGGGCAAATGAAGAGAGAAGAGAGAGAGAGAGAGAGAGAGAGAGAGAGAGAGAGAGAGACAGAGACAGAGAGACAGAGAGTTGGGTTCGGAGGGATAGAAAAATGAAGGTAGAGAAAAAGAGATAGAGGAAGTGTGGGAGGGACAGGGGGGATGGGGGATGGGGAAGGAAAGGGGAAGGAATGGAGGGAGATTATCAAGTCGTTTTATCTTGTCAAAGTCTCCTGTTTGCCCCGACAACCGAAAAGTGGCGTTGAAAATCGCCCCGTCTTAAAAGTGGCGGCCGAGGCAAACACGTCATCTCCCCCTCCAGCATTCCCCGGCCCCGGATGTGCGTCATCATGTCCCAGACCGGGCCCGGGATGATGGAGTGCCGGAGATCGGCGAATAATGACCGGAGAGTTGCTTCCCTTTGTGGAGTTGCTTCCCTTCGTGTTTGTTCCCCTAACTTCCCTTTCATGCAAGGTGTCTCCCGCTCCTCCACCCCCCACCCCCCCTTCCTTTTTCCATCGCCTTTCTTTCTCCTCCCTTCCATTTCTTTCTTTTCTTCTCCCTTCTTTCTTTCCTTCTCGGTTTTCTTCAACCCCTGGCTGCCCTTCTCCAGAACAGTTGGCGGAGGCTCCTTGGCGTTTTCTGGGTTGAGTGTGTTTGCTTGAATTCTGTATTCTGCTCCCAGAAATTGTATAACCGTCAGTTGCTCCGTTTGTGCTGACGGCGTGGTGATAAGGTCTTCGAAATGGAAGAGGGTGCGGGGAGGGGGGGGGGGGGGGGGGGGGGGGGGGGGGGGGGGGGGGGGGGGGGGGGGGGGGGGGGGGGGGGGGGGGGGGGGGGGGGGGAGGGAGGGAAGAAAAGTCAAAATGAAAGAAAACTGGACAGGATAGTTGGTGGTCAAGAAAATAAGACTGTAATAAGAAAGGGGCCACTATTTGCCGATCAGATGTACAAAGTGTGTCTGATTCCGTGTCTGCAATTTAACTCTTTTCATCTGTTCAGATTCAGAAATATACAAGACATGTAACAAATGTTAAGTCTGAATCTAGAGCCCAGGCAAATGCTGGTTTGTCTGTCAGTGAAGGGACAACAGATCCATCGAGCATGAAATGGCTTCAAGAGCTGATTCTGATCATGGTGATGGTTTATGGTTGTGGGTGCGGTGATGGAGTTTTGATGTGGTGGTGGTGGTGGTGGTGGTGGTGGTGGTGTGATGATGATGATGATGGTTTGTGGCTGTGGGTGGCGGTGATGGAACTTTGAGGTGGTGGTGGGTGGTGGTTGTGGTGGTGTGGTAATAATAACGGTTTATGGTTGTGGATGACGGTGATGGAATTGTGATGTGGTAGTGGTGGTGGTGGTGGTGATGATGATGGTTTATGGTTGTGGATGGCGGTGATGGAATTGTGATGTGGTAGTGGTGGTGGTGCTGTTATGATGATGGTCTACAGTCGTGGGTGGTAGTAATGAAAGTTTGAAATAGTGGTGGTAATGATGATGGTTAATTGTGTAGTAGCGGTGATGGATTTTTAAATATTGGTCCTTTTCGAGTAACGGTGATGGTTTGTATTTTATACTTGTGGTTGTGGCCTCGAAATCAGATCAACACGTCAACATATCCTCCCACCTACCCTCACCCCCATCCCATTCATCATGATCAAGATTGTTTTGAAATGAATAATTACACCCATTTCCCTGCGCGCCTTCCCGTAAACACGAATCAATAGATCATTATGAAAGCAGAGCCTACACACTTCTTCTTCTTCTTCTTCTTCTTCTTCTTCTTCTTCTTCTTCTTCTTCATTGAGGATGAGTCCTACTCAGATAGTCAGTCGGGTAGTCTTAACGTAAGCCGTCGTCTCCAAATGATTTTCAAGACATCCCAGATCTTCCCTGTGATCTTGAGATAGAATGTCGTCTCTGAAGATCCCAGTTCTATCCAAGTCGTTCCAGTTACCATGGTGTGGGACTTTATCCATTAAATATACTTGGGGCTTCCGGTGGTCTTGACGTAAGACTTCATCATCAGGATATATTCGAATCTTTTTGGTGGTCCTGATGTAATCCGTTGATCCCAGAGGATCATCAGGACTTCTCTACGTGTCTTGTATGGTCTTGATACAGGACCTTGTCTTTTGAAGATCTTGTGGACTTCAACAGCTCTTTGTTGAGGTCTCGATGTAAGCCGTTGTTCCAAGAGGATGTTTAGGACTCCTCAGGTCTCCCGTGTATTCTTAGTGGCAATGGCCCGAGGTGATCTTGAAGACTGCAACCTTTCTAGTGGTCATGACATAAACCATCATACCCAGGAGACTCTCAAGGCTTTCGAGATCCTCCAGTGGTCTTGAATAGGAACATATCGACAGAGGATCCTCAGGACTCTCTCAGACCTGTCGGTTTTCTTGATGTAAGGCATCATTCCATGAAGATCCACGAGACTTCCACAGGAATTTCCAATGATCTTGTTGTAGGACGTCATCCCCCAAGAAATTTTCAGGACTTTCCCAGGTATTTCCGGTGGTCCCGTTTTAAATTGTCTCTTCCAGGGGATCTCCAGAACATTCTCACGTTGTTTTGGTGGTCTGAACGAGGAAATCCTCAGCACGTCACCAGCTCTTTCCGATATCCTTGATGTAGAACACCATGTCCTGTAAAGCCCCAAGATTTCCCCATTTATTTCTGATGGTCTTGACTCAGAATGTCATACCCAAGAGATGCCCAAGACTTCCCCGTTTCTTTCCAGTAGTCTTCACGGAGGATGTTGAACCTGGTGATTCCAGGATATGGACATGCCCATTTCTTTTCCAGACGTAGGATGTTTACCCATGGCAATCTTCTGTGTTTTCTCATTTCTTTCCGGTGGCTTTAATACAGAAATTCGTCCCCTGGATATCACCAAGACTTCCCGATTTCTATCTGATGGTTTTGACGTAAAATTGGTTTCCTCTGTTGATCCCAAGGACTTTCTCATTTCTTCCTAGTTGTCGTGACATAAGGTATCGTCTTCGGTGTGATCCTCCGAACTTCAACATTTCTTTCAATTAGTTTGACGTAGAATGTCATCCCCAGGTAGTCCTCAGGTCTTTCCCATTTCTCTCCAGTGGTCTTGGAATAGAATGTCGTGACCAGCTGATCCCCAGGACTTTCCCATATCTTTCTTGTGGTCTTGATGTAGGATGTAGGATGTTGTCGTCTGCTGATCCCCCGGGATTCGCAATTTCTTTGCAGTGGTCTTGACGTTGACTGTTGCGCCAGATAATTCCCATGATTCCCGGGACTTTCCCTTTTCTTTCTAGTGATCTTGACGTAGGATGTCGTCATCTTGTAATCCCCAGGATTTCCACATTTCTTTCTTTTCTTTTCTTTTCTTTCTTTCTTTCTTTCTTTTCTTTTCTTTCTTTCTTTCTTTCTGCGTACGCAGGCTGATACTCCTGCGGACGCTGTCTGTATAGACAGGCAGTGGAGTTTTGTGTGTATGACCGTTTTTTTTATCCCGCCATTAAGGCAGCCATACTCCATCTTCGGGAAGGTGCATGCTATGTGTCACGTGTCATCCATACCAACGGCCAAACTGGCCTTCTCTTCCGAAAGTTGGTGATGGGATTTTTCGTGTGTGCAAGATGTTGTGCATGCGTTCACACACGGAACCTCGGTTTATAGTCTCATTCGAAGGACTGTGTGGGGAATGGAGTCAGAAATAATGTTAACTCCGGGGGAAAAAAAACCCTGTACCATAATTCGAACCCGAAACCCCCCGGGAAACCGAGCCGGCGCTCAAACCAACTGAGCTTTTCCGCCCCCCCCCCCCCCCCCCCAAATTCTTTCAAATTTTTGACCAAGAAGGGCGTCCCCCCTAAAGGCCCCTTTGGGACTCCCCCTTTTTTTTTCACGACCCTTGACAAAAGGGCCCCATCCCAGCTTAAATGCCAGGTTTTTTCCCATTTTTTTTTTTAAATTTAATTTTGACGAAAGGACCCTCGCCCTCGTCGTGATCCCCAGGAAGACTTAATTTTCTTTCTAAAAGGCCTAAAAAACAGAAGGGTCTTTTATAGAGATCCCCCAGGACTTTTCCCAAAAATTTTTCTGGGGGAAATTTGAGCTGTACTCCATCCGCAGAAGATCCCAAAAAATTTCTGACGATCCAATTTTAGACTCCCCCCTTTTGAGATACTTTTAAACTAAAACAAAAAAATGCCCCTGGGGGGTTTGAGGAATTGACGTTTTTTTTTGCAGCTACAGAAATAACGTTTTTTTTCCCTTTTTTTTTCGTTTTCTTTTTCCCCTCATAACTTTTGGGGCTTTTGGGGTTTTTAAATTTTTTAAAAAAGAAATCGGGGCTTAATGGGATCGGGGAAATGGGCGTGAGAGGCAGAGTCCCCTGTACCCCAACCCCTAACACTTTCCTGTGTTACTTTTTAAATGAAGAAAAAATTTTCCGCTCCCAAAGAAATTGAAATTTAAAATTGGGGGCGGGGGAGGGGGGGGGGGGGTTTGAATTGGCCCCTTTTTTACTCTAAATCACCAAAAGAAAACCACAACAAAAGGGACAAAAAAACCAGCCAAACCACTTACTCACTTTTTTAAAGGTTAAGTTCATCATTGTTTGCATGTGAAGGGTATACACGTTTTTTTTGTTTATTCTTTTTTTTTTTTTTTTCATCACTCTTTTTTTAAATAAATTCAATGTATTTATTTCATTTTACCAATTTTTAAATTTCTTTTTTTAATTTCTTTTAAAACTTTTTTTTCCCAATTTAAACAGTTTCATTCAGATGGGGCAAAAATTTTACTTCTCTCATCCCATCGAAAGACTCTTCTCCCATTAATATCCGAAAAGGCGGGCCACCCCGGGTTTACCCCACACCCCCCCCACCCTTCCCCTACCTGCCTTTAAACCAAAGGCCCAAAACCCCCCCCCCCCCCCCCCCACCCCCCCATCTTGATGGGCTCCCCATCCCCTTCCGTTTCCCCCTACACACACACACACACAAAACACAGGGGGCACGCAAAAAGCGGGGGAAGGTTGGAGAGGGATGGGGGAGTTGGGTTGGGGGGGGTGGGCTTTTGTTGGGGCCGGGTTGCTCGAAAGCAAAGAGTTTTTCCCCTTTCCACTGCATTGAAACGTCACTTTCTGCAGGGGGCCCAGGGGGGCCCGAAGGCACGGCATTGTTCCAGAACCACCCCCCAAAACGGGGGAAAAAACCCTTTTAAACCAAGCTTTCCCCCCCTTGCACTTCCCCCCCAAACCACCCCCCCCCCCCCCCCCACCCCCCCCCCCCCCCCCCCCCCCCGTGGGCTTTTTCACCTTTCCAAACCAAACCCAAAGGGGGGAGGTAAGGGAGGTGGGAGGAAATTTAGCGCGGCCCCCCCAGGGGGGGGGGAAAGGGGAAAGGGTCCCCCTTTTTCCTCCTCCTTTTCCCCACCGCAAACACCCGTTTTGATTAATTACACAAATAGCCGTTTTTTGTTTTTAAAAACCCCTTTCCCTCCACCCCCCCCCCCCCCACCCCCCCACCCCCGCTCTCCTTCCCAGGACAAACGTCCCCTTTCCATCCCCCCCTTTCCCCTCCCCCACCCACTTTTTTCCACACACATCCCCAAAACCTTTCGTCTTTGGACGGTGCCCGGAAATTTGGTTTTGCTGCGGGGGGGGGTAAATTTCGAATCAAAGAACCTAACAAACCGCCCCTCCAGAGGTAAGGGAGACTTTAAAGGGATGTTTTTTGTCATTCTTAAACCCTTTTCAAGAGAAAAAAAGAAGAAGAAAAAAAAAAGCTAAAAGGGGAAGGCCCTATAGGGGGCCCCACCAGAAAGCAAAATTTTTTTTTTCTTCTTCTGAAATGACTAGTGTGGAGAAGGGGGCGGGGGGGTATTAATTTTCAAACCAACATCGTCCTTGCCAGCGATATGGAAGCTTTGGGAAAACAAAAGCCCATGTTGTTGTTTTTTTTTTATAATATAAATAAATTTCTTTTTTGGGGTTTACACAGGTTAATTAAGATTTCTCTTTTCTTTTTTCTTTTTTTTTTTTCCCCTTTCTTCCTTCCTTTCTTTTTTTTCCTTCTTTTTCCCTTTTTTTTTTTTTTTAAATTTTGGTACATCGTTCCATCCCTTTTTCCCAACCAAACGAATTCCACCCTTTAAAATTTATGTTCCAAAGGGTTTAGGGTTAAAACACCGACTCATTGCCATTATTCACAAAAAGGGGTTTAAACCCAAATAATCGGTTAAAAAAAGGACAAAAAGGAAAAGCCCACGCATAGGGTGTAAAAACAAAACGAGAAAACTTTTAAAATTTGAAAATGTTTTGGGGGGAAAAATTTCGAACTTTATCTTTACTCCCCGGAAAACACTGAACACATGCCCCCAAACGAACATGCTTATGGAACCCACTCACCCCGCAAATGGGAAAACAAGGAAATCCCCCCCCCCCTAACCCCCCTCCTCCCCCCCCCCCAAAAGAATTTTAACATTTTTTCCCTTATATATCCCAACTGAAAACATGTATCCACATCAACGTAGGGAGAAATGAAAAAACTCAAATTAACATTAATTCCAGACTAGCTTAGCTTTTAGAAACAAAAAAAAAACATGAACTTTTTTCCCACTCAAAACACCCAGACCGATATAAAGAAATCAAAATGTAAGATCGGTTTGAGCCTACTGACCTTTTGGGGTCCGACGTCAACTCTTGTGCAAGGTCTTAAGGTTTTCGATTCGCACTCAAAACACTTTGCTAGAAGATATTTACTCTTCGGATTCACGTCTGTGCAGACCCCAGTCCCCCTTTTGGCCCTTCAAATGAGAATTTAACCCAAGAAAAAAAAGAAGAAGAAGAAGAAGAAGAAGAAGAACTTTTTAAGCATACATATCACCTTTCGGAGAAGAAAGGCTACCGTGTCCTGGGAGACGATGACACGAAAACAAAACACGCACACCTTTGTGCTTGGACACCCTCCCCGAAGACGCAGAGTGTCTACCTCAATGGTAAGATCAAAAAGAAACATCTCATCAATGGAACCTGCGAATCCTAACCGAGAAAACGAAAAAGGGACGCAAAAACAGGGGGACATTTTAGTCATGGAGAACACAGCCAAGGTCAGAGAGACATGGGGACATATGGACATGGGGAGACACGGCCAAGGAACGTAAGTCATGGGAACATATGGTCATGCAGGAGCATAGCTAAGGGACACAGGGACATGTAGACATATAGACATGGACGCATATGGCCAAAGGACGCAGAGACATGAGTCATAATAGACATGGAGACACAAGCCAAGGGACCTATAGACATGCGGACTCATAGTCATGGAGGCACATAGCAAACCCATCCCTCTCCTTCTGCCTCTTTTATATTTTCCCGGTCTGATTCAAAGACCTATTTACAGCTGGGTGGACATTTAAAGGTTTCAAGCTGCAGAAATCCGATCCACTTCAAGTGGTTTGAACCCACACCATCACTACTACAGGACCCTCTTAGTAAGGTAACAGGGGTAAGAAGCTTTTTGTCACGATTTCATGCAAAGCCTTTATTTCTGTAGCCTCATCACTCCCCCCCCCCCCCCCCCTTTAAATTTTCCCCCTGTTTAGCAAACATTTGATAAAAAAAAATTAAATGGCTCTTCTTTCTTTTAGTGTCCACCTTCATCGAGCGAAGATTCTGACACTTGCGTGTGCATGACCGTTTTTTTTTTTATCCTGCCATTAAGGCAGCCATACTCCAACTTCGGGAAGGTGCAAAGCTAAGTGTAACGTGTCATCCATACCAACGGCCAGACTGGCCTTCTTTTCCGGGAAATTGGGGATGGGATTTTACGTGTGTGCAAGATTTTTTGGGTGCGTTCAAAAACACGGAACCTCGGTTTATAGTCTCATTGGAAGGACTGTATTGGGAAATGGAGTCAGAACTAAACTTAACTAACGGCCCGGCCGGCGGAGATTCGAACCCGCAACCCCCCAAAATTACGAGTCCGATGTTCCCACCAACTGAGGCTATTCTGTTTTCGTACATGAAAAAATCTCTCTCTCTCTCTCTCTCTTTTCTCTCTCTCTCTCTTCCTCTCCTCTCTCTCTCTCCTCTCTCTCTCTCATAAGAACTTAGAACTCCAATGAGAGTGATCTGTAAAGCAAAAGAAAAAAAAAAGAAAAAAAAAATGTCGAGCAATGGTCCAAACTTGAATTTATGAGAAACAAAAGATTTTTTTTTAATGTTGAAAAATAGAAAGGAAAATAAATTTTTTAAAAAAAGGAAAAAGAAACCCCAAAAAAGCGTGGCAAGATGTTGTGCATGGTTCACACACGGAACCTCGGTTTATAGTCTCATTCGAAGGGGACTGTGTGGGGGAATGTGTCAGAAAAATGTTACTCGAGGGAAAAAAAAACCCTGTACCTAATTCGAACCCGCACAACCCAGGTTCACGTAGTCCGGCGCTCTACCACTGAGCTATTCGCCCCCCCCCCCCCCCCCCCTCCATTTCTTTCAAATACTTTGACCAAGAATGTCGTCTCCTTGAGGTCCCTTGGACTCCCCAATTTTTTTCAGCGCTCGTGACCAAAAGGTGTCATACCCGCTTGATTGCCAGGATTTTCCCATTTCTTTTCCAGTAATTGACGTAGGATTCTCGTCTCGTCGTGATCCCAGGAAGACTTTATTCTTTCTAATGGCCTTGGGACACAGAATGTCGTCTTATAGAGTATCACCGGACTTCCAAGATCTTTTGTGTATTGCTGAGTACGTCATGCCGCTGGAGATGCCAAAAATTTCTGACGCCGCTCCTGATTGTGAGACGCCCTTCCTGTGAGTCTGTTACACTAAACAAAAACAGGTGTCTGGAGGGTTTGTGGATGACGTTTTGTTTTTGCAGCTACCAGTATGACGTTTTTCCTTTTTCGATTTCTTTTTTCCCCTCATGGACTTGGCTGTTGGGTTTTTTCATTATTATAAGAAATCGGGTTAATGAAGGATCGTGGAAGGGCGTCGTGAGAGGGCGAGAGTCCCTGTAACCCAACCCCTAACACATGCCTGGGTTATCTTGTTATATGAATGTTAAAAACTTTCAGCTCACGAAATAAAGTCAATGGAATTGGGGGGCGGCGGGGAGGGGGGCGGGGGTTGAATTGGTCTTGTTTACTCTCATCACCTAGAGTAAACAGCAACAAAGGGACACGAAACAGTCCAACATTACTCACTTTCTTATGGATTTAAGAAATTCCTCTTGATTGCCATGTGAAGTATACACTTTTGTTTGTTTATTATTTTTTTTTATTTTTTCACTCACTCATTTATTTTCAGTCTATGTATTTATTTTCATCTACCAATTATTATTCTTGTTTATTCTTTTCAAACATTTATTTCCAATTACAGTTCATTCAGATAGGGCAACAATTCCTTTGTCCTCCCGCATCGAAGGACTCGTCTCCCATTAATATCCGAAGGCTGCCACCTCTTGTTTACCCACTGCTCCCCCACCCTTCCTTCCCTACCTGCCTTTCAACCATGCCCATACCTCCCCCCCCCCCCACATCTTGATCGCTACCCTGTACGCTCCCCGTACACACACACACACACACACACACCACCACACACCACCCCCCAAAACTAAACACAACACACACACAACACACACTCCCACACCCTCACACACACACACCCACACACACACACACCACACACACACAGAGTGCACGCAGAATGCTGGAGAAAAGGTTGGGGACGGGGGAGAAGGAATGGGAAAGTTGGAGAGGATGTGAGTTGGTGGGCGAGGGTGGTGGTGGCCGTGGTAGCGCCCTGGGCACCGCCCTTCGCCCGCGAACGGTAGTGCTTTACTGGCATTGAAACGTCATTTCTGCAAGGCGCCAGGGCCGGAAGGACAGCGGCATTGTTCCAGAACCTTCCCCTCCAGCGTGGGAACAACCGTTTTCCCCCCCCGCCTTTCCCCTTGCACGTCCCCCTTCCCTAACCCACTCCCGCTCCCCCCCCCCCCCCCCCCCCCCCCCCCCCCGTGGCTTCCACCTTTCCACTAACAGAGGGAGGAGGTGGAGTTAGAGGCATGGTAGCGCGGCCAGCCCCAGGGTGAGCGATGAATTGTCGCCTCCTCTTCTCCTCCTCTGCCACCGCAACAGGGGTTGATATAATTTACACAATAAAAGCTGCTTTTGTCCTTTTAAACCTTCCCTCTCCCCCCCCCTTCCCCCCCCCCCCCCCCCACCCCCCACCCCCGCATCTCTTCCCAGGACACATCCCTTCGCCCTCCTCCTTCACTCCCCCACCCACTTCTTCCGCACACAATTACCCTACCCTGCGTCATTGGACGGTGTCTGGAATGGATTGCTGCGGGCGTCAATTTCGGATTCAAAGAGAACCGTAACAAACCGACCTCCAGAGGTAACGGAGCTTTTCGGAGTGTTTTTTGTCATTCTTGATTCTTCGAAGAGGAATGAAAGAAGAAGAGAAAAAAAAATGCTGATGAGGGTGCAGCGTGTCCGGCCCCCCCCCCCCACAACAATGACACAACCTAACTTGGGGGAAACAACCTAACTTGGGGGTGTCGCCAGCCAATTTGTTCGGACCTTAATCAAACTCAAACATTCTAGCGTCAGAAAGGAACGGGCCCATAGGTCGGGTCCGGCCAATTAAGCTTAGTGGCGAGGTTTCGCGAGACGGTCCGACCCACCCCCAAGTCTGGAATAAGGGCTCTTGACCGACGCTCTGATAGTTTGCCAGACGTGACCTCAGTACCTGCGTGCAGCTTTATCCGGCCAAAATTGTGGCACCAACGTCATAGTTAGTCGGACGTCGTGGTGCATACCCAGACTCAGCTGGGCAAATTTAGATTGACCAGTGTCCACCATTAAGCCACACCGCGCCAGTGAGTAGGGAAGGGGGGAAGGATAGTGTGTGGTGGGGGTGAATGTGAAATCTAGCTACTCATTAAATGACCATTTGACCACCCACAGCGGAGTAAGGCGTGTAGAACGGGACTGTTCATGATTTGAAACGTCCAATGGAATTAGAGGCGGGGGAGACACATTCGGGATCAAGCGGTATAAAATACCTGACAATGGTACATGCCTTGGACAACGGGGTTAGAGCATAAAGGAACTGTCCTAGCAACACTTAAGTGCAGTGAGAGAGAGAGAGGAACGAGGTGAGACGAAAACGACAGAGAGAGAGAGAGGGAGGAGTTCGGGAGAGTCAGGCTCTGCCCACAGAAGGCAGGCCGAGGGAGACCGAACAGAGACAGAGAGATGAGGCGGTTTTAGGTGTAGTCTCTGCACGAGGGAAAGTGAAGGGAGATGGAAGAGAGGGAGAGAGAGAACGCGTGGGGAAGAAGACCAGGAGAGAGAGGTTCTGAGTGGAGCTCTGCAGGAGGGAAGGGCAGAGGGAGGGAGAGAGATGAGGGGAGGAGAGCAAGAGAACCAAGTTGGGAGTTAGCATGAGATAGTCTGCAGAGAGGAAGGATGAGGAGAGATGTGGATGAGAGAGAAAGAGTTGCTAATTTATGAAGAAGAAAGAAAGAAAAGAAAAAAGAAAAAGAAAGCAACCTGTCCATTTGATAAGAGCAGATAATGAGAGACGAGAGAGACGAGAGTGCAATGCGTTAAATGCAGAAGAATGAAAGGAGAACGAATCGATGTTGATAGTCACTGTTCTACCTAACCGGGGGTTCGACTCATACCTGGAAAGCGTCACTTACGCCAGCAGCAACCACAGACCAACGCCAACAGTCTCACCTGACCAGGCGCAATCAGACCACCACCAGTGCCGGCAGTTGTGTCGAGTTGTGAAAGGAACAGTATGAACACCCCTCCCCTCCCCCCTGAAAAAGGAAAAAGACAGTGATTCGTGTAATTGTAAGATCACCTGGCAGGTAACAGTAGAAATCTGTTTTTACCCGGGTTAGTTAATGATGTTTTAGAGATGGAATGATTTTGTGAAGTTCAAGAAAGAGCGGAATGTTTATTTTGTTTGATTTATATGCATTGATGTTCTTTCTATGATCATGTATAGTAAAGTTCTAGCCTGTCCTAGTGGTTTGATGTGACGAATGGCCTGATATATGAATGAGATTGTAGCAGAGCACGTGAGTGTGTTTGGGCTGATGCGCCTCTGTCCTTCCATCCACTGACATTACACCGAGTGTTGACAATTTATTGGCGGCCATGCCAGGATATTTTGGCCCATTTATTTAATTGTGTCACTTCTCAGAGAGAAGCTGCGGTGGGATCATGTAATGGAATCCTAAGACAAGGGGTTGTCTTACTGTATGTTCCCAAAGATAGTTAAATACTAGGCTTGGCATATTGCTTCAAGAATGTTTCAATACTAGGTTGCATTTCAAGCCCAGACAGTACTCATTTCGCCACAGATGCCTATTACTTCGCTCTCATTAGTTGGGGGTCAGGACGCTGGGAAGTCTTATAAAACAAACTACGTTGTCCAAGCAACTATTTATCATCATCTGGATTGTGCTTATTACGTCACTCCGTGTGCGTAACCTCACCAGTTTGGCAGTCGTAGTTGTAACAATCTTGTCTAAAAAAAAAAAAAAATGGGAGATATAATGGCGGAAGAAAGAACACCCTATTGCACAACTTTCGAGCGTCGCTCGTGATTTAGGGTACTCAAGGCAGAGAGAGTTGCGGGAGCATTCGTTGAATAAACCAACACAAAAGATGGAAAGAGTGAGCGAGCGGAAAGACCGCCGTATCGCAGTAGAGGCGCAGGGAAAACAGAGCGATAGGCAAGCGCAGGAACAGAAAGAATGAAGCCGGAAACACCAGAATAAGGGAAGCGCAGCGGAAGGAAACAGAAAGGATGAAGCAGGAGACAGCCCGAATACGGGACGCGCAGGAAACAGAAAGGATTAAAGACTAGGGGAAACGCAGGAAACAGAAAGACTAAGGGTCAATTGGAATTAGAGAAAGTGAGATTACAAAGGGAGACCGAGGATGGTAGTTCAGTTTCCAGTGACTCTGTGCGCAGCTATGCCCCCCGACAAAGTTGCCAAAAATTCTCGGGAAGGGACGATTCGACTTGATGAATACATCAGTCGTTTCGAAACGTTTGCGACCAGTCAGGTTGGCCTCCAGAAGAGTGGGCACGTCATTTTGTCAGCGCTAATTGGACGGGTAAGGCATTGAGATTTTTCACTTGCGTTACCAGCAGAACAACAGTCTGATTTTGGTGTGTGAAGGAGTCTTTCATGAAGGGATTTGACCTCACTGAGGAAGGATTCAGAAAGAAAATTTCGTTCAGCTAGATTGCAAGCGGGGGAACCGTTACACTCAGTTTTTGTGCAGTTCTAGATCACTATTTTGAGAAAATGGTATAGAGTTGAGTGGTACGAAGAGAAGGGAGTTCCGCCGGTGTGAAAGAGCTAGTTTTGAAGAACAGATTTTGTCAGGTTGCGGCCCGGAGCTAACAAACATTTGAAGAGAGGATGCCTGAGACACGCAGGGGAGTTGGTGAAGTTCGCCAGAGGTGTATCTAGAGGCACGTTGGGCACGAAGGTGCAGGAGAACACAGGGTGCTAGGCACGGCCGTGACAGAGTGCAAGGAGACCAGGGGAGTATTTGCAAAAGTCCTTGCAAACCCAGTGGTGGGGCAGAAGAAGGGCAAAGGACATCGGTGTGTCATTTGTCACAAGAAGGGACTGTGGCGAGGATTGTCGCTAGAGGTACCCAGAAGGCAGCAGCCTTGCAAGAGGGTGGAGAAGGGTTCGTTCAAGGGAAACGACCTGCAGTGGAACCAAAGGGCTTCAGTCGGAAGAGGGTAGAGTGCAGCCTATGGCTAGCACTGGACAGCAGTCAGTGTCAGGGATGGAGGGCACTAGGCTGAGTGGTTCGTTACCCGTGGAGACAGGGTGGATGGCCAGAGAGGGTGAAAGTGTTACGAGGACACTGGGTTGTCAAGCGGGCGTAGTACAACAACGTGGTCGATAAAGGGGATTTGGACAGGCAAATCAGACCTGTACTCTAATCGATGGGCATGTTGAGGGAGTTTCCATGTGCTAAGATAGAAGTACGTACCCCTTACTTCTCAGGCGAGTTGTTGCGTTGGTGATGGAGAAAACTCTCATGATTTGATCATCGGAATATTCAGGTGCAAAGGATCAGGGGATCCTGAGTTGTTGACTGCTACAGGGGCAGCAGTTCAGACACGGAGCAAGAAGGAGGGAAAGGTTGTTCAAACCGTTAGTTGTACCAGGAAGGAAGTCGGGCATAGACGTGTCGCTGATGAGTTTAGGGCAGCGAGGAACAAGACCCTTCGCTCGTGAAGTCTTGGGAGTTGGCAAGAGGTGGTGGAGAAACAGGCGGTTGAGGAGGTGAGACAGAATTTCTTGTGAAAGGCGGGCTGTTGTACCGAGTGTTCACAAGGGGAAGACAGTCAGGTGACCATCAGTTAGAAGGGTACAGCGATGTTATCGTGACACTGTCATGTAGTGGGTCACGCGTCGTCATGGCGAGTCATCTCGGCCCGGTTTTTAAAACGGCTGACCGAGTCTTTGCTGATTTCATTGGCCAGGAGCACATGGCAGACATAAACGCTTTCTGCTGTCATGTGACGTGTCCTGCTTTTGCGTCAAGGTCAGCCACAAGTGGGCGTGGAAGAGGGAAAGCCCTCTTAAACATCCCCCTTTAATTGACACACATTTCAGGAGAGTGGCTATCGAATCCGTTTGGGGCCCAATCTCGCCTGTTCCAACGGTGGGCACAGCGTACCGAGACATGTAGTTTGCAAGGGATAGGTTAGCAGGAGGTAGGGTCATTCCGATCGAAGCAATATGACAGGAAGGTGAGGAAGGAAGCAATCCCTCAAGGCGAGGTAGATCAAGTCCTGGTACTGCTTCCCACGGGTCACAAACCGCTTGCTGATGCATGGAAAAGGACCATTTCACCCTCACTGAAAAGTCGGTCGGGATTTACCGAATTGATGTGAATGTGGAAACTAAACTTTTCCATGCGAAATTTCTCCGCAATATATTCAGCTGAGACTCAGCACATAGGCGCAGCAGCAATCATGATGAGGTGAGGAGACCAGCAGAAGAAGGGGTCGAGATTTGGGCTCCTGAGTTTCCAGGAGGAGGAGTCATACGGGATGGGTCACTATATGAAGCGGCTAGACAGTTGGACTATTTCCTAGGTTTTGTTGTCGGAGGCGACACAAGCAGCCGAAAGGCGGAAAGGTTGGGAGAAGATGATGAATTCGAGCGACCAAAGACAAACAGAAGTAGAGTCTGACTAGGTTTTATTGGGTCTATTAGGGGGAGTTTTGTTCCAAAATTTCGCGCAATCACGAGTCCTCTAAGTGATTTGTCAAGGCGGGAACGGCAGTGGTCGAATGGTCGCCGCTGCAGAGCACGCACTGCAGACGGTGTGGAGAGATAGGTTCCCGCCCATCTTGAGCTACCAGATATGTCCAAAATTTTGTTGCGGACAGATGCATCAGGTGGTTGGGATAGGTTCAGTGTGTTGCAGGAGCATGAAGGGTCGAGTTTCCTGTGAGATATGCTAGCAGGAAGTTGACAAAAGTGTGAAGAAGGGTACGCAACGGTGGAGAAAGAAGGAGTGTTGCTGTCGTGTGGCCGTGCAGAAGTTCCACAAATACTTGTATGGGAACGAGTTCGTGTATTCGGACGGATCATCACCACTCAAATTCCTGCAGGAGGCGCAGTTGAAAAAACAGCAGATGTGCTGCGTTGGGCAATGGCACTGCAGCCCACAGGTACGAGTGCGTACATTCCCGGTCGACAGAATGTCGGAGCTGACTATTTAAGTCGTGTAGTCTAGCACGCTGCACTCAGAGGAAAGTCCGTTCATATCAGGGTGCTTTGTTGATAATATGTGTTGATTCAGTTTATGTGATTGGATATGGGGTTCATTCCAGTTGGCTATGGTTCAATATTTTTTTTTGTGTGAGACTGGTTTCATATTTTCTTTGTGAGACTTGATCATGTGGGATGTAGTTATACTTGGAGCATACAGTCGCTTGTGTGTGATGCTTATTTGCAATAAGCGAGATGGAGGATTCCTCAGTGAAGTGTCATGCATCGCGATCATATTTATATTGTGCTTTTCATTAAGAATGTTGAAAAGGAGAGATGCAAATCCGCCGGTAGGGGAATTGCATAAGTGCGCAAGAGGTCGTTATAGAATGAGTTGAAATACGCAAGAGCGGCACTGTCATGAAAACTCATTGAGTGTATTCATAATTGTATATTTTATAATTTATTAACCGTTGGTTGTAAAGTATTTTCCGAACTTTGCGCGGGTAGCTGTGTGTCAGCAATTTCGTTTGTAGTCTTTTTGTACCGTTGTTTTGGACAATGCGGAGCATGTCTTTTGCAAGGGGAAAATTGTACACGACAAAAAAAATGAAAACACCTAACTTGGGGGAAACAACCTAAACTCGGGGTGTCGCAGCAATTTGTTCGGACTAAGTCCCAAACTCAAACTCTATGGCGTCGAAAGGACGGGCCCCATAGGTCGGGTCCGGCCCAATAAGCTTAGTGAGAGGTTTCGGCGAGACGGTCCGGACCACCCAGTCTGACTAAGCGGGCTTTGGGACCGACGCCTCGATGTCTGCCCAGACGGACCTCAGTACCTGGGCCAGCCTTTATCCGGCCAATTTGTGGAACCAACGTCATTGTTTGTCGGACGTCGTGGTGCCTACCCCAGACTCCAGCGGCCCAATTTAGATTGACCGTGTTCACCACCTTAAGCCCACCGCGCCAGTGAAGTAGGAGGGGGAAGGTAGTGTGAGGTTGGGGGTGAAAACTAGACTAATCAATTAAAGGGACAATTGACCACCACAGCGAGTCGGCGTTTGTAGACGCGGACTGTCATTGATTTGACCGTCCAATGGAATTAGAGGGAGACAACTTCGGGATCAAGGGGTAAATATTACTGCAATGGTACTGGCCTTGGAACCACGGGGTTTATTTAGAGCATAAAGGAATGTGTGAAGTGGAGAGAGAGAGGAACGAGCGCGAAGACGAACAGGACAGAGAGAGAGAGAGGGAGCGGAGTTCGGGAGGTCGGCTCTCGCCCACAGGAAGGCAGGCAGAGGAGCGAACAGAGACAGAGAGATGAGGAGGTTTTAGGTGTAGTCTCTGACGAGGGAAAGGCAGGGAGATGAGAGAGGAGAGAACGCGGGGCCGCACGAAACAGAGAAGAGGAGGTTCTTGAGTGGAGCTTGCAGGAAGGAGGGAAGGCAGAGAGAGAGAAGAGGGGAGGAGAGAAGAGAACCAAGTTGAGAGATTAGACAGAGATAGTCTGCAGAGGAAGGACTGAGGAGAGATGTGGAACGAGAGAGAAGAGTTGTAATTATTGAAAAGAAAAGAAAAAGAAAAGAAAAAGAAAAGCAAAGCACCCATGTCCATTTGATAAGGGGCTGGACTAGAAGAGAGAGAGAGAGAGGAGAGAGTGCAATGCGTTAATGCAGGAAGAAAGAAAGGAGAACAGTCGATGTGATAGTCACTGTTCTACCCTAACCGGGGTGCGACCTCATACCTGGCAGCGTCACTTCGCCCAAGCAGACCACCGCCAAACGCCAACAGTCTCACTAGACCAGGCGCCATCAGACAACACAGTGCCGGCAGTTTGTGTCGAGTTGTGAAAGTGACAGTTGAAAAGACAAGAAACGCAACGACCAGCCCAGTGATTCGTGAATAGTTAATGCCTCACCTGGCCAGGTAAAGTAGAACTCTGTTTATACCGGGGAGTTAGTTAATGATGTTTTAGATAAAGATTGGTGAAGTTCAAGAAAGAGAGAATGTTTTATTTGTTTGATTCTATATGCAGTGATGTTTTTCTATGTCATGTATAGTAAAGTTATAGACTTTACTAGTGGTTTGATGTACGAATGCATGATCTATGAATGAGATTGTAGCAAGCTGTGAGTGTGTTTGGGCTGTGCGCTAGTCTCTCCTCCGCACAGACATTACACGAGGTTGACAGGTAGGCCTATAAGGAGCGCCACCCGCCCGCATCCTTTTTTTCTTCTTTGAGAATGATAGTGTGCGAGAAGGAAGGCGAGTGGGGTATTCATGTTCCCACCCAGACATCTGTCCTTGTCCGCGATATGGAAGCTTTCGTGAACATATAGGCCCATGTTGTTGTTTTTTTTTTTTTATATATTATTTCTTTGTTCGGAAACACAGGTTAATTAAGATTTCTCTTTCTTTTTCTTTCTTCTTCCTTTCTTCCTTCCTTTCTTTCTTTTTTTCTTCTTCTTTTTTTTTTTTTAGTTTGGTAAAATCGTTCTCATCCTTTTCATCCATCAAATTTCCAGCCTTAAAATTTATGTTCTCTTTATAGGTTATAATCACCGATTCAGTGTCAGTATGTCACATATGCTTAACCTATAATCTGTAAAATATGGACAAGAAGGAAAGACACGCATACGTGTCCATTCTCACGAGAGCACTTTAGAATGCAAATGTAGTAGGTAATCGGAACTTATCTTTCTCTCGCCGCAAAACACTGAAGGAACATGCCTCCAACAGACATGCTTAGGTACCCACTCACACAGCACATCTGCAAACAAGGAAATCCCCTCTCCCTATCCTCCCTCCCCTCCCCCAAAGGAAGTTACATGCTTTCTTATAAAACCCAACTGAAAACAGTATCCACATCAACGTATGAGAAAAGAATAAACTTCAATTAACTTAATTTCCAACTAAGTTTAGCTTTTAGAAACAAAAAAAGAAACAATGAACATTTTTCAACTCAAACACCAACCGATATAAAGAAATAAATTAAATTGATCGTTTGAGCCTAGCTACCAAGGGGTCCGACGTCAACTTGTTGCAAGGTCTTAGGTTTCGATCGCACTCAAAACACTTTGCTAGAAGAATTTACTCTTGGGAGTTCACGTCTGTGGCAGAACCCCAGTCGCCTTTTGCCCTCAAATGAGACTTTAACCAAATGAAAAAAAAGAAAAGAAGAAGAAAAGAAGAAGAAACTTTTTTAACATACAATCACCTTTCGGAGAAGAAAGGCTACCTTGTCCTGGGAGACAGATGACAGAAAACAAAACACCACACGCTTTTTGCTTGGACACCCTCCCGAAGACCAGTGTGTCTACCTCAATGGTAAGATCAAAAAGAGGAAACATCTCATCAATGGTAACCTGCAAAACCTAACCGAAAAAACGAAAAAGGACGAAAAAACAGGGGACATTTACATGGGATACACAGCCAAGGGTCAGAAGACATGGGACATAGGGACATGTGGAGACACGGCCAAGGAACGTAGAGTCAGGGGAACATATGGTCATGCAGGAGCATAGCTAAGGACACAGGAAACATGTAGACATATAGACATGGACGCATATGGCCAAAGGACGCAGAGACATGAGTCATATAGACATGGAGACACAAGCCAAGGACCTATAGACATGCGGACCCCATAGTCATGGAGCACATAGCTAACCCATCCCTCTCCTTCTTGCCTCTTTTATATTTCCTGGCCCTGTTTCAAGAACCTATTTACAGCTGGTGGACATTTAAAGGTTTCAAGCTGCAGAAATCCGATCCACTCAAGTGGTTTGAACCCACACCATCACTACTACAGGACCCTCTTAAGTATAGGTAACAGGGGTAAAAAGCTTTTTGTCACGATTCATGCAAAGCCTTTATTTCTGTAGCCTCATCACCCCCCCCCCCCCCCTTTATTCCACCTGTTTAGCAAACATTTGATAAAAAAAAAATAAATGGCTCTTCTTTTTTTGAGTGTCCACCTTCATCAGCTGAAGATTCTGACACTTTGGTGGTGCATGACCGTTTTTTTTTTATCCTGCCATTAAGCAGCCATACTCCAACTTCGGTAAGTCATCTATGTGTAACGTGTCACCATACCAACGCCAAGACTGGCCTTCTTTTCCGAAGTTGGTGATGGTTTTTTACGTGTGTGCAAGATGTTGTGGTGCGTTCACACACGGAACCTGGGTTTATAGTCTCTTGGAAGGACTGTTTTGGGGAATGGAGTCAAACTAATCTTAATAACGGCCCGGCCGGCGGAGATTCGAACCCGCAACCCCAAGATTACGATCCGATGTTCCAAACCAAACTGAGCATTCTGTTTTCGTACATGAAAAAATCTCTCTCTCTACTCTCCTCCCCCCTCCTCTCTCCTCCTCTCTCTCTCTCTCTCTCTCTCTCTCTCTCTCTCTCTCATAAGAACTTAGAACCCAAGAAGTGATCTGTACGCAAAAGAAAAAAAAAAGAAAAAAAAAAATGTCGAGCAATGGTCCAAACTTGAATGATGAGAAAAAAAGATTTTTTTTTAATGTTGAAAATAGAAAGGAAAATAATGTTATGGTGATAAAAAAAAACTTCAAAAAGGATACAAAGAACACCGTGAGAAACGCATCGTCAGCTGTTGGACTGAACAGCGAAGTGGCGTGTTATTCAGGGGAAAAAAAAGGTAAATGTGTAGTCATTAATGCCAAAAATAAACAGGGTTGAATTTTTGTCTCACTCACACACACACCCCACACACACAACTCAAAACACACACACACACACACACAACACATACACACACACACACACACACACACACACACACCGCACGCACGCACGCACGCACGCACCACGCACGCACGCACACACACACACACACACACACACCCACGTCCCCTTCCGGATCTGAATCTTGTTTATTCCTTCCCAATCGATGGGGGGGTGGGGGAAGTGAGAGTGGGGGGGGGTACGAGAGAGTGGACAGATATGAAAAGAGAATATTTTCCATTGCTGTACCGGCCATACCACTCAAATTTCCCCCTTTCCCCCCTTTTTTTTTTCTTCTTCTCCCCCTTTTCCCCGTTTTTATCTCCCCTTTCCCCCCCCCCCCCTCCCTCTTATTTCTTTTTTCTCTCCCTATTTCCGGTGTATGCGAGTGATGCAAAGGAAGGAGCGAAACAAAATCGAACAGAAATCGCCACGACACGAAACTTCACATTGCTCTTTTCTGCGGCGGGCGCTTTACGGAAAGGGCCCCGGGTTTTGTGTCAGTGGGTAACATCTACTGCCGCCGTACGTTTCATTAGAGGAAACGGAGGGGGCCTTTGGGACCAACAGCACAAACATTTTGCCCCCGCCCAACCACAAGCCGCTTCAAAGTTGAAGAAATAAAAAATGAAGAGAAGAGAAAGAGAGAGAGGGGAAAGTTCCTTCCGCTGCCTTTCCCCGTGTGAGTTGGGCTTAATTCAGCCCCCCTCCCCCCCCCCCCCCCCCCCCCCCGCCCCCTTTTAGGAGTGGAACTTTTTGTCCGCATATCAACGGTGAGAAGAGAAAAGGTGGCCGTTTCTTCTTTCTTTGTGTGTGTGTGTGTGTGTGTGTGTGCTGTTTTTATTCTTTTTTTTTTATTCTAGGGTTCACATTTTTCACTTTTCAAAATCTCCACCCCCCCCCCCTTCTTTTCCCCCCTTAAACCCCACCCTGGCCCCCCGCCCCGCGCGCTAAAGGGCTAATCGATATTATGAAATTTACCACTCTTGTTACAGCTCTTTTGTCGCAACATGAAAAATACCCGTCATGCCCCCTGCGATCGAGCTTCCTGTCGTTTGCGCGTGCGCGGAACATGACAAGGAGGAAATTACAGGAAACCTCAGTCTTTTCCTCCCCAGTGGCCGGCCCCTGCTCTCGCGCCACTCCCGCTCAAGCCGCTGACTTGGTTTTTACGGTTACACACCGCAGTTAGGAGTATGCCCTCAGAATGCTGTTATGATCTATCAAGCGTTTTACGGCGAGGCGTGTCTTAAAAAAAACCAGAGTTAAACCCAAACATACGTCTCATGGAATAGCCCCCCATCAAATATTCTATGCATTATTTGAGGATTTTTATGGGTGACTTCACTCACATCTGTAAATGCTGTAACCACCTTTTGTGATCTACCTGATGTTCGATTTCAGGTCTTAAAAAATCACCCGCGACCGTACCTTTGCTTCAGCTAGATTAATTTCCCAAACCCGTCCTGCTCCTCGCATTGATGTGTATCTGCTAGGAACCACCTAGCGTGTGTCATTATGTGCAAATTATGAACAATAACAACAAACAAAAAAAAAGAAAAGAACAACAAACACACAAACAAGAGTAAAAGCAAGCAAACAGAACAGGAATTCGACTTCTACAAAACATTTAAAAAAAAAAGTTGAAGGAATCAAGTTGTGTTTGTTTATATCCCCCTTAAAAAAAATTACTGACGACTTCGCTTAACAACTTCATGGTGTGCTTCCTGTGGAAACGGGAGTGACGAATGAAAGTAGCTCAGCGATTAATGCCACAGACTTTTCACGCCGAGGAATCCCGGTTCCAGTACCAGTACAGCCTTCTGCACTGGTGTGTGTCTGGTGATTAATGCACCCGCTTAAGGACAAGAAAATCGCAGACCCCGGGTTCGAATCACGCCCGTGCAGTGTTCTCCTCTCTCTTCCTCTGTCTCCGTGAAATCTTGAATTGTGAAAGCCCTGGGTGCTAGTCCTTCGGAAGAGACGGTAACTGAGGTCTCTGTGTGCAAGGTGCAGTTTACCGCATGTAAAAGAATTTTGCGTCGATGTTGCGCTGTTCCTGGCATACACACTTATCCTCGCCAACGGGGTTATGTTTTCACCCACAATGTGTATTTGTGTGTTGTTTGTTTGTTTGTTTGTCTGTTCAGTCTGTCAGCAAGATGACACCAGAACTACTGAATCGATTTGAATGAAACCTGGTGGAAAGACGGAATCTAGCCCGAGAATGAATCAGTCAGTTTTTGGTGAGGACCCATTGTGTAGATCCCAACAAAGGATGGATTTATAACCCTTGAGCATCATTATTGCAAATGATCAATTGTACTTGAACATAGTGAAGCTGGTCACGATTTCACAACTACATACGAAGCCATGTGTCTTCACATTCTAGTGATATCAACTTTGATATTTCGCCTCGCTTTCACTCCCAATCTACCATTCCTTAATATGGAGAGAAAAAGGTTAAATGATCCATGGAAGTTCACCTACCGACCCATTTTTTTCACCTATCTTACAGTGACATATTAATACCCTCACCGCCTATTCTCCGCCTTCTCTTTCTTCTTCTTTTTCTTCTTCTTCTTCTTCTTCTTCTTTCTTCTTCTTCTTCTTCTCTTCTTCTTCTTCTTCATTTTTTCTCTTCTTCTTCTTTCTTCCTCTTCTTCTTCTCTCCTCCTCCTCCTCCTCCTCCTCCTCCTCTCTTCTTCTTCTTCCTTCTCTTCTTCTCGCTTCTTCTTCCTTAATTTTGGTGCAGTCCTGATTTAAGGGGGATTCACTCCGTTCACATTCTGGGCTGTTCTTCTAAATAGCGCGCGAAAGTGTGTGTGTGTGTGTGTGTGTGTGTGTGTGTGTGTGTGTGTGTGTGTGTGGTGTGTGTGTGTGTGTGTGTGTGTGTGTGTGTGTGTGTGTGTGTGTGTGTTGTGTGTACATGATGCGTGCACTCGTTCACGCGGCCGCGACTCTGTGTGTGTGTGTGTGTGTGTGTGATAGTGGTGATGTGTGGTCGTTGTGTGTTGTTGTGTGTGTGTGCGTGAGTGTACGTGCGTGCGTGCGTGTGTTGGGGGTGGTGTGTTGGGGGGTGTGTGTGGAAATGCGTCTTAATTCCTATCCTCCCCCCCCCCCTTTTTTTTGTAAATGTCTTCAACTCAATTCTCGTTCCTTTTTTGTTTTGTTTTGTTTTTGTTTTTACTTCTTTAGTGTGATCTCCGGCGTCCTATCCTCTCACATTCATCCGCAATTTTTTTTTTTTTATAGTTGGTCTCTAACCATCCGTTTTCTCTCCGTTTACTGGTTAGTGACGTCTACAGCTCCTGATTTTTCTCTTCTTCTTTTTTTTAACGCGATCTCCAGTTTTCTATTCCATCCATAATTTTGAGGTACAAACTTCAGCTTCATTTTTCTGATTTTTTTCTCTCGTCTCCGACCTGCTATTTCCCTTACTTTTAACTCTTTGGGTTCAGTTCTCCTTTTCTTTCTCCACTTCTTTCTTGAAACTTTCAGCCTCCTGCTTGTTTTCCATTTCTTTATGTGGGATCTACATCTTTCAAACACCCCCCCCTCCTCTCATTTTTAATGGCATCTCCGTCTCCAGCTGAATTGCCATTTTCAAGAATGGAGTTTCCATCGTCCAATTTTCTCTACATTGTTTTAGTGAGTCTCTATTTTCTCGGTTTTTCCTCACATTTACTATGAGGATCTCTATCTTTCCCCTCTCTCACACTCACATCCATTATCCAGGTCCCCTAACATGTAGGCATGCGCGCGCGCTCACGCACGCACGCACGCACGCACACAGTCACCCGGGAAAAAGATGGAGCAAACTCATGATCTCCAAAAATATCTCTGTTACAAGGACAGATTCCACAGGAAGCAAATCCATTTACAGCATTCGACATTGTAGCTGCCTTCAAGTAGGCTTCACCGAAAAGACGGCTCACTTGGTAAGGTAAAACAGATCTCCTAGGATGCATCTGCATCCACTTCTCCACAGCGGGATCATAACAAAGTCTGTAGAGGTTTGAACAGTGAAAAAGAGAGCTTAAAAGGGGTGTCCACAAATATGGACCAGTGTCCACCAATATGGACTAAGGTTCATATTTGTAGAACTAGTGTCCATAGAGAACAACAAAGTTGAAAAAAGCATGTGTGCATGGAACAGTCACTGCAGATGAAAAGTCTTAGTGTGCATAAACAAGTCTAAAGTTTTGTCTCACAGCCAACACAGTTATCTTTAAAGGCTCTGAAACACATTGACCATATCTTCACGATTTTCAGAATCACAACTTTGAATCTTGTCGTCGAAAATCAAACAAATGCTTGCCATTTCGAAATGAAACTTGATGTGGCCGTTTTGATTTGCTTCAAATGCTAAAAGGAGAGTAATCAAAAAGGCTGAACTCTCAAATCCACCACAGTTATCGTCTGTTGTCTGAAAATAGGGTGGTCCATATTACTAGCTGGTCCATATTCGTAGACTCTCCCCTACGTCTCTCTCACTTAACATCCGTGTCGAATATGTGTACAGGTTTGTGTAATATAATGTGGAGGGATAAGGGGAAAGAGGGGAGACAGCATGGGCAGATCTTGGAGGCCCTCCTTTCTCGCAGAGAGTAATAAAAGAATCTCCCTCCTTTTTCGTTTACAGTCATCCTCCACCTCCTCAGTGCTCCTTTTGTGCTCCTTTCCCCTCTCTTTCAAACTCCCTTCCAGGTTAAGTCCTCTTCATACACCTTTGAACCAAGTTGACAGCTTTGCCTCCAGTCAAACACTGATGCACGATCATAGTCCTTCCTCCATCTCTGCTGAGCCATAGCCGTCATATTTTGTGTGTGTGCAAGCCAAGTAAGAGTTCTGCCCTTCCTCTCCACAAATCAAACACTACTCCATCCTGTCCCCAACTTTTTCAACCCTCACCATCGTCCCTAACACCACCCTCACCCCCACTCACCCTACGGCATCACCACCCCAACGCTTCCCTTCCCCATCCCCCCTGCCGCTCGTCCCTCCCCTCCCTCATCACTACCAGATTAGACGGGTCTTTCATCCGCACCACCAGACCGGAAGAACTCTTTTTCGCTCGAAGTTCGATTCCCGCAGACCGTTCGCACCTAATGACGTCACGTAGCTGGGGGGTACGACGGCAAGGCGTAGCAACAAAGCCTTGCGGTCAGGGGTTGGGACATGGCAGTGGTGGAAATGGGGTAGGAGGGATGGGATGAGGGGAGAGAGAGAGAGAGAGAGGAAGGATCCAGAGACTAGAGGGGAAATTGGAGGTGGATTGGGAAGTTGGTCGGGATATGACGATCAGAAAGAAAAGTACAAGTGGGAGAGTGGAACAGGAGTGGAGAGAGAGAGAGAGAGAGAGAGAGAGAGAGAGAGAGAGAGAGAGAGATTGGTTCGAGTGATGCGGTAGTGTACAGACAGACGCAGACCATGACCATGGGACAGGTAGCCTTACATGAAGAAGAAGCTGTTGAAGCAAAGGATAAAGAGGTGATTGTTATGTGCACTTGATGATCGCTTTCTCCTTTTTACCCCTCTCTCTCTCTCTCTCTCTCTCTCTCTCCTCTCTCTCTCTGCCCCCCCTCTCTCTCTCTCTCTGCCCCTTCTCTCTCTCTCTCTCTCTCTCATCTCTCTCTCTCTCTCTCTCTCTCTCTCTCTCCCCGAGTTCAGTCTGACGATGCTTAGATCGAAGACCGGCTTTATGAAGGTGCAGTGGCCAGCAGACAGAACGTCAGAAAACAATGGCCAGGATTTGAAACCATCGTGCCCATGACACGCACACACATTGATCCTTTAGGTCAGGAATTGACACGGACTCTTGATTTCAACTATCTGAAACTTTACATGCCACCAGCAGGTGCAAAAGAGAAATGGTAAAAATTAGATAAAGAAAAAGATTGTACACGAAGTGGTTGCACTGACAGAAAGAGTAGACTGGAGCACAAATTGGCCACATTTGAAGACAATATATACATGCAACCTGTTTGGACGCCAGTGGAGTTGCAGAGCCAAAGTTGAAAAGTCCTCCTCAGAAATCAAGACACATGCAAGATAAGAAACAGACGAAGGCTGCCTCAGAATTCACCCTGATCACAACGCTCCACACACACACACACACACACACACACACACACACACACACACACAACACACACCTCTCTCTCTCTCCCTCTCTCTCTTCTTTCTCTCTCTCTCTCTCTCTCTCTCTCTCTCTCCTCGCGCACACACCACACACACAACACACACACACACACACACACACACACACACACACACACACACACACATACACATGCCTGCACACACCTACGTACGCACACACGCACGCACGCACGCACACATGCACGCACGCATGCACGTACACCATGCACGCACACACACACACACACACACACACACACACACACACACACACACACACACACACACACACACACACACACACACACACACACACACAGGGCCACACACACACACTCCGGGTCCCAACACCACCCCCCAACCCCTTCACACACACACACACACACACACACACACACACACACACACACACACACACACACACACACACACACACACACACAACTCAACGTCCATACCAAAAGTACACAGTGGAATCTCCCTAAAGAAAATCTTCAAAGAAACAGAATGACGCTCATCCGCGTTAGAAAAAAAAAAGAAGCAAACGTTCTGTTTTACAAACTGCCTTTGAAGTTGTTTAACAGGGCCATGCTCCCGTGTGCCAAGTACGGAAGATTCCATTTTGAAATGAACGGGGGAAAAAAGAAGAAATATTACGCTTACAAATGATACAGATTCAACGAATTACTTAATCTCACGTGGTCGTATGAAACAGATTCAGGATTGAGAACTTTTTTTTAGTTATGAATAGCTCTCTCTCTCTCTCTCCTCCTCTCTCTCTCTCTCTCTCTCCTCTCTCTCTCCTCTCTCTCTCTCTCTCTCTCTCTTCTCTCTCAAAAGCACACAAAAATGTGCGTGCACACTTGCGCGCTGTGAACACTTGCACACACACAAACTCACACACACGCACGCACGCATGCACGAACACACACACACACACACACACACACACACACACACACACACACCACACACACACCACACACCACACACACACACACACACCAATTCAAATAAACACAACGGTAGATGTTCATGTTCATTGCAAGGGTCAATCTTCTGATCCAGAGTTCGTTGTGCCATCAGTTTTCCCTTGTCCAAAAATCCTTGCGTCAATATTTGCCCTTCCCTATAGATACTTGTATGCCCTAGTCCATAAATTGTTTCGTGAATGTATCCTATAGCACCATACATCGATGTGTCAATGTATCCATGATCAATAGATCCTTGTATTAACCTACACCCTTGGTCCATGAATCCTTGCATTGATGTAACCCCCCCCCCCCCCCCCCCCCCCGGTATCTGAATCATTGCTTTAAGGTTTCCCCTTGGACCATGAATCCTTGCATTAATGTATTCCCTTCGCGCACGAATCCTTGCATCAATATATCTGATATATCTATATATCCCCCTGTCCATCGTTGGATCAGTCTATTCCCGTGATCCTTAAATAAATGTATGCCCTGGGCCATTAATCTTCGCATCAATGTATTTCCTTTTCATAACTAATTGCATCCATACATCCTTTTGTCAAGTAATGCTTGCATCAATGTATCTCCCTTCATAAATCCTTGCATGAACGTGTCTAGCGGCCCATAGATCTTTGCGTCAATGTATCCCCGAGTCTATAAATGATGGTATGAATGCATTCTCTGGCCCATAGATTTTGACGTCGGTGTATTATCTAATCCATGGTCTCTTGCATCTGTGCATTCCCTGGTCCACAGGTCTCTGCTTCAGTGTATCTGCTTGTTCATAAATTATCAAACCTTTACGGCTGAAGAGGGCTTCCAAACTGAGTTACGAAAGATACAGGTGCTCCCGTTTCCCTGCCCCTCTACTCCTCCTGTCGCAGAGACTTGGACCCAAGCAGGTGCTTCAGGAGATATCGTCATTGTACAGTCGTGTTCATCGTTCATCTTGTCTGATCATAAAAAGGTCTGTAGCCCTTCATGGCCTGCTTTATGGTGAATGTAGAATTCGTGGGTATAGGGAGTAATGCCACAGAGAGAACACTGATACAAAAACAAACATGCAAACGAACAAACAAACGAACAAACCCATTGGGCTACCTTCCCTGATCTAAAATGTCTTTTCAATTCATACTCTCTCACTTAATACTCATGTCAAATGTGTGTGTAGGTATGTGTGCATTGTGTGTGGGGGATGAAGGGGGAGGGCAGGTGGAAGAGGAGGAGAGAGCAGATCTTGGGGACCCACCTTTCTAACCTGAGAGATTGAAAGAACCTCCCTCCTTTTTCATTTACCGTCATCCCCCACTCTCTCTGTATGCCTTTGTGCGCCTTCCCCTCCCCCCCCCCCCCCCCCCCCCCCCTTTTCGAACTTAGTTCCTTCGAGGTGAGACCTTTTCAAAGCAAGTCAGCGGAAAGAGATCCGATATAAAATCGATTCGTTCACCTTTCAACCAACTTGTCATGACGTTTTGCCCCCAGTCAAACACCATTGCACGAGCATTAACCCTTCCTCCATCTCTGCAGAGCCATACTTGTCATACATCCTCTGTGTGTGCCAAGTAAGAGTCTCGTTTCGTTCTAAACCCTTTCTCTCCACAAATTAAAAACTGCTGTAACCGGTCCCCAACTTTTTCAACCATCACCATCACCCTTGGCACCATCTGCATCACCACAGCATTAAACCCAGCTTTTCCCTTCCTGACCCCTGCCTCTTGTCCGTCCCGCTCCCTCATCACTACCAGATTAGATGGATCTTTTATCCCGTACAGCCAGATCAAAAGGAACTGTTTTCACTCGATGTTCGATTCCAGCTGACCATTCGCACCTGATGATGGCACACGGTTAGGGTTAACAGAAAGGCAAAGTAGAAGAAAAAAAAATGTGGTTAGGGTTGTGACAGTCGGTGGCGGAAATGGGGGGGGGGGGGGGGGAGGGGGTAGGATGGAGTGGAAGAAGAAATTGGAAAATCTGGAGACTAGAGGGGAATTGGAGGTGATTGGGAAGTTGGTCGGATAAAACGATCAGAAAGTAAAGTGAAAATGGAAGGCGATGCAGGAGGGAGATCGTCAGACTGCATTCTGTAAAGACAGACAGACAGACAGACAGACAGAGACACACAGACAGAGATAGATACAGAGACTGAAAGATGTTGCTTTGGATGATGAAGATAAAGTAGTCTGTGCAGACCGACGTAGCCTGGTCTACAGGACAGGGAAGTCTTATGCGAAGAACAGGTTGTTGAATGAAGGGATGAATATGTGCTTCTCAGGTGCACCCAATGATCGCTTTCTCCTCCTTTTAACTCCTCTCTCTCTCTCCTCTCTCTCTCTCGTCTCTCTCTCTCTCTTCTCTCGTCTCTCTCTCTCTCTCTTCTCTCTCTCTCTCTCTCTCTCTCTCCTCCACAGAGTGCAGTCTGACGATCCTTAGGACGAATACCAGCTGCATGAAAACTCTGAATGAGCAGTAGCCAGCAGATAGGACGTCGGAAAACCATATCCAGATTTTAAACCACTGTGCGTAGGATGGACACATTGATCTTCAAATCAGACATCTGTATAGACTCTCAATTTCAAGTGCCTGTACTTAACATGCCATCAGCAAAGGCAAAACAGGGCCAGCAAATATTAGATGAAAATTATTGTCCACAGACTGCTGAACTGGCAGGAAAGAGAAAACTAGAGCACAAATTGGACACATTTTATCACCTTCAGGAATGTCTATGAATTGAAATAGCCAAAGTTGAAAACGCCTCCACAAAAATTGAGACATGCGAGAACACGAAACACATGAAGGCTGCCAAAGTACAAACGAAAAAATAAACAGACACACATGGGTAATGAAGCTCTGAAAAGCAAAAACAAAATGCCCTAAGTCAAACAGAACGAGCAAAGAGAAGAAGAGAAAAAAAAAGAACAAAACCCAAGTTTGCTTCGTCAGAGACCCCTTCCAGTTTGCTAAGAAACTATTCAAGCAGCCAAATCTGGGACACTTACGGTGCACGTAAAAAAGTTTTAAAGAGTATCTCAGGAAAACATATTCTGACCCTCTGAGCAAAAGCACCTCTGGAAATCAAGGACTAGGTGCAGCGTGCACTACCGATGAAAATAGTCATTGACAAGCCACCAACAGTGACTGAAACTAAGAAATAATTGCTTGAAAAACAGCCAGGGCGAATTCATTGCCTAGACCTGATGACATACTCTATCGCAGTACAAGAAATGTCCCAATGTCCATGAGCGGCTCCACAAACTGATAAGGATAAGGTCTGTATGGAGGAAAGTGAAGATCAACGACCGATGCATGATAGCTGATGGAAAGTACATTCCCAAAAAGAGGGTCAATGTGGAAGAACTTGAGATCAGCGACCAACGAATGATGGAGTGTATATTCGAGTGACACCAGCACTTCAAACCAATATTACTTCTGAACGTTGAGGAAAAGACTTATTTTGTGGCATGGCAGCATGACTGGCCAAATACCTCACAGAAGACTAGTACTTGGAGTTTCAGTCCAGGTACAGTAGTCCCATGTGTATCTGGTCGTGCAGAACACTCCATTATGATTTGGGAGGCAACCCAAAATGTAAAGGCAGATAACGGGAACCTTGTCTTTGCATGAAACTAAACTAAGGAAGCTAACATCAACGAGGCTGAGAAATATTCAGATGGGGCCAGCAGCTTGAGAAAATCTGCCTCTATGCAAAGTCCTTGCTTAATGCTTTGAGTGAAGTGGTTTGTATGCATGTCTGCTTATGGTCTCACTAACCAGTTCTCTATTTCTGGTTAGAAAACATGCATGCCCTGAAGGCAGTCACAGAGGCGACTGAAACGAGTTTCGGTTGGATGTTGTTGAGGAGAACTAAAAAGAACTTCATAAGACTTAGATTTCCAAATTTAAAATACGTGTCCAAAAGCAATGTGGGTAAAACATTCTCAAAAGATACCTAGGTCTTGAGGCACCTGGTCATCCAGGAGATGAAGGCTCTAATTCGGTCAGTGCCAGAAAATGTGACCACAGAACATTTAGGATTCATGATCTGGGTGTTGCCCAACAAGCAAACAAACAAGTGAGAAAGACTGGTTGAACCACTAAAATGCCTCACTGCACAGAATGACTCTCTCACTCAATACCTATGCCGAATGTGTATGTAGCTCTCCTTTGTGTGTGTGTGTGTGTGTGTGTGGGTGTGTGTGTGTGTGTGGTGTGTGTGTGTGTTGTGTGTGTGTGTAAGTGTGTGTGTGTGTGTGTGTGTGTGTGTGTGGTGTGTGTGTGTGTGTGTGTGTGTGTGTGTTGTTGTTTGTTGTTGTTCTTCAATTTAACGTCTTTTCATTAAATGTGATATTAGACAAGGTGTGCGTGTTTGAGTGGGAGTGTGTGTGTGTGTGTGTGTGTGTGTGTGTGTGTGTGTGTGTGTGTGTGTGTGTGTGTGTGTGTGTGTTTGTGTGTGTGTGTGTGTGTGTGTGTGTGTGTGTGTGTGTGTGTGTGTGTGTGTGTGTGTGTTTGAGTGTATGCGTGCAGCATGCGTACCTGTGTGCGTGCAGCGTGCGTACGTGAGTGCACGCCCGCGTGCGTGCGTGTGCGTGTGTGCGTGTATGTGAGATGAGGAGAAACTCTAAGTAAGAATTACCCTGTAAAAAACAACAACAAAACAAAAACAAAAAAAAAAGACATCAAAAGTAAAAACAAACAACTGTACAAAATAAGATAATGAAATAGCAATTACAGGATTGAGCCAACTGGGCTTAACATAAGAATTCGTACAAAATTTAAGAGAGACATGGTATCCTGGAATATGCACTTTGAAGCATCCTTTCTAAATTCTGACAAATCGGAATCAAAGTAGGGGCAAAAGTATAGAACGTGTGTTG
>CM031612.1:62592034-62594534 GCA_018398815.1 Conus ventricosus
TTGAATTCTGAGGTAACCTTTGTCCGTTTCTTGAGATTCCACTTCCACTTCTTCATGTTGTCCATGTCTTGCATGTGTCTCAATTTCTGAGAAGGTGTTTTCAAGTTTGGCTATTTTTCTCCAAATGCATCCCTAAAGGTTGTATTTACGATGTCTCCAAATGTGGTTGGTGTTTACTCCAGCATACTCTTTGCTGTCAGTGCATCTAGTTTGTGGACTATATCTTTTTTCGTCTAACATTTGCCATTTCTCTTTTATTCTTGCAGAGTGGCAAGTTAAATGTGAGGCATTTGAAATCAAGAACCTGCGCAAATTCCTGATCTAAGTAATCAGTGTGTATGTCAAGGCACAAGGGTTTAAAATCCTGGCCATGGCTTTTCCAGTGTCACATCTGCTGGTTACTCCTCATTCAGAGACTTCACACAGCTGAGTTTCATTCTAAGGATCCTAGACTGAGATCGATTGGTGGAGAGAAAGAGAAAAAGAGAGACAGACAGACAGACAGACAGACAGACAGAGAGAGAGAGAGAGAGAGAGAGAGAGAGTATTAAAAAGGAGAAAGCGATCATCGAGTGCACGTAACAATCACCTCTTTATTCCTTCCATAGCCTGCCCTTCGTATATGGCCTCCCTGTCCCGTAGGCATGGGCTTCGTCTGTCTATACACAGCCCACATCACCGAAACCAACCTCTCTCTCTCTCTCTCTCTCTCTCTCTCTCTCCTCCCACTTCCACCTTTCTTTCTGATCGCCATATCCCGACCACCTCCAATTTCCCCTCTGGCCTCCAGGTCCTTCCTCTCTCTTCTCCCCACTCCATCCGTCCCCTCTTCATTTCCACCACCCCCTATCCCAACGCCTGACCGCAAAGCTTTTGTTGCCTCACTTTCCCGTTATACCCCCACCTGTGTGACGTCGTTAGGTGCGAGTGGTCGGTGGGAATGGACCTTTCAGCGAAGAGAGTTCCTTCCGGTCTGGTGGTACGGGATGAAAGACCCGTCTAATCTGGTAGTGATAGGGAGGTGGTGAAGGGAAGAGTTGGGGGCCATGCCGTGGGGTGTGGATGGTGCTAAGAGCGATGGTGAGGGTTGAGAAAGTTGGTGGACAGGATGGAGTAGTGTTTGATTTGTGGAGAGGAAGAGCAGAACGAAGCAAGACTTTCATTTGGCGCACACACACAATGCTTGACGAGTATGGCTCGGCGGAGGTGGAGGAAGGGCTGTGATCGTGCATTGGTGTTTGGCTGGGGGCAAAACTGACGGCTTGGTTGAAAGGTGAATGAATCGATTTTGAATCAGATCGCCATTCACTGTGTATGAAGAGATCATTCCCGGAAGGGAACTAAGTTTGAGAAGGGGTTTGGGGAGCACAAAGAGGGTTCAGAAGTGTTGGGGTAGAGTTGGGGGAAAATGGTAACTGAAGAAAGAGGGGAAATTCTTTTAGATCTCACTGCTGGGAAATATAGGTCCCAAAGATCTACTCCATACCATTCCCCCCCCCCCCCCTCGCACACTCACTCACACACACACACACACACACACACACACACACACACACACACACACACACACACACACACACACACACACATTTGACCTGGTATCCAGGGTAAGGAGAGACATGTAGTATGTGGTGAGACATGTTAGATTCGGAGCGGTAGCCTGACCAGTCTTTGTTGATTGTTTACTTTTTCTTCTTTTTTTGTATAAAAGTTTTGTCGTCGTCAGTTTCAGTTTCAGTTTCATCAAGGAGGCGTGACTGCGTGCGGACTGGTCCATATACGCTACACACATCCGCAAAGTTTTGAGACCACACTGCACACGATTTTAAGCTGATGGAAATACTCCCATGTCTCTCATTTTAGATCCCCATGGAGTGTGCCAAGGAGGGCTACAGACCTTTTTTTGTACAATCAAACAAGACTCAAAAGAAGTCTCTGTTCCTGTACGATATGCCATGTGGCCCCTTCTAGAGGTTCGTTCTCAGATCTGTATACGATTTCCTCTCGTCGAATACAGCCTGGTAAAATGGGGACAATAAGATGACCACGTGTGTCCAAACTGTCAGGGCAAACAGTGGAACATGTAAGATGACCACGTGTGTCCAAACTGTCAGGGCAAATATAATAGTGGAACATGTATTGGGTTCTTGCACAGTAGCATTACTCCACTGAAGGTACATATGGAAGCACATCAAGTGTTGAAAGAGACCATGCATGCAATTTAACCGTCCAGAGGAACCATCACACCAGAAGCTCTGGCAATAACGTTCTACACGGCAGAAAGCAGAGGACCATGTTCTGGAGCAGCCGCGAACCCTTGTGTAAGAAGTCTGTGAGAACAACTCTGATGTCCAGAACATCGAAGGGGGATTTACAAAAGGGAGTGGATGACTAGGAGTCTCAGCAGAGCTAACAAAATGAAAATAAATGACAAATAATCATAAGATAAGTGGAATGGGACAAATAGAGCATTCCACTCAATTCCCTTGAAAGAAATGAC
>CM031612.1:62599534-62614534 GCA_018398815.1 Conus ventricosus
CAACCCCCACACACACATGCACAATACACCACACAGACACGGCGACAGACAGACAGACAACAACACACACACACACACACACACACACCCACACACACCACACACAGATAATAAGATATATATATATATATATATTATATATAAATATAAAAAATTTTTAAAATTAAAAAAATATAAAAATAATATCAAGGCATAAAAAACGCGAAAAAAAGAACAGGCACGATTTCCCCCAATTTTGGGAAAAGGGCGAGCAATGTCTTGCACGTGCAACATTACATACGTGGTGTCTTGGCCCGGTTTTAACCCCCGTAACGTGGTGAATGGGGGCCGGGTCAGCTTTTTGGCACGAGAGTGCATTTGCCATGTGGGCTACCTACGCCACGGCATCAATGTGAATTGCAACTCAAGTGCCCCCCTTGGGGCTATAAATTCCAAACCCCCCAAAAAATTCAAATCTCCTTCCAGCGGCGCCAACAAATGCCGACTTCTCGTCAAGATCGTTGCATAGCAATGGGGGAACTGCGGCCGGGGGTTCCCAAAGAGCAGGCTTTTCGCTTCGGATCCAATTTCCACCGTCTATCGCCTTTTGGACCGCTTTTAAGGAAACACCAGATGACAGACCCAGGAGCCGACCGAGGGGGCACCACAGCACCCAAGACCCCCACTTCTTCTCAGCATCGACGGGGCCTTACCAAACGCCCAACACAGCCAGGGAAACCTCGGCAACCATGGCAGTCCAACACAAAAGACCGTGCGTCGCCCTGAACACAGTTGGTCTCCAATGCAGGGGCCCCCCGCCCCGACCTACCAAAACTCCAGCATCGCCCGAAACCGTCTGCAGGGCACAATCCCGTGCATTGGCGCCCTCGGGACTGGGCCGATCCTCTTTAGAGAAAAGCCGGTTTCTGCGCGACCCGGGGGGGTGGGCCGCATCCGGTCTGGAAAGAGCGGGGGGAAAGCTTCCGGGGCCAACATCACCGAAAGGGACCCATGGGGTGGTGAAAGCATCATGATCTGGGGGGCTATCGCATAAACGGCCGTATTGGGCCAGTCCTCTCCAGAATGTGGTCCAGGACGTGTAACGGGGTCACTCTGTTTCCATTACATCGTACCAAGTTCTGAGGCCCCCGACATCCTGCCGCATTTCCAGCGGCATCCACAGAACCTGTTTCAGCAGTACAACGCAAGGCCGAACACTGCCCGTGCTACGCAGAACTTCCTGAAGGGCAGAACAACATCAATCTGCTGCCTCACCCAGCCCGTTCTCCCGACCATAACCCAAAAGAGCATTTCTGGATGCCCATCAGTGGCAGTTGAACCAGCTCAACCCAGACCCCCAGACAGCACTCAGCTTGCTGTTGCTGGGGCCAGGTAGGTGGCTTTCCCCCAGAGGCAGACCTGCACTCTGGTGCGCTCGATGTACCGCAGGTGACAGCTGAGGTGATCAATGCTCGAGGTGGGTTTTTTCACAACCAGATACTGACATTTTCTGAAACTCTGTTAACACAGGGTCAAGGTCAAGTTCATGTGACCTTATTTTCCTACCAGAATGAACCTTTGAAGGACACTTTTGCGTGTTCGATTGCTTTTTCTCACTTTCTATTACCGTTTCAGGAATCGGTAGCCAAATTACATCAATTTCTATACAGTTTTGTTTTTCGCGTTTTTTATCCTCTGATATATATATATATAATAAGCTTGCAACACACAACATCACACACCACACACACAATCAACACACACGTTCCAACTCCCATCCCCCACCCCCACCCCCTTCCCCACCCCCCCCCCCCACCCCCCCCCCCACCCCCCCACACACACACAACACAACCTCTCATAACCCAGAGAAACCACAGTGGAATCTCCTAAAGAAATCTTCAAAAAACAGAAAAGGACCCAAATGAACCGCGCAGAAAAAAATAAAAGGAAAAGAAAACATGGTTGCTGTTTACAAACCTGCCCTTTGAAGTTATTATCAGTGACAGTGCTCCCATCTGTCAAGGATGGAAGATTCCGTTAAATTGTTTTTTTTTTTATTACACTAGTAAAGTATACAGAAACCATGATTTTTTTTTTAACTGCACATGATCATATAAAAAATGCACGGAGGGAAATTTTCCTTTTATTTTATAAGTGCTCTCACTTCTCTCTTTCACTCTCCCCCCCACCCCCCCCCCACCCTCTCTCTCATCTCTCTCCTCACTCCCTCCTCTCTCTCTCTCACCTCTCTCTCTCTCTCTCTCTCTCTCGCTTGCTCGCTTCGCTCGCTCATCTCGCACGCACACACACACACACACACACACACACACACACCCAGCACCACACACACACACACTCACACACACACACACAACATACATCACACGCGCGCGCGCCGCGCGCACACACACACACACACACACATGAGCAATTCACAAGCCTCAAAGGATTCGGGGTTCCTTGCAACAGTGAATCTTCTGATTCATGAGCATCATCAGTTTTCCCCTGTCCAAAAATAACTACGTCAATTACCCCTGACCCCTAGATACTTGTGTCAATGAATGCCTGACCCATAATACTTGTTCATGAATGCCCTGACCTATAGATACTTGTGTCAATGAATTTCCTGATCCATAGATACTCGTGCCAAGAATGCCCCTGACCGCATAAGATACTGTGCCAATGAATGCCCTGACCCATAGATGCTTGTGTCAATGAATGCCCTGACCCATTGAAAACTCGTGCCAATGAATGCCCTAGCCAAAGATACTTTGTCATGAATGCCCGGATCCATAGATACTTGTGCAATGAATGGCCTGACCCATAGATACATGTGTCAATGAATGCCCTGATCATAGATACTTGTGTCATGAATTGCCCTGCCCATAGATACTTGTGTCAATGAATCCCTGACCCATAGATACCTGTGTTCAATGAATGTGCCCTGACCCCATAGATTGTGTCAATGATGCCCTGACCCATAGATACTTGTGTCAATTGAATGCCCAGACACCATAGATACTTGTGTCAATTGAATGCCCTGACCCACAGATACTGTGTCAATGAATGTCCCTGACCCATAGATACTTGTGTCAAGTATGCCCTGACCCATAGATACCTGTGTCAATGAAAGCCTCCCTCATATTTACTGGTTCAATGAATGCCACGACCCGCCATGAGATAACTTTGTCAATGTAATGCCCTGGCAATGAATGTACTGGCCCCCAGCTACTTGAGTCATTAAATATTCTGTTATGATGCCACGATCCCATGTTCCATTAATCCTTGTTTCAACGGATTTGATGGTGCACAGGTGTCGGAATAGCTCAGAGGTTGAGCGCCGGACTCGTAATCTTGGTGATCCTGGGGTTGATGGTTCGATTCTCCGCCGGGCCGTTTTCGGTACAGTGGAGGTTTTTCCCTTGGAGTTAACAAGGTATCTGACTCCATTTCCCATTAAAAGTCCTCCGAATGAGGAAACCCCCCCTAAAAAAAAAAACCGAGGTTCCGGTGTGGAACGCACGCATAACATCTTGCACACACTACAACCCCATCGCCAAATTACGGAAGAGAAGGCCACCAGTTTTGCCGTTGGTATGGAATGACACGTTACACAAAGCATGCATCTTGCGCGAGAAATGAAACAATGAAGGAATGTACGGAAATTGACGAATGAAGAGTTGAAACGATTAATGACTGGATAGACACGGGAATCGACGAAATGGAAGCGCCAGCTGCACCTCTTCGGGCGGCGCTACTCAGGTAGGGCAGCCCGTTGTGTATACGAGTGAGGATTGTAAAGCGCTTAGAGCTCGGTATCTAACCGGGGAATAGGAGCAATATAAAGGTAAAGCTTATAATATAATGATGATAATAATTATTTTGCATCATTCTATCCAAAGGCACAAAAACCACTACGTGAAATAAAGTCCCCTGGACAGCTGACCCAAGCATAAGAGGTCGAAGTCTGTGGTGACGGTGACCAAACCTTAAGCGCCGTAAATATCCCCGGTCGATTTGTTCCCTCATGCCGAAAACAAAAAAAAAAAAAATATCAGCTGACATCATATTGATGAAAGCTAGTTTACTACTGGCAGTTTCCCTTTTTTGGGAAGACCTGGGATCGGGCGATTCCTGAAGTAACACTGGAGTGATGGAAACATTTTCAACTTGAAAGTGAGATGAATATGTCCACACACACACACACACACACACACACACACACACACACAACACACACACACACACCCACATACACACACACACACAACACACACACACACACACACACACACACACACCACACAACATTGGATTGACAACTTTTACCTCCGTATATAATAAACACGGCCCCTTTTATAAAGAAAAGATTAAACAGGAACCAAAACCTCCTGATAACTAAAGAAATTGACAGACACAAGAAATTAAAAAAGAAATCATTTGAGTAAATTCGAACAAATGAAGAATACATAAAACAAAGAAAATAAAGAGACGTCATTAAAACGGAAATCGAAAACGTAACTTCCTTTTAGAAACAATGTTAACTTCTTCTAACCAAAGATACCAGGCGAAATTTGGGAAAGCCATTAACTAAATTAACTAATAAACACGTTTCAAAAAAGTCAACAAATGACTCAGACAAATCTCAGATCAACTAAATAATCATTTTGCAACCATAACAGGATAGAATCATATTAAATGATAGATTCTAGTGAAAAATGACCTCAATTATTTAGATCAATACATCCATTCTAAGATAATCGTGTTCCATTTAGTCTGAAACCCATGACCGTTTTAGATGATAGTAAAGCCATGTCTACTTCAACACCAATGTGCTAATACTCGTGATTTAGATGGTATCGAGACAAAAATACTTCAAGTTGTTCATGTCCTATTATCACAGATACATTTGACATACTTATAACATTTATGCATAGATAAACAAACTTTTCCTCTAAAATTTAAGAAGCTAAAGGTATTCTTTGAATAAAACCGGGGATACTTCAAACCCATCAAATTACAGACCGATAACCATTTTTATCAGCCATTTGCAAAACCGATCGAAAAACATAAGCATAATCTCTGTATCGTATATTTCCGCTGATAACAAACTTCTCCACGAAAGTCAGTCGGGGGCTTTTCGAAAACATCATTCTTGCCAACACACAGCCCTCATCACAGCTATCGACAGTCTTCTTTGCAGTCATAAACGAGAATAAATTTGCAGGTATTCTCGTCGTACACTTTGGAAAAAGCTTTTGAATGTCATCAACCATCTTTTTTGGCCATAAAAACTTAGAACTTTACAAACTGACTCCAGAATCTATAGTCTATTCAATCTTTTTATCTGACCGGAAACCATTAGTAGTGTCTGTATCTACACATTTTCAACATTAAGCCTGTCAAATAATGGTGTTCCACAAGGCTCTGTGTTAGGCCCTCTTTTGTTTACTATTTCCGTAAAACGATATGCTTGTTTTGTTAAATTAAATGCGAAATGTTTGCAGATGATACATCTCTTCACGAAAAAGACTCAGATGCCTATGAATTAACAGTTAAGGCTTCAAGCAGATAATGATAAACTACTGAGAATGACACAACAAAACCATATGTCTATAAATCCTATTAAAACAAAAGTGCATGAACCGTGTCTACAAGACAAAACGACAAAAAAGAAATCAATTTTCAGCCTTTACTCATATCCCAATAATAAAGTTGAGGAAGTCAGTTCAACACAATAACACTAGGTGGTCATTATTGACAAAGATTTATCTTGGACTGAACATACAACATTACTTAGCAAAACGCCTTCCAAAAAAATATTTCAGTTTGTCTCGGATAAAAAATTTCCTCATGGTCACTCTCAAAACTTTTGTCTGTGCACATATTTTTGTCATAGTTGATTATGCATCAACCCTTTGGACAACTGGTAGTGAACATAATTTAAAATTAATTCATCGTCTGTACTAACGAGCATAAATTAGTATTGATAAAATCGAGCTCCCTAACTGATGAAGATTACAAACAACTCAAATATATTTTACCTTCCCCAAACAGACTCTTTACCATAAAGCCCTTTGTATGCATAACGTTATTAAATGAACAAGCTCCCCAAAAGATTACAGAAACATTTAGAGTCATTGCCATAGACATAATTCATTTGTTGTCCATTCCTAGACCACTCAACAATTTATACACATCCAGTTTACCGATATTCAGTTGGAATCTGTGGAAAAAACTGACAAAGGCCTTAAAAAAATACAAAAAAAAAAAACACATATAAGAAAAGAATTGAAAGATTATCTCATGAATCGATAACCACATATATACTGAAAAAATGTCCATCCAGTGCAGAACAGAAATACACTGTAAAAGATATACACTTCGGGGGGGTTGGAATGTAACCATCAGGGACGGCAAAGAGCATTGATCCCTTTTAACGTGAATGGAGTGAGTGGGTAAAGAGGGAGGATATGTGAGTGGGTAAGACGGTATGTTTACTTCTCTTTTGATGAAATGCATTTTACAAAGATTTGATTTTCTTTTCTCTTACTTCTTTTTTCATAGATGCTTGATTAAAAAAGGCAAATATGTTGCTTATTCAATGTTTCCCATCTCTAAATAAAAATTTGACTTTACTTGACTTTGACTTGACATACCATACACACACACACACACACACAACACAAAAGTATGCACGCGCGCCGCGCTCACGTCACGCACGCACGCACACACGACACACACACACAACACACACACACACACACACACTCTCCTACTCCCACTCCCCTCCCCCCGCCCCCGCCCCCCCTCCCCCCCCCATCCCGCACACGTAACTCAGCCTCAATACCAAAAGATACACGGTTGGAATCACCCCAAAGAAAACTTAAAGTAACAGAAATGACCTCAACCACGTCATGAAAAAAAGGAAAAGAACATGGGTGTTTTTTTTTTTTTTGTTTTCTTTTCTTTTTTTAACTGCCTAGAAGGTTTGATTAACGGACCGTGCTACCATCTGTCCATGGAGCATAAGATTCCGTCTTGAAAAAAAAAAAGGAATGGCCACGCTTGCAAATTGCACATATGTAATAGCAATTTTTTAACCGTATGGTGATCATATAAAAGAATAAACGATTGAAATTCACTGTTCTGAAGACCTCTCATCTCGCTCTCTGTCTGTCTGTCTGTCTCTCTCCCTCTCTCTCTCTCTCTACTTCCTCTCTCTCTCTCATCCTCACCTCTCTCTCTCCTCTCGACCAATCTCCTCACATCTCCTCTCTCTCTTCTCTCTCCCCCCGTCCTGCCTGCCTGCCTACCTGTTTTTTTCCCCCCCTTGTTTCTGTTATGTTTATTAGTCCAGTCTGCTGTCTGGTTGTTCGGTCAGTCATTCAGTCTGTCTGTCTGGTCTGTCTCTGTCTCCTGCCTCTGTCCTCTTTCTCTCTCTGTCTCTCTTTCTCTCTTCTCTCTCTCTCTCTCTCTCTCTCTTCTCTCTCATCGCTCTCCCTCACTAACACACCCACACACACACACACACACACACACACACACACACACACACACACACACGCACACACACACATACACAAAATACACACACACACGCGCGTGCACACGCGCGCATTCACGCACACACACACACACACACACACACACACACACACACACACACACACACACACACCCACACACTCACACACACACACAACACACACGCGCGCGCACGCACGCACGCACGCACGCACGCACACACGCACGCACGCACCGCACGCACGCACGCACACACACACACTTGAATCACACACGCGCGCGCGCTCTAAGCAATTCACATAAACTCGACAGGTGTTCATGTTCTTCCAACCCGTGAATCTGAAGAATCATAGCACCAGGCCAGTTTTCCCCCTTCCAACCCGTGAATCTGAAGAAACAAGCACAACAGTTTTCCCCCTTCCAACCGTGAATCTGAAGGAATCAGAGCACAACCAGTTTTTTCTCCCAGCCTTCCAACCGAGAATCTGAAGAATCAGAGGCACAACCAGTTTTCCCCCTTCTTCCAAAACTAGCTGCGTCAATACACGCCCTGATCCCTACAGGTACACCTATCAATGTGAGTCTGGCCCATGTACGGTGTGTCAAAGCATTGCCCTGTACAAATTCTTGCAAGAATTGTACCCACCTGGCGCATAAATCATTGCCTTGGAAATATTCCCTCATCAGCAGACTCTATGATTAACAGGTCAATATGTGTTGTGATGGTGATCCCCCAAAATCTGTGCCGTGAAATGTCTAGGTCGAATTGTTCGTGTATTGACGTCATATTTGACAGAACGCAGTGTTTTTTCTAAAGCATTTTACACACTGGGAAGATCTTTGGTCGGTCAATTAATTTTGTTATAAAATTAATTTATTATTCTTGAATGGCACGGGAACGTGGGAATGATTAAGAGATCACAGTGAGAAGATTCGATGAATGCACACAACACACACACACACACACCAACACACACACACACACACACACACAACACACACACAATTACAACGCACGCAACCACACACACACACCATTTACACACAACACACACACACACTCACACACCCACACATACACACAACACACACACACATTTACACACACACACACTTACACACACACGCACGCACACACACACACACACACACACCACACACACACACACACACACACACACACACCACACACACACACACACACACACACACACACACACACACACACACACATGAGCAATTCACATATCCTCAAAAGATTCGGGTTCCTTGCAACAGTGAATCTTCTGATTCAGAAACATCATCAGTTTTCCCTGTCCAAAAATAACTACGTCAATATACGCCCTGACCCATAGATACTTGAGTCAATGAATGCCCTGAACCATAGATACTTGTGTCAGTGAATGCCCTGACCTATAGATACTTGTGTCAATGAATGACCTGATCCATAGATACTCGTGCCAATGAATGCCCTGACCCATAGATACTTGTGTCAATGAATGCCCTGACCCATAGATGCTTGTGTCAATGAATGCCCTGACCCATTGATACTGGTGCCAATGAATGCCCTGATCCATAGATACTTGTGTCAATGAATGGCCTGACCCATAGATACTTGTGTCAATGAATGCCCTGATCCATAGATACTTGTGTCAATGAATGGCCTGACCCATAGATACTTGTGTCAATGAATGCCCTGACCCATAGATACTTGTGTCAATGAATGCCCTGACCCATAGATACTTGTGTCAATGAATGCCCTGACCCATAGATACCTGTGTCAATGAATGCCCTGACCCATAGATACTTGTGTCAATGAATGCCCTGACCCATAGATACTTGTGTCAATGAATGCCCTGACCCATAGATACTAGTGTCAATGAATGCCCTGACCCATAGATACTTGTGTCAACGAATGCCCTGACCCATAGATACTTGTGTCAATGAATGCCCTGACCCATAGATACCTGTGTCAATGAATGCCCTGACCCATAGATACTTGTGTCAATGAATGCCCTGACCCATAGATACTTGTGTCAATGAATGCCCTGGTCAATGAATGTTCTGGCCCCCAGATACTTGAGTCATTATATATTCTGTTATGTGCACGTATCCCATGGTCCATAAATCCTTGTTTCAACGTATTTGTTGGTGCACTGGGGGTCGGAATAGCTCAGTGGTTGAGCGCCGGACTCGTAATCTTGGTGATCCTGGGGTTGAGGGTTCGATTCTCCGCCGGGCCGTTTCGGTACAGTGGGTTTTTTTTTTCCTTGGAGTTAACATTGGTTCTGACTCCATTTCCCATACAGTCCTCCGAATGAGACTATAAACCGAGGTTCCGTGTGTGAACGCACGCATAACATCTTGCACACACGTAAAACCCCATCGCCAAATTTCGGAAGAGAAGGCCACCAGTTTTGGCCGTTGGTATGGATGACACGTTACACATAGCATGCATCTTGCGCGAGAAATGGAAAGAATGAAGGAAGTACGGAAATTGAGCGAATGATGTTCAATGATATTGACCGGATGACACGGGAAACGACTGAATGAAGCGCCAGCTGGCACTTCTTCGGTCGGCGCTACCCAGGTAGGCAGCCTGTTGTGTAAACGAGCGTGGATTGTAAAGCGCTTAGAGCTCGGTATCTATCTGGGGAATAGGAGCTATATAAGTATGCATTATAATATAATGATGATAATAATTAATCTTTGCATCATTCTATCCAAAGGCACATAAACCACTGCGTGAATAAAGTCCCTGGTCAGCTGACCCTATGATTAAGAGGTCGATGTCTGTGGTGACGGTGACCAAACTTAGCGCCGTAAATATGGGTACCCGTAAATATCCAGGTCGATTTGTTCCTATGACGAATATCAGCTGACATCATATTCAATGGAAAGCAGTTTTCTTCTGCAGTTTCCTTTTTGGGGAAGACCTTGGATCGGGCGATTCTGAACTAGCACGGGAGGGATGGAAACATTTTCAAATGAAAGTGAGATGAATAAGGTCACACACACACACACACACACACACACACACACACACACACACACACACGCTCCCACTCCCACCCCCCCCCCCCCCCCCCCCCCCATCCCCGCACACGTAACCTCATCCCTCAATACCAAAGATACACGGTGGAATCTCCCCAAAGAAAACCTTCAAAGAAACAGAATGACCTTCAACCACGTCAGGGAAAAAAGAGAAAAGAACACGTTTTTTTCCCGTTTTTTAAAACTGCCTTTGAAGTTGTTTAACGGGACCGTGCCACCATCTGTCATGGAGCAGAAGATTCCGTTGAAAAAAAAGAAGGAATGTTACGCTTGCAAATTGCACATATGTAATGCATTTTTTTAAACCATATGTGATCATATAAAAGATAAACGATTGAAATTCCCTGTTATGAAGACCTCTCTCTCGCTCTCTGTCTGTCTGTCTGTCTGTCTGTCTGTCTGTCTGTCTGTCTGTCTCTCTCTCTCTCTCTCTCGCTTTCTCTCTCTCTCTCTCTCTCTCTCTCCCCTCTCTCACACACACACACACACACACACACACACACACACACATACACACACACACACACACACACACACACACACACACACACACACCACACACACACACACACACACACACACACACACACACACGCGTGCACACGCGCGCATGCAACACACACACACACACACACACACACACACACACACACACACACACACACACACACACACGCACGCACGCACGCGCACGCACGCACGCACACACACACACACACACACACACACACACACACACACACACACACACACACACACACACACACACACACACACACACACACACACACACACACACACGCACGCACATGAACACACACGCGCGCGTGCATTAGCAATTCACATAAACTCGACAGGTGTTCATGTTCCTTCCAACCGTGAATGTTCTGAATCAGAGCACAATCAGTTTTCCCCTTCCAAAACTAGCTGCGTCAATACACGCCCTGTCCCACAGATACTCCTATCAATGTGAGTCTTGGCCCATTGGTACGTGTGTCAATGCATGCCCTGGTACATAGATTCTTGCATGAATGTACCACTGGCGCATAAATCATTGCATGGATATATTCCCTCATCAGCAGACTCTATGATTAACAGGTCAATATGTGTTGTGATGGTGACCAAAATCTGTGCCGTGAAATGTCTAGGTCGAATTGTTCGTGTATTGACGTCTTATTTGACAGAACGCAGTTGTTGTTTTTTCTAATGCATTTTTCACATTAGGGAAGATCTTGGGTCGGTCAATTCTGAAGTGGCACGGGAACGGTGGGAATGTTAAGAGATAACAGTGAGATGATTCGATGAATGCACTCACTCACACACACACACACACACACACACACACACACACACACACACACACACACACACACACACACACACACACACACACACACACACACACACCACGCACACACACGCACACACACGCACACACACGCACACACACGCACACACACGCACACACATTCACACACACACCACACCACACACACACACACACACACACACACACACACACACACACACACACACACACACACACATTTACACACACATACACACACACGCGCGCGCGCGCACAAACACACACACACTTACACACACACACACGCGCGCGTTCCAAAAGATAAAAATGCCTTAAAGCCGTAATGTCTGGTAAAGTTCCAAAAGATATAAAAAGCCTTAAAGCCGTAATGTCTGGTAGTAAAGTTCCAAAAGATGAAAAGACATTTAAAAAAAACAAGAATGTCTGGTAAAGTTCCAAAAGATGAAAAGACATTTTAAAAAAAACCAAGAAATCTGGTAAAGTTCCAAAAGATTAACAAAAAATCCCTAAAAGCCGTAATGTCTGGTAAAGTTCGAAAGGATGAAAAGACATAAAAACAAGAATGTCTGGTAAAGTTCAAAAAGATTAAAAAAACATAAAAAAAACAAGAATGTCCGGTAAAGTTCCAAAAGATTTTTTAAGCCTAAAAGCCATAATGTCTGGTAAAATTCCAACGTATAAAAAAGGCCTAAAAAGTCATAATGTGTGGTAAAGTTCCAAAGGATATAGTTCCAAAGCATACGAAAGCCTTAAAGTCATCATATTTGGTAAATCTCAAAAGAAGAAACAGACTTAAAAGCCATAATGTTTGGTAAAAGTTCCAAAGCATAAGAAAAACCCCAAAGCCATAGTATTAGTGAAAGCCTAAAGAATAAGAAAGCATAACAACTGTAACGTCTGGTAAAGTTTCAGAGGCTAAACAGACTTAAAAGCCATAAAGCTAAGTAAGGCGTCAGAGGCTAAGACGGCCTAAAAGCTATGATGTTTGATAAAGATCCAGAGGATTACCTTCGCCTTAAAAGTGTCATAATATCTGGTAAAGTTCAAAAGGATAAAACGGCTTAAAAGCCATGATGTTTGATAAAGATCCAGAGGATTACATCGCCTTAGAAGTGTCATAATATCTGCTAAAGTTCAAAAGGATGAAACGGCTTAAAAGCCATGATGTTTGATAAAGATCCAGAGGATTACATCGCCTTAGAAGTGTCATAATATCTGCTAAAGTTCAAAAGGATGAAACGGCTTAAAAGCCATGATGTTTGGTAAATATCCAGAGGATTACAGTGCCTTAAAAGTGACATAATACTGGTAAAGTTCAAAAGGATGAAACGGCTTAAAAGCCATGATGTTTGATAAAGATCCAGAGGATTACATCGCCTTAGAGAAGTGTCATAATATCTGGTAAAGTTCAAAAGGATGAAACGGCTTAAAAGCCATGATGTTTGGTAAAGATCCAGAGGATAACAATGCCTAAAAGTCGTAATATCTGGATAAAGTTCCAAAGGATGACACGGCCTAAAAGCCATCCTGTTCAGTAAAGTTCCAAGCAGTGAGAATGCCTACAATCCACACCAGCCGGCTGCTAGCGGAATGGATGGGTGTGGTAACAAGCCTTCAGCTGCACACCGCGGCTTTGTGAGGTAAACCAGAATGTTTATGAAAGAATTACGAGATGAAAGGAGGAGAGAGGGGAAGACAGGGGGGACATGAGGAGTAGAGGTGGAGAGGCGATGGAGGTGTTCATGTTAACAAGTCGGTTAGAGAAGTTGAACGTCTGAAGAGGAGGGATTTAAATGTGTTTGAAATGGTGTGAGAGGAAAGGACCCCATTCCCATCCCCCCTCTCACCTCATTTCCTCTCCACATTCACCCCACCCCCCAACTGACCTCTCTCTCTCTCTCTCTCTCTCTCTCTCTCTCTCTCTCTCTCTCTCTCTCTCTCACACACACACACACACACACACACACACGCACACGTACACACATACACACGCACGAACGCACACACGCACTCACGCACGCACACACACACACACACACACACACACACGCACGCGCGTGCGTGCGTGCGTGCGTGCGTGCGTGCGTGCGTGCGTGCGTGCGTGTGTGTGTGTGTGTGTGTGTGTGTGTGTGTGTGTGTGTGTGTGTGCGCGAGTAAAATAACACGTGAAACGCAACACTGCGGTTAAAGGCCAATCTCCCACCGCAAATAGGTCAATTCTCTTTCGGTACATACATAAGACTATAATACTTCTTTGAAAAAATGGAAGAGAATTCTTAAATGACAAACATAATGCGCCACATTCTTCTTTACTGAGACAAATTGTCTCTTCCTATTGTTTTTCCTTGATAATTGAAGCGAATATCAGGCTTGAAGACTCTTTCATGAAGATGAAAAAAAAAAGATGTAAATATTCACCAAAACAAAATTAATTCCAAAAAAAAAGACATAGGCGGTCACACGCTGTAACGTCAGAAACAGCATTATGATCACCAGACTTTGACAACAATCTATTAAGATTCCGATGTAAAAAAAAAAAAAAAAAAAAAGGTAAACCTATTTCCAGATATAGTGGTAGCTCGTTCTTACCGCGCCCTCGAACAGATTTTCTTGCCGTGTACCAGTTCATACTGTCACTCTCAAAACTCAGATGGTCAGCCACGTAGTGGATCGAGAACGCGCTCACACCTCTCTCTCTCTCTCTCTCTCTCTCGAGAGAGAGAGAGAGAGAGAGAGAGAGAGAGAGAGAGAGAGAGAGAGAGAGAGAGAGAGAGAGAGAAGAGAGAGAGAGACAGACAGACAGACAGACAGACAGACAGAGACAGAGAGAGACAGACAGAGAGAGACAGAAAGACAGACAGACAGAGAGAGACAGAGAGAGAGAGAGAGAGACAGACAGACAGACAGACAGAGACAGAGAAAGAGAGAGAGAGAGAGAGAGAGAGAGAGAGAGAGAGAGAGAGAGAGAGAAGAGAGAGCTCAGAAAACTTATTCGATCAAGGATTTTGATTATAGGCAGAACCTTCTCTTCCGATCTGTCAGAGAGAGAGAGAGAGAGAGAGGAGAGAGAGAGAGAGAGAGAGAGAGAGAGAGAGAGAGAGAAGAGAGAG
>CM031612.1:62619534-62652034 GCA_018398815.1 Conus ventricosus
CACACACACTCAAACACACACACACACACACACACACACACACACACACAACACAACACACACACACAGAGAGAGAGGAGAGAGAGAGAGGAGAGAGAGAGAGAGAGAGAGAGAGAGAGAGATCCAATCTTATTTAATATTCTAATTGCAGATATTATAACCAAAGGCTTATCCAAAGACATAGTTTTAGTATAGTTTGCGGATGACATGTGTCTGTGGATGAAGTCACTTTGAAAAGAAAAACCCAATTAAGATTCTTAAATTACATAAAGATCAAATATCAACATGAATTAAACAATATCAGTAGTTTCTTACATGAAATGGATTTGACTCTATCGGCAGAAAAAAAAAACAAATCTAATGCTTATGACCCAGACAAACTTCCACAATTTACCCTGAATGGGTCTGTCTTACAATACGTCAAATCGGTAAATTCTTAGGAGTATATTTAACATCAAAACTTTCATGGAACCAACATCTTGAATATATTTTGAATAAATCAAGAAAAAATTAAAACTTTCTAAAGATCATAAGCAAACAAAAATGGGACAAGATAAAGAGTTTGACACTCCTGTCTTCTAAGCTTGGTGGGTCTAGATTGATTTTGCTCAAGAAGTCTTCTTCAGCGCTCCACAGCATCTACTTCAAAAAGTTACAAAGTGCAGACTGCAAAGCATATGAACTTGCTCTTGAGTTCCAACACACACCTGCAACATTGGGATATACTGGGAAATTAGAATGTTACCTTTCAATGAGTTTCTAAAAGTGTCCTCCACCAAATTTGTTTTTAAAGAACCTTCACAAAAAAGTTTCTGTACAAAAAAGCTAAAAGAGCAAAAGATATAAAAACCAGCTAAATCTGTTCAGTCACACACATCTACTCTTCTAAAAAAAAAAAAAAAAAAAAAAAAAAAAAATTAACCAAAGTAAAATAGCTGTCAATCCGTTCTTTCCACCCATTCCCAAATGGGAACAAACCAAAGCAAATTATTAATCAATATAAGGACCATCTTCAATTTTTACGGATGGCTCAGTGTTGGATGACCATAGAACAGGAGCAGCTTTTATAATACCAAAATTAAAAGTGGAGGAATTATATTATCTTGGCAAACACTTGTCAATATTTACTGCAGAATTAGTTGCTATTCTAATCTCCCTAAATTATGCTTTAAATTCTTACACAGAAAATTGTCAACTTTTACTGTGCAGTGATTCAAAGTCAGCCCTTCCTGCCTTACAGTCTTTAAATCCAAAGATCCGCTGTGAGACTATTACAGAAATTTATTACGTGACACATCTCCTATCGATGAAAAGAATAAATGTGACTTTCTGTTGGGTGCCCTCACATTGTGGAATTTCAACAAATGAGAAAGTTGATCAAGCTGCTCGGAGAGCAGATCGCAATATTGAAGGAACGACTGCTCTGAACATTCCGCTAGACCGACCAGAATGTTATACTTTAATTACTGGAGCATCCTTTAAACCGTTTTAACAGGTTATTGGAAGACATAGATAGCCAAGATCATCACAACTATGTACAACTAAATCCCAACATCCACCCCAAGACTCAATTAGACAAATTTGAAAATACGACATCTAGAGAGGTAGTAACTTTAATTCATAGGTTACGTTTAAATTCGCTTCGAACCAAATACAATAAAAAATGGTTCATGTATGTGTGGGGAAACTCTTAGTGTACGTCACCTATTACTAGATTGTCCAAGTGTAAAGAATACAGTGCACAAAGCTGGTTCTAATATTTCACATAATAGATCGACTCCACTGACATTAGCAAAAATGTTAAATTATTATGCTGTTCTTTGTTCGTTATGCCCACAGCTGTCACGCGGTCCAGTAGGAATTTATCTTTAACTTTCACAACCCCTCATATACAAAAAGATATTGCACACACACACACACACACACACACACACACACACACACACACACACACACACAGGACACACACACACACACACCACACACACACACACACACACACACACACACACACACACACACACACACACACACACACACCTGCGTGCACGCACTCTCACGCATGCAAATACACAGGCGCGCGCGCTCGCGCGCGCACGCACGCACGCACGCACCACACACACACACACACACACACACACACACACACACACACACACACACACACACACACACACACACACACACACACACACACACACGTGCTCTCTCTCTCTCTCTCTCTCTCTCTCTCTCTCTCCACACACACACACACACACACACACACACACACACACACACACCACACACACACACACACACACACACACAGCATTACACAATCCGTCTGAAATCACTTTAAGTGGGAAGACGTTAAATTGAAGAACAAAAACAGAAAGAGAGAGAGAGAGAGAGAGAGAGGAGAGAGAGAGAGAGAGAGAGAGAGAGAGAAGGGGGGGGGAAGGATGGGTATAGGGAAATCTAAAGATGTAGACTGCTACCTCTGTTCTGGACAACACCGGAGAGATGAGAGAGGAGAGAGAGAGAGAGAGAGAGAGAGAGAGAGAGAGAGAGAGAGAGAGAGAGAGAGTGAGTGAGTGTAGTGTGTGTGTGTGTGTGTGTGTGTGTGTGTGTGTGTGTGTGTGAGTGTGTGTGTTGTGAGTGTGCGTGCGTGCGTGGTGCGTGCGTGCGTGCGTGCGCGCGCGCGCGTGTGTGTGTGTGTGTGGGTGTGAGTGTGTGTGTGTGTGTGTGTGTGTGTGTGTGTGTGTGTGTGTGTGTTGTGCACGCGCATGCGCATATGGGTGTTTGTGTGAGTGCACGTGCGCGCGTGTGCATGTGCATGTATGTATGTATGCAGTTGTGTGTGTGTGTGTGTGTGTGTGTGTGTGTGTGTGTGTGTGTGTGTGTGTGTGTGTGTGTGTGTGTGTGTGTGTGGCATCCAACACAAAGTCCATAAATGTTCAATCATGCTAACATTTTAACATATCTCATAGAAAGAATCTATGTGTCATTTGCGTATCACGTCATAGTCGCAATCGGGTAGACACCCTCGTCACTTTGGGGAAATATTTACCATGAAAACACAGGCCCTTCCCTCTCTAACGCAAGCCCCCATTCCATCCCAGATCTCTAGTCCCGCAAAGTATAAACACGTTGTCAGTTACAGACAGGCTCACCAATACCAGAAGGAAAAACAAATCCATCATACTGCAAAAGTTTGCCTCCTTTAGTATGTAAATATTACGGTTTGTAGATGTCGCTGGATAATCTACGCTTCTCGCTCCGCCTGATTGAAGATAGTGTGTACACGTAATGTCACAGCCCGAATCAAAATGGCAGACTGTTGATATTGAGAATTTTTGGGGGCCGTTCGAAACGTTGATCGATATCCATCTTCAGCTGCAACTGGCTTGTGTCTCAAACGAATCCGATGATATTTACTCCATACTGTCAACATGGACAGAAGAACGGAAAGGCAGATTAACAGACAGGTATTCACACAAGCAAGCAAGCAAGCAAGCAGGCAAGCAAGCAAACAAGCAAGCAAACAAGCAAGCGCACACTTACACACACACACACACTGTCACGGACAAAAATGAAACAACCCAACTCGTGGAGTCGCCAGCCAATTTGTTCGGACATAAGTTTCAACTCAAACATTCTAGGCGCCAGATAGACGGGCCCATGGGTCGGGCCCAGCCAATTAAGCTTAGTGGAGGGGCTTCACGGAAACGGTACGATCCACCCAGACAGACTAAGCCGTTTTGACCGACGCCTCGATGTCTAGCGAGACGAGTCGTAGCGCCTGGCTCAGGCTCATCTGGCCAATTTGTGGAACCAGCGTCATTGTTAGTTAGACGTCGTGGCGCCTACCCAGACTCAGCTAGCCAATTTACACTGACCAGTGTCCACGACTTAAGCCACACGGCGCCAGTTAAGTAGGAAAGGGGGGAAGGTAGTGTGTGGTGGGGGTGAAATCTAGCTAATCAATTAAATGACCAATTGACCACCACAGAGAGTAAGGTGTGTAGGCGTGACTGTCATGATTTGAATATCCAATGGAATTAGCGGGAGATAAACTTCGGGTGTCAGGGGTAAAAATACTGACCAATGGTACTCGCCCTTTTTGGACAGATCGGAACACAATAAGAAGGATGTGAGAGTGAGAGAACGGGAGAACGAGGGGAGAACGAAGAGAGAGACAGAGAGAGAGAGGTCTGAGTGTAATCTCTGAGGAGAGAAAAGCAGAGAGATGAGGGGAGGAGAGAAGAGAACCAAGTTGAGAGATTAGCATGAGATAGTCTGCAGAGGAAGGACTGAGGAGAGATGGGAGAGAGAGAGAGTTGCTAACTAATGAAGAAGAAAAGAAAGAAAAGAAAAAAGAAAAGAAAAGCAACCATGTCCATTTGATAAGAGCAGACTAGAAGAGAGAGAGAGAGAGTGCAATGCGTTAATGCAGGAAGAAAGAAAGGAGAACAGATCGATGTTGATAGTCACTGTTTCTATCTTCACTGGGGTTCGACCTCATACTTGGCCAGCGCCACTTTCATCGACAGACCAACGCCAGTGCCAACAGTCCAGCCTGACCGATGCCAGCAGTCTAACTTGACCGGTGCCAGCAGTTGTGCCGTGTTGTGAAAGTGACAGTGAAAAGAAAAAAAAAGGAAAAGAAAAAGAGACAGTGATTCGTGAATAGTTAAGATCACCTGGCCAGGTAAAGTAGAAATCTATTTATACCCGGGTTAGTTAATGATGTTTTAGATAAATGATTTTGTGAAGTTCAGGAAAGAGAGAATGTTTTATTTCATTTGATTCCATATGCATTGATGTTTCGTTCATGATCATGTGCAGTAAAGTTATAGACTTTACTAGTGGTTTGATGTGACGAATGCATGATATATGAAATGAGATTGTAAGCAAGCTGTGAGTGTGTTTGGGCTGTGCGCTAGTCCTTCCTCCATCGACATCACCCGAGGTTGACACACACACACACACACACACGCGCGCACGCGCGCGCGCGCTCAGAGGGGTATTTCAAAAAGCGCGCGCGCGCGCACGCACACACACACACACATGGATATCTCTCTTCTCTCTCTCTCTCTCTCTCTCTCTCTGTCTCTCTCCTCTCTCTCTCTCTCTCTATATATATATATATATATATATATATGTGTGTGTGTGTGTGTGTGTGTGTGTGTGTGTGTGTGTGTGTGTGTGTGTGTGTGTGTGTGTGTGTGTGTGTTACACACATTATTTTGTGTATTACACACACACACACACACACAGACGCAGAGAGAGAGAGAGAGAGAGAGAGAGAGAGAGAGACAGACAGACAGACAGACAGACAGACAGACAGACAGACAGACAGACAGACAGACAGACAAAGACACAGAGAGAGACGCACAGAGAAAGAGAGAGAGAGAGAGAGAGAGAGAGAGAGAGAGAGAGAGAGAGAGAGAGAGAGAGAGAGAGAGAGAAGAAAGAGACAGACAGACAGACAGACAGACAGACAGGCAGGCAGGCAGTCAGACAGAGACAGAGACAGAGACAGAGACAGACAGACAGACAGAGAGACAGAAATAGAGAGACGCATAGAGAGAGAGAGAGAGAGTGGGAGAGAGGCAGACAGACAGACAGACAGAGAAACAGAGACAGAGAGAGAGAGACGCACAGAGAGAGAGAGAGACAGACAGACAGACAGACGGACAGACAGACAGAGACAGACAGACGGACAAACAGACAGACAGGCAGTGACAGACAGACGGATATAGACAGACAGACCCACTGTGCTGTCATACCTGGGCTTGAACTCTCTATCTGCATTCGCCCCGGACCCCACTCTTCCTCACTTCCAGCCGCTTCACCACCCCCTCCCCTCATTCCCACTACCACAATCTCTCCCATTCCGTCTCCCCCTACTCCCCCTCCCCACCTATTCTCTCATTCTCTCTATCTCTCTCTCTCTCTCTCTCTTCATGTATTAATCTTTCCGAAAAAATCAGAAGCAATGAAATTCTCTCTCTCTCTCTCTCTCTCTCTCTCTCTCTCTCTCTCTCTCTCTCTCTGTCGTCTCCGTTTCCCATCCTTCCCTTAACCATGACGGTAGTACGGGATGAGAGCCAGACCTTGGGGAGCACGGAGAGATCCCGCAGATCATATTATCCTCGCACAAACAGCAACAGCTCTTTGCTGATCAGGTGACAGGCGAAACACAAAACGTGAACTGGTCACATTACCAAATGGGGGACCCACCGCTTCTCCCCCATCCTGCAGCTGTTGCCTGCCCCTGCTGCGGGGGTTTCATCCACCCACACAACGCCATTTTGAAATGAGTCTTGTGCACGATGCGATGCAATTTGTCACCGTGATCCCCTTTCCTGCGTGAAGCGGTCATGACTGACTGCGTCAATAAACTCTCGGGAAACGTTCAATGGTGGTATTTAACGAGAACAAAAAAAAGAGAGGAAAGTAAGGATATATCCCCCCACCCCACCCCCTCCCAATGAAAAAGAACAGCAGATTTAGTAAATTACCTTCCAAACCACGAATTACTTTTTTTTGGCATGTCCTATAAAGTTACAGTGATTGAGAAGGATGCAAGAGGGAAAGGTTCATACAGTTTATGTTGATGAATGTAACGTAAATGTGCACATAGAGATTTAAACTTAAAATTTGCTTAACATTTTTTGCAAATTATGGAACTGTATGTATGTATCAAAATTCTGAATGCTTAGATATGAGACGAGGAAATCGTAACAGACATGTGAACGGACACTCTTTTGTTCCAATGCCAATGTAAATGGTGAAATCTGTTGATGAAAAAAAAAATCATCATTCTTAAACTATTTGTTCATACACTTTGATATAAAGACATAATCTGCTCAGCTATTTATCTCGGACACCGGAGTACCAGAACCCAAGATCGAAAGGTTGACGCCTTGTTCATTTGCAGCCAGTTGATAATGTTAACACATTGTCACTTATAACAAACCCGTGACTCCTGTTTTTTCCTCAATGAAGGAAAGAGGAACACACTTCCACGTTTGTCTTTATATCCAAAAAATATTTAAAGAAGCACACACACACACACGCGCGCGCGTGCGCGCGCCCGCACGCACGCACGCACGCACGCACGCACGTATGCACGCACGTCGCGCGCGCGCACACACGCACACACACACACACACACACACACACACACACACACACACACACACACACACATAATCAGTAGACGGCAGAGAGTAGTCAGTGTTCTGTAAGTCAACAATGTCCCTATTTCAGCAAGGGCAGCCCTTATGAGCATCAGCATACTAATGTTTCGCTTCGTGAAGAGATCAGCAGGGTGGCTCCTATGGCACATTTAGCACTCATTCATTCACTTATCCTAGCTGGAAGGCATTGTAATGTTCCACAAGGTTTGTCGTGACTGTGGAATTGGGGGTAATTGGAGACGAGTCTCAATGTGTGATGGAATATCCAAAATGTAATCATCTTTGAAAGGCGTGTGTGATAAGGAAGCACTTGAAATCAAATCTGTAAGTTGCAAAGTGTTCAAGACAGGCGGAGTGCATGTTTCAATTCATTCAAGTCTATAGAGATGAGGAAAACAGTGTGGTCATCTGTTCCTCTCTTCATGCACGCCACCCAATGTTTGCACTGCGTCATTACCCTTACCTTTGATACATTCTATAGATCACAAACTAGGAACGGATGATTATTGCTTTGAGTCTGACTCTCGCTTTGTGACGCAAAATGTGTGGTTTGTTTATCTTCCATGCCTCAAAAAAAAGGGTCAAAGGATTCCATTGTCATTATTCTCGAAGCTTGGTTGACAGGTATGGTGCCAAAAAATATGGTAACCACATCTCGCACAGTTTTGAAGATCCACATGAGTAATAGGACGAAGAGACTGTCTGCAAAAAATAATTATTGTAAGAACAAAATAGGAACACATGAATTTCTTGCTTGGCCTGTGGTGGGAAAGTGGAGGGGGGGGGGGGGGGATATTTCAGTTACAGTTTGCATCCGACTGCCCTGGGCTCCTTATGGTCCGTCAGCGTTGGGAAATCCGTTTCATAAAAGGGTGAGCGGATTTTGTTAGGTTCGGGGACGAACAACCTTTTGTTCTCAGGGCCTCAATAAGGAGAGCACTGCACAATAAGGGAGAGTACTTCACAATAAGGAATGCAGTCTTTGTTCTCAGGGCCTCAATAAGGGGGAGCACTGCACAATAAGGGAGAGTACTTCACAATAAGGAATGCAGTCTTTGTTCTCAGGGCCTCAATAAGGGAGAGCACTGCACAATAAGGAATGCAGTCTTTGTTCTCAGGGCCTCAATAAGGGATAGTACTTCACCATAAGGAATGCAGTCTTTGTTCTCAGGGCCTCAATAAGGGATAGTACTTCACCATAAGGAATGCAGTCTTTGTTCTCAGGGGCCTCAATAAGGGATAGTACTTCACAATAAGGAATGCAGTCTTTGTTCTCAGGGGCCTCAATAAGGGTTAGTACTTCACCATAAGGAATGCAGTCTTTGTTCTCAGGGGCCTCAATAAGGGATAGTACTTCACCATAAGGAATGCAGTCTTTGTTCTCAGGGGCCTCAATAAGGGTTAGTACTTCACCATAAGGAATGCAGTCTTTGTTCTCAGGGGCCTCAATAAGGGATAGTACTTCACCATAAGGAATGCAGTCTTTGTTCTCAGGGGCCTCAATAAGGGATAGTACTTCACCATAAGGAATGCAGTCTTTGTTCTCAGGGGCCTCAATAAGGGATAGTACTTCACCATAAGGAATGCAGTCTTTGTTCTCAGGGGCCTCAATAAGGGATAGTACTTCACCATAAGGAATGCAGTCTTTGTTCTCAGGGGCCTCAATAAGGGATAGTACTTCACCATAAGGAATGCAGTCTTTGTTCTCAGGGGCCTCAATAAGGGATAGTACTTCACCATAAGGAATGCAGTCTTTGTTCTCAGGGGCCTCAATAAGGGATAGTACTTCACCATAAGGAATGCAGTCTTTGTTCTCAGGGGCCTCCATAAGGGATAGTACTTCACCATAAGGAATGCAGTCTTTGTTCTCAGGGGCCTCCATAAGGGATAGTACTTCACCATAAGGAATGCAGTCTTTGTTCTCAGGGGCCTCAATAAGGGTTAGTACTTCACCATAAGGAATGCAGTCTTTGTTCTCAGGGGCCTCAATAAGGGATAGTACTTCACCATAAGGAATGCAGTCTTTGTTCTCAGGGGCCTCAATAAGGGTTAGTACTTCACCATAAGGAATGCAGTCTTTGTTCTCAGGGGCCTCCATAAGGGATAGTACTTCACCATAAGGAATGCAGTCTTTGTTCTCAGGGGCCTCAATAAGGGATAGTACTTCACCATAAGGAATGCAGTCTTTGTTCTCAGGGGCCTCAATAAGGGATAGTACTTCACAATAAGGAATGCAGTTTTTGTTGTCAGGGGCCTCAATAAGGGATAGTACTTCACCATAAGGAATGCAGTCTTTGTTCTCAGGGGCCTCAATAAGGGATAGTACTTCACAATAAGGAATGCAGTCTTTGGCTGGTTTGTTCTCAGGGGCCTCAATAAGGGTTAGTACTTCACAATAAGGAATGCAGTCTTTGTTCTCAGGGGCCTCAATAAGGGTTAGTACTTCATAATAAGGAATGCAGTCTTTGGCTGGTTTGAGCAAAACATCGAAAAGCAGGCCATTCAAATGCATGTCACATGTACGTTGAATATGCCGATTATCTCGATGCGTCCGATCATCTTTCCGTTCGTCTTCTGAACATGAAGCGCGACTTCTCTCTCTCTCTCTCTCTCTCTCTCTCTCTCTCTCTCTCCAACAGTGATTTGAGAATGTGCGAAATAGATAATGACACACATTGTGCGTATTATACGTAATATTTCATTTGTAAAATGTCCACAAATGTCGTCAAGTGACACGGCGTTATGATTTCATCCATGCAAAGAATGAAATTGCATTGCGTATTGCACGAGTCGTGTCTATTGTTTGCAAGTATCACATATACACAGAGCCTATTTCAGTGATATGTAAGTACCCTCAGAATTTCTGTCTTCAGCTCTATAGCAAACACACTTTCCTCGATTGAAAAGACATTGTGAACGGCCGCATAGAACGAGTGTAGAAGGACAAGAAAAGAATTACTCTTCATTTCCTTCATCCGTCACTCCGCCTCCTTTCATGTGGCCATCTATGCACTTAGTCACTTGCATTAATCCCCATTAGCCGAACAAACCCCGGCTCTATTCATCGTTCCACAATATTTTTCGCTTTCCGTGGAAAAGTCATAAGTGCGTACCGGTCTCCATTTCTTTGCTTTTCTCTCTCCCCAACCCCCACCCCCCAACTCCCACCCAACTCCCACACAAAAAAGCAGGCACTTTGTCGCATTACGCTGTTTTCTCCCTCCGCCACTCCAGAAATCAATACCCCGAATGGCAGAGCAGCAATAGAGTCCGGTGCTGACTTCCTTCCCGGGAAGGAGAAGGGGGGGGGAGAAAAAAAAAGACCCTTTCACCGAAGGAATGGCTCCAACCGGAAGCGCCCATTCAGGTTTTCGCGCGGATGAATCCCTGGTAAAATCTTGTGCGCTATATTTCCACGCAAAAATCACGGCCAATCGTCTGGCGACGGGGACTAAAGCGACATCAGCATTCAAATCTGATCCGCAACGCGCTATCCTGGGTCTCGATCGAAGACTAATGCTTTCCCGCGCTTACTCGGAAGCGCAGACGCACACACCGGAAGAGCGCTTGGCGCGCGATGAGTGGCGGGAAAAGCGACAGGATGCGGCGGGAGCGATCGGACATCGCGCATTGGCGAGAACGCTGAGCATCACAGGCGCTTGCTGTCCCCTTTCTTTTTATTTTTTCCCCCCTTGGTCTTCCATTTGATGGGAAGGAGGAAAAGAGAATGGGGGTGGGTTGTGGGGGGGGGGGGGGGGGGGGGGGAGGGGAAGGAGAATGTGGATGTGGGGAGTTAGGAGGAAAAGGGAGATCGATGAACTGGTTGGTGGATGGACGACTGTGTTCGGTGTGGCTAAATTATGAAGTCAGAGAGCGAGGGAGAAGTTGGAGTCGGCAGATATTTGCACCGACTCTGAACATGGAGAGACCAGAGCAAATACCATTCAAATAAATAAATAAATGGATAAAAAATGAAAAGAAAGATCATCATCATTGTCGTCGTCCTCATAATCACCATCATCATCAGCAACATTATCATCAGCATCAGCATCGTCATCATCCACATCCTCGTCATCATTAGATTATCATTGTTGTTGCTGCTGTTCTTGTTATTGTTATGGCTATTATTGTAGTTTTCACTATCACCGTAGTCATCACCATCATTATCATTATCGTCACCATCGTCTTCTTTCTTCTTCTTGTTATTGCTGTTGTTGTCTCTGTTCTTGTTGTTGTTGTTGTTGTTGTTGTTGTTGTTACTGTTCTAGTTATATTTCATCACGACAGTCCGCTGATCTTCAATATTGACAATTCTGCTCATTTTGTCATTTTCAGTCTGTAGTCCTTCGCTTGTGTTTTGACGAAGCATGAGAAATCCATATGCAGATCATCAGGATATAACATAAGTTCAGTGAAAATAGTTGCAATGTTGACATTTTCTTTTGTAAATTATCTGTCGATGTTTTAGTATTCTCTTTTATCTATCAGTCCTGAGAACTCGTTCTCAATTTGTTGGTATTTTCTTTTCTTTTTATTTCTTTATTCCTTTTTTTTTTTTTTTTTTTTTTGTAAAACGTTTATCTAATAAAAGTACAACCAGTATTTTTCTGTTACAAAATTAATCAACATTAACTTAGAGGACCCCGCTCCCCCTTTTGTGTGTGTGTGTGTGTGTGTGTGTGTGTGTGTGTGTGTGTGTGTGTGTGTGTGTGTGTGTGTGTGTGTTTGTGTGTTTTAAGATTCTGAATATTCCATCTTGGTGGAAGGCTTTGTGAAATGGAAATTGTAATGGTTGTTCTCTCACACGTTTATGCACGTACATTCAGACTCTGTCCCTTTTTACAGCAGTAATTCTATAGGTTTGTTGTGTTGTCTCCTTTTTTTCTCTCCCCATTTTCCTTTTTTCCCATTCCATATTCGTAGGCGTGAACAAATATATTATTTTTGTCTCCTGTTTTCCTTCTTTTGACTAAAAGTGATATTTGAAGGGAAAAATTGGGGAGGGGCGGGGGGGGGGGGGGGGGGGGGGGGGGGGGGGTTAAGAGATGGGAGAGGAGAGGTTGGAATGACGGTTAAAAAAAAAAAGTGGAAACGAGAAAAAAATGCGTGCATAGTGTGTGTGTGTGTGTGTGTGTGTGTGTGTGTGTGTGTGTGTGTGTGTGTGTGTGTGTGTGTTGTGTGTGTGTGTGTGAAAAATGCGTGCATAGTGTGTGTGTGTGTGTGTGTGTGTGTGTGTGTGTGTGTGTGTGTGTGTGTGTGTGTGTGTGTGTGATGGTCTAACAAAAAGTGGTTTATCAACGGGTCAAAAAACAACAACAACAACAACAACAACAACAAGAACAACAACAAAATCCCGGAAACCATGGTCGTTTTTCATAAAACCCATTTTAAAACCATTTCTTTCATACAGATTCCTGCAATGTTTATCTGCCGGTAGTAAATACATTTGAAAGAATCCTTGCCTTGTAAGTAGTTGATTTTGAAAAAAACAAAAAAACAAAAAAACCCAGCGTTTTAAAACGGGTGTAAGAAAAATTCAAGACGTAGAGAAAGGTTTAAAAGGCAGCTGGAGAACATCTTATTTTTTTCTGAAATGAAGATTTTTAGTCTCTAAATCTACGTATATGAAGTTTGAATTACCTTTCTTATTAGGCTGTGGGTGTCCTAAATAGGAAAAAGTGTGTTTGTGTAGGTGGACTACCTCAACCTATAGAGTGGTTTATCAATAGTTTAAAAAAAAAGCGGAAATGAGGGTCTTTCATAATAAACTCTTTTTTCTTTAAATAAATCTTTTCGAATTAAGTCTGGCATTTTTTTTTTCTTGTAGGATATATCTTGAAAACAATCCATATCTTCTACACAGTCTATTCTAAAATGAAAATCAGCATATAACAACTGCCTTCTTTAAAACATTTAATTCCCAAGACATGAAAAAAAATGTTTAGAAGGTAGTCGTAAAACATTCTAAATTTGCTCAAATAAAGAGTTGCATCGTCGAAATGGCGTACAAGAAGTTTGTATTTTTTTTTCCCTGAATTAGGTATTCTTGGTTGCTTGCTTGAGCGCGTCTGTGTGTGTGTGTGTGTGTGTGTGTGTGTGTGTATGTGTGTGTGGTGCGTGCGTGCGTGCGTGCGTGCGTGCGTGCGTGCGTGCGTGCGGCGCGCCGCGCGCGCGCGTGTGTGTGTGTGTGTGCGTGTGTGGTGTGTGGTGTGTGTGTGTGTGTGTGTGTGTGTGTGTGTGTGTGTGTGTGCATTTTCACGATGTCTGGTTTACAAACAAAAACAAAAACAAACAAAACAAACAAACAAAAGTCTCTTCCTCTATTCATCTCACAGTGTGTCATGTCTGGAGAACTGCCACCCTCCACACCCTCTTCACCCGTTTCCTTCCCCTTCTTCCTCGCTCCGTGTTGAGCTGGAAGGGACAGGGGGAGGGGGCGATTATAATCGTGCCCCCTCCAACGAGCACGTGCCGAGCCCAGATAATGAGATGTATTAGTTGGGCAGAGGGCAATAACAGCCCCTCCGACTGATCCCGACCACCAGAGGTCCCCCCCCCCTCCTCCCCACCCACCCCCCCCCCCCCCCCCCCCCCCCCCCCCCCGCCCCCCATCTCCGCCCGTACCCCACCTCCTACTCCAGGTCCTTGCTGTGAGTAGAGTGAAAGAGCGACAGTACTGAAGAGTGGGCAACACGATGGCCAAAAAGGATCAAGAAAACAAGGCAACGTGCAACACAACACACAACACAAGGTGCATATAGTGACCATTATTTCATGACGGCATCGTCCTGCCTCGAGAGACAATGGTGTTGCGCCGTGGGTCAGTCTAATCTAATCAGATTATTTCATACATGATGCGTCAAAAGAAAAGTGAATTTATAACAAACACCTGGCATAGATTCAATTCATGTTATTTAATAGCCAGCCGACCACAGAGGGCCATGTCAGATGTATCACCCCGTCACACTCTCTACATATACATGTAGAACACACACACACACACACACGCACGCACTCACGCACGCACGCACGCACACACACACACACACACACACATCATTTATACGCGCATTTTATTAAAACACATTTTCTAAATGCATCTAAAAACTGCTTTGAAAGTCTTTCCTCTGTAAAATTTTAGATGAAAAAAAAAGTATAACCTCTTTCAGGAACTGAAACATTTTATCGGATGGGACACATCTGAATCGGGTTTTCATGAAGTCTGCTTTTATAGTGCGATATAGTATATCAGCATGTTTCACACTGAGTTCTACATCACACATAAAAAATGCTTTAAAAACGAACAAACAAACAAACAAACAAGACACCCGACAACAACAACAACAGCATCCAACAACAAGTTAACAGATCGTAGCCAGCATCCTTCTCATGCTGAGTGCAAACTTGGCAATATCGTCTTGTGCATGCCTACGTCTTTTGTTTGTGACGTCAGAAGAAGGCATTCGGAAATACTTGCTTGTTCCAAGCAGGGCTACTGTGACCCAGCGGGCGAAAGGCCTCGGAACAGGCAATACAAATATATCTGCCTTCAAAAGGGATTGCGATGGTTCCCATATGCAGCTAGTGAAGAGTTTTCATATCTGTAACATATTTTCTTAATTTTATGTTCCCAGTTTCTCGATCTTCAAACTCCCCCCCCCCCCCCCACCCCCTCCCCTCCTTAAGTCCAAATCTTTGCCAAGTCATTACTATGAAGACAGTTCAGTTGTTGGCCTGCGCTTGTGTTTTCCCCCACTATTAGATTGTTCGTCTATGTATTTGTCTGACTTTCTTCAAGTTTAAAAGGCTGTGCCAGTCTTGAATAAAAGTTACTCTGTGTTAGGTCTTCTTATGGGAGCAAAACATACCCCACTTGTTTACTGTTCTTTTGTATAGTTGCTTTTGTTTCTTCTTTTTTCCCATTTTATCCTGGGCAGTTTTTTCTTTCTTTTTTTTTTTTTTTTTTTTTTGGACTGTTTTCACATTCTGTGTGAACAAGGCTGTTGTTAGCTAAACATCCCATGATCTGGGCGTCCCAAAACTCTAGATCAAAGAACTGCCTTGAAAGACGCTTCCAACGGTGTCTTCACGCCTCTCTGGCCTCAGACATGTCGTGTCTGGTTCAGTTCGGGACGTCTTTCAACAAAGACGTCTTGGGGCTGCCTCTGGAACAGACTCTCTCTCTCTCTCTCTCTCTCTCTCTCTCTCTCTCTGCTGCAGACTGTAGAATGCCCCTGGACAGAAAGCCATGTCAAGATACATGCCCACACCTGGCAAAATTGCGCCGTGTGTCCACTGTTCTCAAAGTCTGGTGTGCTGTCCGTCATAGTTACGTTATATGTGCCCTGTATGAAGCGGGGGATGGCCATGTTCGTTATGTCGTTTTGCTAAGACAGTAACGGCATAGAGATCTTCTTCCCCGAAGATGGAGTATGGCTGCCTTAATGGCGGGATAGAAAAGGGTCATACACACAAAACTCCACTGCCTGGCTATACAGGGAGTGTCCGCAGGAGTATCAGCCTGCGTACGCAGAAAGAAAGAAAAAAACGGCATAGAGAGAGAGAGAGGAGAGAGAGAGAGGAGAGAGAGAGAGAGAGAGAGAGAGAGAGAGAGAGAGTGAGAGAGAGAGAGAGAGAGAGAGAGAGAGAGAGAGAGAGGGGGGGGGGAGTGCAGACAAAGCGAAAGAAAGGAACTGCTTGTGGGTGAACTACATGGCACTGGTACTGAACCAGATTCAATGGAAACCAAAGGTTCGAGTCCAGCTTCATCAGTCACACGTCAACGCTCAAGTGCTGATCCTCACCGAGAGATTACTGGACAGAAAATTCCAGAAAAAAGAGAGCCTGCTTCGGAAGATGTGTAAGACATTGAGGATTGAAGCTGAAGGAATTCGTTGTGTTGACCAGCTCTTGCTAAATTCGAAGGTGTTCTCATAAGCTAAGAAAGAAACAAAAATCACTTCTTAGTTAAGAATAGAAAACAAAGTGCTCACACAATCCGCCCCATCACCCCCCCCCCCCCCCCCAAAAAAAAATATATATATATTGTGACGGGTCTCCGACGCTCCCCCTCGTTATTAAAATATGATTTTCATATTCGGGGATGCAGGGGGTTATAGACAGAAGTATTTACGCTTTCACAACCAAAATGCGCTCTCGCATAGGCACACGCACTCTGTCACTCACATCGGGCCCGCACAAAGGTGACGGGAAACCAATAACATTTCATAGAAAATAATCAACTTTTATTTAACTTGACTCCGAGCCCCCACCCGTCACTACACAACACAACTATCTGTATCATACAACAATGTAAACATCATACAGACAATCTCATAATCGCATCCCCTTTCCTTCAATTACTCTTCATTAACCAGGAAAGACAATATTCCACAATTCTGTTGCACACTTATAAACTTAAGAAAAAATAAAACGTCCGTAACTTGCCAGCATTCCTTGGTTGACCGTCAGTTTCTCTCATCACACTGTGCGACTATGAGCTGAAGCTGCCCACACCGTTGTGTCCTCCCGATTGGCCAAATCCCAGTTGGGGGACACTGGCAACATAGCTTGAGTCACACCCTCACACCGAGTCTCCGGACTCCACCGTACTTCGCCCTCTCCACGGAAAGGGCTCCTGTCGGCCTCTCCCACAGGTCTCTGGCTGCAAACACCCCACCGTTGTCTGGCAGCTCCCTGTCTAGGCTCCAACAGGCTGACACGTCTTGCTGTCGACCGTCCCCACACGGGAGACAATTCTTCTTGTCGTCGGCTCCGAGGCTACAGCAACCTCCACTGTCATACGTCCCCACCCAGGAGACAACGAGGCGACAGCTAACCTCTGCTTCACGCTGTATTTTCTTGAGCCCTCAGCAAGACGGGCGAGTTCACTTTCCCTTAAGTGAGTCCCACACTTCCCTGGTTTTCCAAGCACCTTATATTCGTTCTCAAAGAAAGAGAGAACCCGAGTTTAACTGGCTCAACCAATGGAATCACTGGCACACACACATCACACGATTTGTACCAATAAATCCCCAAGTTGTTTTATTCCACCAATGGAATCACAAGTCACCTACACATGCACACACACACACCACAGCTGCTAGCGCCAACAAGACTTGGGCACCCAGTGGTTGATGCATAACCTCCTATTCAAACTCATGTTCGATTCCCCGAAGCTACCCATTGTACTAACAGCCTGGACTTCTCTACCAGCCAGGACTGATGCTTCGAGTAGTTACTACCTCTATAGACAACAAGGCGCCAACCACTCAATAGGCCGCAGCCTTCCATTCATTCCTCAGAACAAGGACGACTGAATGGTCGCTGTACTCTGCCTGCAGGCTGACGGTCACCTACCCGTGACGGTCACCTGACACGATCGCCTTCCCTTCAGGCCCACTGGAGAACCCAGTGGATAGCCAGCCAGTGGTCGGACTGGACACTCCTCTACCCAGGACCGGCAGGTCGGCAAACTCCTTGTCACTATCCCTCGGACATGCGAAACACTTCCCCGTAACTCTCCCTCCTTCAGTATGCGACTCGGGGTATTCCCCTCTGGTGATGCCTGAATTCGCACACTTGAAGAACCCAAGGACTTGCTCTCAACAACAGCAAAACTACCCTTAATTTGCCTAAATGCTCGAGAACATTCGGCCGACTCATGACATATATATATATATTGTCTCTTTTAAGAAACAATTCTCTCTTGTTCGTAAAACTACCAGGAACGTCAAGGAGTAAGCACAACATGATTTGGACAAAATTTCTAGAAACACGCATTGCACATGTATGAATCTATCTGTTCCTTCTTGATCAAATGCTGAGCACGCCAGGACAGATCTGATGGAAGAGGAGGAAAAATCCCTTCGGTCGTGCCAGAGGGTACTGAAGATTGGGGTGGGGGTGGGGGGGGGTTGTGGTGGTGGTGGTGGTGGGCGGGGGTGGGGGAGGGGGACTATCTTTCCAGCGGAGTGCGTGCTGCGGCAGATGGGAGTCTCTTACAAAGTCAGCATGGCAGTCCAAACAGCACGCGCCGGGACATCGAGCCGTCCGTTTTCCGATCTCAAACTTTGAGCGACCCTTCGCTGAAGAGTAAAAAGGTTGGATTGGAAAAGCAACGACAGAGGAAAGAAGGAGTGGCGCTTTGGATGAAAGGAAAACACCTATCATTTGCACTTCCTCTCGCCGTCTTCGGGGCCGTCGGCAGAGAAAGCACACCCAAGGGCGCCAGCCGTGAGGGGGGAAACACATGGGCGGTGGTGGGGGTGGTATGAAGTGGGGGTGGTGATGTTGGGGGACGAGGAAGACGGCTGGCAGCAGAGGAGGTGAGGGGGGTGGGGGGGGGGAGGAGAGGGAGGAGGGAAGGAGGGGGGGGGCATTATAGTTCAGCTGAAGGAACAAATGAGGTGTTGACAGCTAGAATCGGATTTAGGCACGCGCGATCAGTTTGAGAATACAAACTCTGTTATGTCATTCTGACATTTTGAAAGAAAACCTGTTTTATCAAACCCAAGAACACTCTTTAGTGTCTCACCGTCTTGCTTGAGATGATCTTTCCTGTTATTAATCACACCGAGGTTTCTTGTATTTGTTTCTGTTTCTTGTGTGTGTGTAATTTGAGACAATAACTGAGATCAAAAACCAAGTCAGTCTTCTAGATGTGCGTCTGTTCATTGCTTCTGCTGCTGTTGATGTGGTTTGTTTCGAGTGTTTACGGGCACGTTTTAAATGAATTTCTTTCTTAGTTCTATGCACCTCTGTGTGTGTGTGTGTGTGTGCAGGTAAATGCGTACTGCCAGCATCATTAGTTCGAAATTGCAGGCGTGCAGTTGCTTTGCTTTGGGAAGTAACTTCACTTTGCTCCTCCATTGTTGACAGTTTATACCATTTTTCGCGACAAAAGCTGGAGAATGTTCCTCGGAAGAATAATTATAATAATGGACCACAACAACAATAACCACAACGACGTATGAATCAATCTTACAAATCCATTATTTCGGCTTATGAGACTGTACATTAATTCACCGATCGACTGGTCGATGGTCCGCCAGATTCACACATTGAACCGATGATTGGTATGTCAGTTTGACTGTTAATGTTGTCAGACTAATATTTGTAACGCATGAATGCGCGCATGGTTTGGTGTGGTGTGGTGTGATTTTATGTGGTTGTGGTGTGGTGTGGTGTGGGGTATGGTGGTGGTGTGTGTGTGTGTGTGTGTGTGTGTGTGTGTGTGTGTGTGTGTGTGTGTGTGTGTGTGTGATTTCTTGCAGTGCATACCGTCATGCATATCACAATCAGCATCGTTCTTATTACAGTTGATGTTAACAATGATTATGACGACGACGACGACGACGACGACGACGACGACGACGACAGACGACTGATGATGATGATGATGATGATGATGATGATGATATGATAATCCTATTCTTATTTCAATGTCTTATCATTATCATCATTGATATTATTCTAACCTGATCATAATCAATGAGCTTAAGTCTGAATCCACCCATTCCTGATCATTCTTACATGCCGGACAAATCGAAGACATACAAAGGTTGAGCTTTCCACTCCCTTTCTCCCTATACACTTCACACCCTGCGCTCCCTCCCTCCTCCCACTCCCCCCCCCCCCCCCCCCACCTCTTCCCACCCCACCCCAAGGCGCAAAACTGAAACCAGTGCTGTCTTTTCTGTCTTCTCCACAACAGACGCAGCGGGGGCTTCTGGAGGAGGGGGCGGGTGGTGGTGGCGTAGAGGGAGAGCGGAGGGAGGGAGGGTGCGGGGGGTTCGACTGTACCCACGGTTTTACTGAGCCAATGAATCGATGAAATCGATACTCGCCTTCCGGTTAGAAAACGCCGGACAACAGTCGTTTACTTGGCCTAAACTGAAGACGGGCTGTTTGCAGTGGGCAAAAAAGACCTGAAGGGCTTCGAACGCGGAACACTAAAATGCAATCTCCAGCTCGGACAAGAGCCCGGCAACGTGGGTCACACTAAATCTGTTCTTGGTACACTGGAGAGAGAGAGAGAGAGAGAGAGAGAGAGAGAGAGAGAGAGAGAGAGAGAGGAGAGAGAGAGAGAGAGATGCTGTTGGCGCACGTTTGTCGGTCTGTTTGCCTGTCTGACGATTGGGATGAGGTAGGGGGTGGGAGGGGTAAACGGTGGGAAGGCTGTGGTCGAGTGGGGGATAGGAAAGGAGGGCTGCGGGTGGTGATGGAGGGGGGGGGGGGAGAATAAGAGAGGTGTGGGGGAGGGGTAGAAAGGGTGACTGAGTAAAGGATTCGGGTTGGAGTTTTCTGCTCAAAGGTTGTTTCGCAACTTGTATTCTGGTTCCCGAATTGGAGGATCTTTCTTGAGGACACCAGCAGGTGGAGCAGCTTACGAGCCCCCATTGTCTGTGTGTGCACATGTCCGCAAGTGTGTCTTCTAAGTGTATTGCTACCACTGCGACTACTACTACTGCCACCACTACTACTACTACTACTACTACTCTACAACTACTACTACTACTACTACATATACTACTACTACTACTACTGAATGTAATAGTAGCAGTGATCTTCATAAGTGTTTTGCAGAAGAGGGAAGGTTTCGTCAAAAATCTCTATTATCCTCTGACATAGACTTCTCTGTGTGCAAGAAACAAGTTCAGTGTGGCGCTTTACTTCAGTTTGTTGGCCAGTCCATTTTCTTGTTTCTAATCCCAGGCTGCCTCCTTAAAAAAAACACACACAAAGCAAACAAAATTGTTTCTGGAAAGCTTTCCTCTGTTTATAGCGAAATGGGATGCTGTTCTTAAGGAATAAGGTAGATTTTTTTGGTTTTGTTTAATGCTATAATGGCATTAAGATTTTTCACAATTTATTTCATGTTGACTGTACATCAGTATTACATGTCTCACAAAACTAGGATTGCAATGCGAAGAAGGACTGAATTGATGAATCAAATATTTGTTACACTACATCATGCTAGAGGAAGCGGACACATTTTACGGAGAGCCTCATCACTTTGTGGACAATGCTGGAATAGGGAGGTACGTGAATTATCGTGAGGCGGTAGTGCAATGATAAGGGGGAAAAAAGGCCCCAGAAGGTACCTTTGAGCTTGATAGGTACAAAATCAGTTCGTGACTGGAAGCATACCGACATGATGAATATCTTCCAGCTAACGTCAGTTTGCTTTCTATCGAAGACATAAGGTTAATTTCCTTTAACAAACTACGATCACATTCAGGAAAACCATACGTTCTCAAAAATGCAAAAAGCATTAAGTCTTGTGCCTGTCCGGTTAGAGAGATGTTTGTTCATAGTCGGTTTTAAATTCTGCGGAATGCAGTATTGATACTTTGAAGATGATATCTGTCAACACAGTTACAGCTATTACACGTCGGTCAGACATATACATATAGCGAAAGTGATTTCTGGTGTTCAACTTGTCTTTTTGCTTTCTGTTTTTCTTTTTCTTTTTTTCCTTTTTTCCTTTTTGTACTCCCAGTTCTTAAAGAACAGGGAGTACTTTAGAGTGGGAACGAAGAAATGCTGTCTGTTGTGTGTGTGTGGTGTGTGTGTGTGTGTGTTGTGTGTGTGTGTGTGTGTGTTGTGGTGTCTGTGTCTGTCTGTCTGTCTGTGTGTCCGTGGTCAAAATGTGTTCCACTCACTCCAGACAAAACTACTGGGTCGATCTTTCTGAAAATTTGTAGGTATGTTCATTATGGGTCAAGGATGATGCTCGACAATTTAGTTTACCGTTACAGCCGTTACTAACGGCTGTAACGGCCTGTAACGCTTTTTCTTCTTTATAGAATATCTCCGAAAGTACTTGGCCGATCTTTGTGAAAATTAGCAGGTGTGTTCATTATGGGTCACGGATGATGCCCGATGTTTTAGTTTACCCTGTTATAGCCGTTACTAACGGCTGTAACAGCCTGTAACGGTTTTTCTTATTTTTAGAATATCTTAAAAAGTACTTGGCCGATCTTTCTGAAAATTTGTAGCTATGTTTAATGTGGGTCACAGATGATACCCGATGTTTAGTTTACCGTTACAGTCGCTACTAACGGCTGTAACGGCCTGTAACGCTTTTTCTTCTTTATGGAATATCTCCGAAAGTACTTGGCCGATCTTTGTGAAAATTAGCAGGTGTGTTCATTATGGGTCTCGGATGATGCCCAATGTTTTAGTTTACCGTTATAGCCGTTTCTAACGGCTGTAACAGCCTGTAACGGTTTTTCTTCTTTATAGAATATCTCAAAAAGTACTGGGCCGATCTTTCTGAAAATTTGTAGGTATGTTCATTAGAGCCACGAATAATGCCTGATGTTTTAGTTTACCGTTATAGCCGTTACTAACGGCTGTAACGGCCTGTAACTGTTTTTCTTCTTTATAGAATATCTCAGAAAGCACGTGGCCGATCTTTCTGAAAATTTGTAGGTATGTTCATTATAGGTCACGGATGATGCCTGATGTTTTAGTTTACCGTTATAGCCGTTACTAACGGCTGTAACGGCCTGTAACTGTTTTCTTCTTTATAGAATATCTCAGAAAGCACTTGGCCGATCATTCTGAAAAATTTGTAGGTATGTTCATTATGGGTCACAAATAATGTCCAATGTTTTAGTTTACCGTTATACTGTTACTAACGGCTGTAGGCCTGTAACGCTTTTTCTTCTTCGTGGAATATCTCAGAAAGTGCTTGGCCGATCTTTGTGAAAATTAGCAGGTATGTTCAATATGGGTCACGAATAATGCCTGATGTTTTAGTTTTCCGTTATAGTCATTACTAACGGCTGTAACGGCCTGTAACGTTTTTTTTTTTTTTCTTAATGAAATATCTCAGAAAGTACTTGGCCGATCTTTGTGAACATTAGCAGGTATGTTCACTATGGGTTACGGATGATGCCCGACGTTTTAGTTTACCGTTATAGCCGTTACTAACGGCTGTAACGGCCTGTAAAGGGTTTTCTTCTTTATGGAATATCTCAGAACGTACGTGGCCGATATTTCTGAAAACTTGTAGATATGTTCATTATGGGTCACGGATGATGCCCGATGTTTAAGTTTACCGTTATAGTCGTTACTAACGGCCCATAATGTTTTTTTTTTATGGATAATCTCAGAACGTTCTTGGCCGATCTTTCTGAAAATTTGTAAGTATGTTATTTTAGGTCACAGACGATAGCCGATGTTTACCAGAATAGCCATTACTAACGGTTACACCAGCCCAAGACGGTTTTTCCTCTTTATGGAATATCTTACGCGTATTCAGGATAAACTGGGAGTACGTTTAAATGCTTTGCATCTTGTTATCTTTTTTCTTTCTTTCTTTGCTCCTGATTGATTTTTTTTCTTGACCACACACACACACACACACACACACACACACACACACACACACACACACACACACACACACACACACACACACACACACACACACCGCGCGCGCGCACAAACACATATTCACACACACACATTCACACGCACACGCACGTGCGCGCGCGCCTCCTCCTCTTCTTTCCATTTACTAGCTTTTTTTCAACCTGTGTAATTTGTCTTCGAATGAACTAACTATAATATCACAGAAACTGAAAATCAGCCCCACTGAACTCCTCCACGAACAAAACCACGTTGGCCATTTAAATTGTGGCAAACATGGAAATGTTCTGTTTAGTTTGGCTGTTTGTTTGTTTGTTTGTTTGTTTTTACTTCAGATGTCGATGAGGTAAGCTTGTCTGGAGAGTTAACATCTTTGTTATTGCTTTGGCCAAGAGAAAGTTTCAGGAAAAGAACACAAATGAGACATATGATGCCATACAGACAAAGGGTAGATAGACAAGGGAACGCATAGACAAGGGAATATACAGACCATGAAAGACACAGACTTGGGGATACAGAGAAAAGGCAATATACCGGCGAGCGAAACCATGAACAAGAGGACATACAGACAACGGGGACGCATAGACAAGGGGGGTGTATAGCCAAGGGGACGCATTGACAAGGGGGTGTATAGCCAAGGGGACGCATTGACAAGGGGGTGTATAGCCAAGGGAACGCATAGCCAAGGGGGTGTATAGCCAAGGGGACGCATAGCCAAGGGGGTGTATAGCCAAAGGGACGCATAGACAAGGGGGTGTATAGCCAAGGGGACACATAGACAAGGGGGTGTATAGCCAAGGGGACGCATAGACAAGGGGGTGTATAGCCAAGGGGACGCATAGACAAGGGGACGTATAGCCAAGGGGACGTATAGACAAGTGTACAGCCAAGGGGACGCATAGACAAGGATGTTTATAGCCAAGGTGACGCATAGACAGGGGACGTATAGACAAGTGTATAGCCAAGGGGACGCATAGACAAGGAGGTTTATAGCCAAGGGGACGCATAGACAAGGAGGTTTATAGCCAAGGGGACGCATAGACAGGGGACGTATAGACAAGTGCATAGCCAAGGGGACGCATAGACAAGGAGGTGCATAGCCAAGGGGACGCATAGACAAGGGGACGTATAGACATGGGAATGTAAGAGCAAGGCGACACACAGACACAGGGTTACGTGGATGAGGAGACAGATAGACAAAGGGACTCACAGACAAGGGGACACACAGACAGGTACGTATAGACAAGAACACATATTGAAAAGGGGGCATGTAGACAAGGAATGCATAGACAGGGGGGATATATGAACAGGAGGATGAATGGTGAATGGACGTACAGAAAGGGGACATGTAGACGACGAGACACATAGACCAGGGGACGCATAGACAAGGAACATATAGAGAATGGGACCTATAAAGACAAGAGGACGCACACGTCAAGGGGACATGTATACAAGGGGACAAATAGACAAGGGGGTGTATAGACAAGGGTGTCTCACAGACAAGGGACGCATAGACAAAGAAATGTATGGAAAAGGGGAACATAGAGCCAAACTGTCACGAACACAAGGAACGCAGCAAAGATAAGAGGACATGCAGAAAGGGCAAAGCGTAGACAGGGGAATGTAGACAGGAGGACAAATACAAGCAAGGAATAGACAGATGTAGAGGCATATAGACATGAGGACACATAGACACGGTGACACAAGGAGACACAAAGATAAGGTGACAAATAGATACGGAGGTGGGGGGGGGGGGGGGGGGGGGGGCAAATGGGCGTGGTGACACTGACGTGGGAACACATAGACATAGCGACGCATTGGCACGGAGACCCAAGACATTGGGACCTAGACATGCTGACACATAGACATGGAGACACATAGTCATGGGGACACATAGACTTGGGGTCACATAGACATAGGGACACATAGACATGGAAGACACATAGTCATGGGGACACATAGACTTGGGGTCACATAGACATAGTGGACAATAGACATGGAGACACATAGTCATGGGGACACATAGACTTGGGGTCACATAGACATGGGACACATAGACATGGAAACACATAGTCATGGGGACACATAGACTTGGGGTCAATAGATGTGGACACATAGACATGGAAACACACAGTCATGGGGACACATAGACATGGAACGTATAGAATGGGACACATAGACATGGAAACACATAGTCATGGGGACACATAGACATGGGGCACACAATACATTTAAACACATAGTCAGGGGACACATAGCCTTTGGTCACATAGACATGGGACACAATAACATTGGAAACATAGTCACGGGGACACATAGACTTGTGGTCACAAAGACATGGTGACACATAGACATGGAACACATACTCATGGGACAATAGACTGTGGTCACAAAGACATGGAGAAGCATAGACATGGAGGCACATAGCCACGGGACCATTAGACATTGTGGTCACAAAGACATGGGACACATAGACATGGAGACACAGGGACTTAAACTTGTGGTCACGAAGACATGGTGACACATATACATGGAGACACATAGTCACAGGGACACATGGACGTGTGGTCACGAAGACATGGTGACACATAACATGGAAAACACAGGGGTCATGGTGGTACACAGACATTGTGCACAAAAGGTCCATGGGGATCACATGACTGTGGTCACCAAGTCATGGGACACATAGACATGGGTCACATAACACAGGGAAGGGCTCACAAGACATGTGACACACGACCTAGTCACAGGGAAACATGGACGGTGTCACGAAGACATGGTGACACATAACACGGTGACACATAGTCACAGGACACATGACTGGTCACGATAGACATGGAACGCATATACATGGGACACATCGTCAAGGGGACACATGACTTGGACAACACATGGACAACGTGACACATAGACAGGTGACACATAGTCGGGTCACGAGACATAGGACAATACAGGGACACATATCACAACACATACGGTGTCACGAAAACTGTTCCTATAGTCAGAAACGGGAACCCGGACTTTCAGAAACAGGTGCACCCACCCTAACTGAACACATAGTCCAGGCACATGACTGGGTCACGAGACATGGTGACCATAACCTACACAAGACCAGACACGGACTGGACGAAAATTGAAATAACAAGTCACATATCACAAAAATCTTTAAAAAGAAAATAAATGGAAAAACATACCCACGGGGACGTGCGTGTGTAGGATTGGTACCAAACTGAAACCAGTCATTGGTCCTTTCCTTGGCACCCAAAATCTTCCCTTCTACCAAGTCATGGCCACCATACAGGTCCTCATGACTCCCAGTCCCCCCACCACCCCCAGGCATAACACTGACACACAACAAGGAACAGACACCGTGACCATCCTTACCACTTTGCATGCTAACATAAATGGTGACACTGATAAAGAAACGTTATGGGAGGGTTGGTGGAATTAGACTGGTGAATGCAGGGACAGGTCCAAGACAGGTGGACCATAGGGGTGAGGAATGAAGGTGTGCCTGGACAAAGGATACGGATCAGAGTGTCCAGGCAGAACGGGACAGACTTCAAACAGCCCCCACCCCACCCCCCATCCCCCCACCCCCACCACCACCCCACCCCTACCCCAAGACCAGACACCACAGACAAAAATGAATAACAATTCAGTAAAAAAAAAAATCTTTAAAAAGAAAAAAAAGAAGAAAATACCCACTGTCGGGACCGTGCGTGTTATGTTGTCCAAACTTCAACCGGAACCTCTTTCCCTTCCCTGGACATCCAAACTCCTTCCTTCTGACCCCCCCCCCCCCCCTCCCCCTCCCCCCCCCCCCCCCCCCCCCCCCCCCCACACACACACACACCCTGCCTCCTACCCTTTTGCTATCTAACTTAAGGGGAGGACTGATAAAGAAGTTGGTGAGGGTTGCGGAATGGGAGGTGAGAGGGGAAGGGTGGAGTGGACGGAGGGGGGGGGGGGGGTAGAGACGGGAGGGGAGGGGAGGGGGGAGGGGAGGGCAGCAAAATCCAAACCGAGTGGCGAGCGATAGGGGTCCTCCGGTAAGGGGTGTGAGATGGAGTGAACGGTTGGTTTGCTGGCGGTAGGGAAAGAGGGGTTGGGGGAGGGGGGGGGGGCGGGGTTGGTGTGGTGTAGATGGTGGCGAGGAAGGAAGTGGGTGGTGGTGACGAGGGGGCGGGGTGGGGGGTGGGGGTGGGGCGGGGAGGGTAGGAAGGGGGAAGAGGGTGGTGGTGAAAACGTGTGGCGAGAGAGTCTGTCACGGCAGGCAGGAGGTAGCGGCCAGCAGAGGGGGTGGTGGTGGACGGATGGGGGGGGGGGGGGGGGAGGGGGGGAGAGGGGGGTAGTCCTGGTGTGTGTGTGTCGGGGGGATGGGGGTGGGTGGTGGGGGGTAGGCACGGGAAATCAAAACTCAATAGGGCCCCGGAAAAACGTGCATCGCTCGGCTTGCTGGTCCACTACTCAATATGCCAATTTCCTTCTTCTGATGGCCTTACACGCCCCCCTCCCCCCTCCCACTCAACCCCCCCCCCCCCCACCTCCACCTCTCCTCACTCCCACCACCACCCCACCCGCTCCTGTCTGTCCCACCGTCACTTCCCTCGCATCCTCCAAACAGCCAAAACCTCCCTCCTCTCTCTCTCCTCTCTCCTCTCTCTCTCTCTCTCTCTCTCTCTCCTCCCCCCCCCTCCCTTCCCCCGCCCCTGTCCCCCCTATCTTCATCCTTCTCTCCCTTTTACCACCCCCCCCCCCCTCGACCCTCCTTCCCTCTCCTTTCCATCGTCTCTCATTCCCTCCTCTTCTCCTGTCTGACGGATCTTTAACCGGCTTTGATTTTGACTTCTCCTCTCTCTCTTCTCTCTCTCTCTCCTCCTCTCTCTTCCTCTCTCCTCTTCTCTCTCTCTTGATTCTCCAATGGCTTTGATTCTGCCTTCTCTCTCTCTCTCTCTCTCTCTCTCTCTCTCCCCTCTCTCTCTCTCTCTCTCTCCTCTCTTCTCTCTTCTCTTCGTACTAAGGAGCTGACGATTTCTTTTTCTCCTTATTTTTTCTTAATTTCCCTTTTTCAATTCCCATGCGCGCTTCCTCCGGTTCTCTCCTTTGTCGAGAGATCACAGGCGTGAATCGATATTTGTAAAGTGCACATGACCCCCTCCCCCCCCCCCCCCCCCCAACCATCCCCAATACCCACCCACACCACTCACCAGCCATCCACCTCTTCATTCCTCTGCATTCTTCCATCCTCCTTAACCCCCACCCCCCGTCCTTTCCCACTCTGATATTGTTACAGTTCACAGTTCCGAACGTGACTTTTCCTGTTCCCGTGAACATATATTATTTCGGGCAGAAGGTTCCAAAGGCGACTCGGCACTACTCCTGGCATAACAAGAAGAGGAGGGAGGGGGGGGGGGGGGAGGTTCAGGAGGGAGGCTGGATGCGGGTGGGGAAGGAGGGCGTGATCCATCGTTGTCATAACATTCTCGTCTGAAAAAAGAAAAGTTGTTGCTTCTGTTGGTTGCCTTCTCATGTAACATTTTTGATTTTGCCCCAGTTTCCTGGTGTCTGAAAAGAAACCTTTGTCATCATCTTCTAGAGTCGGTCTGCAGAACAGGAACCTGTAATGGGTGGTTCAGTTTTGAACAAACTGGACAATGTGTTGGTGTGTCTTGTCATTTCTAAAGCATCAGGCTTGGCCAGTGTGGCTTGCCCCTGTTTCAACCAATACCGAAAACGTCTTGTCCAGAAATGGTTCTGTTTTCAAAGGCGAAATTTGTCTAAAATGTTCATGTTATCACCTCGAAGCACACGCGCTCGCACAACACACACACCCCACACACACACACACACACACCACACACACACACACACACCACACACACACACACACACACCACACACACGCACGCACGCACGCACGCACGCACGCACGCACGCACACACACACACACACACACACACAACACACACACAAATCCCGTCCACAATTGCTACCGTTTTAGTTATACTTAATCTTTGTATATATATATTATTTGTTCAGCATTATATATATATAATATATATATATATATATATATTATATATATATATATAATTTTAAAATATACATTATTTTTAATTACATGTCGAAGCAACAGTTTCTGTGCGAAATGGTTCCGTTCCAGCACAGGCAGCTGCTATAAGAATCGCGGTCTCCTTTGGTGTTCAATGTAACCATTGAGATTACAACTTTTCTGCATTTTACACCGGGGCCCCCCCCCCCCCCCCCCCCCCTCCCCCGCTCCCTCCCCATCCCTCTACTGACTTCCTTTTCCCATTGCAAGAATGTATTTCAAGATTGATTCATTCTCAAAGCGGTATTTATTAGTGTTCTACCATCTACTTTTCAGTTGCATTGCATTTCAAGCTTTTCTGCACTTCAAGTGTGAGGAATTACTTTGAAAGCTTTATGGAGGTAAAGTCGTGGGGTTTCAAAGTTGCATGGTATTTCAAGCAGTATGATATTCAACGTTGGGAGAGCTCACTCACCACCAGCTCCGCGACTAAGCAAGTATTGTCGTCAGTAGGGGGCTTAGCAGGTGGTGTCCTGCGTATGATGGATCAGAACAGGCGCCACTGAACACCCCCGAAGTGACTCGGCAGCAGTGCAGTGTCTCCTCCGGTGGGTTGCCTCTTGACGACTTGACATTGACTGCTCCCTGTGCATTGCCCGGGGCCAGGGCTGCGGCGGGACGGACTGGTCTGTGATTGTGGACGGGGTAGGGGGGAGGAGGGGGGGGGGGGAAAAAGCGGCGTGGGTGCAAACGCCATTGAGGTGGCACAGATGATGGGACAGCAACAAAAAAGAATTAGAAAAAAAAAGAAGAAACTTTGACCAGCGCCCCTGGGCTGCCATACAATGTGTTCCGCGCTGCTGTAATGCCTCACTCAGCTTGTACTGGAGGATGAAGGGGGTGGTTCACCAACTTTGGGCTAACAGTAGAACTTCATGTCAGCGTTGAACTGAGCACGAATAACGGGCCTCTTGGCTTTCTCCCCTGTCGTTGAATGTGACGGTTGAACGGTGTCATCTATGAAACGCCTTGTTAAAAAAAAAAAGAGAAAGAAATAATGCTCTGTGTGTGTGTGTGTGTGTGTGTGTGTGTGTGTGTGTGTGTGTGTGTGTGTGGGGTGTGTGTCCCTGTCTGTCTGTCTGTCTGTCTGTCCTCTCTCTTCTCTCTCTCTCTCTCTTCTCTCTCTCTCTCTCTCTCTCTCTCTCTTATTCCTTGTCGTGTTTAAACAATTTACAAATTTGACTGCATTTGACTCAATTTTTTTTATGCACTTGTTAAGTTAAATTTTGCATTGTTACTATATTACATAACTCTGTTGTTGTTGGGTTGGGTTTTTTTCAACGGAGTACACGTGTAAGTAACTTGAAAAACATTTGACCACGCCGCAGGCAACTTGTTCTTTTTAAAACAGTGTATTACATAACGTGTCTATCATTTGCTGTTAAACAGAGTTTTTAACGTAAAAACTGTTGAATTTATATCGATAGGATTTGTTTTGTTATTTTGACTTTACTTTTTTCTTTTTCTTTTTTTTTTTTTTTGGCGGGGGAAAGGGGTGGGCAGGTAGAAAGGAGGGAGGGACAGGAGGTTTTTTTTTTTTTTTTTTTTTTTGGGGGGGGGGGGGGGGCAGGGGAAGGGAGGGCTGTCTGTTGACCTCGGCTTATCAGTGACACTGTCGGTGGATGTCCATGCTTCTGCATGGACCGTAGACATTAACGACGACAAAAGATCCTGTCCAGCGAAAAAGCCAGGCTTTTGAGGATGAATCGCAGATAACCACTTTTGTCTATATTTTAATGTATGAATGTATGTATGGATGGATGGATTTATTCATTTATCTGCGTGTGTGGTTGTGTGTGTGTGTGTGTGTGTGTGTGTGTGTGTGTGGTGTGTTGGTGTGTGTGTGTGTGTGTGGTGCGTAGTGGTGTGTGGAGAGAGAGAGAGAGAGGGGAGAGAGAGAGAGAGAGAGCGAGCCAGAGAGAGAGTAGAGAGAGATAGAGAGAGAGAGAGAGAAACGTTAGCCTCTTCGAGTGTACTTCTTGGTCGAAACGATGGGAAGTAATCTATATAGTATCATTTATTACTTCCCCTGGCAAACAATTGCGTTTCCGCATATAAAAGAAGGACCCATGAAGACTTCGATACTGGCAGCAAAGCCTTCTTGTTGTATATGTATTGTTCTCTCTCTCTCTCTCTCTCTCTCTCTCTCTCTCTCTTCTCTGTGTGTGTGTGTGTGTGTGTGTGTGTGTGTGTGTGTGTGTGTGTGGTGTGTGTGAAAAGAAAGAGAGAGAAGACAGACTGAGAGAAAAGAGAAGGAGTGAGAGTCAGAGACAGAGAGACAGACGGACAGACAAACAAGACTGGAGGAGAGGGAGGGAGAGAGACTGCCAGAGAATGGCAGACAAACAGACCGAGAGAGAGACAGACAGACAGACAGAGACAGAGAGACAGAGATAGAGAGACAGAGATAGAGAGAGAGAAGAACGCACGCACGCACGCACGCACGCACGCACGCACACACGCACACACACCACACACACACACACACACACACACTCACACACACAAACACACACACACACACACACAGACCGGCAAAGTTGGAGCCCGAAAGGAACTGACAGAAACACAACCATGTTAATTGAAGAAGAAAAAAATCTTTATTTGGAAGATTTAAAAAAAAATCCACACAACAACACTCTTTAAAGAAATCTATCATCAAGAAAAAGATTCCATAATAATTCTATTAAGAACTATACAAAAGGTCTCCCAAAACAATCTACTAAGTATGTACTTCCATGTTTCATCATAGGATGCAAGAACAACAAGTCAAAAACCAAACAAACAACACCTCATGCTATAAAATGCACA
>CM031612.1:62657034-62672909 GCA_018398815.1 Conus ventricosus
TGTTAGATGTCTGCGAGCACGTCTCCTTGACCAATACTGGGCAGTGGTGTTGCCACAGACACGTGTTCACCACGGGATCACCACGGCGTCAAAACTGGAATGCTTCATGGAACTCATCTTCTCTCCATTGTATCCTAACGCACAGTGGATAATCTTGTTCTTGCCGTTAACCACCGACCGTTGATGTGGATTGCAGGATGGGCATAATCAATGTGTATAAATTACATTCTTCTGCTTGCATATATGCATACGAAAAAGCGTATTTGCTAAAGTAAGAACAAATATACAGGTACGTATCCCCGCTGGAATGTTTCTCTAAGCTTCATAATCAAATAAACAATAGAAATGCAATGTCTTCTAAGTAACGGACACAACAACTGGTCAGGAGATACTGCTGTGCAATGCATCTATCTTTCGTTAATCTTCAAATGCCTCTTTGAATCTCACAAACACGTAAGTAATCATAAACGGGAATTAAAACATGTCAAAGCAAACGAAGCAACAAGCGGATCCTTTTCCATCTTTAAGACTCCACGATAACTAAAAGAGGATTGAACTCTATTTCTGTTCGAGGTACCAACGCGTGACAAGATATAAGTACACAACGACAGTTCATGCAGCGACGATAAACAAAAAGACAAGAAGACTTGTCGACAACAAAATGGATCCAGCCATCCACGGCACTGTTGTTGTTGTTGTGTGTCAGGAGTACCTTCCCTGTGGTCCAGAGTAGGACATGAGATCGGCTGCAGTGCGGAAAGGTCCGGTGCGGCATCACATTCACCCACACTTCTTTCTTTGCAGAGATTTTCAAAGAAACAGAAAAGAAAAACTCCTCACGGAAACTGAATCGTCAAGTGAAATCATCTCGTTTGTAGCCCAGTTGATTACAAACGTTTTTCCAAATGTCCCACCTTAAAATAATTAACACAAAGACAACGAAAGTTGCACAATGTTTAAAGGTGACCTGAATACACAATTCTTATAGAATTTCCGTCTGATACAGCAAATGCACTTGTTCTGCTAATATCATAGAGATATTTTACAAGAGATTGTTTTTCGGACAAAATAAAAAAATAACGTATTAGATTCATTGTCATGAAAACTTTCCTTACTGTCTGAGTACGAAATTCGTTCCTTTATATTCGATATATGAGTACATCCATTTTCATAAGCCTGGTCTATGCCTTGTTGTAAGTCCGCATATACTACGGCCGATTACATCTAGACCAGAAACAACAGAAATATTGACAATCTATCAAACCACAAAATCAACAATATATTCTGCACACTTTTTTTGTTTGTTCATTCTTAGAAAAGAGGAATGTATGCACGCATACGTATTGCTTCGAGATACATTAACCTCGAAGTCGTTACAGACAACCCCATCCCATCCCAGGACGTATTTAAGATGCACAGAAAGAACATTATCCTTGATGATTATATACAGTAAACGAAAGTTCAGGGAATGGTATTTTAACATTGATCACTCGCGCGCGCGCAGACACACACACACACACACACACACACACACACACACACACACACACACACACACACACCGCTTTTTTCAAATACGATCTTGAAGATACATCAAGACAAAGCTGAAGAGCTACGTATCTGCATCATTCGGAACTTGTTCCTGGTTGCTGTCTTGGATTCTAAGGTCCTCTGCACCCCATTAGGGGCGTCCTGATGGCCACAGCCTCTGGTCATTACCCATTAGGGGCGTCCTGATGGCCACAGCCTCTGGTCATTACCCGATCATTTCAGACAACGGCCAACAGCCTGAAATGATGGTCGTCTCCTCACAGCTTGAAGCCCAGCACTGTTTCTTTTTTTCTTTTTTCAGAGAAGAGGCGTTGTCGCCGTGAGCTCACAAACAACGCTATGAGGTTTCATCCACACTGAACAACATCCGCCCTGGAAAAGTAGGTAGCGACAACGTCCGGAAAGATATGTACACCCATCAGAGATCCCTCCACTGTCTCTCTCTCTCTCTCTCTTTCTCTTTCCACCTCCCACCCGGTCCCCCTTCCAGTTCTACCCGTAAGGATGGAAAGCCATTGGAGACCCCAGGTGGCCCGAAGGGGTCATCATGGGGGAGGAGATACCGGAGAAAAAGTTGTTGTTGGGACTCGGCCAGTACGAAGTGGGCGGGGGGAACAGGCCGGACCCCGGGGACCCCATGTGGTGACTGTGTGGAGGTGGCAGAGTGTGGGGGTGATGGTGGGGGTACTTGTGGGCCGCGTACGGGAACAGCTCCTGCTGGAACTCTCTCTTGAAAGCGGAGGAATCGCCGTTCGACTGCAGAACCTGCGTCAGGCCTACGAAGTCGAACTTGTAGGCGTAGCGCTTGCCGTGCACCTTGGTCATGATGTTCTTGTCGTAGTAGTAGCGCAGCGCGCGGCTCAGCTTGTCGTAGTTCATGTTGGGCTTGGACTTGCGCTCGCCCCAGCGTCGGGCCACCTCGTCCGGGTCCACCAGCTTGAACTCGCCGTTGGTCCCTTCCCACGTGATGCAGCCCGCGTTGGCCGAGTCCGACAGCAGCTCCAGCAGGAATTGCCACAGCTGGATCTGCCCTGAGCCTGAGGACACACACAACAAGCATGGACTATGGTTAGAAACGTCACCACTCTACAAGGATCTCTCCTAACACAGCTGGATCTGCCCTGAGTCTCACAACAAGCATGGACTATGGTTAGAAACGTCACCGCTCTACAAGGATCTCTCCTAACACAGCTGGATCTGCCCTGAGTCACACAACAAGCATGGACTATGGTTAGAAACGTCACCGCTCTACAAGGATCTCTCCTAACACAGCTGGATCTGCCCTGAGTCTCACAACAAGCATGGACTATGGTTAGAAACGTCACCGCTCTACAAGGATCTCTCCTAATACAGCTGGATCTGCCCTGAGTCACACAACAAGCATGGACTACGGTTAGAAACGTCACCACTCTACAAGGATCTCTCCTAACACAGCTGGATCTGCCCTGAGTCACACAACAAGCATGGACTACGGTTAGAAACGTCACCACTCTACAAGGATCTCTCCTAACACAGGGATTGGGTTAGAACTGTCACCTGATCTCTCATAACACGGGCACTGGGTTAGAAATGTCACGTGATCTCTCAAAACACAGGCGCTGGGGTTAGAATACCAGACGACTCTCATGATACAAGGACTGGGTTAGGAAAATCCTACGATCTCTCTTAACACTTGGGGCTGGGTTAGAAACATGATACTATCTCTCATAACACAGGGCCTGAGGTTAGAAATATCATACCATTTGTATGAACACAGGGAATGGTTAAGAAATATCATACAATGTCTATGAACACAGAGACTTGGGTAGGAAATATCATACTATTTGTATGAACACAGGGATTGGGTTGAAAATATCATACATTTCTATGAAACAGAGACTGGGGTTGGAAATATCATACTATTTCTATGAACACAGAGACTGGGGTAGGAAATATCATACTATTTCTATGAACACAGAGACTGGGGTTGGCAATATCATACTATTTCTATGAACACAGAGACTGGGGTTGGCAATATCATACTATTTCTATGAACACAGAGACTGGGGTTGGCAATATCATACTATTTCTATGAACACAGAGACTGGGTTGGCAATATCATACTATTTCTATGAACACAGAGACTGGGTTGGCAATATCATACTATTTCTATGAACACAGAGACTGGGGTTGGCAATATCATACTATTTCTATGAACACAGAGACTGGGGTTGGAAATATCATACTATTTCTATGAACACGGGATTGTGGTTGGAATTATCATACTGTTTCTCATAACATTGGCACTGGGGTTAGACATATTATACGATCGCTCGAAACACAAGGGCTGAATCAGTTTCTTAAAAAAAAAAAAAACTCATACGACCTCTCATAACACAGTCACTGGATTAGAAGCATAGTTCGATCTCTTATAACACAGGGACTGCGGTTAGCAATATCATTCGATCTCTCACAAGAAAACGATCTCAGTTGATTGTCAAAAACAACACAGGGACAGGGATCTCAAATCTCACAGAATCTCTCAAAACAAAACGGATCTGACGGGATCTTCAAACACAACGCGGGGGACTGTGGGTTGAAATGTCACAGGATCTCTCATAACAAAGCGGATCTTGCCTGATCATCAACCACAACACAGAGACATGGAGGAAATGTCACAGGATCTGTCATAACAAAGCGGATCTTGCCTGATCATCAACCACAACACAGAGACATGGGGGAAATGTCACAGGGTCTGTCATAACAAAACGGATCTTGCCTGATCATCAACCACAACACAGAGACATGGGGGAAATGTCACAGGATCTGTCATAACAAAACGGATCTTGCCTGATCATCAACCACAACACAGAGACATGGAGGAAATTCACAGGATCTGTCATAACAAAGCGGATCTTGCCTGATCATCAACCACAACACAGAGACTGGGGGAAATGTCACAGGATCTCTCATGATACAACGTATCTGGTCTGATCATCAAACACAAGGACTATGACGAACACAATCTATCAGGTCTCTCAACCTCAACACAAACATAACACGAGGCTGATACAGACGACAAACAAAGCAGCTGACAGACAACAGACAGGAGACAGACAGAGTAAAGAGAGAGTGACAAAGAAGAAGAGACAAGAAGACAGACAGCAGAACAGAGACACAGAGAGACAGAGAGAGAGACAGAGAGAGACAGAATAAGAGACGCACATCAGACAAAGAGAGACGACAACACTCAGACAAAGAGACAAAGAGAGACGCACAGAGAGACAGACAGATAACAGCAACAGACAAGCAAACAGACAGAACAGACAGACAGAGACAAGAGAGTGACAAAGAGACAGAAGACACAGAGAGACCGAGAGAGAGACCGAGAGACAGACAGACAGACAGACAGAAGAGAGCCACGGAAAGAGAGAAGAGAAGAAGAAGAAGAAGAGAGAGAGAGGAGAGAGAGAGAGAGAGAGAGAGAGAGAGAGAGAGAGAGAGAGAGAGAGAGAAGAGACGACAGAAGAGAGAGAGACAGAGAGAGCCACAGAAGAGAGAACAGAGACCAGAGAGAGAGAGAAAGAGACATACAGAGAGAGAGAGAAAAAAAAAACGTACCTGTGGCGGAGAGACGCTCGTGATTGGTGCCAGAACATCATATGGGTTCACAGACACTGGAAATCAGAAAGGGAAAAGATCAGTTAGGTGTACACACACACACACACACACACACACACACACACACACACACACACACACACACACACAACACAACAAATCAACTTTGACTGAACATAAACTATGACATGCACCAACTTGACATATAATTGTAACTTAATCATATTATAGCACACTATGTTCAGTCGTGTTTTGTGTCAAATCAACTCATTTTCTACTTTAATTTATAAAAATAAAAAAAACGTGAGAAATGGATAAAAGAAATCAACTCGACAGATCTTTGTAACTTGATTCTTAAATCTCACAACAATAAACACCCAGAGTTTTATTGTATTTATACCATGATAAGAAACTGGGTTGGTTTTTTTTAATATATATTTAATATGTCTAAATTAAACCTCCGAGCTCAAGACCTATGCGTCCACTCAACAATAATTTGTCCATCAGATATTTTTCAAATTTAGTATGAGCTACTGATTATAAGAGACCACTTTCTGAGGGGTTCAGGACATCTTTGCATTTTGTTTGTTGGTTTGTTTGTTTGTTTGCTCTTTTTAGTTTTCTTTCTTTCTTTCTTTCTTCTTTCTTTCTTTCTTTTTTCTTTTTCTTACGAAAACCCGTCATTAAAGTGTTCAAGTGTAAGTGTCTGAGTGGTGGTTTTATTCCCCTTTCGCCTAGTCCTTTGTGCCTCTCTCTCTCTCTCTCTCTCTCTCTCTCCTCTCTCTCTCTCTCTCTCTCTCTCTCTGTCCGTGTATGAAGTGTGTATGTAAATATCTGCACAAGCAAGTTTGTATGTAGGTTATGTTTCCCTCTAAACAACAGCCCGAGCTAGCAGCTACATCATGCCTGATCAGGGTCCCTAAGACCTCATGGCGACACTGTTCAAAGGAGAATGCCCACACCAACACAGACAGACTTTACCTGTCCAAAGCAACCTCTCTTTTCTCTCTTTTCTTATTTTCATTCTGTCCGTTTTTTCTTTCGAGTCTTCTTTTTCCCTTTTTCTTCTTCTTCTTCTTCTTCTTCTTCGTCTTCTTCATTTTCCTTCCTCTCTTTCCTCTGTCTCATTTCATGCCTGACCAATCCTTCACATAGCAGTGTAAGTGATGGGAACAGGGCGGGGGGGGGGGGGGGGGGGGGGGGGGGGGGGGGGGAGGGGGGGGGGAAGAACGAGGAGGACGGGATGAGAGGGGTGGTGGGGACGGGGGCGGGGGCGGGGGGGGGGGAGGGGGGGGGGGGGGGGGGGGGGGGGGGAGGGGGTTAAGAAGGGGCTTTTGTTTCTCTGCCTTCCACTCACTCCCAACCCCCCCCCCCCCCCCCCCCCCCCCCCCTCTCTACTCTTCTTGTGGCCCTCTTCGTCTCGAAGGATACAGCCCATCAGGAGGGGTGGTAATATATAGGAGGCTGGGGTCGGGTAGCGGTGGGGGAGGGGCACTTTCGCCTCGTTTTCCGCCTGTTTGGGTCCTAGTTCATGAGCGTCGTGATGACGTTTAGCGGCCTTTCAGCGTCCTAACTGCGTTTGGTTAGCGCGGCCAAAAGTCACCCCTCATTCAATCAGGCACCCGGGGGATGGAATGGACAACTCGGACCCATCGGGGCGTGCACGGTTGTGGGCCAGAGACGACCTGCCTTAGGGTAGTGGGAAGGTGGTAGAGGAGGTGGGGGTGAGGTGACGGAGAGACAGAGAGACAGAGAGAGAGAGAGAGAGAGAGAGAGAGAGAGGGGAGAGAGACAGAGAGAGAGAAAGAGAGAAAGAGAGAGAGAGAGAGAGAGAAAAGAGAGAGAGAGAGAGAGAGGAGAGAGAGAGAGAGTTAGAGGGAGGGAGGGAGGAAGAGAGAGAGAGGGGTTAAATGGCTGACTGAGTGGACATCGAAGGGTTTTCTTTTCTTTGATTTTTCGAATGCCGGGTAGATTTAAGTAACATGTGTGTGTGTGTGTGTGTGTGTGTGTGTGTGTGTGTGCCTGTGTACGTGTGTGTGTGTGTGTGTGTGTGTGGGTGTGTGTGTGTGTTGTGTGTGTTGTGTGGCGTGCGTGTGTGCGTGCGTGTGTGTGTGTGAGTGTGCATGTGTGCGTGTGTGTACGTGTGGTGTGTGTGTGTGTGCGTGCGTGTGTGTGTGTGTGTGTGTGTGTGTGTGTGTGTGTGTGTGTGTGTGTGTGTGTATCTGTGTGTCTGTGTGCGCGCGCGGGTGTGCGTGCGTGCGTGTGCGTGCGTGCGTGCGTGTGTGTGTGCGTGCGTGCGTGTGTGTGTGCGTGCGTGCGTGCGTGTGTGTGTGTGCGTGCGTGCGTGTGTGTGTGTGTGTGTGGTGTGTGTGTGTGTGTGTGTGTGTGTGTGTGTGTGTGTGTATGTGTGTGCGTGCGCACGCATTGTGTGTGTGTGTGTCTATAAGGAGAGAGAGAGAGAGAGAGAGAGAGAGAGAGAGAGTCAGAGACAGAGACGATTAAACTTCAGATGTCTCATTTCCGCTGCCCTAAGTCTCCCAGAAGAGGGATAGGCCTGAAACATGATAAGTCGTACAAGCCCACTAACTAATTGTATGACGTTAAACCAGCACATCTCCTTTACAATGCTTTCTAAAGATAAAAGCAGAGAACGGAAGCAAAGGGTCTTCAGTTGTGCCAATCAGAGAAGCGTTCTTGTCAAATCATGCTAAGACACCTTATACCTTATTCACGGTATGTGTTAGTACATAGCTGCATGTCAAGAGATAATATCCAATGCGTGCGTAAGTTTCTCTCGTGGGCCGGACCTATATCCGAAAATCACGAGGTCTTTGTTATCAATGTGAATACAATGGCAAAAATTTGGCTTAACCATCTCTCTCTCTCTCTCTCTCTCTCTCTCTCTCTCTGGATAAAATAACAAGAATTTGGCTTGACCATCTCTTCCCCTCTCTCTCTCTCTCTCTCTCTCTCTCTCCAGCCCCCATCTCGCCCAGACCAGCCCGAAGCAACGTTTTGCCCTGTCCATTACTAAGGTCAAAATAGTGTTTTACGCATGCGCGCCCTGACAGCCAGTGAGGTTTAAAAGTCAAATGACATGGGCAACAAAAGTTCCCTGACGGACTTCCGGCCAAGAGATTGAATGAGAGAAACCGTGTAGTGATTTGGTCGGTACGGAAACATGGAGCTGGGGAGAGACCAAAAATAACTTTAAACGTCTTTGACATATCAAAAGAACGATTCATAAGTCACTTAACTTCAGATGATTTGAATGAACTTGAATGTCATTCTTTTACCCCGTTTTGGGATAAACAGGATACAGGTTCCATATACATGATAATGACAGCTCAGTTACGAGTCAAGACACTTACATACCCTAGCAATGGACAAGGAAAGTACACATGTCAACGAAAAGAATAAAGAGTAATTACTTAAATTAATGAATAGAAGAAGAATAAAAACGAGTACAGAGGTAAACATTTTCCATCCTTTCTATTCTTTGCAATCATCTGCTCGATTCTTTCCCCCTTGACATCTACATTCGAAAATGAATTTGTTTTTAATTCAAATTTAGGCAAATGGATAGTGGTTAATGAAACTCTGGGTGGTTATCGTCTTTCGTTGTTGTCGCTGTTGTTGTTGATGTTGTTGTTGTTATAGTTGTTTTCTTTTTTTTTTAAGTGGTGGGGATAAAATGTGGATGGGAAAGTAGTGCACGCGTGCTCTCTCTCTCTCTCTCTCTCTCTCTCTCTCTCTCTCTCTCTCTCTCTCTCTCTGTGTGTGTGTGTTGTGTGTGTGTGTGTGTTTTTTCAATAATGAAATGACAGTCTTCACCGACAATGCTTGCACCCAAACCCTCAAGTTCTTCAACGCTGTCTCCATTGGAATTTTCCAACTGCCCCATGGAAATTACTCCACAAGCCCAAGCACAATGCAAACCACGAAACGTGGTTTTTTTTTTTTTTTTTTTCCTTTTTTTTTTTTTTTCCCCCATGTACCATTTATTTTCACTCATAAAGCCTCCCGACCATTTCAAGAATGTTTCCCTTAACGCATTTTTTCTGCCTGCCCGTACGAGACAGAGGCTCATCGACCCGGGGAAGTCGGACCACTGCTTGTTTTACCCTTTGGAATTCATTCGGAGCTTTTGTTATTTTTTTTACATTCACCCCCACCATCCTCGCCACCACATTAAAAGCGCCTGCTCGACGTTCTTCTTGATCGTTTTCCCTGCTTACTGATGGCGGGGGAGGGAGGAGGGGGACGGGAGAAGGGGCGTTTGCGCCATAAGCAGAGGCCAAACTTGCGCCCTGTGCTGGCCTGCCCACTAGGCAGTAAGGGCCAACTGTGATTATCTACGATAGTTTTGGCCATTTATTTCAAGATCTGAAATTTTGTTAAAGGTATGGTCAGGTTAAACCATGGAGTGTTCCTCGATTCTGAAACTAATTTCCCACCGCTTGAAGTGCAAAACTCGCCGTGTCAGTGTTCCTCTGATTCTGAAACATTCTCCACAACCCTTGAAGTGCAAAATCGCCGGTGTCAGTTTGGTGTGGTAATCGGCACTAATAACCACTGATCCCCCCCCCCCCCGCCCCCCTCCCCCTCCCCCCTTAGCTTGAAATATTATAAGCAAGATTCTGTTTTTATTTCTTCGTTAAAACACTTCCTGAACAATTTCTATTTTGGGCCCAATTTGTTATATTTTTATTTTTATTTTCTTCTTTTCATTTATTCTTGTTTTTCGTCGCTGTTGTTGCTATTGTGTGTTGCGGCGCGTTGTTGTTGTTGTTGTTGTTGTAGCTTTTTATTGTCGCGGGTTTGGGTTTTTGTTGTTACGTATGTGTTATTGTATAATGGACAGCAAGTGATGAATTTGCCTTCCTCTCTTACCGACAGGAAAGTCATTATAACAAAGATACTTTTTGTTGTGTGACGAGTTTGAAAACAACTAAAAGAAAAAAAAAGAAGGAAAGATGGCGAGAAACGAAAGCAAAAGAATCGCATAATTCAACTGTTACTATCCGCCGCTGCTTCGTTTTTGTGCGGGGGCTTTCAGAAAGCGAATTTTTTTAAACGCTTGAACCATCAAGAGCCCAAATTGTTTTTATCGCACTTTCTTTCTATAAGTCACAGAAAAACGAACTAAAATGAAAAAAGAACAAAATCAACTTTAGGCAAGAGAAAACGCTTGCGTTTCTTTTAGAAAGAGTATAATAGACAAAAATACAGAGAGAGAGAGAGAAAAGGGGAGAGAGAGGAGAGAGAGAAGAGACAGAGAGAGGGGAGAGAGAGAGAGAGGAAGACAGAGAGAGAGAGGGATCTTGAGACAAATAAGAATAAAGCAAAGTAAGTGAAAGCAGATAATTTTCTTCGCGTCCTAAAAATACCTCAGCAAAGGTGGCGGGGGGTTGTTTTTTTTTCTCCCCAAGATGTGCGGAGATGAGAGGAGGGTCATGGGGGGGGGGAGCGGGTGAAGGGGAGGAGGGTGGAGGGGGGGGGGAGAGAAACGAGATTTGAGAGAAACAAAAAGGGAAAGCAAAGCAAGCGCGGGTTTGAAAATTATTTCGTCGCTATAAAATCCTTAGCAGCGTGATTCTTTTTCTTCCGTGTGTGTGTGTTTTGGTTGTGTGTGGTGTGTGTGTGTGTGTGGTGTTGTGTGTGTGGGGTCTGTCTGTCTTCTGTCTGTGTCTGTTTTTTAGTGTGTGTGTGTGGTGTGTGTGTGTGTGTGTGTGTGTGTGTGTTGTGTGTGTTGTGTGTGTTATGTGGGGTGTTGTGGGGTGTATTGTGTGTTGTGTGTGTATGTGTGTGTGGTGTGTGTGTTGTGTGGGGTGGTGTGTGTTGTGTGTGTGTGTTGTTGTTGTTGTTTGTTTTTCCCTTTTTCTTTTTTGTTGTAAAGGGTGCGAAAGGTAACAGGTGGACGTGGGGGGAAAAGGGGAGAGAAAAAAAAAGCTTGGAACTCGTCAGCGGCCCCCAGCTCTGACTGTTGACTTTATATCATGCTGTTTGTTGTTGTGTGTAACCCAGAAAACACCACCTACACCTGAACTCTCCCTCTAATGGAAAAAAATTTACAATGCATTGAATTCCAGGCAGTCAAAAAAATTTAAAAAAAAAAGGGATGAAGAATGGTGTAGAAACAATTTTTTAAAGGAAATCGTTGAACCCAATACTTGAGGATGCAAAACGATGCAAGGGAGATAAAAACAACAGCAACACAACGATAACAACAACAACAACAACGACGAAAAAAACATGGGCAACAACAAGAGTTGAGTTGTTGTTTTTTACAGCATTCTCACACATATTCCATAACATTCTCTGGCCTTTCCGTGTGATCAATGTCCCTGTAAATTGAAAATAGCGCTGGGAAAGTTGAAACAGGAAATACCTCTCTGTCAGCGGCTACCCCAGAAATGCAATGCACCCAAAAAATGAATTTAAATTTTAGACTGCACTGTCAGAATGCAAACGTTTCTGCCAGCACAGCCAAATGCAACAATGTCCGACATTACAATCAGAATGCTACAGTTTGTAACAGCACAGTCACAGCAAAATAAACATTTTTGATAGCTACGGCCCGAATGCCAACGTTTCTGACATCACAGCAGAATGCAAAAGTTTCTGATAGTCTACCAGAATCAAAAGTTTTTTAAAGGTAAATTCAGAGTGCCCAAAATTTCTGACAGCACAGTCGAGTCAGAATGCAGGAAGTGTCTGACAGCACAGTCGGAATGCAAAGTTTCCAACAACACAATCGAAATACAAAAGTTTCCTAAAGCACAGTCGGAATGCAAAAGTTCTAAAAACACAATCAATTACAAAAGATTCCTAAGCACAGTCGGAATGCAAAAGTTTCTAACACACAATCGAAAAACAGAAGTTTTCCTACAGATAGTCAGAATGCAAAACTTTCTAACAGCGCAATCAATTGCAAAAGTTTCCACAGCACAGTCAGAATGCAAAACTTTCTAACAGCGCAATCAAATTCAAACGTTTCTACATCACAGTCAGAATGCAAAACTTTCTAACAGCACAATCAATTGCAAACGTTCCTACAGCACAGTCAGAATGCAAAGGTTTCTGACAGGAACAGTCGGAATGCTCAAGTTTCCAAAACCGCAACCTGACTGCAATAGTTTCTAGATAGTTTCTAGCATCTTACTTTTGTATGGTGGTGTGGTCTTGTTTTCAAACAAGTGCATCATTAAGCCTTTTTCAGTCTGAACAGTAATCTCGTAAATTAATGTGAGGTTTTTTTTCAGCACTTTCTTTTTTCCCCTTTAAAAAAAAAAACTTGCACAGGATATTCGCAAGTTTCTTGACGTTCCCCGGACTGCTAGCCAGAATCCTGTTTTCCCTGACTGACCATTGATTGGCAACAGCGTCACTGTCTCCTTGACATTGTCAGTTTTCTCTGACCCATGGTGCCATGAACGAGTGGTGTGTGTTGTGTGTGTGTGTGTGTGTGTGTGGTTGTGTGTGCGTGCGTGCGTGCGTGCGTGCGTGCGTGCGTGCGTGCGTGCGTGCGTGCGTGGTGTGTGTGTGTGTGTGGTGTGTGTGTGTGTGTGTGTGTGTGTGTGTGTTTTCTAATTTATAATACTTGACGTGATAAAAACATCTATCTGTCTGCCTGCGTATCTATCTATCTATCTATCTATCTATCTATCTATCTATTGTCTCTTGTGTGTGTGTGTGTGTGTGTGGTGTGTGTGTGTGTGTGTGTGTGTGTGTGTGTGTGTGTGTGTGTTTGTGTGTTCTAATTTATGATACTTGACGTGATAAAAACTATCTGTCTATGTGTGTATGTATCTATGTATCTATCTATTTTTCTATCTATCTGTCTATCTTTCTTTTTTTTTCTTTCTTGACTTTGTATTATTCATATTTTAGTTCTCCCGTCTATATAACTGCATTGAAGCGAACGCCTTCTCTCGTCAGTGACTGTAAAAAAAAAAAGGGATGTGTGTATATAGGAAGGGGGTGGGAAAGGGGAGGGGGGGGGGGGGGGGGGGGGGGGCGCGAAGGGACAAATATCAAAGGCTTCGAGATCTGACAGGACTCAATTGAAAGCCAAAACACAGCCCCGCTCAACGCTTCTGGGTTCTTTTTCCGCCACAAACCTCTCGGCCAGACAGAGTAAAGAAAACGTTTTCCAATTTTCCTTCCTTCGCCCAAAATGGCGGTTCCTGTTCCCGGGGCTGTCGAGAACGAGCGAGACTGGCCTCCGCGCTGACGTGTCGGAGAGGGTAATGCACTCTCTCGGACCGGGGACCGAAACGAAACGAAATGGAGAATTCAGGATATTAGAAAACCAGACCCTTTCTGGAACGGAAATGTCGGAACGGGGCATCTCCGAAGCCGCCGGTCCCAAGAGGGGTCAAGTTTGCTGTGTTGGTGTTGATTCTGGTCTGGGTATCTGCCCAGTTGTGCTTTGAAACCTCGACAAGAATCGATTGTCTGACAGAGAAATTGCACGAGTCTTCTCTGCTAACCGAACGAGAGAGAGAGAGAGAAGAGAGAGAGAGAGAGAGAGAGGAGAGAAGAAGGAGAGAGAGAGAGAGAGATTGGGGTTGAGGCAGAGGTTGGGGTATAGAGATGGTTTATTAAAAAAAAGGAGCAAGACAAAGGACTGTGTGTGTGTGTTTTGTGTGTGTGTGTGTGTGTGTTGTGTGTGTGTGTGTGTGTGTGTGTGTGTTTGTCTGTGTCTGTGTCTGTGTGTTTGTCTTTGTCTGTGTGCGCGTGTGTGCGTGAACGCGGGCGTGCGTGTGCCTCTCTCTCTCTCTCTCTCTCTCTCTCTCTCTCTCTCTCTCTCTCTCTCTCTCTCTCTTTCTTCTCTCTTATCTCTCTATCTCCTCTCCTCCCCCCCCCCCTCTCTCTCTCTCTCTTTCTCTGTCTCACTGTTCGTCTGTCTGTCTCTGCCTCTGTCCAATGTAATTCAAACCGAGTTTTAGTTTTTTAAAAATCTCAATACTCATTGAACATTTAAAAAAAAAGAAAAAAAAAAGGTTGTATCCCAAGGGACATTCAACCACCCCAAACCAACCCCCCCCCCCCTCACTCCATCCCCTTCTCTCTCTCTCTTCTCTCTCTCTCTCCTCTCTCTCATCTCTCTCCTCATCTCTCTCTCTCTCTCTCTCTCCTCTCTCAATCCGTACCTCTCTAACTGTCATCTCCCCTTCCTCCCCTCCCCCCCCCCCCCCCCCCCCCCCCCCCCTACCCCCCAAACCAAAAAAAATTTTTTTTCCCGCACACGGAAGACTGACCTTTTTCTATGCGGGGAAGGGAGAGGGGGGGGGAGGGGCGTTGTTTGTTGGAAGCATCGGTCATGTATCGGATTGAGTCAGCAGATTATTTTGAAACCATCGTGTGTTTGTCCCCCCTCCGTCCCTTCCCCCCCTTCTTCCCTCCCTCTCTCTCCTTTTTTCTCTCTCTCTTCTCTCTCTTCCTCTTTTTTTCCCCCCTTTTCCTCCCCCCCTTTTTTGTTTGTCCCCTTTTCCTCCTCCCCCTTTCTTCTGTCTTCTGTTGTGTCGTCTGGCTGTCTGTCTGGTCTGTCTTCTCCCCTCTCTCTCTCTCTCTCTTCTCTCTCTCTCTCTCCCCCCCAAAAATTAAATCCAGATGAATAAAGGTTTTTCCCCCTTTTCTGGGGCTGACGTCTCTTCCACAGAGGAAAGAGAGAGAGAGAGAGAGAGAGAGGGGAAGAGAGAAAGAGAGAGAAGAAAGAGAGAGAGGAGAAGAGAGAGAGAAAAAAGAAAAAAAGGAGAAAGGAGAAGAAGAAAGAAAGAGGGGAAGAACGAGAAGAGGAGAGAGAGAAAGAAAGAAAAGGGAAAAAGAGAGAGAGCTGGACAGAGAGAGCAGAGCAGAGGAGACAGAGACAGAGGAGAGAGGGGGAGAGAGAGAGAGAGAGAGAGAGAGGACTATGGATCCCTGTGTTCTACTTCGGACCCAATACCCGCAACAGCTCCAACAAGCGAGCAACGTTCTCGCCTCACGGTGTCTGCACCACTCTTTCCCCGGGGAATTTTTGCTTCTTACCGGCGGCCCCGGGAATCTTTTTTGCGTGCTGGCAGAAAGGGGAAAGGGAGATGGGGATTTGGGGGGGTAGGGTTCGGGGGGGGGGGAAATGTTGAGGTTTCGGGATTTTGGGGGGGAAAAGGGCCCGTTGGTTGTTGGACGTCCATTTGGTTTAAATGAAGGGGGGTGAACTGGAACAAAAAGAAGCTGTTTCTAGGGGAAGAAAGGAGGGAAGAAATGGAAAAGGGGAGGAAAGGAGAGAGAGAGAGAGAGAGAGAGGAGAGGAGAGAGAGAGAGGAGAGAGAGAGGAGAGAGCGGGCCGACAGACGACGACAGAAAACAGACAGACGCAGAGGAAAAACACGAATCCGGGAAACACAGACTGAAAAAAAAACATACAGCGGAGGGAGACTTAACTATTTCTTCTTTTAATTCCCTCCCCTCTCGCTCTTCTCTCTCGCTCTCTCTCCCCTTTTCCCCCTTTTCCCCTTCCCTCTCTCTCTCTCCTCTCTCTCTCTCCTAAAACCTCTCTCACACAGCACCACACACACACACACACCACGCACACACACCCACACCCCCCCCACACACACCCGCACGCACGCACCCACGCACGCCCCAGCACACCCCACACACACACAACCCACCCCTTAAATTTTAAAAATCCCTGCAATATTTTTCCAGACAAAAACGAAACAGAAAGTTAGATT
>CM031612.1:62675509-62680509 GCA_018398815.1 Conus ventricosus
ATTTCGCTCAGTAGAATAAATTAAAGCCGCCCCAAATTTTGCCCAAAGTTTTGGAGTTGTTTTCCAAATTTTTTTCCCCTCTTTAATTCCTTTTTTTTGTTTTGTTTTGTTTGTTGTTTGTTTGTTTGTTTTTTTTTTTGAAGGGGTTGGGGTTTATTATGAAGCCGAATTTCCCGGGTTTAGTATTGAAAAAAACCTTTTTTTGAAGGGGGCTTTTTTAGTGAACCCAATTTTCCGGTTCAATTTGACTAAGTCCCTTTTGTAAGAGGCTTGGTTTCATGAAGCCGTATTTTCCCGTACGGGGTGAAAAAATACCTTTGGGGGAGAACTGGATGATTCGCAGCTAACTTCTCCAGTTTAGTGTTTAGCCAAAAATATTTCTTGAGGAGTTGAAAGTTTTGAAGGTTCACTTGTGGTTTAAACATTTTTTTCCAGAACTAACATAAAATTGAACACAAAGCCATTTCCAGAAAAAAAGAGGACTCTTTTATAAAAGCCCTGGCAGTGAGACTTTCGAATAAAACAGTGTGATGGCGGCCTCCTTTTAAAAAAGTCAAAACAGCTATTACCATCACAGACAAATTTAAACATGACTTTTTCAGGAACTGTTGAAAGCATCTAATTCAGAAGATTGGTTTAAAGTTGAAGACTTCTCCATTTCGTTTTAAAAGAGAGTTGACCGCCTGCGACATGAAACCAATTTTTAAAAAGGGAAAGAGCAACTCCGCCGTTCACGGGGGACAAACAAAATTTTTTTTGTTCTGCAGCTAGGGATTTTACTTTTAATTCTTTTAAAATTAGTTCTCCTTTTAGTGCGACCATGCCCCCCTTTGTTTTGGGAAAATATATTCTAAAGAAATTGGAAGACTTTTTTTTTCTCCAGTTCAAACGTTTCCCCAATTTTTGTTTAGATTTGGATGATTTTGAAAACATCCTCTCCTGTTTGTTGCGATCCTTTTTTGAGAACCGAGAAAAAAACAATTTTTAAAAAAACCCCAAGTTCAAGTGATTTTTAAAAAAAAAGTATTTTCACAGGTTGGGGAAAGGGGAATTTCCATTAGCATTAAACAAGAGTTTTTTTTTTTTTCTTCGTTTTATACTGGTGTGTGTGTGTGTGTGTGTGTGGTGTGTGTGTGTGTTTTTGTGTTGTGTGTGTTGTGTTGTCTGTGTGTGTGTGTGAGTTTAGGATGCTGAGTGAGGAGTGGGGTGCGTTTGTGTGTGTGTGTGGTTGGGTGTGTGGGGTGTGTGTGTGTGTGTGTGTGTGTGTGTTGGTAACGAGCCGTGCATGTGTGCAAACAAATATTGTATGTGCCTTCGCGTCTGTCTGTCTGTCTGTCTCTTTCTCTCTCTTTCTTTCTTTCCTTTTTCTCTCTCTCTCTCTCTCTCTCTCTCTCCTCCTCCTCCCCTCCTTCTCTCTTTCTCCCCCCACTCTCACTCTCACCCCATTGTTTCTGTCTGCTGTCTTTCTTCTTCTTCTCCCCTCTCTCTCTTTTCCTCTCCCCTTCTCTCTTCTCTCTCTCTCTCACGCGCGCGCGCGATTAAAAAAGTTTTTTTTTCTTCTTTTTATACCTGGGGGGTGTGTGTGTGTGGTTTTGGGGGGTGGTGTGTGTGTGTGGTGTGTTGTTGTGCGTGGTGGTTGTCGCTTTTTAATACAAAAAACATTTCAACACATCGATTTTTCTATTAACAAAAAAAGATTGAATCAAAAATTAGGGTAACTCGGCAGGCAAAAAAAAAAAAAAAAAGAGAGAGAGAGAGAAGAGGAGAGAGGGGGAGGGGAGAGAGAGAGAGAGAGAGGGGGAACATGGAAAAAGAAAAAAAGAGTCTGTAGGAGACAGTGGAAAGGAAAGGGGGAAAAGAGAGAGAGAGAGGAGGGAGAAGAGAGAAGAGAGAGAGAGAGAGAGAAGAGAGAGAGAGAAGAGAGAAAAGAGAGAGGAGACAGAAGACGAAGACGACAGACGAAGCAGAAAAAAGAGAGAGAGAGAGAGGGGAGAGAGAGAGAGAGAGAGAGAGTGAAGCAGACAACAACGGACGATCACAGACTAGACAGGGAAAAAATAAAAAATGACAGCGGGGGGGGGGGGGGGGGGGGGGAGGAGAGAGAGAGACAGAGACGACAAAAGACAGACAGCAGACAAAAAGAGAGAGAGGACAGAGAGGCGACAGAGAGAGAAGATAGAAAAAAAAGAGAGAGCAGAAAAAGAGAGGGGAGGGGGAAAGAGAGAGGAGAAGGAAAAGAGGGGGAGAGAGAAGAGAGACAGAAGACAACAGACAGACAGACATAAAGAGGGAGAGCGAGAGAGAGAGAGGACGAGACGAGACAGAGACAGAGGGGGAGGAGAGAGGGAGAGAGAAGGGGAGAGAGAGAGAGAGAGAAGAGGAAAAGGAAGAAGAGAAGAGCAGGGAGAAGGGAGTTTCCCGGGAAGAGAGGGGAAATTCAAACTGGAAGGAAACCTTTTGCATTTCGCTGGGGCTAAAGCAAACGAAAAGGGACCGGAACCTGTGGGGTTTTTGCTCCGTACACAGCGGAAATCCCACCCACCCCACCCCCCCTTTTCCTCCACACACACACACACACAACCACCACACACACACCCGCCCCCCCCCCCCCCCCCCCCCCACACCTTTTCCAATAACCCTTCAAAAACACCACCCAAACAGGGGCCCCAAAAACACAAAAATTTTTTCCCACAACCCAAAAACAAACAATTTCTTCTCGTCTTCCCCCCCCCCCCCCCCCACCCCCCCCCCCCCCCCCCCCCCCCCCCCCCCCCCCCCCCCCCCCCCCCCCCCCCCCCCCCCCCCCCCCCCCCCCCCCCCCCCCCCCCCCCCCCCCCCCCTCCACCGGGGTTTTTAGACTTTAGCTTTCGTGATAAAGCAAATTTTTTTTGATTGTTGTTTTTTTTGCTGTAAAGGTTTTTTTGGTGGTTTTTTGAAGTTCCCCTAAAAAGGGGGGCCCGGCTTGTCCGAAAAATTCTCTCTTCTGTTTTGTCTGTCTGTTTTTTTCTTCTTCTTTTCTTCTCTCCTCTCTTCTCCTCTTCTCTCTGTCTCGTCTGTCAATTCCCTTCCCTTTTTTTTTCTGTCTCTCTCTCCTCTCTCTCTCCTCTCTCTCCTCTTTTTCCCTCTCTCCCGCCTCCCTTCTTTCGGGCCTTTCTGATTGGAAAAAAAGGCAGTTTTTTTTAGGTATCTGGCCGCCCACCCCCCCCCCCCCCCCCCCCCCCCCCCCCCCCCCGTCCCCCCTCCCCCCTTCCCCGTCCCTCCCCTCCCCCGTTCCCCCCCTTCCCCAACCCCCTTTCCTCTCCCTCCCACCCCCCTCCCCCCCTTTTCCTTCTCCTTTTAAACAAATAAAACAAAAGAAAAAAATGAACAAAATTGGGTGGGGGGTGAGGAATGCCCCCACCCACCCCCCCCCCCCCCCCCCCCCCCCCCCCCCGGTTAACCTTTCTTTTTTTCCTCTAACTTAAAAAAGTTTAACCCTTAACCAAACTTTCCTTTTTTCAATTCCCCTTTTTTTTTCCTTTTTTTTCTTTCCTTTTTTTTTTTTTTCGTTCCCCTGGATTAATGTTCCCTTTTTCCCCCCCCCCTCCCCCTCCCCCACCCCCAAAATTTTCCGAAAAAGTTAATTCCTTTTATTTTTAAAACTCAAGTTTAAACCCTTAAAACGTAGACTTAACTTTTTTTCAAATTCCCTCTTCTTTTTCGGCCTCTTTTTCCCCCCAAAACAAATACCATGTCCATCTTTTTTTCCCTCCAGTCCAAGAACCTTACGTAGTTGGTTTTTTGTTTTTTTTTTTTTTGTTTTTTTTTTCTCTTAAAAAGGGGCCCCGTGGCCGAAAAAAATTAAAAAATTTAAAATTTGGTCTGTTTTTCCCCTTTGGGGGACAATTGTTTTTTTTTTTTTTTTTTTTTACGGAAAAAAAGAAAATTTGTTTTGGCTGCCCCTTTGCTCAGTAATGCCGAGAAAACAAAGAATAAACACACACACCAACACAAAAACACACACACACCACACACCACACACACACAACCTCGACATTTTTCCTACTGTGCCAAGCAAACACGGGTGTGGGCAGGAGACAACCGGTTGGGGCACAAACATCCTAAAAAAAATGCTCTATGAGGAAACGAACCCCGACCTCCCCGCCGGAATCCTGCACGCTAACCGCTGCGCAGGGCGCCCGGGGGATCCTTAGAAACATACCACCAGGAAAAAAAAAAAAAAGCACATTCCGCTTTTATATTTAAATTTTTAGGGGAAAGAAAATGGTGAAACTGGGGGGCGATCTACCCCCCCCCCCCCCCCCTTCCTGCTATACTTCTTAAACTGGGATGCTTTGTGTGTGTGTGTGCGTGTGTGGTGTGGGTGTGTGTGTGTTTGTGTGTGGTGGTGTGTGTTGTGTGGTTGGTGCGTGCGTGGTGCGTGGGGTGCGTGCGTGCGTGCGTCGGGTCGTGGTGCGTTCTGGTGGTTTTGGGGCGTGGGGGGTGGTGGTGTGTGTGTGTGTGTGTGTGTGGTGTGGTGTGTGTGTGACCGAAGGGTGGACAGGACTAGTGATGATGTACTGAGAAATCAGGACAGATACTGAGGAAGAGAGAAAGCAAATAAAAATAAAATGAGTTTGTATGGCAACGACATTTTACATGCAAACCCGTGAAGGTTCTTCAGCGGGAACTGTCACAGAAAAGTATACTACTACCTGTCGTGCGACATTTATGCGCGTGAAGGGCTGTTTTAAAAAATGTTTTCTTTATCTATTTTGAAATACAGTAGACTGGATAAACGGGCCCATTGTTTTCCCTCTGCTCGGGCAAAACCCAGGGGGAAAAAAACCGAAACTCAGGCCAAAACTTTATCCACCCTCTGTTTTCAAGTAAGTCTAACCCCTCTTAACTCGTGCGTTTTATGTTGCAAAAGTATTGTTTGAAACTGTTAAATTGAAAAAGAACAATAATTCTGTGGTGCTTGACTACAGGCAAAGTAGGTAAAGCTAGCAAAGTAGGAG
>CM031612.1:62685509-62688009 GCA_018398815.1 Conus ventricosus
TGGGGTGGGTGTGTGTTTGTGTTTGTGTGTGTGGGGTGTGTGGGGTGTGGGGTGTGTGGGGGGGTTGGGGGGGTTTTGTGTGTGTTGTGTGTGGGGGTTGTGTGTGTGTGTGTGTGTGTGTGTGTTCTTTCACAACTTGCGATCAAGATTGTTTAGGTGAATTTTTTTCCTTCGAATTAGGGGTTTTTAAATTTTTACGTTTTCCCGAATTTAAATTTAAAAAAATTTTTGTTTTTCTGTTTTGGGTGGCCGGGCTTTCATTTTTAGCTTTGGGACCCCGCAAAACAACCACACCCGTGCGGGTCATTGGGCAAAATTCATCAGATCCCGGCCCCCGCCCGGCCCCCCTCTTGGGGGCAAATTGTTCAAAAACAGCCCCCCCCCCCCCCCTTTTTTTTTTTTTCTCTCTATCCCATGTGTCTCAAAAACAAATTTTTAACTTGCCACCTTTTTTTCCCTTCCCTTCTCCCCGATGTAGCGAAATCAAAAATGGGCAATTTTTAAAGTCACGTCGCGATACTCGTATTCTTCCCCCCCCCCCCTTCCCCCTTTCCCCCAAATTTTCCATTTTTACACCATTTGGTGTAAAGGGGCCTTTCACTTTGGGGGACTGTTTGATGTCGCATAGATTCCCTGAGAGAGAGAGGGGAGAGAGAGAAAAGAACGCCAAAGAATGAAGGTACAGTTTTTTTTCCAAAGACTGAAGGTACAGTATTTCTACCAAAAGGGATCAACCCCCTTTAAATTTAAGTTTTACAGACTATACATAAGGTTATTTACAAAAAGGATAGTAAAATATCAAGGATTGCATAAAATGAGCACATGAATTTTACCGGGCATTTCCCTTTTCCCATGATTTAAAGATCCTTTGAACATTAAAACCCCCTTTTCCATTTCTTTCCGAAAGGGCATTGGGAAAAGGTGGGTGGGGAGTCATTTAGTCATGATCAGATTTAAATCCCCCTTTTGTTACAAAAATTTAAATCCCTGGGGGTCAGGAAAAAAATGTACATTTAAATCCCCGGGGGGTCATTTTTAAACTGTGAAAAACTGACTCCCCTTTGTGGAGGGAGTTAAAATTTTTTCACGGGCCCGGAAATTTAAATCCCCGGGGGTTTAAAACTGTTTTTAAATCCAGGGGGGTCTTCTGTTACAGGGGGGAGTTAAAAAATGTATTTGTAAAAAAGATCCCCTTTTTTGTTTCAAGAATTTTTTTGAGACTTGTACAAAAAAGATTTTAGAAAAATTTTGAAGTTTTTCTGAGTGGAGTTTTTTGGCACAGGGGGGGGAGGCCTTCTAGTTTAACTCCCCGGGAGTTAAAAAATTTTCATATGAAAAGTTTAAAATCCCTGGGGGTTTAAAATCCTTTTGGGGGTTTAAAAATTTTCGTTTTCACCGGGTGACTTAGTGCGGGATTTTCCCAGTTTTGGATTTTGCATTAAACAGTCTTTGACGCTTTCGTCGCGCTGAAAATAATCATGGGTTTTTGGTTTTCAAAGACCCGGGTTAGATTCTGTTCTCTTTTGGGGCCCGGGTGGAATTGAGGATCCCGTGGATGGGGAAGTGTGTGTGTGTGTTGGGGGGGGGGGGGGGGGGGGGGGCGGGTAGAAGAGGAGGCAGGAGGCGGCGTGTCTCTCTCTTTCAGAGGTTCAGAGGTTTAGATTCCAAGGCCGTTTTCTGCAAACCTACTGATTCACGTTCATACCTGGATAGCGCATCTTCCACCCCCCACCCACGAACCATCGCATTCCTTCCTCTGTATTCCTCTACCTGTGCAAACTGCTCCGACACCACCCATCCACGGACCATCGCCTTCCTTCCTTCCTCTGTATTCCTCTACCTGTGCAAACTGCTCCGACACCACCATCCCGGACCATGCCTTCCTTCCTTCCTCTGTATTCCTCTACCTGTGCAACTGCCCCGGACACCACCCATCCACGGACCATCGCCTTCCTTCTTCCTCTGATTCCTCTACCTGTGCAAACTGCTCCGACACCACCCATCCACGGACCATCGCCTTCCTTCCTTCCTCTGTATTCCTCTACCTGTGCAAACTGCTCCGACCACCCATCCACGGACCATCGCCTTCCTTCCTTGTATTCCTCTGCCTGTGCAAACTGCTCTGACAAAGAAATGTTACACTGCAAGCAGCCAAAATGTTTGAGTTGTCACAACCGTGGAAACCCACGCAAGGTCATTAATGATAAGTCAACTCTTCTACCTGAACTCTTCCAGAACGACTGTCTTGGAAGTGTATCTATGTATATAATATAATATATATGTGTATATATATTCAATTATAAACAAAGCTTTATCTTATGTCTTAGATTGAAGAAATAGGGGAGATAAGCATTCATATCTGCAGTGGTAGTTAATACTGCCTAACTAACTATGTGTGTTGTGGTGTGTGTGTGTGGTGATTTATATATATTATATATATATATATATATATATATATATATATATATATATACATATATCACCTATTCCATTGCAAGTC
>CM031612.1:62693009-62723009 GCA_018398815.1 Conus ventricosus
CTCAAACAATTACCATCACCATCACCAACACCGCCCTCACTCCAAGACCAACACTGCTACGTTCTCTGTCATAGTCAATCACTGTCTCCGGCACAACTTTCATCCTAAGACCAACACTGAGACTTGATCACTATCACGGTCACTGCCTCAAACCATTATCATCACTGACACCACCCTTACTCTAAGCCCAAAACTACCAGATTATCACAATCGCAGTCAACATTCACAGTCACAACTCACCTCAAACCATTATCGTCACCTACATCATCGTCATTCTACGACCAACACTGATAGGTTATCGCCATCACAGTCCCTGCCTCAGATCACCATCACCTACACCACCCTCACTCTAAGACATACACTACTGGGTTATTACTTTCACAGTCCCTGCCTCAAATCGTCACCATCACCTACACCACCCTCACTCTAAGACATACACTACTGGGTTGCTACCATCACAATCATTGCCTGATATCACCACCATCACCCACATCATCCTCGTGCTGCGACCACAACTACTAGATTATAACAATCACAGTCACTGCCTCAAACCATCACCATCACCTACAGCACCCTCAAGCCAAAATCAACACTATTTGGGTATGGTCAAGACGGGCTGCCCAAAGCCACTACTGTCACCTGTATCTATCTCACTCTCACTCCCTCAAACCACCCACGTCAGCTATACCCCCCCCCCCCCCCCCTACTCCAAAACCATGACTACCAGGCGATAATCAGTTACTTCGTCAAATCAGCACCATCACCTATACCACCTCATTCTTAAACCATGACTACTAAGTTATCATCGCACTTTACTACCTCAAACTAACGTGAAAAGAATGGAAAATAAAGAGGAAAAATTGAGAAACCTCCTTCAAAAGAAAAACACAACAGACACAAATCCTTTTATTTGGTTTCAAAGCGAGGTGACAGAAGGCGGAAATGAAGAAAATTTTAAAAAGAAAGGTTTTGATTCCGCAAGACAATACAGACCAACAGAGTACAGGACAAAACATTTTAATTTGATTTAAAAGAAGCATGTAGAGAAATAAATCCATAAATGTCTTTCAGACTGACACTATATGGGAACAAGTCCAGAACCTTCTTTCGAAGAACATGTTCATAAATTTTCTACAAAGCAGATGAAAACAAATCCATTATCTTCCTCCAAAGAACAAAAAAATGGAAATGCCTTTTCAATCAAACAACACATGAAAACATCCCAGAAACTTCTTTCAAGAGTAAAATACGGCACAACAGAATTTTTTGAAAGGTACGTTTGAAAGAAATGATTCCTTAAAGTTCCTTCAAAAGGAAAACAGAGTAACAAATCTAGATATATTTCCTTCAAAACGTACAGGAGAAAGAACCGATAAAAGATTAATCCAAACCTACGTCAGATCGACAAATCCAGGAATTTCTTCGGTGCCAGAAACTTCCTTGGAAAAGAAAGTAAGCAGAAACAAATTCAATGTGTTTCGTCAAAACGAAAGTGTGCAGAGATAAATGCGTATACTCTTTGCAGGATGAAACAGTATAGAAATATATTTACTGATCTCCTTCAAAACGGATGTCACAGAATCAAATGCCAAGACTTTGAACACACACACACACACACACACACACACACACACACACACACACACAAAGAGAGAGAAGAGAGAGAGAGGAGAGAGGAGAGAGAGAGAGAGGGATGATGTAGATATCATTTCCACCTGTCACCCCTTTCTACAATGTGTAAGATTGTGTGCAAAAGTTAGACTTTTGTCGACAGTTTCTTGTGACGCAGTTACCCCCCCCCCCTCTCTCTCTCTCTCTCTCTCTCTCTCTCTCTCTCTCTCCTCTTTAATTACATTGCCCAGTCTCTATTCTTCTCAAGTTCTTTTTTGTTCTTCTCTCTCACTCTGTTTGCATTCCCGGACCAAACACAACCACAATTGCGCACTAACAGTGTGTTCAGCTGCCCGCGATTGGGTTCATGCTTTTTCACGATGCTGAGGAGGAGAAGGAGCAGGGGGGATGAGGGGAGAAGGGGTGGGATACTAGGGGTGGGAGGGGCAGGATTAGTGTTGGTGGTGATTGTTGAAAGGGGGAATGGGAGCAGGAGAGATGGGGGGCGGGGGCGGGGGATATCTCATCAGGCCCCCAACTCAATAAAGACACTTCACACCCTCGCCCGGGTCGTAAAGGCCACAACATGAACAAAAAACTCATTATCCAGCCACCCGCCTAATAAACTGGGACGACACCCCCCCCCCCTCCCCATCCCTATCCACCCCCAGTTTCCCCCATCTCTCTCTCTCTCTAGACAATTCAGCCAAGCGTGTTAGCCTCACTGGTTCCAACAATTCCTTTTTCTTTCTCCCTCCCCACTCCTATTCCTCCTCCCTTGCGTCCCCCCCCCCCCCCCCCCCCCCCCCCCCCCCCACCTCCCTCCCTCACCCGACTTCCTCCCTTTCAAGTCTTGGGGAAAAGAAAGGGAAAAAAAAAATGGACCAACTCCCTCCTCTCCTCCCTCCGTCCCCTCCTCCTAACTGACGTGGAAAAGAGCAGCGCGTGAACCGGCCTTGATTTTGTGATGACCTGACATCAATTGCCAGCAATTTCAGTGTCAGAGCCGCGGGGAGGAGAGAGTGTCGATGGAATTTAGTGATCTGGAAAGGCAAGACGCCAAAAAGTTAATTTTCGTTCTCGGCTAATTTCGTCGTCTTCCCCCCCCCCCCCCCCCCCCCCTCCCGCAGAAGACGACGTAGAAGCGGTCACGGAGAAACCCGAGTCTGCTCAGCGCGTGCTCACGATGATTGCCGAAGGAAGATAGTTTACCTCTGACCGGGGTTACATTCCAATAAATAATGGATGGGGAGTGTGTTGCGCCTGTAGAGGGTTAGGGAAAGGTGGGGCGAGATTTGGGGGGAGGGGTGGGGGTGGGGGTGGCTTGGGGAGAGGCTATTTGTCTCCCTTTGGGAGAAGGAAGGAAAGAAACGGAGGTGGGGGGGTGGGGGGGGGGGGGTGGAGAAGGAAGGAGGAGTGGCGAGGGGGTGGGGTGGGATGTGTAGGGAGAGGGAAGGGTGGTGGTGTGACAGCAAAATGGCGCCGGGTGGGATAGATCTGCTGATGAGCGATTTGTTTTAGATTCCGGTTTGATTCAGTCAGATTTCTTATGTCGTTTGAAAATTTACATTATCGTTTCTTGAATTACGGTAATGGGGTAATGAAAGATGTTGATGACGGTGAAGACGACGACGACGACGACATTGGCGATGATGATGGTTAGAATGAAGATTCTGATAACAAAGAAGACAACGACAGTGGAGACTGCGACGACGACGAAGATGACGACGACAATAATGACAACACAGACCACAATGACGGTGATGACGCAACTGAGGATAATGCTATTTGGGGGAAAATGGGGGGAAAGAGTGTGTCTTCTTGCAGAGATCATAGCGAATGTCGTCAATAACCACAGCAGCGGAAAATGAAACGAAACAAACCACACAAAACAAAACAAAAGAAAACACACACACAGTCTTAAGCACACTGCTGTGTTCTGGTTCCTGCTGAAACTAACCAAGGCTACTTCTTCCCTGGTCCCCCCTTTCTATTTTCTTTTTCAAAATCAAAATATTAAAAAAAAAAAAACAAATCGAGAAAAAAAAGATAGTAACCTCAAACCCAGGTTGGAAACGGATAAAAGCAAAATTTATATGCTTCTGAAAAGAAGGGGGGGGGGGGGGGGGGGGAGATATCTGCAAACGTATAAACAAGAAAACGTTGGCTTTCAGTAAATCTATGAAATGTCTTATATTCGATTCCTTCATGGAAAGAATGGTAAACTTACAGTAGCCCCCCTTATCCTTGAATGCCTGTGCCTTTCGCCTGACACAAACATGGCCTCTATAGCTCGTATTTAAAAACTGCCATTCAGATCTCCACATCACGTCTGCCTGAAACATGTCTACACAAGAAAAGGCAGACAGTCCTTAGTGTCTTGAACTTTAATCTTGAAGACGACTGGCCAAAGACATGGCGTTCATAGACCTGCCCACCTTACCGAGGTCCCAACTACAATTGCTATTCAAAAAATAATAACCCTTTTCAACGCAGACCATTCTAAAAATTCAAAGAAATAGCATTGCCAAGTGCATGTGGATCTTCAAAAAATCAGTCTTTGGCAATGCTAACCAGCTCATCCATTTCCAAGTCATCCTCTGCACGAAAATGTAGTTTTAACATCTGTATTTTTAATAAGATGTCTAATCTGCTCACGTCAGACACATGTCTTATCAACATTCAGGTTTTTTGCAGCCAGGCAACACTGGCGCTGAGTCCTACTTACCAGCACTATGGTGACGTTGGCGCCAAATTTGTTATTCTCGAACAAAGTTGGTTGATCAGATTTTTATATACAACCTTTATCTTTTCTTTCTTTCTTTTTTTTTTAAAGCGAAGCAGAACTATTGTTGTGAAGGCATTTCTTTCTTTCTTCAGGAAAACTGTTGAGAGAATACAGTATGGATCCATACAGGTTGACAAGTTCTAAATTTTCAAAGACTTTTCCATGCTGTTTTGCTATTACGGGAAATGTCGATTTCAGCGATGCTTGTGACGGGACTACATTCTCACTTGATTTTTTGCATACTTACACACATACACCCACACCAAGCATGTCTATTTATAGGTTTCGTCTCTAATTCCATTCATTTTCCCATGACTTGGATCATAATTCCATGGCTCTACTGTTTAAAAAATCTTTTTATCTAAACATTCTGCGACTTTCAATTATTTCCACAAACTGTGGGGCGTCTGTACTTAAAGCCCGTCTACAGATGGTGTTCGGCAGTATAGCGGACACTGGGACAAACTGCTTTGAAATACTGAGCAAACGGTGAAATGAATACTGCTTACCTCTTGCTGGACTTCTTTGACCTCCCCCATCCCCACCCCTCCCACTATCACCACACACACACACACACACGTACGCACGCACGCACGCACGCACGCGCGCACGCACACACACACACAACACACACACACACACACACACACACACACACACACACACAGAGGTGACGTTCTCTGGAATTGAAACCCAGAAACAGCAGTTTGTTTGCCCCATCCCAAGGTTTTTTGTTGTTGTTTTATTTCCCTCCAAAACGCATCTCTTCGGCGTGATTCTTTTGTGAATGCCTACCGGTGGGTTTTGTGCAAGGATCAACACGCCACAAAGTTTGAGGACAAATCACGGAGGGATGGCAGGAAACAAATTTTCGATCGAAAACGGCACATACACACCACACGCACGCACGCACGCGCGGCATCAAACGACAAGCGTGTCTCTTCTGCTTTTCCCATCTATCTCCCAGTCGTTCCCTGTGCACCCCCCCCCCCTCCTCGCCCTGCCCCCCTCCTCCTACACAATCCTCCCTCCAATAGTGACTGAAAACAACTCGACCACATTTCCTTCCCCCCCCCCCCCCCTCCACCTCCTCTCCGCCCCTGGCACGTGGAGTGTGGCCTTCACACGTGTGATTGACGACAGGACGCGGGTTGTCAACGTGGTCGGAGTCTTGGGTTTCCATCCTCAAGGCTCAAGCCTCTGCTCTTCTATACAGAGAGCCACGTGCGCAAACCGCTAGAATGCTGGCGGCGACAACATTGGTGAAGACGATGGTGACTGACAATGATGATGATGATGATGATGTGATGATGATATGATGATGACGATGATGATGTGATGATGATGATGATGATGATGACGATGACGATGATGATGATGCTAATGATGATAATGATGATGATGAACTGAAGAGTATATAGTGCTAGACGAAGACGATGCCATGAATTTGGTGACCGTTCTTCCTTGGTGAAATCCACACGATGCACACCAATTGTCTCCCCTTATTTAGTCCCGGAAACGCGCACGCGACTTGGGGAAGGCAAAGCATGTTTGTTTTGCGGTCGGAATTTTTTTTTCTTCTTTCTTTCTTTCTTTCTCTCTCCACCCCCCCCCCCCCCCAATTCCCATCCCCTACCCTCTGAGTTGTTGATGGAGATGTGGAGGAGTGACAAATAGTCAGTGGAAGGATGGGCCAGATTAAGTTGAAGTGACGAGGGTGTAGAGGAAAGGCACATTACTCTCTTGTGTTGAATGAACGTCAGTTGAACGGAGAGAAAAACAGAAATGTGGGCGGGGGTGGGGGTGGAGGTGGGGGTGGAGGTGGGGTGGGGTGGGGAGGGGGGGGGGTGTCAAACCCTTACAGAAACCAAAGTCAGAGACAAGGGTATCTAGAAATATGGCTCTGAGGTTACAGAGAAGAAGCACGGGGTGTCAACCCTTACAGAAACCAAAGTCAGAGACAAGGGTATCTAGAATATGCTCTGAGGTACAGAGAAGAAGACGGTGTTTTGGTTTGTGGGACGCTTGTCTTGACGGCGGCTTGTGTGTGTGTGTGTGTGTGTGTGTGTGTGTGTGTGTGTGTGTGTTTGGCCAAATTGGTGCAAATGAGAGGGGCGGTATGGAGGGATGGGGCGGAGGTGGGGGGGGGGAGCAGCTGTCCTTTGTCTTCCAGAACACTGATCAAGACTGAAGAATGGTATGAGAGGTTAGTGCTTAAGAGACTTTTCACAATGAAAATTAGTAATGATCATAAAATCGAAAACAAACAAACAAACAAACAAAAACCGGATTTAACAGGACGGTAGTTATCTGTGTGAGAGAGTGGTAATATTGATGTCAGAGCCAGTGATGGAATCGATAATGTTTACTTACAGTTTATTTCTACTGGTTTTGATTCGGTTCTGACATCAGACAATGATTCAAAAGAAAGAAACCACTGGTGACACACTAGAGAGCCGTGAACGGTGTATTACAGTAGCTATTTCCGGCTTCCGGTCATACGCTTGGTCAGAGGTCGGGGTTACACAAAAGTCAGGTAGTAACAACGGAGTTTGAATGGATGAAAATCGCCCTGATTCTGTAAAAAAAAAAAAAAAAAAAATGAAAGTGAAAAAGGCGATTTCATCCTGGATTTGGGGGGTCAGTGACTTAGGTCTATGCCATATGTTAGCATGGAGAGCAGAATTATGCAGTGACTTGTGGACTTCTAGTGTCTCCACGCCATTTGGTAGAGCCTAAGGATTTGGGGGTGAAAAGTCTTAGTAGATGACAGAAACAATGAAGGGTCATGTGGATCGTGCTCGTATATAAACAGAAGCAGACCTTAGATCTGGTTCAGAGTCAGGTACAGGATGGGTCGAGGGCTAGACTGTGACAGGTACAGTTTAGAGTGTAATAGAGAATACATAGCGTATGAGCCATTGTAACCGTAAACTCGGATCTGTACATTCAGGGAAGTATCACACGGAAGTCGCGAAACGGCATTTAGTGCCGCACGGGTCTTTCCTGTAGTTTCCCTTTCTAAGAAACGGATTTCAAGGATGTTTCGCCCGTGGATTCATTCCACTACTTGATCGAGTCTGGCGAACTGCATTTCTTCCATTTCACTCATGATCCAATGAACCACGCTGCTTGAATCACGTGACTAAGCCTCGCTTGACAATCCAACAGCGGGCGAGAAGTAGGCAGACCCGTGTCACGTGAACACGTTAAAACTTTGGGATACATCCATTGCGACAGGACCCATTGGAAGCAATATTGAAAACTGAAAGACAGAGGCGTCACAAACCAAGCAGGCCGATCTCACTGATGATTTTGCGCACAACGGCTCGAATGTGAGAAATTTAGCTGTCTGTATTTCCTTTGTATGACATGTCTGATAAGAAAGATCTTCAGAATTTCTCACGGCTTTTATAGGTGTATGGACCTCTTTACAGTGAGTGCCCCACCTGGAAAACGTTGCCGTGGGATATAAGCTCCTACAAAGCAGTTTTTTTTTTTTTTTTTTGAGGGCCACAAGTCCAAGCAGATACACAGTGGAACCAAAGTGTAGGCACACGAATCACAGTTACCTGTTTTCGTAAGTTGTAAGTGGTTTTCATCGACCATAATCATTGTGTCACGTTTATCACGATGACCGCAATATCTGGTCGATAGTCATGAAAACAAGTCATTATCATCAAACGTCAGTGAACATGACTACTGGAATTCAAACTATAAAAAAAAAATTACTATGCCACCAAACAACAACAACAACAAAAATTACACGACAAACACGACGCGTTTCGACCTCTTAGGTCATCTTCGGGCAAGAGAAACAACAGTCAAGACAATGAAAACAAAGAACGAACAATGACATAGCTCTTCAAATTGGGAGCAAAATGGACATGGAACTCGTCCTCGTATGAACAATGTGCCGCTTGTCAGCCAGATGTATGAACAATGTGCTGCTTGTCAGCCAGATGTATGAACAATGTGCCGCTTGTCAGCCAGATGTATGAACAATGTGCCGCTTGTCAGCCAGATGTATGAACAATGTGTGCGCCTGTCAGCCAGATGTATGAACAATGTGCCCGCTTGTCAGCCAGATGTATGAACAATGTGCCGCTTGTCAGCCAGATGTATGAACAATGTGCCCGCTTGTCAGCCAGATGTATGAACAATGTGCCCGCTTGTCAGCCAGATGTATGAACAATGTGCCGCTTGTCAGCCAGATGTATGAACAATGTGCCGCTTTCAGCCAGATGTATGAACAATGTGTGCGCCTGTCAGCCAGATGTATGAACAATGTGCCCGCTTGTCAGCCAGATGTATGAACAATGTGTGCGCTGTCAGCCAGATGTATGAACAATGTGCCGCCTGTCAGCCAGATGTATGAACAATGTGCCGCCTGTCAGCCAGATGTATGAACAATGTGCCGCCTTGTCAGCCAGATGTATGAACAATGTGCCGCTGTCAGCCAGATGTATGAACAATGTGTCCGCTGTCAGCCAGATGTATGAACAATGTGCCGCTGTCAGCCAGATGTATGAACAATGTGCCGCCTGTCAGCCAGATGTATGAACAATGTGTGCGCCTGTCAGCCAGATGTATGAACAATGTGCGCTGTCAGCCAGATGTATGAACAATGTGTGCGCCTGTCAGCCAGATGTATGAACAATGTGTGCCGCTTGTCAGCCAGATGTATGCCAAAACTCCCAAAGTTTGTACGAAACTTGGTGCAAATCATGAACAGTGACCCAGGGATCAAACGATTAAAATTTTAGGGGGGGGGGGGGGAAGTGGGCGTGTGTGTGCCTCCGTGTGTTGACGTGTGTGTGTGTCGGTGTGTGTGTGTGTGTGTGTGTGTGGTGTGTGTGTGCCCCGTGTGTGTGCCCGTGTGTGTGTGTGTGTGTGTGTGTGTGTTGTGGTGTGTGTGTGTGTGTGTGTGTGTGTGTGTGTGCCGTGTGTGCCCCCGTGTGTGGGTGTGTGTGTGTGTGTGTGTGTGTGTGTGTGTTGTGTGTGTGTGTGGTGTGTGTGTGTGTGTGTGTGTGTGTGTGTGTGTGTGTGTGTGTGTGTGTTGTTGTGTGTGTGTGTGTGCCCCCGTGTGTGTGTGCCCCCGTGTGTGTGTGTGTGTGTGTGTGTGTGTGTGTGTGTGTGTGTGTGTGTGTGTGTGTGTGTGTGTTGTCCCGTGTGTGTGTGTGTGTGTGTTGTGTGTGTGTGTGTGTGTGTGTGTGTGTGTGTGTGTGTGTGTCTGCCCCGTGTGTGTGTGTGTGTGTGTGTGGTGTGGTGTGTGTGTGTGTGTGTGTGTGTGTGTGTCTGTGTCTGTGTCTGTGTCTTCTTCTTCTTCTTCTTCTTCGTTCGCTCAGACAGGAACCCCAGATGCACTGATGAAGGCTGCCGTCCGGCGGAGGTCCTCCAGAGATCCGTCCACCCTGGCGGGTCCTCAACGGTCGAGCACCATATCGAGATTCTCCAAGGTTGTCTGTCATGTGAGCGGGGATGCGTTGTGCTGCCGTTATGCCCCTGACAAGTCAGGACCAGCACATCCGACTTCGGCTCTTGCCATTTATCCCATGGCTGGGGTAAGGCTTGGAGCAGTGTCAGGGCGTGTCCACGCGCCGGTGGGCCTGCACAGAGTTCCTTCCTTTCTCGGTGGGGGCCTTACTCCTCCATCTGGACTGGTCTAGCCTGCGGCTTTCCTTGATTGGAGAGGCCGAGATCTAGTTTTAATATAGCGCCAGTCGTCCGCTCCCGTGCCGCGTTAGTCACAACAGAGGTTGCGTCTGTGTCTGTGTGTCTGTGTGTCTGTGTCTGTGTGTGTGTCTGAGTGTGTTATAGCCCCCCCCCCCTCTCTCTCTCTTTCTTTCTCTCTCTCTCTCTCTCTCTCTCTCTCTCTCTCTCTCTCTCCTCTCTCCTATTAATGAATAAATAGTTCAGAAATATACATTTTCTGTTTTTCATCTTTTCAAATTCGTTGCTATGATGACGGAGGAACTGTTAGCCTGCACTTGTTTTGCCACACCACTTATTGTTACACACGAGTGGTGTGTGTGTGTGTGTGTGTGTGTGTGTGTGTGTGTGTGTGTGTGTGTGTGTGTGTGTGCGTGCGTGCGTGCGTGCGTGCGTGCATGCGTGCGTGCGTGCGTGCGTGCGCGTGTGCGTTGTGCGGCGTTCGTTGGTGTGTGTGTGTGGTGTGTGTGTGTGTGTGTGAGGGAGAGAGAGAGAGAGAGAGAGAGGAGAGAGAGAGAGAGAGAGAGAGAGAGAGAGAGAGAGAGAGAGAGAGAGAGGGGGCAGTTCTTCCCATTTCTCATTCTGTTCTTCATCGCCTTTCTTGGTAGGTCTTTGGATTGTGATTTTAACCCTGCTTGTGGTAAGCACATCTCGGTATCTGGGGTGACGTCGTATGATAGGCTGGACCAGCACAGGCAGGACGCACCTTGCTGACGAGTATTACCCGACAGACGAAAGACGGCTCCCGACAGCCTTCAAAAATGATTTTTTTTAAGTGAAATGTTTTAAAATGAGAATATCTGCATTGTTGTACAACAGCTTTCACCTTTAACTTTCGGAGTGGTGAATGGCTAAACGAGAGAAAGAATATTTCGACAACTAAGCTGTCATCCATGGGGTAAAGCAGTTGCACTGCTGAGCGCTGAAGTTAACCAAATTTTGAAGTGAACCATTTTGGAATTAGAATGTCAGCATTCTTGTGCAATGGCTTCCACGCAGTTTGGGCATCTCTCTCAGAACCCTGTGTGAAGCTTGACAGTGATACTGTTATCATGCTCGGATGATATTAGCCGGGTTTAAGACACGCAGCAGGGGTTATAGGTCCTGGTTGTGAAACGGCAGGATATTATCCTTTCGGAGTGGAGACCAGGGAGGGGGGGGGGGGGGAGGTTGGAGTGGAGGGGGGGGGGTGGAGGTTGTTGTGATGGTGGTGGAGGGGGTGGAGAGTCCAGAGAGCGTGGAAACTCGCCTATACAGTTCAGGAACCTATCTCCGAAGTGGAAGGTTTTTTCCCCTCACAAGGTCATACAAGCTCTTTGAGGTAAGGTAATATAATAATGTTGCTCGTAGCCCAGCCGACCGCATAGGGCCATACCAGGCGGTCACCGCGTTGAAGTCAACTCACAAGTCATTATTTAAGAGGGAAAAAAAACCGCATTGACACAACCCTTTAAAACACACTTTTTTTAAAAACATACCGGAATTTTGTTAAAAATCTTTCCACTGTAAAATCTCAGATCGGATGAAAAATGTTGATCTCTTTCAGAAATTCAAAGATCACATCAGGTGGGACATCTCTGAACAAAGTTTTCATGGAGTCTGCTGTAAAGGGTTTATGTCTCTCATTAATATGCAAGTCCCAACACTCTAAAAGAATATGCTTCACTGTGAGTTGTACATGAAATGGAACGCACCCGCGAGAAATCAGAGTATTATACCAAAATGCCGGGTACTACTGATGGATCTTGCCCAAGAGACGACGAAACACAATGACAAACAAGCGTAACAAATGGTTCCTTTCACCACACAGAATTCTTTCCCTCCTGTAGCATACCAGAAATGCCTGAATATTTACACTTTCATGCCCTCTCCCTCCCTCCTCTCCCTTCCGTCCCTCAATCCTTTTCCCCTGAGTCTTTGCAGAGTCATTTTCATCCTGTTGGAGGAATTGTTTGTTTGCATATATTTTGTTCCCCCGTTCCCCAACTACTAACTGGTTCTGTGTATAATTATTTAACTAGGGAGGGAGGATAACTAATTCATTAATTAAACACACCTGCTCCCTCTACAGCCTACTAACACCTGATCCTCTTTCGTTTGAACCGGACAGTCTAAAATCTCTTAACATGATTAGTAGTAGAACTGTCACTTCACGTCTGTTCCACCAACTCTGTGAGTTTTCACTTGTAACCAGATTTATACCCTGCATCGCCTGCTTACTCCAAAGTTTGTATAATAACGTCTACCTCCAACCAGTAGGCTAACCTCTCTCTCTCTCTCTCTCTCTCTCTCTCTCTCTCTCTTATTTTTAAAACACCTGGTCATTCAGAGGATAAATGACGTCGACTTCAGAGCATTTACGCCACATTAACGAAATGGAAGGAAAAAAGAAAAATAAAAAGAAAAGATCTGTACGTATTTACATCACTGAGAAGATGAAATGATCAATGCACAGTCAAAACATGACCACATTCTGTTCCACCATCTACTACAGTTTGAGGACACTGACATTTCTGGCGTCACTGGGTTACTTCCCTTCTTGTTTTTTTTTCTTTTCTTTTCTAGTTCAATTAACTTTTTTTTCTCTCTGCATGAATGCATCATGATTTGTTTCCTCAAAGTGCTGCTCATCAGCAGATATGCTTCTTTTACATTAATCACTTTGTTTAGACAGCAGGTTGAACAGTCATCATTTTTGTTTTGCACAGCTTCTAGATCTACAGCAAAAAAAAAAAAAAAAAAAAAAAAGAATGAAAAACTAGTACGACACTGTTAACATTAAACTACCGAACACAAACGTACGAAATAATGTCAGATAAAGGAATAAAAAAAATATGACGGAAAAATTAATTGGGCAAACGTTAAGGTCAACTGAGAAATTCATTTATAGCCCAACAATAATAACAACGATAATGATAATGCCAAATAGTAATAATTATAGTAATAATAATGATATGATGATGATGATGATGATGATGATGATGATGATGATGATGTGATGATGATAGTAATAATATATAATAATGATAATAACAACAACAATAGTAATAGCAATGATAATATAATAATAATAATAATAATAATAATAAATAATAACAGTAATAATATAATAATATAATAATAATAATAATAATAATAATAATAATAACAATAATGATGATTTATAACAATGATTTAATAATGATAATAATAATAATAATAATAATAATAATAATAATAATTCTTGTTACTACTACTGCTACCACCACCACCACACCACCACTACTACTACTACTACAATGATGATGATGATGGTAATGATGATGATGACAATAATACTATTACTGCTTCTTCTTCTTCTTCTTCTTCTTCTTTCATTATCATTATTATTATTATTACAAAGTTAAGAGTTGACGTTTCTCAGAAAAAGATATTGTCCATCGGATTTCTTTTACACTTATCTATTGATTGATGCAGCTCTGATCTATTGATTGATGCAGCTCTGATCTATTGATTGATGCAGCTCTGATCTATTGATTGATGCAGCTCTTATCTATTGATTGATGCAGCTCTGATCTATTGATTGATGCAGCTCTGACCTCATCCAGCATGTGAAAATGAAGAAAAGTGCTCAGGCAATTAGCGCACCGCAACTAATCATCAAAATAGAAAGAAAAAAAACAACGAAAGAAACATAAAGAAAACCTGACTATGGAATGTTTATTTAAGAAACGAAACAAGGGGGGAGACCGCACACACACACACACACACACACACACACACACACACACACACACACACACACACACGCAGCGCACACACACACACACACACACACACACACAGAGAGAGACAGACAGACAGACAGACAGAGACAGAGTGAGATAGAGACAGAGGGAGACACAGAGAGAGTGAAGGGGTGGGGGGGGGGGGGGGGGAGACGCTTGGCGTTGAGGGCGGAAACAAGACTAGTGTACATACTTTTTAGTAACGATTGTTTAAGACCTCTCCCGCCACTTCTCTTCTCTCTCTCTCTCTCTCTCTCTCTCTCTCTCTCTCTCTCTCTCTCTCTCTCTCTCTCAAACACGAGAGAACCAACAAAAAGACACCAATTCAACGATAGCACAGTACACAAGGGGAGAACTACACCGGAAAATCAATAAGCATATGCATACGTAACACACAAGCCACACACATCTATAGATGACTTATGAACAAAGGGAAAGTCGTAGAAAGATGTGTAGTTTAAAAGGTGCCTGGACAGACAAAAGGAAATAAGGAGGGGGAAGGGCGGCGCGAGGTGGGGGGAGGGGGGTGGGGGAAGGAGACAGACGGTCAGACAGATAAACAGACGGATGAACATTGACTTACCCTGTCCACTCTGCTGCGCATTCCACGAGGGCTTGCCACTGAAGGTGGACTCTGCAACACAACGCATCGGAAACAAATTCAACCCTTTTCTTTGACTGCCACGAGTGACTGTTCCCTTCCACATACGCACGCGCTCAAACCATACGACAATGCACATGTTAATGTTCCGCTCTTCTGATCAAAAGCTTTCTTTTCAAGACACGCTCTAGTTCGCGTCCAGATCGAAGAGACAGGTGACTGGGTGTTCGTTCAGCCTCTGTTTCCATTGTTTTAAATGTGTGTTCTGCTAAAAAAAAAAAAAAATAATAATAATAAAAAAGACTTAACAGGTCGAAGCGCGTTGTGTCTATTTTTTTTTTTTTAGCGGCTCAGTAATTTTTTTTTCTTTTTTGCTTTTATGTTTCAGTTTGCGTCTTCACTCACTCCACTTTGAAACCAAAACCTTTCTTACTGCATTGATCAAGGACTTGAAACCAAAACCTTTCTTACTTTATTGATCAAGGACTTGAAACCAAAAGCTTTCTTACTTCATTGATCAAGGACTTGAAACCAGAAACTTTCTTACTTCATTGATCAAGGACTTGAAACCAAAAACTTTCTTACTTCATTGATCAAGGATTTGAAAACCAAAACCTTTCCTACTTCATTGATAAAGGACTTGAAACCAGAAACTTTCTTACTTCATTGATCAAGGACTTGAAAACCAAAAACTTTCTTACTTCATTGATCAAGGACTTGAAAACCAAAAACTTTCTTACTTCATTGATCAAGGATTTGAAAACCAAAAACTTTCTTACTTCATTGATCAAGGACTTGAAACCAAAACCTTTCTTCCTTCATTGATCAAGGACTTGAAACCAAAACCTTTCTTACTTCATTGATCAAGCACTTGAAACCAAACCCTTTCCTACTTCATTGATCAAGGACTTGAAACCCAAACCTTTCTTACTTCATTGATCAAGGACTTGAAACCAAAAACTTTCTTACTTTATTGATCAAGGACTTGAAACCAAAACCTTTCTTACTTCATTGATCAAGCACTTGAAACCAAAACTTTCTTACTTAATCTGTCAAGCAGGTGTCCATTTTTGTGTGCAGAATATGCAATGTTTATGCAAAAAAAAGAGTAAAGACTAAAAGAAATAAACAAACAAAACATCGCTTTTCCTATAAAGTATGGGTGTGTGCATGTCCACGTGATTCAGAAATGGAAGGCCACCCTGAGTCCCATTTACAATTCTGGAATACAGGCACCCCAGATGGTAAAGAACGCACGTTCATTTCCCCACCTTCCCCAGAAAAGATGATACACAAGTCCAGTCATGGCTACAGCCGATCATGGGGGTCTCCTCAGGGCTATAACAAGTTTTTAAAAAGGACTGTAACCAAATCAAATGTGCTACGACTGAATATTTTTTAAAACAAGCTCATATCGTCTACTGATCCGAGCGAAAGCCCTTCACAAAACCACCTCCTATGTGAAGCGCAGAGACAGAGAGGGGATAGTAAATGATCCGTAAGTTATTTTGCTGCCATAGTGGCATCATCGCGCGGACTAAGTGTTAAACTAATACTGCTTCGCAGTACCCAGTCATCTAGCACAGAGGTAAAAGAGACACAAGCAGAAACATACACACACACGCACACACGCGCACACACACACACACACACACACACACACACACACACAGAGAGAAACACACACCATACCACACAAAAAATGGACAGAGGCGGGAGAAAGGAGGGGGGAAAGGGGGGTGGGGGGAGCGCGGGTGTAAAAATGAAAAAGAAAACTCTAAGCATACCCCACTACACCGAGGTGACATTTGCTTTATGCAACGGCAGAGGAAGTGAGAGAGACGTAAATATGTATAGATTTTTTCTTTCTTTTTTCTTTCTTTTCGGATGATGTGGCGTAAATGCTCTGGAGTCGACGTCATTCATCCTCTGAGTGATCAGGTGTTGAGAGAGAGAGAGAGAGAGAGAGGAGAGAGAGAGAGAGAGATTCTAACGGAACAGTATATGAAACTAACAACGTAGCTATGCTGACGCAGAAAGTTACGAAACAGGGAACTGTACAAGAGAGTGATGTCCCTTTGATTGTTAAATCTAGGAAAACGAAACTGTTTCTGTACTGCTGCTCTAGAAATGAACAAATAGAATTCTGCACACAAGCTGATTTCTCAGATTACTGAAAGCGGTGTCACTGAGAACAACGACAGAAGCAAAGATTACCGTTTGTTCGGTGAGACTTAAAACCAACTAGGCATCTAACGGTTTGTATTTGCTTTTACAGAAGTGTGATTTTTTTTTTACTATAGCATATAAGCCGGTTCCATAACTGTTTCCTGACTTCTTGGCAAAATCCTTTCATACTGATTGTCCGAAGACCAGGGGGGAAAAAAAGAAAAACTCTTGTGTTTTCTGTGACTTCAACAGATTTCCTTGACCCATACAGATCCTATTAACTTTACATAACTACACATCATTATTGAAGGGCCAGGAACGTTTTTGAGTCAATTTTTGAAAGGAGAAATAACCTATTTTCTCTTACTCTTTTCTCCAATTCGTTGCCGTAACTGAATGGATAAGAGCTCAGACAACATTGCAGTTTCCTTTTGGCACGTGTTTGGGGATTTGGCGATTTGCAATGGGCGGCCCAAGGAAGACAATTTCCACACGAAATTGTCGAATTTTCTGCATGGTCTCTCTGACGACGCAGGCAAGGTAGCGACAAAATTCGCTTTGCACGTGCAAGGCAAGCCCTTTTTGAACACTACTCCAGCCAAAGTTGCCCGCAGACGAGGATATAAAAGGACCCGTTCTTGGTTCGTTTTAACCATGCTTGCAAGACGACGGATGACGGATGAGCAGCGGGGGAGAGCCCTCGCTTGCTTGATGAAGGCCTAGCGCAGCGGGAAGTTGCTAGACGACTTGAAGTGTCGCATTCCACAATCCAGGGGACTGTGGAGTGCTTCAATGACACTGGAGCAGTCCAGGAAGGCGTCACACGGGTCGACCCAGAGTAACGACAAGACAGCAAGACCGCTACCTTGTCCTCTCCGTCCTGAGGGAAAGGGCATTCACTGCAGTGACCTTGAGGGGTCAGCTGAGGGACGCAACAGGTGCTAACATCAGCTGCAGAACGGTGAGAAGACGGCTACATGAGGAAAAACTTGAGGTCACGAAGACCGGCCGTCCGACCCGTGCTGTCACCAGTCAACAGAGTGCGCCGCATGACCTGGGCCAGGGAGCACGTGACCTGGACAAGGCAACAGGGGGCCCCGGGTCTTGTTTTCGGATGAGCCCAGGTTCACCCTGACCTTTAACGATGGCGGGCTCGGGTGTGGCGACGTCAAGGGGAGGGTTCGCTGACGCCACTGTCCAAGAGCATAACCGGTACGGCGGCGGGTCGGTGATGGTGTGGGGTGGCATGAGCCTTGTTACCCGGACCCCCCTGCTCCCCATTGACGGCATCCTGACGGGGCTCGGGGGGGGACACACGCGATATTGAAAAAAGATTGGCCATATCTGAACTTTCTGTTTCTTGAAAAGGGGGGATGTTCTCTTTTAAAAGCATGTGCTGTTTTAATAATGGGTCATTGTGCTAATTTCTTTTTCCAAAACAGGTGTGGAAATGATGAAATAAACATGAAACAATTCAAACTTGTCAATTATTTCAACTTTAATATTGAAGGAAGGAAGAAGTGGCCTTAAATTATGATGTGTAGTATAGTTGTATTCGTGGTGCGGTGATGGTGGTAGTAGCAGTAGTAGTCGCAGTAGTAGTAGCAGCAGTAGCAGCTAGCAACAGTAGAAATAGTGAAAGCGCAGGCAGCAGCAGCAGCAAAGCAAGAAGAACAAGAAAACAAGAAGACAAGATTCAAGGAAGAAAGAAAAAAAATGAAAGAAAAGTAAGAAACAAACACATGCGCACAGATGCACACGCGCGCGCACGCACGCGCACGCACGCCGCACGCACACAACACACACACACACACACACACACACACTTTTGAAATCTTAAAATGAGAAAATTGCACACTGTAATTATACGGGCGTTACAAATGGAAAGTTTGGAAACAAAAACATACTGAATGAATTGAATTCAATACCGCATTGGATACAAACATAAGAAACCATGAAATTAAGAAGAAATTCAAGTTAAAAACTGCGTAAGAATACAAAGAGAAATTACAAAATAAAAGAAAGACAGGCGGGAAACAAACATTTAAAAGAAGAAGGAAAGAACAACGAATCACAGAAAGAAAGATCGAATCAAAGAAAGTAAGCAGAGCAACAGAAAGAAAGGAGAGAAAAGGAAAAAAAGGAAAGAAAGAAGAAAAAAGAAGAAGGAAGAAAGAAAGAAGATAGAAAGAAAGAAAAGAAAGAAACGAAAGTGGCGGAAAGAAGAAAATCATCCTAGCAGACGGTTAGAGACGATGGGTGGGAAGGAGGAGGGGCGCTCTGTGTGTGGACGGAGAGGGGGAGAGAGGAGGGGGGGGGGGGGGGGGGGGGGAGGGAGGGGGTCAAAAGAGAAGGATAAGGAGGAGGGTAATGGGGTGGGGGGAGGGTGGTGGGAGGGGAGGGGGTAGCTAGCGCTGAGCTAGCCGAGCTGCCTGTGAGCGCGCGTCTTGTCACCCATTCGCATCCCTGAAAATTATCGACAACCCGAAGAATTACACCGTAATTTGTTTGGCGTTCTGACTTGTGTTCATGGCCGCCATTTTGTGACCCAGGGGAGCCTATTAGTATTGTACAGCTTCCTTCATTAGTTCCCCTGACAAGATGGCGGGTTTCCGCTCGAGCCAGACGAAGAAAAGCGAACATGAAAACATTATAATTGTTATATGCAGACGTAGGGTCTCCTCCGGGGAAGAAATGATGCAGGTAATTTTATTATCATCTTCTTCATCTCCATCTTCAGCATCATCATCATCGTCGTCGTCGTCGTCGTCATTATTATCTTCATCATCATTATTCCCAGGACGATGATTATGAAAGAGGCGCGTGGAGCCATAGTGAGTTTCTTTGGAAGACAGAATCGTGCTACACTATTCATGCTTGACTGATTTTTTTTCTTTGGTAAAAGAATGTATATTGTGGTATACTACGGAACAACTTTCTAATCAACGCTATTCCTTTGCAAGAATATCTATAAATGCTTATAATCCATCACTCTCTTCCTCTTTCTCTCTCCCCTCCCTCCCTCCCTCCTCCCCCCCCCCCCTCTCTCTCTCTCTCTCTCTCTCTCTCTCTCTCTCTCTCTCTGAAACACACACACACACACACACGCGCGCGCGCCCGCCCGCGAAAACATGCTTCCTGTTGACACAAATTCTTTAAGAGAGAGAGAGAGGGGAGAGAGAGAGAGAGAGAGGGAGAGAGAGAGAGAGAGAGAGAGAGAGAGAGAAGACAGACAAATCATAACACGACAAAAACCCACAAATAAGCACACAAAAACAGCAAATCATTGCAGCAACGGCTTAGGAGGTCATAATGGGAGAAAAGAAAAAAAGACTCTCCCGCTGTGACCCCCTCCCCCACCCCCCATCTCAAGGCGATATTTCAAGTTACTTGTTCTCTCTGCTAACTGAACAAATAAACGGTATCATCGAGTGTCAAAAACCTGATCTCAGTGAGGTTTTTGTGTGAATGAAAACAAGTCAAAATTGCAGAAATAGCCCAGGAAATTAAAAAAAAATTATATCAGCAGGAGAACTATTTACCTGAATATTACAGAGTACGTCAAAATGCCTTGACATTTCATCTTCTATTTACATGCACCAAAAAAAAAAAAAAAAAAAGGAAAAAGAAAAAAAAAAACTAAAAAAAAAAAACGAACAAAAAATGTAAGGGAAGAAATTTTGTTCTTTTAGAAATGTGTGATTTTATGTATTGGCACTCAGCGCACGAATAACACAACTAGGGTGTGTGTATTTTTTTTTTTCTGTTCCGTTCTTTCCCGAGTGTGGTTTTACACTGAGATGTTCTTTGTTGTTATTTGCTTTTGCTTTTGATACCACTTGTTGTCGATGCAATGTTTGCATTTGTTATTAGCGGATTTTATCGAGGCGACACGCTGATGTAGAAAATGTATATTTAGTTCAACTTGAAAATGGAAACCAGGCAAATTGTCTGGGAGCAACGAAGCACTTCTCAGTGTCGTGAACTTTTCAAGCGGACTGGATTGTTAGCAACACTGTATAATAGAATTGCCAGCCATGAGGTGGGTAACTAGCCACTGAATAGAATGATCAACAATTGAATAAATGATTAAAAACAGAGCAGGTGAGAGTACCTACTGAATAGAATGACCAACGATTAAATAGAATGACTAGCCATTGAATAGAATGATTAGCCATTGAATAGAAAGACCAGCCACTAAACAGAATGACTTGCCATTGAATCTATGAATAGCCATATAAAAGCAATAGTTGTCTATCCGACTAAAACTATTGACTAGACGGCTATAGCCGTTGTATATCTTGTATAGTGAGATGACTACGAACTGACTAAAACGACAAGCTATTGAATCGACTGACTAGCCTCTGAGTTGAACGACTTGCTACTGAGTAGCTAACTAGCCACTGGATGAATGACTAGCAGTCAACGAGTAGAATTTTTATCCACTGAATAAGCAACTAGTCACTAAATCAAAACGACTAGCTGTTCCATTCATGTTTATCGCCGGGTCGACCGCCTTGCATCCTGTCAGGACTGTGACGCCGTCAAAGTCAGTTCCATGACTGGCCATTGGATAAAAATGCCGCTGATTAGGATGGCTACGCACAGAATAGGTGAGAAACTCATTCATGTGTAATTAGCCATGACAAATGTTAAGCCTTTTAAATCACTTCCATTGCGTTGGTTGCTAGATATCAAATGAATGATTCGCAATTGAATGTGTTGTGTGTGTGTGTGTGTGTGTGTGTGTGTGTGTGTGTGTGTGTGGTGTGTGTGTGTGTGTGCGTGCGTGTGTGTGAGGTGTGTGTGTGCGTGTAGTGCGTGTGTGTGTGTGTGTGTGTTTGTGTGTGTGTGTGTCATGCGCGCGCGCGCGCGCGATGCGTGTCACACGTAAATCTAGCATGTTTTTTCTCTATAACTCTAAGTTATTGTCATCTATCTGATCTAGGAGTTCCGTGACTTTTTTTTAAAACATGTCGAGGAAGATATGAGGCAAGGAAGGTCGTGACGATCTGACTGTATTTCATTGTTAATTTCATAAACACAGAGAAGAGAGTGAAGGGGAAGACAGACAGAAAGACAACGAGTGAGAGACGAGAAAGAACACAAAGAGAGAGAGAGAGAGGAGAGACAGACAGACAGAAGACAGAGACAGACAGACAGTAGGGCGTAGAGACAGAGCTGAGAGACAGAGAGTGACAGAGAGAGACAGAGAGGACTGACCGAGAGAGACAGAGAGTCATTATGAAATGACTAAAATTTTAGGTGTTACATGACCTTTTCTTCGTCCGTGGTCTCTCTGATTCTACAGCACCGCCCGAAGTCAGGCTTCAGCACATCTACATGAAGCCGTCCCCACACACACACACAACACACACACACACACACAACACACCACACTCTCTCTCTCTCTCTCTCTCTCTCTCCTCTCTCTCTCATCACACACAGAGACAGACAAGACAGACCACACAGACCCCGACAGACAGCTGTCGCGTATCCGGGAATGATAGATAGAGACCGAGAGAGCGAGTGTCACTCACACACACACACACACACACACAACACACACACACACACACACACACACAGAGTCACTAACTCTCTCTCTCTCTCTCTCTCTCTCTCTCTCTCACACACACTCACACACCCTACACACACACCACACACACACACACACGCGCGCGCGCGCCGCGCGCGCGCGTACTAGATCAAGTTTTATTCTAGCTTTAGTGTCATCAGAAAGACGTGCGGATCGTTCAATACGCTACACCACGTCCGCTGATCCACAATACGGCTTTCAAGTAACTTAACAAGGTTTTTTAATTGAATAAGCATGAGATCCGTGAAGAGAGTACATTGTAAAGGCAAGCAATCCCACAAAGACTGCCAAGCACCACATCACAAGCTCATAATGACACACTGACTATCAACACATATAAACTGCCAAGCACATATCACAAGCTCATAATGACACACTGACTATCAACACATATAAAGACTGCCAAGCAACAATCACAAGCTCATAATGACACACTGACTATCAACACATATAAAGACTGCCAAGCACTATCCAGCTCATAATGACACACTGACTATCAACACATATAAAGACTGCCAAGCAACATATCACAAGCTCATAAGGACACACTGACTATCAACACATATAAAGAGCCAAGAACATATCACAAGCTCAAATGACACATGATATCAACACATATAAAGACTGTCAAGCAACATATCACAAGTCATAATGACACTGATATCAACACAATAAAGATGCCAAGCAACATATCACAGCTCATAATGACCACTGGACTTAACACATTAAAGACTGCAAGCAACATATCACAAGCTCATATGACAATGACTATCAACACATATAAGATGCAAGCAATATCACAAGCTCATAATGACACACTGACATCACACTTAAAGACTGCCAACCCACAATGACACACTATCAACACTATAAGGCTGCCAACACCCAAACACATCACAACTCGTAAGGACTGACTATCAACACATATAAGGCGATATGACCCCAAAGTCAACACGCAGTCGACATCAGCGCGCGCGTCGTCCCCTTCGAACAAAAGCTCAGCACGTCCTCTCTTCGTGCACTGGTCTTGCTCGCTGAAATCGGGAATGGTGCTTTTTATCCTTCAACCGTGTTTATGTGTTCATCACACCACACAGGAAACAACCTCACACAACCACACACACAACACCCACTTCGTCTAGTATCACATAATTTTGTGAAAAGACGTAAAACGAAAGTCCTACTTTTAGTTCTCTCTATTTCTCTCCTCTCTCTCTCTCTCTCTCTCTCTCTCTCTCTCTCTCTCTCTCTCTCTCTTTCCATCTTCCACCCCCAGTCGATAGAGGCATCAAAGCGTCAGTCACAGGGAGAGACTAACTCCACAACCAACCCACGTAAAATCTGGTGAAGACCTTCCCAGTTCTTCACCTGCGCAAAGACGCCTAGAGAGACAGACAAACCAGGAGACAGGCACACATGCAAGACTCTGCTTCACATATTTCCCCCTGCGTGCAGAATAACCAGTCCTTTCAGGTCTAAGTCTAGCAAGAACAGAGAAATCCCTGGAACCGTGGCTTACTTGAAAGAGAAACCCCAGAACCAGGGAAGTCTTGCTTAATCAGAGAAGTCCCAAGCCAGGAACCATGGATGTGTGTGTGTGTGTGTGTGTGTGGGGTGTGTGTGTGTGTGTGTGTGTGTGTGTGTGTGTGTGGTGTGTGTGTATGTGTGTGTGTGGTGTGTGTGTGTGTGTTTTGTGTGTGTGTGTGTTGTTGTGTGTGTGTGTGTGTGTGAGTGATGTGTGTGTGTGAGAGAGTGAGAGAGAGAGAAAGAGAGAGTGAGAGAGTTTGTGTGCAAGTGAATAATTGAGTGTGCATGAACATATGCAGTGCAAGCATGACTGAAGCACACACACACACACACACACACACACACACACACACACACACACACACGCACACACAAGAGAGAGAGAGAGAGAGGAGAGAGAGAGAGAGAGAGAGAGAGAGAGAGAGAGAAAGCAAGAGGGAGACAGGGAAAGGGGAAGGGGAAAGGGGAGGAGCGGAATGGAGGGCGTGCAAGTACCTAATGCACATTTTGTTGTTGCTCAGTAGATCTCACAACTACAGAATCATAGCTTACCACAGGTAGATCTCACAACTACAGAATCATGGCTTACCACAGGAAGGTCTCACGACTAGAGAATCATGCCTTACCACAGGTAGATTCCACAATTAGAGAATCATGGCTTACCACAGGTAGATCTCACAACTACAGAATCATGCCTTGCACAGGAAAATCTCACAACTAGAGAATCATGGCTTACCACAGGAAAATCTCACAGCTAGAGAATCATGGCTTACCACAGGAAAATCTCACAGCTAGAGAATCATGGCTTACCACAGGAAAATCTCACAGCTAGAGAATCATGGCTTACCACAGGAAAATCTCACAACTAGAGAATCATGCCTTACCACAGGAAAATCTCACAACTAGAGAATCATGGCTTACCACAGGTAGATCCACAATTAGAGAACCATGGCTTACCACAGGTAGATCCCACAACTAGAGAATCATGGCTTACGACAGGAATGTCTCACAATTAGAGAATCATGGCTTACCACAGGTAGATCCCACAATTAGAGAATCATGGCTTACCACAGGAGATTCCACAACTAGAGAATCATGGCTTACCACAGGTAGATCCCACAATTAGAGAATCATGGCTTACCACAGGGCAAAACCACAACTAGAGAATCATGCATGGTTCCACAGCAGGCAGAGACCACAACTAGAGAATCATGGCTTACCACAGGGCAGAGACCACAACTAAGAATCATGGCTTACCACAGGGCAAAGACCACAACTAGAGAATCATGGCTTACCACAGGGCAAGACCACAACTACAGAATCATGGCTTACCACAGGGCAGAGACCACAACTAAGAATCATGGCTTACCACAGGGCAGAGACCACAACTAGAGAATCATGGCTTACCACAGGGCAGAGACTACAACTCAGAATCATGGCTTACCACAGGGACTGAGACAGCCAGAGCCACAACCACAGAATCATGGCTTACCACAGGGCAGAGACCACAACTACAGAATCATGGCTTACCACAGGTAGATCCCACAACCAGAGAATCATGGCTTACCACAGGTAGATTCCACAACTAGAGAATCATGGCTTACCACAGGTAGATCCACAATTAGAGAATCATGGCCTACCACAGGTAGATCCCACAACTAGAGAATCATGGCTTACCACAGGTAGATCCCACAACCAGAGAATCATGGCTTACCGCAGGTAGATCCCACAATTAGAGAATCATGGCTTACCACAGGAAAATTTCACAACTAGAGAATCATGGCTTACCACAGGAAAATTTCACAACTAGAGAATCATGGCTTACCACAGGTAGATCTCACAACTAGAGAATCATGGCTTACCACAAGGAGGTCCAAAAACTAGAGAATCATGGCTTACCACAAGGAGGTCCAAAAACTAGAGAATCATGGCTTACCACAAGGAGGTCCAAAAACTAGGAAAACTGAGAGTTTCACAGCAAGGGAACCACAGTTTTCCACGGACAGGTCCCACAGACATGGCGTACTGCAGATAAGCCCCACAGCCAGGTAAGTATGGCTTACCACAGAGTGGTGCCAGGGAACCGTAACTTACTACAGACAGGTCCCGCCGCCAAGAATTCATGGCTTTCCAAAGAGAGTTCCGACAGCCAGGGAATCATGCCTTTGCACAGACGGGTCCAACAGCCAGGAAATCGTATGGCTTACCACATAGTGGTCCAAAAGCCAGGATGTCATTGGTTACTACAAAATGGTCTACACTCAGGGAATCATGGCTTTCTACAGAGTGGCCCCACAGTCAGGGAATCATGGCCTACCGAAGAATGGCCCCACTGTCAGGAAATCATGACTCACCACAGAGAAGCCCCAAAGTCAGGGAATCCTGGCTTGCCACGATGAGGTCCCACAGCTGGGAAACAATGGCTCACCAAAGAGACGCCCCACAGCCAGGAAATATGGCTTAGCACGGATTGGTTCCACAGTGGGGATATAGTGGCATTCCTCAGAAATGTCTCACAGCCAAAGAACCACAGCTTAACACACTGGGATCCCAAAGCCAAGGAATTCTGACTTATCACAAAGAAGCGTCATAACCAGAGAAACATGGCATCTCACGGGCAGAGAATCATGGCTTACCGCAAACAGACCTCTCAGCCAGGGAATCGTGGCTTATCCCAGAGAGGGCAGACCCCAAAGCCAGAGAATCATGACTTATCAAAGTGGTACCAAATGTAGGGAACCACGGCTTACTATACAGAGATCCAAGAGCCAGAAAACACTTGGCTTATTCTTTTTTTTCGCAGACAGAGAAATACGGCTTCGCACAGAGAGATTCTACGGCCAGAGAGACAGGGTTTTCCACAATGAGGCTTCACAGCTGGGGAATCATGGCTTGCCACAGAGAAGTATCATAGGTAGGTCCCACAGCCAAAGAACGGTGGCTTAGTAGAGAAAGGTTCCACAACCAGGAAACTGTGGTTAACCACAGAGATCCCAAAACCAGGGAATCATGGCTAACAAAAAGAGAGGTCCAATAGTTAGGAAACTGTGGCTTACCATTAAAATCCCCAAACCACGGAATCATGACTTACTAAGAGAGATCCAGTCCAACAGCCAGGAATCTGTGACTTACCACAGAAATCCAAAAGGCAAGGAATTGTAGCGTACCACAGACAGGTACCACAGACAGCCATGGAACCATGGCTTATCTAAACAAGTCTTTCATGAAATCATGGCTTACCAGACTGGCTTTGTAGACACAGGTCACATTGGGAATCATGGATTGACACACACAGTCATACAGAGAATTATGCATTAACACACACAGTCATACAGAGAATTATGGATTAACACACAGTCATGCAGGGAATTATATATTAACACATAGTCATACAGAGAATTATGGATTAACACACATAGGTCACACAGGGAATTATGGCTTAGCCCACATGGATCACACAGAGAATCATGGCTTACCCCACATAGGTTACACAGGGAATTATGGCTTACCCACATAGGTTACACAGGGAATTATGGCTTACCCCACATGGATCACACAGAGAATCGTCGCTTACCCCACATAGGTTACACAGAGAATCATGGCTTACCCCACATAGGTTACACAGGGAATTATGGCTTACCCCACATGGATCACACAGAGAATCATGGCTTACCCCACATAGGTTACACAGGGAATCATGGCTTACTCCACATAGGTTATACAGGGAATTGACTTACCCCACATAGGTTACACAGGGAATCATGGCTTACTCCACATAGGTTACACAGGGAATTGATTTACCCCACATAGGTTACACAGGGAATCATAGCTTACTCCACATAGGTTACACAGGGAACTGACTTGCCCCACATAGGTTACACAGGGAATCATGGCTTACCCCACATAGGTTACACAGGGAATCATAGCTTACTCCACATAGGTTACACGGGGAATTGACTTACCCCACATAGGTTACACAGAGAATCATGGCTTACCCCACATAGGTTACACAGGGAATTGACTTACCCCACATAGGTTACACAGGGAATCATGGCTTACCCACATAGGTTACACAGGGAATTGACTTACCCCACATAGGTTATACAGGGAATCATGGCTGACCCACATAGGTTACACAGGGAATCATGGCTTACCCCACATAGGCTACACAGGGAATCATGGCTTACCCCACATAGGTTACACAGGGAATTGATTTACCCCACATAGGTCACACAAGGAATCATGGCTTACCCCACATAGGTTACACAGGGAATCATGGCTTACCATACGTAGGTTACACAGGGAATTGACTTACCCCACATAGGTCACACAAGGAATCATGGCTTACCCCACATAGGTTACACAGGGAATCATGGCTTACCCACATAGGTTACACAGGGAATCATGGCTTACCCCACATAGGTTACACAGGGAATATCATGGCTTACCCCACATAGGTTACACAGGGAATATCATGGCCTACCCCACATAGGTTACACAGGGAATTGACTTACCCCACATAGGGAATATCACGGCTTACCCCACATAGGTTACACAGGGAATATCATGGCTTAGTGCACATAGGTTACACAGGGAATATCATGGCTTTGTGCACATAGGTTACACAGGGAATTGACTTACCCCACATAGGTTACACAGGGAATCATGGCTTACCCCACATAGGTTACAGAGGGAATCATGGCTTACCCCACATAGGTTACACAGGGAATCATGGTTTACCCCACATAGGTCACACAGGGAATCATGGCTTACCCCACATATGTCACACAGGGAATCATGGCTTACCCCACATAGGTCACACAGGGAATCATGGCTTACCCCACATAGGTTACACAGGGAATCATGGCTTACCCCACATAGGTTACACAGGGAATCATGGCTTACCCCACATAGGTTACACAGGGAATCATGGGTTAGTGCACACAGCTCGCACACAGAATCAGCCTTACTACAGACGGGTCACCAGGAATCGTAGCTCAATACCACAGCTCTCGCGCACAATCATGCCTTATCATGTACAGACCACACAGACAATCATGGCTTTGGCATACTACAGACAGATCACACAGATGATCATGACTTTGGCATACTACAGATAGGTCACAGAAATAATCACAGCTTGGCATACTACAGAAAAGTCACAGAGATAATCATAGCTTTGGTATACTGCAGACAGATCACATAGATAATCATGGCTTTGGCATACTACAGAGAGATCACACAGATAATCATGCTTTGGCATACTACAGAGAGATCACACAGGAATCACACTTTGGCATACCCCAAGACAGGTCACAGAGGAAATCAGGATTGACGACGGACGTCCACCCAGAACCTCGAGACCTACCTACACAGACAATTACCCCAACCAGGAAAGAAACAACAAACAAAAAGATCTCACACACGTGAAGGGGCCACACTGCGCTCTGTCTTACCTGTGAACATGAGCCCGACAAGCCCGCAAGAGCAGGCCGACCGGAAGTAGTCTGGGCGCTTGAGGGGTGCATGGAGGCCTTGAGCTTCCACGTGCTTTCCCACAGCCCCATCAGTTCGCGCTCCACTTCTCCAGCCTGACCTTACTCCCGCTTCCGCGGTCTCGCCCTCTAAACACCCTGGCTGGTCCGGTGGCTACCGGCGTAGCGTCTCAGAGGGGGGGCCGCGTTATGAGGACACTCTTCAGCTCGATTATGACAGCGGTAAGATTTTTCAGTACAGTGTCAATCTTTTGAGCCCCCCCCTTAGGTCCCTGAAATAATTTTTTCCCGGTCAATGGCATCAACGCCGTTGAGAGATTGTGTTGTTTTCGAGGTTGACTGGCTGGCTGGCTGGCTGGCTGGCTGGTTGGCGAGAGACCTGCTTTCCGCAAACCCCCTACTTCTCAGACGTTCACTAGCGCGACTGTCAAGAAAAGTGAAGGGAATCCTCAGCCACTCTGAAGTCATAGAAGACTCGCGAGATGCACTGGTACCATTTCCTGGTCTCGATGACGTGTTCAATACAGTGGTGACGCCCGACAGCCTGCGTGCTCGATCAGCTCGTCATTTCCTTTACGCACATTGTAGAACATTGTCTGGAGGGCTTTTTTTTTTTAAAATCACTTATTGACGTCACTTATTCAAAAGCATGCGACCGAAAACAGGAAACTAGAAAACTTTTTTCTTTTTTTTTTTGTCCTCGGTGCCATGATGTCTGTCTCTTCCGTGGA
>CM031612.1:62728009-62748009 GCA_018398815.1 Conus ventricosus
TCTGACCAGCGCTTGGGCTATGCGTAGGTCAGGCATCTGCTAAGTCGTAGCCACGAGACCCTCTTCTTCAATCTCTCAACTCAGTTGTTCATTCATTTATCCATCAGCTTCAAATCATGCGTAGGTGGTCTCAAAACGTAGCGGATGTGGTGTAACGTATATGGACTAGTCCGCACGCAGTGACGCCTCCTTGATGAAATGAACTGAACTGAACTGAACGAACTGATACTCACAATCGGACATCTAAGATGACGGTAAAGTTAGCCTCTACTAGTCGCTTTGTATATTGTGGATGTGCTAGGGTGTTGAACGCCAGGTTGATTTCACAGCGCAGTGACACCAAAACAAACAAAAACAGCATTTACTTGCAGGAGAAAAGTGAACAAATAGTTTGTATTATTCAGTGAGTGCTCTCACAGCTGAAAAAAAATATTTGTCACATGTCAAAAACAGATAATTCGAGAGAGAGAAAAAATCAGGTGGGTTCGAAGCTTAAGATAAAGAACACTTCAAAACTATTAGGTCTAACAATTGGGAAATAAAAGCTGTGCAATGCCGCCCATTTTGATCGCAAAAGAGAAGGATAAATTACGATAATGACATAAACTGGTTCACACCTCAAGAAGAAAATCCGTATGTGTACCACAGATACTCATAATTGAAATCAAATTCACGTTCTTTTTTAATGCCCGGTATAAGTTTATCACATTCACATGAAAATGGGAGTATCTCCGATTGAACACTTCTTTCAGATTGAGATTCAAGTGACGTTCTTTCAATAAGCATGATGTATCGGATGAAAACTATTCTTTTAGGAAAATCAAAAGTCAGTCATCATTATTGTTTCAGCTTCTTAACCATTGATTCTTTTTACCTTTTTCTTTTCCTCTCTGTGTGGTGTGTGTGTGTGTGTGTGTGTGTGTGTGTGTGTGTGTGTGTGTGTGTGTGGTGTGTGTGTGCTGTGGTGCGTGCGTGCGTGCGTGCGTGGTGCGTGCGTGCGTGCGTGCGTGCGTGCGTGCGTGCGTGCGCGCGCGCGCGCGGGCATTAAAAAAGAACGTGTTGCTGCAACGGAATCACAAAATTCACCCAGGTCTAGTGGTAAAATTCTAGCTACACCAAAAGGATTTCGTTTTGATAGATGGGTCGATACACCATGCGCAAGTTTGCCTGAACTTTGACTCTTTTAAAGTAAATACATTGAAGAACAAAGAAAACTTCTTGAACTTAAAAAAAAAAGACTTTGGGTTGAATATGGGCGCGTTCACGCTTCGTAGTAATCTACTTGAATTTTTGAGAAAGTTGAACAAATGTTCTTGCTGTTGTAAGAATACAGTCAACATGGATATTCTAATTTCATTTTGTTCCAAAATGTATCGCTAGCGTATACCACATTTCTTTTTCCATACAATATGAAAGCAGACAGATTATTTACATCAATAAATGAATTTCACAGCACTTCATTTCTTGCGATGAAGATGGCCCATTTTCCAACATACAATTTCTGTGGCTGTCAAGAACAGACGGTTAATTAAAAGTATGGTTATATAGTTCTGTGCTATTTCCGACCTGGCATTTTTTTTAGATACAAAGTGGCATTCATTCACAGAAACAAATCATCTACTTATTAAGCCAAAATCTTCTTTTTTCTTTTTTTTTCACAAGCGCTTCTAAGATTCAGTGAGGATCTGTAAGACTGAACAGAAAAGAAATATATAGCATAAGGTAACGGTGAGATTCAGAGAGGAATTGTCCTCAGCTGCCCAACCAACAAGCAGGAAGCAATCTGGCGTAAATATATACAATTGGGTAGGTCAAATTACTGAAATCCTGAGTATGCATATATAACACAATATGTGAAACTACTGAAAAACTTTTGTAAGCGTATACAATTGAGTGAGTGAACTAACTGAAATCTCGGGTAAATATACACAACTGATGGGTGAAATCTTGTGTAAATGTACTGAACTGGCCAGGTGGTAATACTGAAATCTTGTGTAAATGTATACAACTGACCAGGTGATAATACTGAAATCTTGTGTAAATATAACAACGGAATACGTGATTTTACTGAAATCTTGTGTAAATATAACAACGGAATACGTGATTTTACTGAAATCTTGTGTAAATATAACAACGGAATACGTGATTTTACTGAAATCTTGTGTAAATATAACAACGGAATACGTGATTTTACTGAAATCTTGTGTGAATATAACAACGGAATACGTGATTTTACTGAAATCTTGTGTGAATATAACACGGAATACGTGATTTTACTGAAATCTTGTGTGAATATAACAACGGAATGCGTTATTTTACTGAAATCTTGTGTAAATATAACAACGGAATACGTGATTTTACTGAAATCTTGTGTAAATATAACAACGGAATACGTGATTTTACTGAAATCTTGTTTAAATATAACAACGGAATACGTGATTTTACTGAAATCTTGCGTGAATATAACAACGGAATACGTGATTTTACTGAAATCTTGTGTAATATAACAACGGAATGCGTGATTTTACTGAAATCTTGTGTAAATATAACAACGGAATACGTGATTTTACTGAAATTTTGTGTAAATATAACAACGGAATACGTGATTTTACTGAAATCTTGTGTGAATAAAACAACGGAATACGTGATTTACTGAAATTGTGATTTTACTGAATCTTGTGTGAATATAACAACGGAATACGTGATTTTACTGAAATCTTGTGTGAATATAACAACGGAATACGTGATTTTACTGAAATTTTGTGTGAATATAACAACGGAATACGTGATTTTACTGAAATCTTGTGTAAATATAACAACGGAATACGTGATTTTACTGAAATGTTGTGTGAATATAACAACGGAATACGTGATTTTACTGAAATCTTGTGTAAATATAACAACGGAATACGTGATTTTACTGAAATCTTGTGTGAATACATACAGTGGATATGGTGGTTTTACTGAAATCTTGTGTAAACATTTACAATGGAAAAGGTGATTTTACTGAAATATTGTGTACATGCATACATGACTAGGTGATTTCACTGAAATCTTGTGTAAACGTATACAATTGCGTAGGTGGTACTACTGAAATCTTGTGTAAATACATACAATTAACCAGGTGGTTTTACTGAAATCTTGTGTAAATATATACAATTGAATAGGTGATGTTATTGGTATCTTGTGTAAACATATTAAATTGACTAGGTGATGTTACGAAATCTTGTGTAAATGAATAAAACTGAATAGGTGATACTACTAAAAAATCTTGTGTAAATGTGTACAATGGAATAGTGATTTTATTGACATCTTGTGTCATTGTATACAATTGACTAGGTTATATTACTGAAATCTTGTATACGACTGAATAGGTGGCATTGCTGAAATCTTGTGTAAATGTACACAATGAATGGGTGATATTACTGAAACCTTGTGTCAATTACAAAATTGAATAGGTAATATCACTGAAATCTTGGTTAAATGTATACAATTGCTAAGGTGATATTACTGAAATCTTGTGTAAATATATATAGAATTAACTCGGTGGTTTTACTAGAATCCTGTGTCAGCAGAAAAAGTGTTCCCGAATCTGGTTTCAATGTTTGTTTGTTTGTTTTAATCAACCACAAAAAAAAATTATTGTAGCAAACACAATTGCTAAACCAATGGATTTCAACTCAGATGATAAGTAAATTACAAACAAGTACGAGGAAATAACTACAGGGCCATAACTCCCAACGAATGCTGCTTACGGCATTAAAAACGTCGAGCAGAAATGACAACACAGACGACACAGAACAAACAAGGATACATTCAAATGGCAACAGCAGCAGCACACAGAACAAACAAGGACGTGCCCTTGTTGTCATTTCTGCTGAGCGATTTGGTCTCGTAAGCAGCATTATTGTGTTTGGAGTTATGGGCCTGTGATTATTATTTCAATCGTGGAAGCAAGAGTTACCCTACTTGTTTGTTATATTTACTGTGTGCTGTTTCCTGTCCCATTTGCTGTTTCCTGTCCCATTTGCTGTTTCCTGTCCCATTTGCTGTTTCCTGTCCCATTTCAGATTTCTTCACATGATAAGCGCTGATGTCAAACATGATCATAGTGACGCTTTGTTGATATCAAAGACGGTAACTAAAAACACATGCGGCAAAATTGTGTGTGTGTGTGTGTGTGTGTGTGTGTGTGTGTGTGTGTGTGTGTGTGTGTGTGTGTGTGTGGTGTGTGTGTGTGTGTGTTGTGTGTGTGTGTGTGTGGTGCGTGCGTGCGTGCGTGCGTGCGTGCGTGCGTGCGTGGTGTGTGTGTGTGTGTGTGTGTGTGTGTGTGTGTGTGTGTGCGTGTGCGTGCGTGCGTGTGTGTGTTATGCGTGCGTGCGTGTGTGCGCGCGCGCGTTTGTGAGTGTGAGTGTGTGTGTGTGTTGTGTGTGTGTGTGTGTGTGTGTGTGTTTTATAAGGAAGAGGGATGGTCTGTCTGTTGTTTGTGCCTGGAAGTGGTGGAGGGAAGCGGTAGACGAGAGGGGGGGGGGGGGGGGGGGGTAGTAATGTAACTCTCTCTCTTTCAGCTTGTCAGTAAAATTAAGGCAAACTGGCCAGCTGCCATGGCGCAGTGGTTTGCAAGGCGGACTCCCAGTTGGGAGGTCGTGGGTTCGATTCCTTTCACAGCTTTTACTTGTGAGATTTTTCTGCTCCGACCGGTTCCTACCCGGAACTGTTTGCTGTGGAGTCAGCCGGGAATACTCGGGCCACACAGTCGAGTTTCATCCACTTAATGGATCCGTCTCTGCGAGTGCTGCTCAAAATTTCCTGACCAACACTGCAGGTGTCTGTATCTCTCGGGCCTGATTGGTGCCGGGATAGTTTCATGCAACTTAAGCGTAGAGTACAGCCCTGTCATGCAGTCTCAGACGAGAAGGGAACTTCATAGCGAATTTTACATAACATGTTTCGTTGATAGGTTGAAGAGGGTCGGGTCCGATGCTCGTTCACGCACTCTAAGAAGCGTGTGGTTGATCCATTCTGGTCCTTCATTCCATCCCACCCACGAACCTGTGTATCCTGTCACAGATTTCCTCCGTCTGTCTGTCTGTCTGTCTTTGTTTGTGTGTGTCTGTCTGTCTGTCTGTCTGTCTGTCTGTCTGTCTGTGTCTGTCTCTGTCTGTCTGTCTGTCTCTCTGACTGTCTCTGTCTGTCTGTCTGTCTGTCTGTCTGTCTCTGTCTCTCTCTCTTCTCTCTCTCTCTCTCTCTCTCTCACACACACACACACACACACACACACACACACACACACACACACACACACACACACACACATTTGGCGGTCGAAAATGTGATGTGCCTCCAGCTGTGTGGGTGGGTGGGTGGGTGGGGAGGAGGGGGCATGGGAGGTTGCGAGTATTTTCCTCTAAGAAACCTCTCTCTCTCTCTCTCTCTCTCTCTCTCTCTCTCTCTCTCTCTCTCTCTCTCTCTCTCTCTCTGTCTCTCTCTCTGTTCTTCCTCTCTCTTTCTTCTCACTCCCCCTCACTCCCCTCTCTCTTCTCATTATCCATCCTCCCTCATCCTCCCTCTCCCCTCCCTGCCTTTCTCACAGCCCATCTCCCGCCTTTCCCATCCCCCCCTCCCCTGCACACCCCATTCTCCACACACACCCCACACCCCACCCACCCCAGATTCGCATTCTTTCGCCGCTTCGTTCATCCAATCACTACCACGTCTCTATCTATTTCTTTCTACCCAGGAATCAGGTTGTGTCCACACACTGTGACTACAGCCAATGAAATGAACTGTTTGTGTCCACATACTGTGACCACAGCCAATGAAATGGACTGTTTGCCCAGATTTGCACATCATCTGTAGCCAGGACAAACTTTCATTTTTCCCATCAAAGCCTTCCATGGTGACCGCAGAGTCAAAGGCTACTTCCCTTACAGCAGTGGCACTCCTTCCCTCCCCCCCCCCTCTCTCTCTCTCTCTCTCTCTCTCTCTCTTAGGCGGAGGCCATAAAAAGGCAAACACGGACGAGAGTTCTTGGTCAGGAGAATGATGGGAAAGAAAGAAAGAAACAAAGAAAAGAAAGAAAGAAAGACAGAAAGACGTAACAAAACCAAACTAAGTAAAAAAGGGAAAGGAAAGGAAAGAGAAGAGAGAGAGAGAGAGAGAGAGAGAGAGAGAGAGAGAGAGCGATTTCTGAGAATATTGCAGACTTTTAATTCTCTTTGGGATTTTCTGTTCCCAACTTTCACTTTTTGTTCCAGTTTGTAGCAATATGACGTTTTTCAAGATTAACACGCATTTCGCAAAGACACAAAGATAAGTGGAGGTAATCATGTACGTAAGCGCACGCACGCACGCACACACATACACACACACACACACACACACGAACACCAGATGTCATTACAGAACGAAAATAAAATGATTCACTTATAAGCGCAGTGGTAACTTTTCCCCACAACTCTTTCGTTTCTTGACGCCAAAAACACTCTTGACTGAAACAGATTCAAGATCAGTGTTACAGTGGTATAATGCATCACAATTATTTTCGCTTCCTTTTTTTTATACAGAATGAATTCATCTCATTGTATTCCTTGTGATAGTAATGAAAGGCCACACAGACAGACAGACAGGCAGACAGACAGGCAGAGAGAGAGCATTATAAGAAAAGTAATGCGAGGTAAACAATGTAACAAAAGCTGCCTCGCAATTGGAAAGAAAGCTCCTATACCAAGTCATCAGAAATAGGGAAACAGGCGTGACAAACCCTCTCATAACCGTACACTGTATCCATTTGCAGTGTCAATGCATGAGATCAGATCTTAATCACGGCCTTGCATGTTATTTGTCTCCCTTGATTGCCGAACGGCACTGAAGGCAGAATTATGTGTATGTACCTGAAGAAGGAGCCTGCCTGTGCTTTGTGTAGACTTGAAAGAAAATTTAATGTCAAAGCTTCACCCGAGTCAGTGTTCTGCTCCAAATGAGAGAGAGAGGATAAAACAGACAATGGTACACGGTAACCTGATCTGTCTGCTCTGTCCCATCAAGAAGACGCTACAGTCCTCTCTCTGATTACATGGCCTGTCCTGACTGCTGCCCCACCCCGTTAGAAGGATGTTATAGTCTCTCACTGATGACCTGATCTGCCTGCCCCACCCCGTTAGAAGGATGTTATAGTCTCTCACTGATGACCTGATCTGTCTGCCCCATCCCATTAGAAGGATGTTATAGTCTCTCACTGATGACCTGATCTGCCTGCCCCATCCCATTAGAAGGACGCTAAAGTAGCTCACCGATGACCTGATCTGTCCGCCCCATTCCATTAGAAGGATACCATTGTCTCTCACTGATGACTTGATCTGTCTCCCATCCCATTCGAAGGATGCTATTGTCCCTCAAATAACATAATCTGTCTGCTCCATTCCATTAGAAGGATGCGACTGTCTCTCACCGATGACCTGATATGTCTCCCATTAGAAGGATGCGACTGTCTCTCGCCGATGACCTGATCTGTCCGCCCCATTCCATTAGAAGGATACCATTGTCTCTCAATGATGCTCTGATCTGTCTGCCCCATCCCATTAGAAGGATGCTATTGTCTCTCACTCATGACCTGATCCGTCTGTTCCTTACCCATCACAACGATGCTACAGTCCCTCACAGACGGGTAGATCTTCAGTGACGGTCGAAACTTTAATCCATGTGACTCTTCCTTCCCCCCACTCAAAATATCACCAAAAGCCGCCACTGAACACCCTGTTAACAGGCAATGGCGTTTGTTTAGTTGAACAGTTTTAGGGTTACTGTTTTCACAACTGACACTGGTTAAGTTCTGATTTCTGGCGGAGTTGTCGTTGCTTTTGCTTGAGTTACAGTGTGTGTGTGTGTGTGTGTGTGTGTGTGTGTGTGTGTGTGTGTGTGTGTGTGTGTGTTTGTGTGTGTGTGTGTGTGTGTGTGTGTGTGTGTGTGTGTGTGTGTGTGCGTGCGTGCGTGCGCCCGCGCGCATGTGCTGGTGTGTGTATGTATGCGAGCGCGCGCTCGAGCGTGTATACGTGCGCCTGCACGTATTTGTGTGCGAGTGTGGGTATGCATGCGTGCGTGCGCTTGTGCTAGCGTGCTTAAGTGGAGAGGACTTGTGGTGGCGGGAACATTCACCTCCTCCGCCCCCACCCCCACCCCCCCTCCCCCCACCCCCGTTCCCCGGATCCACACCTGGCTGGTGTGCAAATCCAACAATCATACCGGACTCTGTCACAGTCACCGAACAAACAAAGACACCTGTTCCCTCCTGCAGGTCAATTAGCAATTATGCAAGCGTTAATGCCAGGGGCAAAGTTGGTTTCATTATGTTGTTGTCGTTGTTAATAATTTCTTTTCTCTGTGATCCGTCGGACAGCCCCGATATGGCCCTTTGCGGTCGGCTGGGCTATCAGCAGCATTCTCTCTCTCTCTCTCTCTCTCTCTCTCTCTCTCTCTCTCTCTCTCTCCTAACGAGGAAGATGAGGAACACAGGAAAATGCAGTGTGTCAGCATTTGCAGAACGTGGCAAACCAAACTCAGAAGATGACTTCTTCATCTCTGAACACGAAGTAAAAGAAACAGGTCTGCATGAACTGGAATATCTATTTACATCGTGATTTGCAAAATAAGCTCTCTCTCTCTCTCTCTCTCTCTCTCTCTCTCTCTCTCTCTCTCTCTGTGCTTGTATGCGTGCGTGTGTCCATGCGTGCACGCATGCGTGCGTGAGTGCGCGCGTGAGTGTGTGTGTGTGTGTGTGCGTGCGTGCGTGCGTGTACGTGCGTGCGTGCGTGCGTGTGTGCGTGCGTGCGTGCGTGTGTTCTATTTGAAACCTATATGCTTCTATATACACAAGTATATATGTCCTATGTGGTATGGTATCTAGCACATTTGTTGGTAATATGGACTTGTATAGCTTGGGTACTTGTGTGGAAGTACACATATGACCTTAAAACAATGCACTTTACATTCAGTAACATTCTTCTTCTTCTTCTTCTTCTTGATTTTGTTTTGTTGTTCTTTTTCTCTTGCTTCTTCTTTTTCTCCTTCTACTACTTCTTCTTCTTTTTCTTCCTCTTCTTCTTCTTCTCATCATCCATCATCATCGTAATCATCATCATCATCATCATCATCATCATCATCATCATCATCGTCGTCGTTGTCGTCGTCGTCGTCGTCATCATCATCATCATCATCGTCATCATCGTCATCTTCTTCATCATCATCATCATCATTGGTAATGTTAAGAACGCATGCTTCAATAACATTGCTTTCTCAACACAGCATTATTAATGGCATCAAAATACTTGGTCAAGGAAAACGGTATTCGAGTGAGAATGCAGTTCGCGTTAATAAAGCATATATTATACAACGGTGACAACTGAAAAACCAGCACGCTCTCTAACGGCAACAGCAAATGAGGGCCTTCTACTGACAAAACTTTTTATATCAAGCCCGCTGCTTTGTGTAATAAGCCCACCACCGCTACACAGCCCTTCACTGAACGTAGGGTAAAAAAGCGAGCGGTTCCCGAGCCGCGTTCAGTAAACACTGTGTTGGCCTACCCAACAAGCGAACTGCCATCTCGTTGGGTACTAATAGAAAGGAAGCTGACGGCATTCGGCGAATGATCATGCAGCCCGACTCAACTACTTATTTTCTAACTAAACAGAAAGAGAAGAGAAACTAGAGCGCATTACATACAGACCAATTGCTGATCCAGTTTCTTTCCGTGTAAAATCATCTTTGACACAAACATAATAAATGACGTCTTTGATACTGAGAAGTCTGAAAGGAAGTCCTTTTCTTTATTCTCTACCGCCGGGTTTTTGTTGTTTGTTTGTTTGTTTTTCGATGAACCAAAACTAGTGATGTCCCCTGATTGGTAGACCAAACTATCAGAATTCTCACTCCACCAGGCCCCTGATTGGTAGACCAAACTATCAGAATTCTCACCCCACCAGGCCCCTGATTGGTAGACCAAACTATCAGAATTCTCACTCCACCAGGCCCCTGATTGGTAGACCAAACTATCAGAATTCTCACCCCACCAGGCCCCTGATTGGTAGACCAAACAATCAGAATTCTCACCCCACCAGGCCCCTGATTGGTAGACCAAACTATCAGAATTCTCACCCCACCAGGCACTATTTCAGTTTCCAACTTGTCCACACAACGACTACTGATGTTGGCACTGGTCTTAACAATTTTGTTTGTTTTGTTTGTTTGTTAAATGTAGAAAACAAACCACTTTCATGATTGTTATGTTTCTTTCAGTGCAATGAGTACATAAAACCCTGTAGAACACATTTGCAGAGTGGCGGCGGAAGGAGCAAGAAGAAAACACGGTGATTGGCGAGCTTTTCGTGTGTGTATCCTCCATTTCTTGTGGATACATACATAGTTAAAGATCTGACGATTTTCGGCGAAACGTAATCTGTGGTCACCGTGTATAAGAAGTCTGGCCACTAAAACAAGATGCTAGCAATGAATGTGACGGAGTTGACTGGCAGCTGAAAGAAGAGTTGTTTGCCGGAAGTTCATCCCACCATTTCTATACTGCGCATGCGTAACCCGAAATACTGTCAGTAGAACTCACTCAGCCAAGCCTCGTTGTGCAAAAATGATCACTTAGGTATGAAAAGTATGAAACAGTGAAACCGTGGCGAGGGTGAATCTCTGCCTCGGAGAAAAAGGGATGGTGCTCCTCAATCTTTTGTTGTTGTTGTGTTTTCTGTCAACAACCTCTATTCTTCTAAAAACAACCCAAGCGGACTTTCCAACAGAATTTCGCTAGGGACAACTCCCTAGTTTCCATGAGTTCTTTCACGCGAGCTGAACACATGCCGAGTTGGAACTTCTGTTTTTATTGTCATCCGAAAGACGGCCACTCAGACCATCCCTTAACATCAGGAGAAACAGTGGAAGGAAAAAAAACTCTCTTCGAGCCAGACTCGAACCACGGGACCCGGGGTCACAGACTTCCGTCCCATGGACCTCTGACGCACAGACTTCCTTCCCATGAACTTCTGACCTATGAACTTCCGCCCCATGGAGTTCTGCCTCATGGACTTTCGTTTCACGATTACAGTTTTTTTCACAGCGACACACATGTAAATTTGTACATTCCATGGTTCTACCTGATAGCAGCCTCTTAAAAAATGTGAACACAATTTAATCACGCACACGCACACACACACACACACACACACACACACACACACACACACACACACACACACACACACACACACCATGACAATATAAGACAAGCGGGGATCCATGTGCTTGTTCGTCAATAACAAGTTTTAATTTATGTTCACATTTCTTGAGTCAATTAGTCAGTGTATACTGCTTCGCTTGCCATCAACCGCGCGCGCGCGCGCGCGAGAGAGAGAGAGAGAGAGAGAGAGAGAGAGAGAGAGAGAGAGAGAGAGAGAGAAGAGAGAGAGAGAGAGAGGGAGAGAGAGAGAGGAAAGGTAGACAGAGTTGGGTGAGGTGAGTGGGGAAATAGAGAAGCACTTTCTAGCACTTTCTATCATGAATCAAGATGTTTTCCAGCGAAGAAGGAGAAAACTTACTCTGTGAAATTTATTTTTCTCTTTATCAACCAATGTGATGCCAAACTCATGAACACTGTCATTTCGACGGGCGAAAATACACATGGCAAAAAAGACATTGAACCTGGAACCTGGAATCTTCTCGCTTTCCAGGCAAGAGTCGTTTCCACCAGGCCATCTTTCCACGCGTTCCCCTGTGTTGTGTTCGACGCAATGTCAGTCAACAACATAATACAACGCAACACAACATATAACACAGCACAACGCAGCATGACAGAATCCAAGTTTGCTATAACCCCAAATCTGCATGCCCCCTTTTGTTAAATCTAGTTGGAGCTGTTCTAAATCGAAACTGAATTGGGGAGACACGTAGAACCTTCAAGGAAAGATAGAAAACGCAAAGCCTGTTGTATAAATGCATTAGCAATGACTTCTGTTTTATTTTCGAGTGCACAGAATTCTGTGAGAACTGAAGGGGAAAAATGTTTTGGCCTTATATTTTCTCTGCGTGAAATCAATGTTTTCATCAGGTATTGTTTGCTTGTTGGTCAAACTTGTTTCGCTGAATTAGCCATGTATTTCCAGCTAATTAGCCATGTATTTCCAGCTAATAGCCATGTATTTCCAGCTCGGTCAGATTGTCTAATTTCCCTCTTTTCTGTTGTTTTCTTTTCCAATCGAAGTTCATTCCATTTCTGTGCTTCGTTATGTTTACCTTCATCATCAAAGCTTTTATAAAATTAGACACTTTCACCTCTGAACTTTGAGAATTCTGATCTGGAAATCTCTGACTGCTGTGCATGTAATGATTCCGAAGCGCTTTCTTGCGCAAAGACCACCAGAAACTGAAGAGCCCAGGACCACTCCGACACTCAATGCCGAGATATCCGGTACAGGTCTCGCGCTGGGAGTTGTCCTTCCTGAGAGCGGGCTGCCGCAGGAACAATGGCGGCAAGTTGACAGGGGAAAGAGCTATTTAGCGGCGCTAAACCGGTGACTGCTTCCCCGGCTTATCGGTAATTACTCAAACCGTTTGGGCAGCGAGTGAAAACGGGTGTGGGGTGGGGAGGGGAGGGGGGGGGCGGAGAGGGCGGGAGGGAGGACAGAAATCAGCTCTCGGATTTGTCAGGCGGCAGAACAATCAAGGATGGGTCTGTAGCAGCAGCAGTAGTAGTAGTAGTAGCAGTGCCAGACTGCCTGCGCCTGAGTCTCTCGGGTTTGTTGTTGGTTTGGCGCGGCAGCGGCGGCGGCAGAGAGTGAGAGAGAGAGAGAGACTAGAATCTCATGATTGCTGGAGCAGGAGAGGAGGTTCTTGCCGAGGGATGGGTCCCTGGAGGACGCCAACTGGAACGGGGCGAGAGGCAAGTTCAATATTTGCTGTGTTTCCTGACGGCTGCCCAGGCACCATAGGGCTTTTAGCGCGCGTGTTTGCGCGGACATTGTGGCGCAGGAAAATGAAACGGCAAACTCGTTTCCGACTAGGGCTGTTGGCTCTGTGGGCGACATGCAGCGAGGGGATCTATTTTGATAAATGAACGATAGTGGGGGACGCGGGAGGTGGCGCTCTGGACAGATCAGCAGGAGGGATCCTCTTGTCTTGCGCGGTAAGGGCGAAGAAGGAAGGGTTGAAAGGGGGTGGGAGGGAGAGGGAGGAGGAGGGGGCGGGGGCGGGGGATAAGCAGAAAGTAGGCTGGAAGGGGTAGATTGCGACGCAAGAGTGTGGAAAGGAGGCAAAGAACTAACACACGGGCACACAGACACAGGGACGCGCGCGCGCGCGCGCGCACACACACACACACAACACACACACACACACCACACACACACACAGCGCGCGCGCGCGCGCGCGCGCGCGCACAAACGCGCACACTCTCACACGCACGTGCACATACTCACGCACACACACACACACACACACACACACACACACACACACACACACACATGCACGCAAGCACGCACGCATGCACTCACCCACGCACGCACGCGCGCGCACACACACACACACACACACACACACACACACACACACCACACACACACACCACACACACACACACACACACACACAAAACAATGGCTAGATAGAACTGGTATTACGCAGCAATGCAGCTGAAATGCAGAGAACAAACAGAATGAATCACAAGTGATGACTTCTTTTACCTTTTGTTTCTCACTACATTTCATCTGCTGTCTTCTTCATCGACATTCTCCTTCCGCTTCGTTCCGCCTGCTTTTTCTAATAACATTATCATTAGTATCATTGTTCTGTTTTGTTGTTGTTGTTGTTGTTGTTGTTGTTGTCGCTGTTGCTGTAGGAGGAAAAATATATTTGCATCTGTGCTATTTCTCACTCACCGGTCTCTGAAAGCGGGATTGGATAGGTATTCTGTGTATTGTTGAAAAGGAGAGAGCTTGTTCGCTTTTTTTTTGGAATAATTCAAGCGTTGATTTAAATGAGCTGTTGTTTTTTTTTGACATACGCATGTAATTTGTAGTCTTGGAGATATATTATTAATTCGTTTTCGGGTTAAAAGCATTTTCTTTGTTTCTGCATACTAAACTGTTGCTCGTTTAGCCTGCGGAGTCACGTGTTTACCTGGCATCTGAAATTAAAGGAACCCTCCCCCTCCCCTCCCCAAAATTTAACTGACCCTGAAGAAAATTTCACGGATCACTAAGAACAGTTCTAAGATTAACTATAAAAAAAAAAAAGAAAGAAGAAAAACAGATAAATAGAAAAAAAAAATCCCCCCCCCCCCCCCCCCCCACCACACACATACACCACCCAAAACGAAAACGAGACTCCACGATCGACTGGACATTCATAATTTAGTCTCTAAAACTACAGACGGCGGGAAAGATGTCAAATCTAGCAATTTTTCCCTTTTCCCTCTTCACGCCTTTGTTCTCTCTCTCTCTCTCTCTCTCTCTCTCTCTCTCTTCTCTCTCCCAGAATGTATTCCGCTGAAAGAGATAAACTATCGAGGCGATTTACAAAACACCCGTCCAGCAAAATGAAGCCGACAGAAAAGGAACTCCGGCCTGATTTACGATGGAGAGGGAGGACGCGAAACCGAAAGAAGCAGCCTTTCAAAGAGCAGACTAGCTCCCCCTGGAACGCGGAAGGCCTGAACAAGGGAAGTAACAAAACATACAACGACAGTAAACGAGCTTTGGGAACTACACCGCCTCGCGCCATTAACCACCTCGCCATTGTGGACACTGCGGCCCAGGATAAAGCGCGCAATGATACATTCCGTTGGAAAAGTCAACAGTGGCGGATGGGAGATGGGCCGGGAATCTAATTTCGCTTTTATTACCAAGAGAGCTTCAAATTATCGCGTCTCGCACGTCACCCACCCCGCCCCTCCCACCCCTACCCTCAGCCATCCCTAACTTCTCGATTTTCCTCCCTTCTAAGCAATTTCCCAATCACGTATGATTAAGAACTTCGCCTAATGAAGTATAGATCCGCCAACGACCATCAAATCAGCTCCATAATTGCAGCGTTGACATGGCGGCGTTTCAATAAAAAATTATGCGGTAATGCTTTTTTTTTTTTTTTGCTTCTCTCTCTCTCTCGCTCTCGCTCTCTCTCTCTCTCTCTCTCTCTCTCTCTCTCTCTCTCTCTCTCTCTCTCTGTTTGATTGCGCGTGTAAAGTATTCAAGCTGTTGACAGCCGCAGTGACAGGACAGACAGAGCATAATAACATCGTGCTGTTTTTGGATGTCGTTGGAACATTTCACGTAATTACGAAATTATGACAGGAAAAAAAAAAATCAAAGATGAGGGATGTGTAGGGATGTGCTGGGGTTAACATACACCCACACCCACCCAGCCCCCAAACAGTCCAGATTCTTGCTAGGACGTAGACGTATTCCCATCCCTTCCTCCCAATTCCCATTTCCTCATCCAGCGTCCTTCCCTTTCCCCAATTTATACTGCACTGACTCTTTGCTGAAGTGGTCATTTCAACAAATAGTTCCTGTTTGACAGACTGACGAAAATTTAGCAAGAAGTAAAGAAAAAAGAAGTGTCCATAAAATGGCAAGTTACAAATAATACGATTTAAAAAAAAAAAAACAGAAAAAAGAGAGAAAGGAAAAAAATGAAAAGAGTTTTAAAAAAGTGTTGACAAAATGGCAAGTTATATATATAAAATATGCGAAACTGTGTTCGTTTCGTATGCACACTCACATGTTTGTCTGTCTGTCTGTGTGAGGGTCCCCATATACTGCCTGTGAAGTATTTAAATATTTACATTTCAACGCCCTCTTCTCTTTTCCCATTTAATTTCTTCTACTTCGCCCCCACCCCTCGTCCTCCGCCGTTCAGTTTTGCTTTTGAATTTGATTTTGAATTATGCCCTGTGAAGAAGACCATCATTTCTACATTATGGCCTGTGAAGAAGACGATCATTTCTACATTATACTCTATGAAGAAGATGATCAATTACGTTATGTCGCTTATAAGATCATCATTTCTACATTATACTCTATGAAGAAGATGATACATATCTACGTTATGTCGCTTTAAGATCATCATTTCTACATTATACTCTATGAAGAAGATGATCATATCTACGTTATGTCGCTTTAAGATCATCATTTCTACATTATACTCTATGAAGAAGATGATCATATCTACGTTATGTCGCTTTAAGATCATCATTTCTACATTATACTCTATGAAGAAGATGATCATATCTACGTTATGTCGCTTTAAGATCATCATTTCTACATTATACTCTATGAAGAAGATGATCATATCTACGGTATGTCGCTTTAAGATCATCATTTCTACAGTATACTCTATGAAGAAGATGTCATATCTACGTTATGTCCCCTTTAAGACCATCATTTTTACTGTTAAACCCTGGTGAAAAGATGACCTATCTACATTATGGCTGTGAAGAAGATGACCTACTACATTATGGCCTGTGAAAAGATGACATATCTACATTATGGCTGTGAAGAAGATGACATATCTACATTATGGCCTGTGAAAAAGATGACATATCTACATTATGGCTGTGAAGAAGATGACCATATCTACATTATGGCCTGTGAAGAAGATGACATATCTACATTATGGCCTGTGAAAAAGATGACCTATCTACATTATGGCCTGTGAAAAGATGACCTATCTACATTATGGCCTGTGAAGAGATGACCATATTCTACATTATGGCCTGTGAAAAATACCTATCTACATTATGGCCTGTGAAAAGATGACCATATCTACATTATGGCCTGTGAAAAAGATGACCTATCTTTCATTATGGCCTGTGAAAAAGATACCTATCTACATTATGGGCCTGTGAAAAAGATGACCTATCTACTATTATGGCCTGTGAAAAAGATGACACTATCTACATTATGGCCTGTGAAAAAGATGACTATCTACATTATGGCCTGTGAAAAATGATGACCTATCTACATTATGGCCTGTGAAAAAGATGACTATCTACATTATGGCCTGTGAAAAAGATGCCTATCTACATTATGGCCTGTGAAAAGATGACCTATCTTTCATTATGGCCTGTGAAAAAGATGACCTATCTACATTATGGCCTGTGAAAAAATGACCATATCTACATTATGCCTGTGAAAAAGATGACCCTATCTACATTATGGCCTGTGAAAAAGATGACCTATCTACATTATGGTCTGTGAAAAAAAAGATTGACCTATCTACATTATGGCCTGTGAAGAAGATCACCTATCTACATTATGGCCTGTGAAAAAGTATGAACCTATCTACATTATGGCCTGTGAAAAAGATGACCTATCTACATTATGGCCTGTGAAGAGATGACCTATCTACATTATGGCCTGTGAAAACCATCATATCTGCTTTCCTTCGTTCTACTACATCATGCCTGCTGATGTTCTGTTCGCTGTGAAAGACGATCATATTTACATTTTGCCATGCGAAAAACAAACAACAAACAAACAAACAAACAAACAAACAAACAAACAAAACTATTATTTGTTGTTAGTGTTTTGACGAACAGTATAACATTTTCCCCGAATATGGTGTTCTTTCAGAGTTTTCTTTCTCAATAGTTTTTTTATATTGTTTTTGGTTGTGTGGTGGTGTGTGTGTGCTGTGTGTGTGTGTGTTGTGTGTGTGTGTGTGTGTGTGTGTGTGTGTGGTGTGTTGTGTGTGTGTGTGTGTGTTTTGTTTTGTTTTGTTTTGTTTTAAGGCCACAGCTTTTCATATCGGAATCCAGTCTATATGAATCGCTGCTGGCACGCGACCATTTTAATTTGTTGTATTTTTTTTTCGGTGGCTATCCATCTTTCGCGTCCTGTTCAGTGGCATCAACTCAACGCCGTTCATTCCGCCTCCCACTTTATACAGAGCCACACCCAAGCATGCTTTATCCTGGCACCGCATTCCCGGCAGGGAACTGTCGATGATTATCAACTCGTCGTGATGCAACCCGCCAGAGGAAACGCTGCACAGCTGACGAGTCTCTCCGGTAATGCTCTGAGGCCTCTGCTGCTGACCCACCATTCGAGGGACATTACATACTGTCCACAACAATACTCATTGCTACTGTCCACAACAATACTCACTGCTAATTCGCGGAGTCAGCAGGAATGGCGAATTGTTGTTTAGTTGACTTCATGTTGTAATACTGAGAGAAAGCCGGTCTCTTGCTCTCAAACTCGAGAAAACGAGAGAGAGAGAGAGAGAGAGAGGGGGGGGGGGGTGAGAGAGAGAGAGGGTCAGAGAGAGAGAGAGAGAGGGACGGGTGAAGAACGACAGAGAGACAGACAGACAGACAGACAGACAGGCAGACAGACAGTGACAGTAAGACAGGCACAGAGACAGAGACAGACAGACGGAGAGAGAGGGAGAGAGAGAGAGAGGGGGGGGGGGGGTCTCTCAGTGGCTCTGAACAGACTCAGCACCATTTCAGTGAGGTGCATGTTCTGACAGTGTGAAGTATCAAGAGTACTTCTTGCACGCTCGTGTACAAAATACGCTCACAGAATATGATGCACACAAGTTTGGCATCGGCTGGGAGGTCACGTCAACCTTCTGTCGTGTGGAGATGAGCATTTCATCAGCTTGCTCTCTCAAACAGATCATTTCAACCTTCTGTCGTGTGGAGATGAGCATTTCATCAGCTTGCTCTCTCAAACAGATCATTTCAACCTTCTGTCGTGTGGAGATGAGCATTTCATCAGCTTGCTCTCTCAAACAGATCATTTCAACCTTCTGTCGTGTGGAGATGAGCATTTCATCAGCTTGCTCTATCAAACAGATCATTTCAACCTTCTGTCGCGAGAAGATCAATATTTCATTGGCTCGCTATATCAAAGTATTACCATTTCAACCATCTGTCGTGTAATTGTAAGCATTCCACAGGCTTGTTATGTAAAGCACATCAATTCAATCATCCGTCATGTAAAGATAAGCATTTCGTGACTTGCTACATAAAGTAGATTTCAATCTTCTGTCGTGTTAGGGTAGGAATTTAATATGGTCGCTACGTCAAACACTTCCACTGTTTATTTCCACTTTCTGTCGAGTAAAGATAAGCATTTCGTTGCTTGCTGCGTAAGGCACATCCTTTCCACTTTCTGTCGTGTAAAGATCAGCATTTCGTGGCTTGCTGTGTAAGGCACATCATTTCCACTTTCTGTCGTGTAAAGATCAGCATTTCGTGGCTTGCTGTGTAAGGCACATCCTTTCCACTTTCTGTCGTGGAAAGATCAGCATTTCGTGGCTTGCTGTGTAAGGCACATCCTTTCCACTTTCTGTCGTGGAAAGATCAGCATTTCGTGGCTTGCTGTGTAAGGTACATCCTTTCCATTTTCTGTCGAGTAAAGATCAGCATTTCGTGGCTTGCTGTGTAAGGTACATCCTTTCCACCTTCTGCCGTGTAAAGATAAGCATTTCATGTGGTTGCTATGTCATTTATTTAATCAATTTCCACGTTCCATCGTGTGAAGATCAGCATTTGGAGTGCTTGCTGTGTAAAATACATCATTTCAACCTTCTGTTGTGTGAAGATGAACACTTCATATTGCTGCTATGTCAAGTACATCATTTCAACCTTCTGTTGTGTGAAGATGAACATTTCATATGGCTGCTATGTCAGGTACATCATTTCAACCTTTCGTCGTGTAAAGAGAAGCATTGAATGGGTCTATGTCAAGTACATAATTTCGCCCTTCTGTAATATGAATAGGAGTACTTAATCGGCTTGGCATGCACATCATTTCAATCTTCTGAGGTGTGAAGAGCATTTCAGAAGCATTTCATGGGTTTGCTATGCATGCAAAGAGCATTAGGTCAACCTTCTGTCGCGGGAAGCTGAGTATTTCATGGCTGGCTATGTCAAGTACATCATTTCAACCTCATGTGGTATCCAGAGGAATATTTCATGGGCTTGGCATGCA
>CM031612.1:62760509-62785509 GCA_018398815.1 Conus ventricosus
TACCTTGATTGAAAATTTTGTTTTTTCTTTGTTGATACAACCACACCTTTCTCTATTTTGTGTAGAAATTTGTCTGTACAGCACTGGCTTCTACCGTTCCTAAGTTGTTTGTATATCATGGCTTAGAAGCTGTTGTATACAAACAGAAGATCTGACTTGTTACATTGACGCCGTCTGTCGCTTGCAATTTTTGCTCGTGTACGAATAAACTGTATACCCATGTTATGACATGTGTATGTATGTGAGTGCATGTGTATGTGAATGTATGTGAGTGGGCATTCGAACGCGTGAGTGCGCTCTTACATGTATGTGTATGCCGCACGAGCACAGTCAGTATGTGTGCGTGCGTGCGTGCGTGCGTGCGTGCGTGCGTGCGTACGTGCGTGCGTGCGTGCGTGTGTGTGTGTGTAAAGCGCCGGGTAGCCTACATTGTCAGGACAGACGATGTAGGAATTGTCCTCCTCCTCCTCCTCCTTTTTCTTCTTCTTCTTCTCATTATCATTAGTGGTATTATTATCATCATTATTGTCATTAGTAGTAGTAGAAGTAGTAGTAGTATCATTATTATTATTATTATTATTATCCTTATTATTATTATCATCATTACTGTTATCATTATTATTATCATTATTATTATTATTATATCATCATTATCATATGTATTATGATATGACAGTAGTAGTAGTAGCAGCAGCAGCAGTAGCAGCAGCAACAGCAGTAGTTGTAATAGCAGCAGCAGCAGTACTTGTAGTAGTAGTAGCAGCAGCAGCAGCAGCAGCAGTAGTAGTAGTAGTAATGGTGGTGGTGGTGGTGGTGGTGGTGGTGTGGTGGTGGTGGTAGCAGTAGTAGTAGGATGCACAGAAAATAGCAGCAGGCCATAGTACTATTAGGAACGATCACCGTTCCCACCTACAACCCTTGAAGACAGTACATATTAAATGGATTCTGTGGTGAAAAGAAGCTGAACGGCAGACCGGGTTGTCAATATTTGTTGGTCATCTCTCATTCCCTTTCTGTATATATTGATGTACGTTTCGAGCGAAAGAAAGAAAAGAGAAGATAAGAAAGACAACACCAAAAAAGATAATCAAGAAGTACTGGAAGAATTTCTGTTCTTAGAGACGTTACTGCGACTAAAAAAAACGTGTTTACATTTATGGGGAAAGTCAAAGCCAAGCCCATGGAATCGTTGGTTTTGGGAAAAGCGAGGGAAAATGTCATTTGCTTGGGTAACCGAGGGTGCTGGTGGTATGAAGAAAGCGTGAACAGCATACGCGAAAACCACTTCGTAGTGTCAGTGGTGTATGTTGGTAGCACTATCGTGGTGTTGGGGGCACGATAGTATTCCTAGCGTGTTGCGCCGAATCAGTGTAATTCTCGAGTATCTGCACCAATATGAGAAAACATCTCTATTCATGGCGTACTGGGGGGCGTGGGGGGGTTAAAAGCAGCCTACAGTGAGCAAAGATTTACTTTTTGATGATGTCTTACCTTCAACAACAACATTTAGCCTACCTTGTCTGTGTGGAATAGTAAGTGAATTGTTAAAGGAGAGAAGTGTGTTGAATCACCGAGACCAGGTTGTTGTTGAACTTTCTCTCGCATTTACAGAATCACTTCTTCCCCCCCACCCCACCCACCTCTCTCTCTCTCTCTCTCTCTCTCTCTCTCTCTCCTCTCATTAAATAGAATTATCTCTCTCTTATTTACAGAAACAATTCTGTCTCATTTACTGAACTAATCATCTCTCTCTCTCTCTCTCTCTCTCTCTCTCTCTCTCTCTCTCTCTCTCTCTCTCTCTCTCATTTACAGATTTAATTCTGTCTCTCTCTCTCATTTACTGAACTAATTCTCTCTCTCTCTCTCTCTCTCTCTCTCTCTCTCTCTCTCTCTCTCTCTCTCTACATTTTCAGAGGATAAAATACCAAAGAGGTTTTGAGTTTTGCCGAAAAAGGACTTAAAGACAGAACAATCATTACTGAATTTATTATACTCTGGGCATCTAAAAACGAAATGTTCCTCGTCTGCAATTTCTTTTGAGCAAGATGGACACATCAAATCACTTTCCGCGTGCATGAACCATCTTTTTTTTTGCTTTAAACCCCTGGCTTCTCGGTCGAAGCCTAGCGAACACATCATCTCTAAAACGCTTACAAGAAAATGATGACCTATTTGGTATTTTTTATTCTCTGAAAACATAGACATTGTAAACTTATTTGCTACGTTTGTGGCGGAAACTTTTCGATTTAGAGAGAAAAAAAAACACCTTAATATGTAGGGTGTGTTTGTCAATCATGATTATGCAATCAGTTGTTTACTGTGATGAGAATGTTCTTTGATAAATGGTCTTTTTATTCATCTTCTAGATTCTGGTATTGTTCATCTGTTGTCTGTGTGTACGCTTCTTTTCGACTCGCATTTCTATTGTTGGCAGAGTTTGGCAACACTAAGTGGAAATTGCACATGCCCTCCCTTGGCATAAGGGTTGTTTAACTATTGTTAATAAAGCATTGTCATTGTCATTGTCTGTCTGTCTGTCTGCCCCCCCCCTCCTCTCTCTCTCTCTCTCTCTCTCTCTCTCTCTCTCTCTCTCTCTCTCTCTCTCATTTACAGATCTAATTCTCTCTCTTTCTCATTTACTGAACTCTCTCTCATATTAAAAAAATGAATTCTCTCTTTTACATTTATTGAACATATTCATTCTCTCTCTCTCTCTCTCTCTCTCTCTCTCTCTCTCTCTCTCTCTCTCTCTCTCTCTTTCATATAGAATTCATTCATAGACTGTCAGGGCACACAATTCCCTGAGAATGTCCAGCATTCTTGGCGTCGACCTGTTGCGTGATAGGTTAAGAAACAAACAGAATTTCTACTGCTTTGCTCAACAACTGGACCGCTGAGCGCTCAGCAAAAGTGCTCATCTGTCATTGGACTTGTTTCACACACGTCTGCGTTCACACATGTACATGCTTGTGCCACTTTCTTTTTTTCACGCACATGCTTCTGCAGCTCGATCCGACCGCAAAATGCCTGTCAGTAGATTAAAACACGGGTGGGGGTGACGGGTGGGGGGATACTTCTTTGACACCTTCCGCTTCCCCTCCTCTCCATCCCAACCCTATTCTCTCTTTCACGCCCTTCGTCCGCCTCCCCAAACCCTCACCAATGCTTTTTTTTTTCCAGATAGCCTCGATGTCCACGAGTCTTTCTCACGCGGATTACAGTGTTACCTCCCAGGTAGAAGAATCCCCCACGGAGGTCTCTCTCACGATCCAGGAAAGGACGCCAGAACGCCATGCCCTCGCGGCTACCGGAGCCTGGCCAAAATACAAACGTGGCTGGAACAATCAGGTCGGTTAACCCTCGATCGACAGACAGCGAGTCGCTGGCTGTGGAAGTTGGTGAACTCAAGCAGCACTGACTGACACACGTGTTTTTATACTCTGGTCAAGCCTGCACGTGCGTAATCGCCATCAACACCGGCTTAATTGGAAAAAGAACAACTGACGTCAGGACAAGTAACCAACGTCCTTTCTCGTGTTCAAAGGCGTAGGTATGCACTTATCGGTGCTATAGGAAGCGAGCATCGACTTTTTTTTTTCTTTTTTAAAGGTGTGTGTTTACCTTGACTGATGTCACCAAGCATGACGCAAGTTGAGATCGATATGAAAGCAAAAGAAGAAGTTTATCCACGTTTTAAAGCGTCACTCGACACCAACAGGACTGACCTCATAGCCGTGTGTGTGTGTGTGTGTGTGTGTGTGTTTATGTATGTATTTATGACCTTTCAGCTAGGCAGATGTGCAAATCGGTCACTACGTAATTGGCAGAGAGAGAGAGAGAGAGTATTCAAGATGAGAACGTTTCATTCTGCTCCTGCCAACAACGAAAGAGTTTGGGCAAAAGAAGAAAGGGGCGAGGAAGAATCTGACTGCGGTATTCATGAAGCATTTTGCCCATGGCAAATTTGGCCAAACGCAAGATAAACGGCCTACGCAAGGTATAGCTACCTACCTATAGGCAAGCGTGGTGACATCCCATTTGGTCTACTCCCATTTCGTCTACTCCCATTTCGTCTACTACTCCCATTTCGTCTATTTCCATACTGACCATACTGCAAGGCTCCCCCCTGGCGTAACCAGTGTCCCAGTCTACTCCAAAGCAGAATCGATGGTCTTTAGATTAGAGTAGGGCGAAGCCCGAGAGAGGACGAAGGACGAATGAACGAAGGCCGTTAGGCCAAGTCGTGCTCACACATTTCTGAGTAGGCGAAATGGGAGTAGACCAAATGGGAAGTAACCGGCAGCGTTACATTCCCATTCAGGAGCAGCGAAACCCTCTACCGTGGCCCGTCATTCCTATGGTTAAACGTGCCGTAGCCCCCCGTCCCCCTAACCCTCTTCCTCTCCCGCTCCCCATTCTCTGGTACAGGGGGAGCTAATTCCTTGACTGTATATAGTTAAAAGTACCGACCCGTTTTTGCCTGTCTTCCTGCGGCAAGGAAATAGGCGTGCTCTGCAGGAGAAAACGAAAACAAAAACGAAACGAAAACAAAACAAAACAAAACAAAAACCCAAGTATTTCGGGATCGTATAATCCCGCTCGGAAAATTTCATAATGTGAGATTTTCAGCAAGTTCCGCTTCGGTATCGTTTTTTTTTTTTTTTTTTTGTTTTGGTTTGTTTGTTTTCAAACAGTTATACGTCTCTCGAACTTCTTTAGCCTTTGACCTTTGAAGCCGACTGCGCCGACATCCAACACATCAGACACTCGCACAGCCATCAATTTCCAAATTCTTTCTTTTTTTCTTTCTGTCTGTCTTTCTTATTGTTTTTGTTTTCTGTTAATTATTCTATTAAGCTATTTATTTTAGCTGTGATTTCCGACATGACTGTTTTAATTTCTAATAGGCACTCCTCCAAAAATGCCATAATTTCTCTGTGTGTTGGGGGTGGGGGGGTGGGGGGGGGTGAGGGGCGCACCAGTTGCCCTTACGGCTCTTTTCCTCAGTCATACTGACATTCGTCACGTTGCTTTAGACTTTCGTCTTGTGGTTGGTTTCGTTTTGGCCGCCATCTTCGTGTGGAAATGACAGAAAGGAAATGGTAGAAGACAAACGAAAGCACGTGCGCATAAGGGAATTCCCCACGGATGTTTTCAAATTGACAATGGATAGCTTGCCCTTGGCGTGCCTTGAGTTAAAGTGAATACCCCAGTAACTGAACCCAGGGTGTGCTTGCTGTCTACCGACAGGGGGTCCGTACCGAGTCATAGGCAGTTTGTCTATTGGTAAACTGAGGCGTTTCATGGCCACCACCCCTGGGAGGAGGAGGAGGAGGAGGAGGAGGAAGAGGAGGAGGAGGAAGAGGAGGAGGGGGAGGAAGTGGAGGAGGGGTTGTTCGGGCCAGAATCCTTCAAAAGTTTTGGGAAGAAAAAAAAAAGAAAAAGAAAGGAATCCAGTGCCATTAAACAATATTGAACCCTCTGTATCGAACGTCAAAACATTCAGATCAGCAAGTGAATGTCCATCTGTTTAAAACAAAAACACTGACAAACCACTGTTAAAAAACAAAAACAGAAAGAAAAAAAGAAGACAAAAGAAAAGAAAAATGTGGAAACGTTGGTAGTTGGAGGACAAAAAAAACAACAACAAACAACTGTTGAACCATGTTCAGTATGGAAAGCTTTCTTTTTCAAACTCCTGGCTGCTACGACTACCATCGCCATCCCCCCCCCCCCACCCCCCCCCCCCCCCCCCCCCACCCCCCACTCCTCCGCCGCCACACTCTTGACTTGCTTCATCGTCTGCACTGTTTGTGTGGGACTGCCCGCGTACCCTGTCGGTACTTGTCCTCTTTTTTACTGTTTTTTGTTTTTTGTTTTTTTGTTTTTTGAATTGTTTCAAACCTGCCCATCTCCAGCCTCTGCCCCCACCCCCTTCCCTAGTCCTGCCCCCTCCATACCCACCCCTAACCCCACCCTGAAGTCTCTCATCCTGTTGTTGCTGTTGTTGTTGTGATACGCACCTATCACAAAGTGCATCAAAGACGAAACACAAAAACAACCAACCAAAAAATCCCTCTGTTGCTTGACTGTTATTTTCATACAGACTGACTCTCTCCCCATAGCACAACACAACACACCACACACACACACACCACACACACACACACACACACACACACACACTCGCACACACACACCACACACACGCACGCACCTCACACACACCACACACACACACACACACACACACACACACACACACACACGAAACCAATTATTATTGTCAATACCATGGCTGTACCAACACACACACACACACACACACACACACACACACACTACACACTACACTACACAACACTAATAACTAACTAACTAACTAACTAAACTAACTAACTAATTAACTAACTAACTCTTCCCCCACCTTTTCTCTTACTCCTCCACCCTTCACCCCACCCCCAACCCCCATCCACCCACCCAAACTCCCCACACCCCCACCCCCACCCCCGCTTCTCACCTTCATGCTTCTTGCGCAGGTAGTTGAGGTACTGCATCAGGACGTTGGCGTTGAAGGGGTTGACCAGGCGCGTGAGGTCGTCGCGGGTCATGGCGCACAGCACGCGGCCGTCCACGTGGTCGAACTTGCTGACGTCCACCTCCTGCAGGCTGTAGGCACGAGCCGTCCAGCGCAGCCACTGCTGCACGTTCTCCTTGCTCCACGACTCCACGTCTGCAACAAGGACAAGAAGACATCGTCAGCGGTGGAGCCGGCCGGTCTAGGTCAGGTCACGCAGAGGCAGGTCAGGTTGGTTGGTTTGTTTATTATAGGCTGGGTGGGAGACCACGTGGGTGTGTGTGTGAGGAGGGTGGGGGTGGAGCAGGGGGGAAGGCGGGGGTGGGGTGGGGGGTGGGGGGGAGGTTATGTCAGGGCTGGAAGAGGACTGAAGTCAGAACTGTGTGTGAATCGAAAATGAGGTTGAAAATGCTTACCCCTGTTTCCATCCACAAAACACAGACAGACAGAGAGAAACACGACTCACAGACACACACACACACACACACACACACACACACACACACACACACACCACCTCTCTCTCTCTCTCCTCTCCTCTCTCTCTCTCTCTCTCCTTCACACACACACATACACACACACACGCACGCCCGCACACACGCCCGCACACACACCACACACACACACACACACACACACACACACACACACACACACACACACACACGTACATACATACATACACACAAAACACACGCGGGCGCGAGAGAGAGAGAGGGAGAGAAAGAGTGAGAGAAAGAGACAAAGAGAGAGACAGACAGACACCGACAGACAGAGACAGACAGATAGACAAAGACTGACAGACATACAGACAGACAGACAGAGAAATAGGTAGATAAGGCATTGTTGACATTTTGGTCAGTGTCTCCACAGAAGGTATTTTGGAGATTTTCGTCAAGTTCTCCAGATAACATATTTCCTATTATCTTCATTTGTTTTTATATAGTTAAGGTATTTTTGGCATTTTGTCAATTTTTCCAGATAGGATTTATTTCTGACACTTTTGTTAACTTCTCCAGATACTTAAAAACACACACACACACACACACACGCGCACACACGTTTTTCGTTAATTTCTCCAGACAGGATTCATTTGTCATTTTAGGCAGTTCCCCCAGATAGAGTATTTTTGATGCTTTCAGTAATTTCTCCAGATAGGATCATTTTGACATTTTCGCCAATTTCGCCAATGGAAAGTTTTTGACGTATTCGTCAATTTCTCCAGAGGAGCATTTTTGACATTTTCGTCAATTTCTCCAGGTAGGGTATTTTTCTCTTTTTTTTTTTTCATTTTCGTCAATTTCTCCAGATAGTTTTTTTTTTCTATTTCTTTTTTTTTTTTTTTTTTTACATTTTTGTCAACTTTTCCATATAAGGCATTGTTCTAAATTTCCCTCAATTTCTCCACAAGATCGCAATGAAAAAAAGTCAAGCTTATCACATTATTGATATCTACAAATATACGATTTGGTACAGACATAAATTGCAATCCGATGCAGTGAACACGATAGCATTCATAAAGAAAGAGTTAGTAGTAAGTACGTATAGTTAATGCAGTAACAAACGGAGCTAGAAACCAGAGGTGAGCTGTACTCTCTCACAAGTGCTCGACGGTTATTGATAGCTCTGTGTGTGCGTGCACGCGCGCGCGCGTGTGTGTGTATATATGTGTACGTATACATGCGTGTGTGCGCGTCCGTGCATGCGCTTGCATGCGTGCGTGTGTGCGTGTGTGTGTGTGTGTGTGTGTGTGTGTGTGTGGTGTGTGTTTGCGTGCGTGCGTGCGTGCACGCGTGCGTGCGTGCGTGCGTGTGTGTGTGTGTGTGTGTGTGTGTGTGTGTGTGTGTGTGTGTGTGCATATTGTGTGTGTGTGTGCATATGTGTGTGTGTTGTGTTGTGTGTGTGTGTGTGTGTGTTGTGTGTGTGGTGTGTGTGTGTGTGTGTGTGTGTGTGTGTGTGTGTGTGTGTGTGTGTGTGTGTGTGGTGTTGTGTGTGTGTGTGTGTGTTGTGTGTGTGGTGTGTGTGTGTGTGTAGTGTGTGTGTGTGTGTTGTGTGTGTGTGTGTGTGTGTTGTGTGTGTGTGTGTGTGTGTGTGTGTGTGTGTGGTGTGTGTGTTGTGTGTGTGTGTGTGTGTGTGTGTGTGTATGTGTGTGTGTGTGTGTGTGTGTTGTGTGTGTGTGTGTGTGTGTGTGTGTGTGCGTACGTGTGTGTGTGTGTGTGCGTGTGTGTGCTCCGCAGTTCGTGACATTTTCAGCAGCTTGGTCAACAACCCGCTTGCCTCCACTGCCAGAATGGCCAGTGGTCCCAGCAAAGACCCACACCAACGTCATAATTTCTGAGAATGCTGCGCAGTTCCTGATACTCTCCAAGAGCTCGGGATGGCTTATGCTACGACTGGCACCGCCTTCCAAGAGCGAGCTGCAAGGGAACCACCAAGGAGGAGGACTCAAAAGTCCTTAGGTCCAGACTGGTGAACTATTCTTAGTGCCAGAACCAAAGCAGCAAGTTCTGCAAGGGAGCCGTCTCCATATCAGTCTGCAGGTCTCAAAGCCGAAGTGCATGCAGCCGAGCGCAATACTGAGAGGTCAGTATTGGCAAGTCCACAGAGTCTTGTGGACTGGACGTGGTGTGGGGGGTCAGTATTGGCAAGTCCATAGCGTCTTGTGGACTGGACGTGGTGGTGGTGGTGTGGGAGGTCAGTATTGGCAAGTCCATGGAGTCTTGTGGACTGGACGTGGTGGTGTGGGGAGATCAGTATTGGCAAGTCCATAGAGTCTTGTGGAGTGGACGTGGTGGTGGTGTGGGGGGTCAGTATTGGCAAGTCCATGGAGTCTTGTGGAGTGGACGTGGTGTGGGGGGTCAGTATTGGCAAGTCCATAGAGTCTTGTGGAGTGGACGTGGTGGTGGTGTGGGGGGTCAGTATTGGCAAGTCCATGGAGTCTTGTGGAGTGGACGTGGTGTGGGGGGTCAGTATTGGCAAGTCCATAGAGTCTTGTGGAGTGGACGTGGTGGTGTGGGAGGTCAGTATTGGCAAGTCCATAGAGTCTTGTGGAGTGGACGTGGTGGTGGTGTGGGGGGTCAGTATTGGCAAGTCCATGGAGTCTTGTGGAGTGGACGTGGTGGTGGTGTGGGAGGGGGAGACACGCACTCACGCTGGCCCCGCGACTAACCGATTATTGTGTCAATAGGGGGTGAAGTTTCTAATGCCCTGCTTGTCTAGGATCAGACCAGGCACCGAACACCGTCAAAGGGACTCCAGAACAACGCGAATATAATAATAATAATAATAATAATAATAATGATAATATAATAATGAATACTTATATAGCGCCTATTCTCGGCTAGAGACCAAGCTCTAAGCGCTTTACAATCAACACTCGTTTACACAATGGGCTGCCTACCAGGTAGTGCCGACTGAAGAGCTGCCAGCCGGCGCTTCATTCAGTCGCTTCCCGTGCATCCAGTCAGTATCGTTCAATATGGATCACTCATTTTCCTTACTTCCTTCATTCTTTCCATTTCTCACGCAGGGTGTGTATGTGTAACGTGTCATCCATACCAACGGCCAACCTGGCCTACTCTTCCGAAAGTTGGTGATGGGAGTTTACGTGTGTGCAAGATGTTATGCGTGGGTTCACACACGGAACCTCGGTTTATAGTCTCATTCGAAAGACTGTATGGGAAATGGAGTCAGAACCAATGTTATCTCCGAGGGAAAATCCCCCTGTACCGAAACGCCGCGGCGGAGGTTCGAACCCGCAACCCCAGGATCACCAAGATTACGAGTCCGGCGCTCTATCAACTGAGCTATTCCGGCTCCTATATCTTGGTGGCCCTGGCAACTATCAAAAGATATGTGCAAATCCAAATAAGTTTTCACTCGCACAAGGCGACTACATGACAAATGGCGAATTTCCGATCCAGTTTTGATCCCCGCTTTTAGGGCATGTCGTAAACAATGAAAGCACAGGTTTCTGGCATCTCCTGCCTTCCGTGTGTACATTGTGGGTGTTGTCTTTATTTGTTTGTACATTATGGGTGTTGTCTTTGTTTGTTTGTTTGTTTGTTTTTCCATTTGGAGGATGACTGCTCGAGAAAACAATAACAACATTGGACTCTTTGTTTAGCTTTCAGTTTGTTGTTTATTATGTTTGAGAGAAGGGCGAGGGTGGCACGGGGGAGGGAGGGAGGGGGGGGGGGGGGGGGGGGGCGGAGGGAGTTTGGGCTACTTTTTCTAGCGACCTTTTTGACAGTATATACTTTGCAATTTAAAGGTAGGAAACCCAATTTCTGGTTGTGTGGTGAGTAGTTTGTGCTCGCGCGCGCGCGCGCACACACACACACACACACACACACACACACACACACACACACACACACACACACACACCAATCAAACAAACCAACCAACAAGCAAATAAACAAACTAGAAACAAAACAAACAAAAAAAGGAAAACGAACGATCCATTTCTGATCTATGAACTGAAGTGCGCAGGGGCTGAAAATAGAGGAACTCTCTACTGTTGCAGAGCAGGGCACCAGAATAGACCGTCTTGGCACCATTCCTTCCGATCACACCTTGGAACAGTGCGCCCACGTCAGGACTACCCCCCCCCCCCCCCTCCCCACCCCACCCCATCTCCCCTCCTAACACCACCACTACCACCACTACGGTGACGTATCCTCGCATTACCCCCCACCCCCATCCCCACCTCCTCCACTCCCTCACCCGACTCCCCGTTCCCCTCCCCCCCCTCCCCCCCCCCCATCCCCCCCCCCCCCCCCCCCCCCCCCCCCCGCTTCGTCTCGCCATGCGTACAAGGGCACGGGAAAGGAGCCACTTCCGAGCAACCTAGAGGCTTATTCCGCTCGCCCGTGCTGTTTTCTCTCCCTTGTTTACCATCGTGGTGTGTGTGTGTGTGTGTGTGTGTGTGTGTGTGTGTGTGTGTGTGTGTGTGTATGTGTGTGTGTGTGTGTGTGTTGTGTGTGCCTGTGTGTGTGAGTGAGATAGTTGTGGATGTGTAAGTGTGCGAATATCTTTACATAAGTCATAAGTGAAGATTAACATAAAACAAAATTTCATAAACCAACAACTAACTAATCAATTAAATCTAGTTGCAAAGCGAGACGACTGCAGGCGGAAATCTAAACAAATCTTAAATAAATGTTAGCGAACCGCCCAGAGAACGTGGACAAACGAGTCACAAGACAAAACACAACGCGTTTCGACCTCTTAGGTCTTCGTCAGGTGAAGTATAAACGAATAAAACAACGAGAATTCACTTAGCTTTGATCGCATCAGATCGCTCAGGGTTCAGCGCAAGGAAAGGCGTTGAATGAGCTCAATTCAACGCCTTCTTCCTTGCGCTGAACCCTGAGCGATCTGATGCGATCAAAGCTAAGTGAATTCTCGTTGTTTTATTCGTTTATACTTCACCTGACGAAGACCTAAGAGGTCGAAACGCGTTTGTTTTGTCTGTGACTCGTTTGTCCACGTTCTCTGGGCGGTTCGCTAACATTTATTTAAGATTTAATCAATTAAAGTCAAAACGCATGAAAGTAGTTTAAAAAAAAAAAAAACTTTGCTTCCCCCCACCTCCCCCCCCCCCCCATCCCACCATATATTATCCACTCCAACCCTCCTCCTTTCTCCTCCCCCGCAAATAAAGTTAATAAAAATGTTATAAGTATCTTCCAATAGGGGTGCGTTCTAAGTGTACAAAGAATTCATACGTTAAAGCTGGTGACTCAAAAATAGCCTGCACAGTATTTTGCTTCAATACTGGAATGGTTTTTTTCATATCACTGCATGAAACAATATGAACTGGAGTAATTTTGTTTCCACATACGCAAACTACGCTTTTTACATATTTTGTTTTAATGCATTAAGTTTCCACCTGTACATTAATGAGAGTAATTTTCTATTAAAGTTAAAATTCTCTTTGATTCTTTTTAATATCAAACTGATCTTTATTGATGTGATCTACCATACTATATTCGAAAGCTTTCCAGATATGCGACTTAACTAAGTTACACTGTTCATGTACTGATAAGGGAAAATCAAACAATTCTGAATCAAAACTATTTTGGCTCCACGTTTAGCTGCCCTGTCTACTTTTTCATTGTAATGAAAAGAACAATGTAAAGGAATCCAACAAAAAGCTACATGGGTTCCTCTTGCAATTAGCATGTGTATCATGCAACTTATCTCTATGATCATTTCAGGTCTTGTGTGCAATTGAAAAACTTTTAATGCCTGAAGAACTGATTTAGAATCAACACAGAACAGAATTTGAAATACTGTTCTTGGAAAGTTTAAAAGGTAATTTAAAGCCAGGAGTATCGCTGTTAATTCTGCTGTAAATATCGATTTGTTAATTCCGATATAAAATGATTTCTCTACTCTTAAGTCTGGAATTAAGAATGCACAACCTGTTTTTTTTATCAATGCACGAACCGTCTGTGTATATTTTCAGATAATTTGAATAGTTCTTTTCAACATGACATTTAATATAGCTTGCTAACAAATTTATGTTTTCATCTTTTTTAATATTGGTATGATCAATATCAAAATATGCCTTAATTAAGCTCCCATGTGGTATAGGAGAAAATTACGGTCTAATGGATAGTGCATTGTTATCGATTGAAACACCAGAATCGGTAATACATTTTGATGTGTAAGTTGCCAGTGTTTTTTGAGAAGCTATAGATTTTGCTCTTTTAGGAAAGTCAATATCTGACCTCATTTTTATTTCAGATCTAATGTGCGTTTTATTAGTTGTACTCTTGATAACAAATTTACAACACGCTAACTCTCTGTATTCATCTAAGGGAAGCATCTGCGCTTCGTAATACGAACGAGAAGATGATGCATGCACCGGAAGGCCAAGTGCTAATTTCAATGCCTTGCATTCAATACTTTCAAGCTTTTTCAATAGGTATTTAGGAGCGCTAAAGATTACTTCTTGGGCATATGTTATTTTCGACCTCATTAAAGATTTACATAAAGTTATCAATGTGGATGAGTTCTGTCCCCATTTTTCTTTACAAATAATTTTAAGAAAATTTAATGTTTTCCTCGCCTTTGTTAATAAGTATTCAATATGAGTGTTCCATGATAGTTTACATGTAAAATGGACTCCTAGGAATTTAACTTCTGTTAAGTATTTAAGAGGTGTTTTCGCCCAATGTAAAAACAGGCAGTTTATCTGGATTATTACCACTATTGAAAAGAATGATGTTTGTTTTTTCAATAGACAAGTTTAATCCATTTAACTTCATGTATTCCGCCATCCTATTTAGTTCGTCTTGATAGATCTTTTTGATGAAATTTATATCACGCTGTGGAGTTTTCTTTTTAAGAGCTACTTCCATCCACATGCATATGTCGTCTGCATATTGAACGAGGACTACCTTTTTAGATAACTTATTTGGCAAATCATGCAATAGCAATGAGAAAAGAAGCGGAGCTAACACTGACCCTTGAGGGATTCCCATCGAAAAAGTTCTGCTGGTGAATATGTTTTTCCTACTCTTGTTGTATTACTCTATCTTTGAGAAAGCATTTAACATAATTGTATACATTTCCTGATAGTCCAATATTTTTAAGTTTGTTTAATAGCTGTGAATGCATACTTGATCGTAAGCCTTGTTTATGTCAAAAAATGTAGCCAGGACACATTTACGTCTTGCAAATTGTTTCTTTATATTTGTTGATAATTTCACTAATATTTCTGTAGTAGATCTCCCTTTAACGAAAGCCAGCTTCATTAATAGGAATGATGTCATTTTTTTCACAGTAATGTGCTAGTCTATTCAGAACAATTCTTTCTGATAGTTTACAGACGTGTGATGTTAATGCTATAGGTCTGTAGTTTTTAGGATCGCTAGAAGACTTTCCTTGTTTATGAACTGGGACAACAATTGTCTGTTTCCATATTTTGGGCATGTCACTACTGTTCCAGCAAGTACTTAACAAAGCATGAAGAAAAACCACAAGATTTTCAGGTAAATTCTTTAGCATCTGATTAGATATTGCATCTAAACCAACTGATGATTTCCTCAGTGGAATGGCTCTAATGGCTTCTTTTACTTCTTGTACAGTTATAGGAGCATTAATGTTAATGCTATTATCTGGTGGTGGATTATCATATGTTATATTACTTTCTTCTTTTTCTCTATAAGTTCGGTCAGAGTTTGTTAGACCCTCAGGGCGGCTGACATCAGCGAATAGGTTTACAAAAAATTCTGCTTTCTCTTCAGCAGTGGGTAAATTGTTGTTATCTATTTTTATGGGATACTGTGGTGATGTCAATCCATTTTTCATAGCTTTCAGTTCTTCCCATACTTTTCCCATATCCTTGCAATGTTTCACTTCAGTGTTACAAAAAATCATTCCAGTGTTGCAATTTTGCATATTCTATTGCATCATCACTTTCTTTACCCGTCTTTTTCATTTTTTCATGATTACTTGTTGACCTCTTTTTACAATATATCTTAAATCTTTCTTTTTTCTTGTTATTTGCGCGTTCACATTCCTTGTTCCACCCCACATTTCCATTATGTTTTTTAGATTTTGTGCTTTTTATTTTTGGGATCGATTTATCTGCTGCTGTTAGAATAAATTTACAAAATTTATCATACTGATCGTCTATATTTTCTTCAGTAGAATAATCTAAATCTATGTTTATTAAGGATGTCTTTGAAGAGTGACCATCTGCACCCTTGTAATTATACTTTGGGATAACATCTTCTGTGTTTTCTTCTTCTTCTGCTATGTTATTTAAAGATATTATGACTGGAATATGATCTGATCCTAAAGAGTCACTTCCCGTTTCCCACACTGCATTGACTACCAATGATGGAGATACAAAAGTTAAATCGATGGCTGAGGGATTATGGTTAGATACATCTGGAATAACGAGTTATGTTTTTCCATTATTCAGTATGTAAAGAACAGAATCCGCAAGGTTATCTAACAAACGTTACTAGAAATATAGAACAACTCTTATCCCAGAAAGGGGCATGTGCATTAAAATCACCCCCTATAACCCACTTATCCGTTTGATCTTGGAACCCTTTCAACCATTCAGTGTTCTTATTATCAGACCTTTTGGAAGATAAATTGAAGCAAACATTAAGAATCAAGGATGAAGCAAATTTCACCATGGCTGCACAGCATGACACAGAGGAAATATTATTAGATACTGGAGGAGTTCTTTCACAAAAGTCCAGGTCTTCGCGCACAAGTGTGTGTGTGTGTGTGTGTGTGTGTGTGTGTGTGTGTGTTGGTGTGTGTGTGTAGTGTGTAGTGTGTGTGTGTGTGCGTGTAGTGTGTGTGTGTGTGTGTGTGTGTGTGTGTGTGTGTGTGTGTGTAGTGTGTGTGTGTGTGTGTGTGTGTGTGTGTGTGTGTGTGTGTGTGTGTGTGTGCGCGCGCGCGCTCGCGTGCGTGCGTGCGTGCGTGTGTGTGTGTGTGTTGTGTGTGTGTGTGTGTGTGTGTGTGTGTGGTGTGTGTGAGGAGAGAGAGAGAGAGAGAGAGAGAGAGAGAGAGAGACAGAGACAGAGAGAGAGAGAGACAGACAGGGACAAAGAGAGATACAGAGAGAAACACAGAGAGAGAGAGGGGGGGGGGGGAGAGTAAATAAAGAGAGAGAGACGTGTGCATTATTTTGCTCGCGTGAATGCGTGCGTGCATGCGTGCGCGCGCGCGCACCTGTGTGTGTGTGTGTGTGTGTGTGTGTGTGTGTGTGTGTGTGGTGTGTGTGTGTGTGTGTGTGTGTGCGCGCGCGCGCGCGCGCGCCCACGCATTTTGCCAAAAAGCCAACGTCAAATTTCAAAAAATTATTTTGCCTTCCCTGAATATTAAACATCGTGGTAAACCTTTTGTTTGTTTGTTTTTCTTCATCTCCTTTATTACTTTCTTTTCTTTTTTCATACCCCTTTACCTACAGACAACGGAATAAAGTTATCAACGGGGTGTTGTCTCTTTCGGCGTTGTACATCATATTCCACCCTCTGGATGACTTCATCCAGATCATCAGCCAGAGGCGTCCAGCGAAGCGATCCAATACGCAATCTCAACTGCTTTAAAAAAAAAAAAAAAAAAAAAGCCCATGAAATAAAATGATGATAATTACCATTTTCCCTTTCAAACCGATCTTTTCTGATCCTGAAACCTCATAATTACTCTTTTTCTCCACTTGAGGCCTGACATGGCGGTCAGATGTGATCACCATGAAAACATTAATGATGACTCATTCAAAAGATGACAAGAGCGACTCTTAGGGGAGCGTAGACTGCCGTCGTGGTCAAACGGATCCTTGATCTGACTTTCGATCGGATATTCATACGGATCCTATCCACACACACACCACACACACACAACACACACACACACACACAAAATGACATGAGTTCATCCCTGGGCCATCTTCATTATTTCCACTAAGTTTCCTTCAAATCGGTTCAATAGTTTCTGAACAATCGTGGTAACGCGCAAACAAATCAACCTACGCAGGTGTTCACATAACCTCCTCAGCGGATGACACATGATTCACGTTAACAGGAAACCATGCTTTATGCATAGTTATTTGTATTGGTATCATCGGTGTCATGGCGCGGACTGTAAGCCTTCTTCTGCAAAGGTGCGGAACTCCGGAAGCCGGAAATAGCTGCTGTCATGAACCGTTTTTTCACGGCTCATGGATGACTGCAAGGGTCATGGGGTAGTTCTTCGCTCTTTTGACTCACTACATGTCTTACTTGCGTCTAAACAAGTGAAAAGAAAATGTTTCCCAAGGGAAAATTACTAATTTCACATAAAAATTTCCATGTTTTTTTGTGGGTTTTTTTTTTGGTTTTTTTGTTGTGTGTGTTTTTTTTAATCAACAGTTTCTCTGTTTTCTGTTTTTCTCAATAATGACAGTGAGAACAAACGGAAAAATTACTATTTTACGTCATAATTCCGTTTTGTTTTTTTTTCTCTCGGATTTTTTGTTTGCTTGTTTGTTTGTTATTTTTAACAGTAATAAACAGTAATAATCAATAGTTTCATATGAAAATAGAAATTATGAATATGGCTGTTTTCGTACAGGTGACAGTGTTTATAGGGAGAACTCACGAGAAAATGACTATTTTCACTTCATAATGCCGTTTTTTTTTAACACAACACCAAAACAGCAAAAGGTGAGAGGAGAAAGAACAAGCACACGGAAGATTCTTTATACTGATTTCAAGATTGTGTTGATCAGCAGACAAACCCGTGTCTCTACACCATTCAGATCCTGATAGGATAAAAAAAAAAAAAAAAAGAAAACAGAAATCAGGGGAGGTAAGCCGGGTGGGGCGGTGGGAGGGTCGGGGGGGGGGTCGGGGGGGGGGGGGGGGGGGTCCTGCCCTAGAATTTGTTTTTTTTCACACCGACAAGAAATTTGGTGCACTCTGAGACTCGAATAAAGGACAAGGTGGAAAAGTTGTTTTCCAATCTCAATTTAATGAGAAGGTGAATCATTCTCGGTTTACGATGCACGCGATAACGCCATACGAAACATACACCTACACACAGATACATAGAGGAGAAAGAATGTCAAATCTGAAAGAGAGAGAGAGAGAGAGAGAGAGAGAGAGAGAGACAGAGACAGAGACAAAGACGAATAGACAGATAGACAGACAGATAGGCAAACAGGCTGCACACAGACGTAGACAAAGAGAGAGAGAGAGAGAGAGAGAGAGAGAGAGAGAGAGAGAGAGAGAGAGAGAGAGAGAGAAGAGAGAGAGTGAAAGCACAGTCAGACTGAGAGACAGACGGACAAACAGAAAGAAGACAGAGAAAAAGAGAGACAGAAGACTGAGAGAAAGAGAGACAGAAGGCAGAGAATGAAAACTGCAGGATACAATATCAGATCCCTTAAAATTGTCTCTTTTTTTTATATATTATTGCGCCGGCGGAATAAGAATCAAATAAACAGCTTAGTCAGTATTTTGAACATTTTCGCCAATTTTTTTCGCTGGACATTTTATCCGCCTTAGAGTAAATACAAAAAAAAAAAAAATTTCAGAACCCTCCCTCCTCCCCCCCCCGCCCCCCCCCCCCCCCCCCCCCCCCCCCCCCCCCCCCCCCAAAAAAAAAAAATCCTACCCCTGATCCAAGACTCGTTGAGTGCATGCAACGAAACAAATAAACCCAAGACAAACACAACATAAATCATTCTTTAAAAAAAAAAATCAAAATAAATATATTTCAAATTTGAAGACTAAATTCTTAGTAAGTCCGCCGAAAAACATGGACAAACTAGTTAAAAGACAAAACGTTTTGCATTGTAACATGTTTGTCCTTGTTTGGGCTGACTCACGAAGAATTGTTCTGAATGGTTTCCGTTTCCGCCTGCAGCGTCACTCCCTTTGAAACTATATCGATACATATTGATAAATACCTCTCTCTCTCCCCCCCCTCCCCCCTCTCTCTCTCTCTCTCCTCTCTCTCTCCTCTCTCTCTCTCTCTCTCTCTCTCTGTTCATAGGCAATTCTAACACGTATAATACATTTTGACAACCACAATCTATCAAGACCAGAACCAGAACTACATATTATAACCAAAACCAGATCTCCTTTCCTTTCAAATGAAAAGAGAAAATGCAGTCAGAGAAAGTAGTTCACAACATCGACAACATTGACACTTATCAGCTGCTGTGTGGTAATTCCTTGTTGTGTACTCAGATTTAGTTTGACAGCAGCAACAACAGCAACACCAACAACTACAACAACGCAACAGCAACAACTACAACAACAACAAAGAAAAAAATGAATGGAAAGCACGTTATGACAACCAGAGCGTTTTTCTTTAGCGATGAGAAAAAAAAAACACATCCTAAACTGAAATGTGGAAGGGAGGGGGGGGGAGAGCGAAGGATATACACGCACATGCAGGCACCTGCATGTACACACACACACACACACACACACACACCACACCACACACACACACACACACACAAGCTCTCGCTGTTACTATTCTTTCTCTACTCTTCTTCTCCTTCATAACCCCACCCCCACCACCACCACCACCACCACCATCACCACCGCTACCATCACCACCACTGTCCACCACCAACTGCCCCTATCTCCCTGCCCCCTCCTCTCCACCATACCCAACCCCCCTCCTCCCTCCACCATCTCTTCTCTACCACCACCCTCCCCTCCCCACTCCCCGCCCTCCGCCTTTCAGTGACCAGTGGACGAGGCCTACCTGTGCTGGTCAGCGTCCAAGGGGAGATGGTGACGAGAAGGACGACGGGTGGAAACAGGGTACCTGAAGACCGCACACAGAAGACCTCGGTAGCAGTACTCACCACTGCAGGGTGGACACCCCATCCTCATCACTCCCTGACCCCGAAACATCCTCCTCCGCCTCCTCGCCTCCTCCTCCTCCTTCTTTCTTCTCTTCGATTCCACCTCCACCCGAGCTGTCGCACAGATCTCTCGATTTGCTCCGAAGTCTGATCAGTAAGTGTCGAGGGTTGGGGGCCACGTTTCACGCTTATGCGGGTCTAGTATTTGCAAATGAAGACAAGAAAGATTCCCGGGCGTACCCGCTCTGTCTCTGGCTAGGAAACAGTCTCTCCTGTTCGGACACTTCACAGAGGTATAATGCACTGTCTCTGATGATTTTCTTTTGGGTTTTGAAAGATCTTTTCAAACATTGTTACTTCTTCGGGTATGTATATATCAATCAGTAGACCTTCAGATTGAAAAAAAAAAGTGTTGTTTAAAGAAGGCATAGTGTCTGTCTGAATTCTGTGTTGATGATGATCAGAACACTCAACGACCAAAGCTGACATTTTTTAGGTTTTCAATTAAGTCGTTTGTAGTTCTTTTCCTCCACTGTTTTCACACGATAGGCCCGATGGTCAAATCAATGTTAATTTCATTTATTCATATTTTTGTACATCTGTCTGTCTGTCTGTCTATCTATCTATCTATCTATCTATCTATCTATCTATCTATCTATCTATCTATCTATCTATCATCTATCTATATCTTCATCGCTGTCTTATCTATCTATGTTTGTTTATTTTTTAAACCACTTATGTCTTTACTAACAATTCATCTTCTTTCCTAATTGTTATCCATCGATCGCCAGAAGAAAAAAAGAAAAAGAAAAAATGGATCTGTATGTCCACACTTTGTCGATCCCGTTGGTATGGACCTGTTCATAACTTGAGTATCAACCAAAACAGAATGTGTGTGTGTGTGTGTGTGTGTGGTGTTGTGTGTGTGTGTGTGTGTGTGTGTGTGTGTGGTGCGTGTGCGTGCGTGCGTGCGTGCCGTGCGTGCGTGCGTGCTGTGTGTGTGTGTGTGTGTGTGTGTGTGCGTTGTGTGCGTGCGTGCGTGCGTGCGTGTGTGTGTGTGTGAGAATATTAAAGAAAAAAGAGGCATCACAACTACAGCATGTTTCAGACGCAGGTTAAGCTCACTGCGCTTGTCATTGTAGAACATCGTTACGTTGATCATGTCTGGTGAAAATGAAGACATTTGCACACACACAAAAATGTTCAGTGGAAGATTTTCTCTTTTTCTTTCTATGCTAAAAGGATGGCATAATTTCATAAGAACGCTTCTCCAATGTTTCTGTTTTATGAACGTAGGCCGCCTGCATTGATGAGTGCACAGAGATAGAAAATGAATTTTCATTGGATAAAAGTAAACCAAACGACTAAAAATCAGTTAATCGTACTGATGTAGCTTTCGGCCAGGAACTGACTTCTTACTGGATAAAAGTAAACGAAACTTCGACAAAGTCAGATTAATCATGCTGGCATAGTGGCCAGTTCCTACCTACATGACAACTTGTTGCTGTACTTTGGCAGGTTCAGACCATACCCTCAACAAAATGTGCAAACGTTGATCGAGTTCGACGTGATAAGGGGCTCGACCAAAGGCGCAAGAAGATCGATCGATTGTATCGATTGTCAGATTGCGCACGACATACACAGAGCCATGCATAGGGCAAAAATCAACACTACAAAATCTAACGAGTCCACTCAGGACAGTGTGAACAGTCTCAGTGCGACCGGCAAGAATTCACCAACAAACAAAACTGGCATGTTAAATAAATGGCAACAAAGAACAAAAGAAAAAAAACATCTGTAGATTCCATGAAAATCTTGTTTCAAGATTCCACCTTAACGATCTTGAATTTCTGAGAAAGAGATCAACATTTTACATCTGATGTAAGATTTTACAGAGATCTTCAATGACATTTCTGGTGTGTTTTCAGAAGGTGTATTTTAAAGGATTGGCTGGGGGGGGCGGGGGGGGGGGGGCGTATTTTTTTTTTGGATGACTTGTGAGCTGACTTCATCATGGTGACAACCCTGATATGGCCCTTTTATGGTCGGCAGCATTATCTTACCTTACCTGTCAAAAGGTTCTAGAACGCGGACAGATCAACTGCTGAAACTAAATTTCAGGTCAACCTTTCTTGGCCTGTCTTCCGGGTACAGGCATATCTGCTTCTGCATCGGTGTACATTTACAGAAGTATTTCACGATGTTCACTGTCACCTTATGTGATGACAGCACCCCGTTGTTTTCTTTCTGTCAATAATGATTTCATCTTTCCTTCGCGTTCTTTTCAATCTTTTGATGTATTGCTCAGTTGACGCATTCTTCGCCACATCATTTTTCCCCTTTTCAATGTGTGTCTATTTTCTTTTAGCTCATCTCTTGCTGACACTGTTTTGTACTCTAGCATTAAAATCTGATTTCGCCTCCATTTTCATTCAAAATACAAAGGTTTAAAAAAGATAACTTGAAAATATAAGGTAAAGAAAAAAGGTACCTTTTGGAGAACTCTTCAACGTTTCGTGCTGTAAGACTTAAAAAAAGACATTTCTTGTTTTCTTTATTATTTGTTCACTTATTTACTCATTCCTTCTGTCTACGCATGTATTCATTTATTTAATAATTTACTTATTTATTTTGCATTTGAATTCTTCATTCCATTTGTTTGTTTTATTCATTCATTCATTAATAATCCGCCCATTAAGACCTTTCAGAAAATCCGGTCACGGCATTGAGTGTACGTGAACTTTTCAGTAATTCTGAAGAACGTATTCATCAAACCTTCCGCCACAACAACGCCCATCCTTTTTTATCCAATCTCCGCCACAACAACGTCCATCCTTTTTCATCCAATCAGTTAGTCAACAACTGAAAACTGATCGGTGTTCCTTCACGCCAAGACCTAAACACGCTCACAAGCGCCGCAGTCCAAAGTACTGTCCTTGACTGGACAGAATGTGCACCGATCTTCACTGTAAGTCACATAGAAAGTCCCCCTTTGCTTTCATCAATAATATTACATCAACGAAGTACCCAAGTAAACAAGTGGGGTATGTTTTGCTCCCATAAGGAAACCTAACACAATTTATCGTTTACTGTTCCCTACCTCATTTCATTTCGGAAGTACCCAAGGTCTCACCAGCGCGTTGGGCTCATGCGTCGGTCAGACATCGGCCAAGTCGTAGCCATGAGACTCTCTTCTTAAATTCTCTTATCTTCGTCACTAATTTTCCATGTATCCATCCGCTTTAAATCATGCGCAGTGTGGGTCTCAAAACTTAACGGATGTGGTGTAGCGTATATGGACTAGTCCGCACGCAGTGACATCTCCTTGATGAAACTGAGACTGAAAGTGAAAAAAAAAAAACAAAAAAAAAACGAAGTGTAGGGTATCAGAACTTCTTCAAGTCAAAGACTCTCCAGCCATTACTCACTCCATTGACACGGTCTCAATCTGATCTCAAGGAGCACGCTTCAATCCACTGACCACTACCAAAGACAACGACGACGATAACAGAGCATCACACACAACTCTACCATCCATTCTGGTTGTGCCGAAAAAGACCAAAATCAACTGACCGTGTCGGCTGGACCTAGGTACGGCCAGCAAAGGACGAGTTTAAGAAAGGGAGGGGCGGGGAACATTCCTGTTCCGTTGTCTGTGCTGTAAGCAGTTTACCCCTCCCCTCCCTTCCCTCCTTCCTCCCCTCTAGCAGAAGGTCCTCCACTCATCTCTGTGTCCGTCCTCCTTCCCTCCCTCCCTCCCATCCCCCCCCCTCCTCCCCCTCTCCACCCTTCTTCCGGCTTGTCCATGAGTAACCGGGGCATCAAGCGTGTTGTTCCTTCTTTCACCTAGGAGGCGCACGGGGTTTGTATGAGATCTTCGCAGCTTCAAAATTACAGGATGACCATGTTCTTTGTATAAACACGACTTTTCTTCAGAAAACTGAATATTGCTATATTCATTACCATGAATGTGGTTGGTTGACGATCTCTCTCTCTCTCTCTCTCTCTCTCTCTCTCTCTCTCTCTCTCTCTCTCTCTTCTCTCTTCTCTCTGCTCTCTTTCCCTCTGTGTGTGTGTGTGCGCGCGTGCGTGCGTGTGTGTGTGTGCGCGTGCGTGCGTGCGTGTGTGTGCGTGCGTGTGGCGTGCGTGCGTGCGTGCGTGCGTGTGGTGTGGTGTGTGTGTGTGTGTGTGTGTTGTGTGTGTGTGTGTGTGTGTGTGTGTGTGTGTGTGCGTGCGCGCGCGCGTGTGTGTGCGTGCGCGCGCGCGTGTGTGTGTGTTTGAATCGAGGGAGCAAGACAATCATTGCCAACAGAAAACGTGCGTGTCGTTATCCCTTGCTTAATCTTGCTTAAAGATATCAGCTGCAGTGAAAGCTTATTTGATTTATTTATTTCATTATTGACTGATTTATTAATTCATTTGTTCGTTTATTTATTCAGTTGTTTTACTTTGTTAGAAGACAAGCACATTCAAAATCCGTTGCTGTGGTGAGACAGCCAAAATGAGGAGGAGGAGGAGGAAGAAGAGGAGGAGGAGGAGGAGGAGAAGGAGGACAGCCAAACTTGGGGCATGTAAAGCAGTGTGCAAAGTAATAGTCGGGGGTGGGGGGGCGAAGGTACATGGACACAAGATCGATGGGTTCGTACGTTAGTGCTCAGAAGAGTTTTTTTTAATGATGCTACGGATGGAATGTTCGTTTACACATGTGTATGAATAAGTGTTCAACATTAGCCATGTTGAGAAAGAGAGAGAGAGAGAGAGAGAGAGAGAGAGAGAGAGAGAAGAGAGAGAGAGAGAGAGAGTGGGGTGAAGGAGAGAGGGAGGAAGCCAGACGGACAGACACACAGACAGACAGAGAGACGCAGTCAGACAAGACATCATTACATCATGAAAACTAGCTTGTAATTTTAAAAAATTCGGATTCAAGGATTTTTCGCCGAAGATTAATAGCTCCAGTTTGACTCAAATATGTGCACACTAACAACAACAACAACAACAATAGCAACAACAACAACAACAACAACAACAAAACAACAACCACAGAATTAAATTTACTCCCTGATGACAGTATACGTCTT
>CM031612.1:62793009-62810509 GCA_018398815.1 Conus ventricosus
AGTAAAGAAAGTCCTTTCAGAACAGAGTTTTGGAATAATGTGGATGGCCCAGGAAATAGGGAATGAGCATCAGTTTATTGCGGAATTTAAAGACAGGCTTATTTGTTCTTTTAAACAGAATTGGCACTCAGATATGGAAAGTAAAGAAAAATATCGCTGGTTTTTCTCATTTAAGAATGTTTCATTCTGAAAAGTTTCTCAATGTCATAACAGATAGATGGCACAGAATAAATTACGCAAGATTTAGGTTGAGAACTTTAGGTTTTAATGCGAACAAAAGATGGTTTGAATGTGAAACATCCACAGAATCTCCTTGTCCTGCATGTAGACACATTATTGATGACGAAGAACACTTTCTGTTCCACTGTACTGCTTATAATGAAGTGCGGACAAATTGTTCACTTTTCCAGTTAGATATAGCGAAAAGACAAAATGTTGCAGTCGTGTTATCATCAGATGATGAACTTGTAATTAAATCAGTTGCGAAATTCATCGCAGAAGCATTGAAAATAGACAGATGGAGGATAGTGAAATTTAAAATAATGCATTATAAGAGATATCTGAATGAATATTATCATTCATCGCAAGTGGAAGAGATCAGTAAGATACATTGTCATCATTTGAACGAGTGGATGGTCGAGTTAGTCTTTTTTTTTTCTAATTGCATTACTCCTGTGCGTGAGGACATAAGTAAATCTTATGAATTTATTTTTTTTAACCTTTGATTTGGTGCACCTTAGGAATGAATGTGTACTATTTGTTTGCAGGAAAGGAAGAGGGAAATGTTATTGTTCTGTTACCTCTCCCCCCTTGTCAAAAGACCTGTTTGGTAATGACAATAAAATATCAAAGTGTCAAAGTGTCAAGTGTCTCTCTCTCTCTCTCACTCTCTCTCTCTCTCACTCTCTCTCTCTCTCACTCTCTCTCTCTCTCCTCATCTCTCTCTCTCTCTCACTCTCTCTCTCACTCTCTCTCTCTCTCTCTCTCTCTCTCTCTCTCTCTGTCCACCCTGTGTTTCAAGGCAGTTCCGGCACGCTCCTAATTGGGGGATGAAGTAAGCCTTTCAGGCCTAAAGTGATCGTCTCTGCCCTCTCCTGTGGTCGAGCACTGGCGCCACGGGACTGTGTGTTAAGACCTTCCAAAGCTGTCTGGGGTGTCCAGTCTTTTGTCCAGCGACACGCGACCCGGCTGGACTACCCGACCACTGGACGATCACTGTCGACGGTCAGTCTGCGAAGTATTTGCTCTGACGCTCAAGATTGTGACGCACGATCTGCTCTGACGCAATCTGTTTGGGGTTAGGTGTGTGTGTGGGAGGGGTGGGGGGTGGTGGTGGGGGGGAGGGGTCCGTGCTTGTGCATGTGTGTGGTGTGTGTGTGTGTGTGTGTGTGTGTGCTTGTGTGTATGTGTGTGTGTGTGTGTGTGTGTGTGTGTGTGTGTGTGTGTGTGTGTGTGTGTGTGCGTGCGTGCTCGCGCTCTTTCGTGTGTGTGTGTGTGTGTGTGTGTGTGTGTGGTGTGTGTGTGTGTGTGTGTGTGTGTGTGTGCGTGCGTGCGTGCGTGCGTGCTCGCGCTCTTTCGTGTGTGTGTGTGTTGTGTGTGTGTTGTGTGTGTGGTGTGTGTGTGTGTGGTGTGTGTGTACGCGCGCGCGCGTGCGTGCGTGCATGTGTGTGTGTGTATGTGCAAGAGAGAGACAGAGCGCAAACAGGCCATTCTGCGGAGAGCGGCTTAGCGCTGACGACGATGTGACGATTGTCGTGAGGATTAAAACGTCGTGGATTATCTCGACCAAGCCAGTGACATGACTGATTGGGACAGGGAAGGAACTTGACAAGAGGGGGATTGGAGGGGATGGAAATAAGTTAGGTCGGAAATCAGAAGACAAAACGAAAACAGTAAGACGTCGAGGAGACACGCTCACTCACACTGGCTCCATGACTCGGCCGTCATCGCCATTGTTAGGGGCTTACTTAGTAAGCAGTGTCCTGCGTTTGGGTGTCATCCCGTTTCGCCCTTTTTCATTTCGCCCTTTCCCATTTCGTCCTGTTCCCTTTTCGCCCTTTCCTATTTCGCCATAACGTTCCTACTGCAATGCTCCCCCTGGCGTAACCAGTGTCCCAGTCTACTCCAAAGCAGAATCGATGGTTGTCACGACCGACCCCTGGAGGTCTGCCCTGACAGGATCGGTCTAGTGGGAGTGAAGGGAGTGACTGACCTCACACGCCCCGCAAGAGACCACACAATAAAGATTACGATACAACACCCCATTTATTCACAACACACACAATCGCAAATAAATATTTCAACACACGCACCATGCACTATCACAATCAAACATTCCAACACACACAACATGCACAATCACAATCAAGCATTTCACCATACGACGTACACAATCACAACCACAGCATCTCATCACATATAACATATACACAATTATAAATAAACATTCCAGCATCCATCCCTTTCCACACCATGGAGTGCCTCCACACCCCTGCCTCTGTCAATCTACTGGGAGCACCCTGTCGCACTAGGTGCTCCGAACCGGGTCGGTTCTTGAAGGGAGTCGCTCAAAACCGACACCCTCGACACACAAGCAGGCAGTGAAGAGCGCGTCCCGGGGGGGGGGGGGGGGGGAACGTGGCGTTGTTACTGGAGGTCCTGGACGGGATCAGGGCCGGCCAGTCAAGCCGGCGGGCTTTTCTACCAGTCCGCGGTCCCGACCAGAGCATGGCCTCAACCAGCGCGTGGCACCATCCAGTCCGCGTCCCAGCCAGAGCGTGGCCTCAACCAGCACGTGGCACCATCCATCCGCGGTCCCAGCCAGAGCGTGGCCTCAACCAGCACGTGGCACCATCCAGTCCGCGGTCCCAGCCAGAACGTGGCCTCAACCAGCACGTGGCACCATCTAGTCCGCGGTCCCAGCCAGAGCGCGGCCTCAACCAGCACGTGGCACCAACCAGTCCAGACTCCGGGTGAAGCCCCCGGAGGGGGGGGGGGGGGGGAAACGTAGCTGGGAGGAGAGAAGAAAGGGAGGGAAGGAAGAAGGAAGGAAGGAAGAAGGAAGGGTACTGGAACCCCGCCGTCAGTACAGTCTGACCCATGCTGTTAAATCTAACAGCCACTCGCATGATGGGCGAGGGGAAGTCTACTAAATGCACCAACAACCCCAGCTCAACACAGACCTGAGCATAACACAGTAAACCCATCAAATCAGGAATGTTCATTAAAGTCTTCTCACACGAAGCAGGTAAAAGACTGCATTAAATTAACAGGCTATAAAACAAATATGAATCATCTTCATCCTTCTCTCACTCATGCTTAACATTTTCCTTTCTTAGGAAATAAACCAACACAGCAACTATCGCTTTATAACTGCCACCACATTTGTAAATAATAATTCAATGGCATAATTATCACACTTTATAGCCACATTTCAACGCAAATCTCCAACCACGCATCCGAACGACAAATCATGCGTACGCACGCTCGCGAACATAAAACTCGTTCTCCTTTTGCACACAAACAGACGGTGGCCGAAGAATAAGAGTCCGGCGAATGTGACAGGGCGGACGAGCGAGACCAAGCAAGTACCAACCCTGAATCACCAGGTTCTCTCCCATCCCCACCGACTACCGCATCACCAGATGCATAAACAGGAGAAAGAATTTTGGAAATAATTTAGAATGGCCAGGTTAAAGATTGAATTAACCAGAGAAAAGGTCTCAAACAATATTCTCTTACAATTTCGAAAACAAAAGAAAATTGCGCAAAAGAGAAGAATAAGCTGGCTAACAACAACAAACCAAAACAAACAAACCACGAAACTGATGCTTACCAGCTACCCGTGGGTGACCCCGAAGAGGCGGTCAAACGACTCTCTCTGCCCTCTGTCCAGTTGAGAGGACAGAAGCGCAGATGCGGAAAAAGAAGTGATGCCCCTCACCTACAGGCCGACTGTAGGAATTGAAGATACCGACTGTACCTTCGACGATAAGGTGAAGAACCAAGACCGAGCAGGCGCTCCCAGAGACATCTTCCGCTCGAGTGAAGAGGAAACCTCTCTCAGCGATGGCGGCCAACATGCCACGCTACGTCACAGAGTGAGCATACTTCAAACTAAAAGAAATGAAGCACGTGCGACAGGTAAAAAGACAGGCGAGAGGCCGATAGACAGCAAGTTCGAGAGAAAGGTACCAGCCACCCATGAACCTGCAGGATGAATAGCACGGGCAGTGGAATTAGAGAGAGAGAGAGAGAAAGCAAACCGAAGTTGAGCTGAACTACACCAAGGTGCAACCGCACCACAAGCCACATTAAGGGACGGATACACGACAACAGCAACGACAATAAATAAATGAGTAATTCCGCCACCCTAGATGGGTCAAACGTCGTAGGCCTCGTGACAAACTCGTGACAAACCCCCCTTCTAAAAGCATCTGTTTTCTCTGAGATACAGTGCTCCTTTGAACCTTGACGCATGTGCAAATTCACAACAATGGGACCGAACCCAACTCTCTGTGCTCGACAGAGTACGAGGAATCCAATACAAACATTCTACGATAGAATCACACAGGGAAATACATAATACTACATTTATCAAACAACTAAGCAAACCTTCCAACCATGAAAGTAACAATCCGAACCATTGGTGATTCACTACCGTTAACATCACTGAAGTGAAAACTGTCACTACACCTGATACAAAGACCAAAAGGGGATATAACCCTGGTTGAGGGAAGTGTCCCTCTGACCGATTTTCCCATGTGCTGACTACGGAGCTCGGCTAAGATAGTCAGCATCCGTATTACAGGAACCCTTGATATGACGGAAAGTGAACGCATGACTGCAGTTCCATGCCTAACTCATGAGTCGACGACTGACTGGCCGGATCCGGTCCAGGCACTGGAGAGGATGATGATCGCTCTCCAGTACAAACTTCCGGCCGTACTTCTTCTTGGGCACGCCAGTGCGTGTCCAAATCTGCCGGAGAGCTTCAGCAATAGTAGGGGTATCGATAGTCCTAAGCGGGCAGCCTCTGGGCATCGAGTCGCATAGTCTACCGCTACCGAAATGTAGCGGTGACGGCGATCGGATGGTGGATTAATGGGTCCCACCAGGTCGACCCCAACCTTGCTGAATGGCTCCCCAACCCGTGGCACTGACCCTAGGGGAACACGCTTCAGGCGACCCTTAGGCGTTGTCCGTTGGCAGACATCGCAACTGCGGCAGTACTGCCTAACCTGTGAGTTCATCCCTGGCCAAAAGAAGTCTTGTCTTACTCGCTCGAGAGTCCGCTTGGAGCCCATATGACCTGCCATGGGGGAATCGTGGGCCTGCCGGAGAACAGATTCTCTTCAAGCTTTGGGGAACGACAAGCTGCTTGGCCACACGATCTGCCCGAGTGAAAACCCTAAAGAGGATCCCCTTGTGGAGCTTGAAGCTCACCTTGGCGTGTCGGCAGACTGAGCGGGACGATCTACCAGTTGTCGCAGGCGTTGGACATCCAAGTCCCTGGCCTGAAGACGGACAATGCTAGCAGGATCGGCCCTTGCCAGAACCTCGTCAGAGATCGGCTGAAGAACGGGACGCAATTCCTGTTCCTGCTTCTTAGCTTTGGCGCGTGTGGTGACTCCCACACACGCCTGTACGGGCAAATCCGTAGACACGGACTGACTGCGTCCGTCTGCGAAGGTGATAGTATTCCCTACGATAAGGGAATACAGAGGTCGCTCCACCGCGATGGCCCATACTTCGCCACAGAAGTAGGGGGTGGAGATAGAAACGAGTACTGAAGGACGGGTGGAGGTAAAACCAGCCTCCAACCCGCACACATCGTAACTGGCGCCCCCCCGGGGCCTTGGGGGAAACTAAATCCTTATCCACAAAGAGTGTTGATGCTCCCGAATCCCTGATGGTGTCGACCAAGGACGAACCAACAACAGAAAGAAACACTGGACACTCTGTACCACCAGAAGCTTGGATGGACCCCACGTTAGCCGAGGCGCGAGGATGCTGGAAAGGACTAGCCCCATGACTACCAGCGGCTCTAGGGCAATCTTTCCTAATGTGGCCGGGACGACCACAAAGAAAACAGAACCGGGGTGCTGAAATCCCCGATGAATTGCCTGCCTTGTTCAACCCGCTAGCAGTCGTCGGCGCCTTATCGCCACTAAATCCTGTGGAGGGCTTCCTCTCCGTATCTGGGCGATGCCCATAAGCCCTGCGAGCTTCAGCAAACACCTCAGTGGTATGAATCGCAGCCGCGAAATCCTGAGGTGCTGTCTCGCCTATCCGGATCCTCAACTCTGGGACACAGTGTTGGTGAGCTGTTCAATGAGGATCAGATCCTCGAGCTCCAACTTAGCCAACTGACGCCAGTACCCTAGCGTTTTGTGCAGCCTATCACCAAACTGCACGAAGGTCTCGTCGTTATTCTTCTTCATGGACCTGAACTTCCTCCTGTACGTCTCTGGGGTAAGGTGGAAACGCTTACGCAGAGCCAACTGCATGTCTGCATAAGACGCGCCTTCATTTAGAGTGAGCACACACTCCCTTGCAGCACCCGACAACCCAGAAAAAAGGTGCATGTCCTTTTGTTCCTCAGACAATTGGTATGAACAAGCAACCTTGTCAAAATGCTCTAAGAACATATCAATGTCTTCACTAGGTCTGAACTCTGGAAGCTTTAACTTTGGCCTCTAACTCTATCACCTGCCTGGTGATTAACCCCCTGACTTACAGATGCGGGAGACCGCGAAAGAAGTTGTTCCATCTCCTCCCTACGCAGAGCTTCCATCCTGTCTATTCTTCCCTACGGAGGGCAGCCTCTTCCCTACGCCGATCCTCCTGTCTGGCAGCCTCCTCTCTGCGCAGCCTAGCCTCTTCCCTATGCAGAATCTCCTGTCTGTCAGTCTCCTCTCTGCGCAGAGCCTCCATCCTATCCAACTCTTCCCTTCGCAGAGTTTCCTGCCTAGCAGCCTCTTCCCTACGCTGAGCAGCCTCTTCTCTACGCTGAGCAGCCTCTTCACTACGCTGCCGCTCTAGGAACATCAGGACAGAGGTGATGTCCTGGGAAGGATTCACCACTCCCGACACTGGAGGATGACCCGTCTGACCCGTCCCTTGGGTCTCGACTTTCCCATAAGGAAAGTCTTCTGGGGCATGCTCCTTACGAGGGAAGCATGGAGAATAGGGGGCTTTGGTTTCTGCGACTCAACAGAAGCCCACAGTTGCTTCGCTATACTCTGACGCTTCCGAGCGGAAGTGCCAGTCGGGGTCTCAGCAGGAAAATCCCCTAGCGAAGAAGAAGTGAAAGTACTCGCTGGACTACCTGCTACAGCACTGGAATAAGTAGAAGTTACCGTAGTCGAAGTACTGGTACTAATAGTAGGGACTACAGTAACATTTTGAATACCCTTCTTCTTCGACGCACGCGTCGCCATACCACCAGCGCCGGACGTCGCCATGACAACAATATCCTACGGTTTTCAAATACAGGGGAAAGACAATTCCACTAAAAAAAAAAAAAACAAATATTTTAGGGGTGTGTGTATATGTGTGTATGTGTGTGTGTGTGTGTGTGTGTGCGGACAAGTTCCGGCTGCTCCCACTCTGGCAACACCGCGCTCTACAGCACGAGCAACAGTGCGGTGGGGCTCACCGAAAAAAAAAAAAAAAAAAAAAACTATGTCCCCGGGTGCCCCACTCTGGCAACACCACGCTCCACAGCACGAGCAACAGTGCGGTGGGGCTGGCCGGAAAAACAAACAAACTGGCAGACGGAATCCGGAGAGGGAAAAAAAAAGGGACACTAACGTCCGATACAACCCCCTGTACTCAATAACCACCCGGAAAAAAAAAAAAAAAAAAAGAACTGGCTAAATACAAAACAGGAATGGAAGACTGAGCGGCAACAGAAAGGCAAGACTTACGGCCGTACCTGCGTGAGGTACCCGGCGGAAGGAGGTCTGGACGCGGTCGACTCCCCCTGGTCTCACCTCGACTCCCCAGTCACACCGATGTTCCCTCAGGCCACCAAGAGACTCCCTTCACACTAGAGTCACCCAGCCAACCACCCACGAACAAACACGACAAACTGACTAAACATATACAAAACAGACAAAACTAAACAGGTACTCCGCGAAACGAGAGAGACAGTCAGAGCCCTTCACATCCCGGACGAGCCCCCACAATTGTCACGACCGACCCTGGAGGTCTGCCCTGACAGGATCGGTCTAGGTGGGAGTGAAGGGAGTGACTGACCTCACACGCCCCGCAAGAGACCACACAATAAAGATTACGATACAACACCCCATTTATTCACAACACACACAATCGCAAATAAATATTTCAACACACGCACCATGCACTATCACAATCAAACATTCCAACACACACAACATGCACAATCACAATCAAGCATTTCACCATACGACGTACACAATCACAACCACAGCATCTCATCACATATAACATATACACAATTATAAATAAACATTTCCAGCATCCATCCCTTTCCACACCATGGAGTGCCTCCACACCCCTGCCTCTGTCAAGTCTACTGGGAGCACCCTGTCGCACTAGTGCTCCGAACCGGGTCGGTTCTTGAAGGGAGTCGCTCAAAACCGACACCCTCGACACACAAGCAGGCAGTGAAGAGCGCGTCCCGGGGGGGGGGGGGGGGGGGGGAACGGGCGTTGTTACTGGAGGTCCTGGACGGGGATCAGGGCCGGCCAGTCAAGCCGGCGGGCTTTTCTACCAGTCCGCGTCCCGACCAGAGCATGGCCTCAACCAGCGCGTGGCACCATCCAGTCCGCGGTCCCAGCCAGAGCGTGGCCTCAACCAGCACGTGGCACCATCCAGTCCGCGGTCCCAGCCAGAGCGTGGCCTCAACCAGCACGTGGCACCATCCAGTCCGCGGTCCCAGCCAGAACGTGGCCTCAACCAGCACGTGGCACCATCTAGTCCGCGGTCCCAGCCAGAGCGCGGCCTCAACCAGCACGTGGGCACCAACCAGTCCAGACTCCGGGTGAAGCCCCCGGGAGGGGGGGGGGGAAACGTAGCTGGGAGGAGAGAAGAAAGGGAGGGAAGGAAGAAGGAAGGAAGGAAGAAGGAAGGGTACTGGAACCCCGCCGTCAGTACAGTCTGACCCATGCTGTTAAATCTTAACAGCCACTCGCATGATGGGCGAGGGGAAGTCTACTAAATGCACCAACAACCCCAGCTCAACACAGACCTGAGCATAACACAGTAAACCCATCAAATCAGGAATGTTCATTAAAGTCTTCTCACACGAAGCAGGTAAAAGACTGCATTAAATTAACAGGCTATAAAACAAATATGAATCATCTTCATCCTTCTCTCACTCATGCTTAACATTTTCCTTTCTTAGGAAATAAACCAACACAGCAACTATCGCTTTATAACTGCCACCACATTTGTAAATAATAATTCAATGGCATAATTATCACACTTTATAGCCACATTTCAACGCAAATCTCCAACCACGCATCCGAACGACAAATCATGCGTACGCACGCTCGCGAACATAAAAACTCGTTCTCCTTTGCACACAAACAGACGGTGGCCGAAGAATAAGAGTCCGGCGAATGTGACAGGGCGGACGAGCGAGACCAAGCAAGTACCAACCCTGAATCACCAGGTTCTCTCCCATCCCCACCGACTACCGCATCACCAGATGCATAAACAGGAGAAAGAATTTGGAAATAATTTAGAATGGCCAGGTTAAAGATTGAATTAACCAGAGAAAAGGTCTCAAACAATATTTCTCTTACAATTTCGAAAACAAAAGAAAATTGCGCAAAAGAGAAGAATAAGCCGGCTAACAACAACAAACCAAAACAAACAAACCACGAAACTGATGCTTACCAGCTACCCGTGGGTGACCCCGAAGAGGCGGGTCAAACGACTCTCTCTGCCCTCTGTCCAGTTGAGAGGACAGAAGCGCAGATGCGGAAAAAGAAGAAGTGATGTCCCTCACCTACAGGCCGACTGTAGGAATTGAAGATACCGACTGTACCTTCGACGATAAGGTGAAGAACCAAGACCGGAGCAGGCGCTCCCAGAGACATCTTCCGCTCGAGTGAAGAGGAAACCTCTCTCAGCGATGGCGGCCAACATGCCACGCTACGTCACAGAGTGAGCATACTTCAAACTAAAAGAAATGAAGCACGTGCGACAGGTAAAAAGACAGGCGAGAGGCCGATAGACAGCAAGTTCGAGAGAAAGGTACCAGCCACCCATGAACCTGCAGGATGAATAGCACGGGCAGTGGAATTAGAGAGAGAGAGAGAGAAAGCAAACCGAAGTTGAGCTGAACTACACCAAGGGCAACCGCACCACAAGCCACATTAAGGGACGGATACACGACAACAGCAACGACAATAAATAAATGAGTAATTCCGCCACCTAGATGGGTCAAAACGTCGTAGGCCTCGTGACAAAGTCGTGACAATGGTCTTTAGATTAGAGTAGGCGAAGCCCGAGAGAGGACGAAGGACGAATGAACGAAGGCCGTTAGGCAAGTCGTGCTCACACATTTCTGAGTAGGCGAAATGGGAGTAGACCAAATGGGAAGTAACACCTGAACATTGTGAAAAGGGTGAGATGACATTGGTAGACAGGACGAAATGACACTGCCAGGATCGTGTTGTGGAAGTCCCAGTTCGCCCTGGCAGGGCAAAATGAAAAAGGGCGAAACGGTACCTCACCCTGCGTTTGTTGATCAGAACAGGCGCCGCTGAACACCACCGAAGTGACTCGGCAGCACTGCAGTGTCTCCTCTGGTGGGTTGCCTCTTGACGACTTGATACTGACTCTGTGAACTGCCGGTGGTGCCTGGGCTGGCGACGAGGTGACCAGGTGTGACTGTCAACCGGGGGAACAGCGATGAGCGGCGCCGGCGGTAATGCCACTAGAATGGCACAGAAGAAGAGCCCCCCCCCCCACACACACACACACAAGAAAAATAGAGAAAAAAAAACAAACAAACAAAAAAAGCAAGACCAGAAAAGGAGCCACGGAAGTTGTGTTTGAGGCCAACCGCCGGTGACTGTTGTTCCTAAACCGACAGTCAAACCTCACCCGAGATGAAACCAACAGTAAGTCTCGCTATAGGACACCACAGCTGCAGAATAATATAGTTGCCGTCAAGCGATTTCGCAAGAACCAAGTCATTCTCCAGTCAGTCAGTCAGTCAGTCATTCCCCTGACCGCTGGGCTCGCTGGAGGACGTGATGAGGCAGCCGCCGTTTCTCTCCAGGCTCTTCTGTTGGTGCTGTCGTGAGGAGATCTGGCGTGGTCATTTTGCTCCAGTCCTTTATATTGTCGACCAGCTTTTTCTCTGCCGTCCTCGTCTGCATTCCACGTGCAGGGAAAGTATATCCGCCTGAGGCATCGCTTGGACAGATGCTTTGCAGCTTTACTCTGTGCCTTTTTCTTTTCAGGCAACTGTCTCTGCTGCAAAGAGGGGCGGGAGAGCTACTATTCCGTGAGGCGTCTCACCACCATCTCCAAAATTCTTTTTTTTTTTCCTTGTTTTTTAAAAAGTGCGTCGCTTCAGTGGCACTATTACTACGCCATTCGCTGTGGCTCCCGTTCCACAGCCACACCCAGGTTTGTCCCGTTGAAACCCGGTTACCTGCACCCCACAGGGAGCAGTCTGACCAAAACATAGTAATCGAGGCTTGAGATGGGTTAGGTTGGAAGTAGCGGACAGGTGCCCCCAAGTGGATGACGCAACCGTCTGAAGAAGCAAAAGGAATCGAGGGCAGATGGTTGAAGTTTTGTCTATCGAGGGCAGATGGTTGAAGTTTTGTCTATGGCGGATTTTTTTTTCTCCTTCCCCTTCCACCAGATCTTCGGCGGGGAGGGGGGGGGGGGGGTTCTGAGGATTAATCTTTCAAGGGACAATAAACTAGGAATCCGTTTGGCAGCATGCTCGTTGGGAGTGTAACAGAGTTCACTGGAGCAAGAATAAATGCCCCTTGGCCTTTTCTGCAGGAGAATCTAGCAGATTAGGGGAGATAAAATACACACAGGCGGAAAGGAATATGGGGGCTTTGTCAAATGGCTACGCATCCTCCCCGCGGACTGCAGCTCCACAATCCCACAAGAAACCCCTGTGATGATGATGAGTTAATGCCATAAACACCATAGGACAAAGAGAACAATGCCCTCCCCCACCCATCCCCTCCCCCCAAAGCTTCAAGTTCTTACTTTGGAGTCTGTCTTATAGACTACTTTCTAACTGTAGGTTTCACTGTAGCGGTAGCTATCAGTTCAAAAGTCTTGATTCCAAACTAATTACTACAGTCAATTTGGTCAGTGATAGAAAGAAGTGGAAACGCGGCGGGAGGTGGTATGTATCAGTGCGCGCGTACGATCAAGAGAAGGACAGGAAGAGAGCAAGGAGACAGGGAATGGAGAGGCGGGATGGGAGAGTGAATTAGTAGGTGATGCCCAAGCGTATGTTTCATGACGTAAGGTCACGCTAAAGGCGTGTTACTGATCTGTCTCGGCAGCATCGCTGGTTCTTCTCTGCTCGGGTGACCTTGAGGCGTTTTGATATTGAAACTCCGTGTGGACGGCGAGCAAAAGGACAATGACAGAATCAACACAGGCAAGGTCATTCAGGGAGGCGTCGTGACCAGATACACAGGCACGTTGTCAGGGAGTGTGCACAGAAGAGGAGAGGGAAGACACACACACACACAAACAAAAACAAACAAAACAACACAAACACTGTACTCGATGTTAAGAACATGTGTTCTTACATTTCATACACACTGGCCATGTGTGTGTGTGTGTGTGAGTGTGTGTAAGTGTGAGTGTGTGTGGTGTGTGTGTGTGTGTGTGTGTTGTGTGTGTGTGTGTGTGTGTTGTTGTGTGTGCGTGCGTGCGTGCGTGCGTGCGTGCGTGTGTGTGCGTGCATGCGTGCGTGCGTGCGTGTGTGCGTGCTCGCCCGTGCGTACGTGCCTAAGTGTGTATGTGTGAGCGTACGTTCGTGCGTGTGTGCGTGCGTGTGTATGTGTGTGTGTGTGTGTGTGTGTGTGTGTGTGTGTGTGTGTGTGTGTGTGTGTGTGTGTGTGTGTGTGTGCGTGCGTGCGCGTGCGTGCGCGTGGGTGTGTTTTGAAGGGGGGAGTGAAGGTGGGAAGGCTGGCGGTGGGTGAAAGGAAGGCGGGGAAAGGGGTGGGTGGGTGGTAGACAGAAGAGTGACAGACTGACCGAGAACAGACAAACAGACAGACAGACAGCAACAGACAGACAATGACCAGAGGCATAGCGGCAGCTAAACAACACGCGGACTCACCGGTGGGAACAGTCACAGGTTCATCCACAGAGTCCGCCCGGTCACTGTCCGCCTCAGAGCCACTCAGGGACGACAATCCCAGACCCCCTCTCCCTCCCGCACCTCCTCCTCCTCCTCCTGCCGACTGCCGCAGCACCACCGCCGTACATCTCCATCCTCCTCCGGCTTTCCGCCATCACTGAGCCTCGCGACACGCCGCTCCCAACGGCCCTGATGACGTCATCTGACCCAAGAGACCTCGAGGATCCAGGCGGTCCCTCGTGACGTCTAAACCCTCCTCCGCGACGTCCGGCGAGGTCGAAGGGAGACCCCCGCGCGTTGAAGACGACGTCATAATCCCGCAAGGATTTTGCAAAGATGCTGCGGCGCTCAGACCAGGGGAGAAAGACGCGCTGCTGCTGGTGTTGCTATAAGACAGGAAGCTCTGCTGTGGGTAAGGAGGCAACCCGTCCGTGTCCGGAGCCGATCGTGAGTCTGAGTCTGAGGCATCAGGGATCCAGTGGAGATGACCTCACCAACCCTACCGGGTTATTGCCGGCGGCAGCTTCGCTTATCATCTGGAAGTATTGTTGCTGTTGAACTGCTGCATCTCTTGCCGCTGTTGCAGCTGCTGCTGCTGCTGCGTTGTTGTTGTTCCAGCTGACTGGCGTAGATGTTGTTAGTCACCTGAGAAGACTCGAAGGCTCGCGCGCACGCTTGCATAGCACTGATCTCGCTGACGTCATCCCGGTCCCCGAGCCGACAACGCCACCGAAAGGGGACCAGCGACCTGCAACGATCTGCGAAGAGGTTGCAGCTTCGCTCTCGGGCTCGCTGAGGTCGTTGGGTCCACCAGGTCGTTGGTGCCTCGTGCAAGGTCTTCGGGCTGGCGATGTCGCCTCGCTTGTCCAGGTCGTCAGGATGCGCGTGTTCGTCGAAGTCCACGTCGTCGTCGTCGTCGACGTCGTCGTTGTCGTCGTTGCCGTTGTTGGGGGCTGGTGGTGTTGGGGTTTGTGTTGAAGTTGTTGAGGAAAGTAGGGATGGCGTTGCTGATGGTGCCTCTTTGTCCACCTCGTCTGCAGTGTCGCTGCCGCTGTTGTTGTCGTTGCTGAGGTTATTATTGTTGTCGTTGGCGGTGGGGGGTGATAGCAGTGGTGGTGGTGGTGGTGGTAGTGGTGGCGGTGGTGGTGGGTGGGTTTTGTAGGGTTGGTCGTCCAAAATGTGTTTGGAGGCAGGGGCTGAGGGGGCCTCCCCCAAAGCTGTTGTTCTTTCCTCTTTTAGCGTCCTGTGGAGAGAGCCAGAAAATAAATAATCAACAACAGCGGTGAAGAAAACAACAACAACAACACAGAAACAACAACAACAGCACGACAGAAGAAGACGGAGACGAAGAAGCTTAATCTGTGTTCAGAGCGGAAGTTTGTCATTAACAATTTTGCTCTGCTGCTAAACCAAAGGCGTGAACACATAATATGCACAAAAAATGCATCGATCACAGGGAGAGCGAGAGAGAGAGAGAGCGAGAGAGAGAGAGAGTATACTCATTTCTCACCACTAAACGATACAGTACGTGCACATTACATCACACTACTCCGTACGGTAACGACTAAAATCACAAAACCCACGCATGTACTCTACGTATTTTTCCATTTGGACAGGCCGCACATTTATTGATTCAGAATGCGCAATAAATCGGTCAGGATAACATAATGAAGGAGAGGCAGATTTTATGTTTTTCGTGTATCGAAATTGCAAATAAACAAACGCAATCCAATTACACATATTGAAGAAAAATCCCATCCGGGGAAAAAGTGTAGGAATTTTAAAACACCCCACACAAAAACGTCTAAACTGAATAAAACAAAACTAAACTAAACAAGCAAAAGTCTCCAAATATGAATCGACGTTTCGACAATCAGACACTTATGTTTTGTATAATAAGACAGACGGTCAACCTCTTGCGCTACGTCGGCGACCGCCCTCTCCAAGTAAAGCTATCTGATTACTACAAACTTGGCTGCCTTAGTGCTTAGTGCCACTATTGTTATACACACAACTGTGGACTTGTGATGGTGACGGACTGAAAAGTATTCAGTGAAATGCTTTCTAAGGCGTTTTCCAGCATTACAGTTTGGGGACGTTCAAACAGACTTCAGGAATATTTGTCTAGGAACGACCATTACATACTTACAAACAATTGTTCAATCAACGGTTTTCAGTGAGAAAAGTGAGACACGTGCAGACTGCTGTGTAAAACCCCCTTTCCACAGGCCTTCCTTGTTGCGCTGCTTCACACACACACACACACACACACACACACACACACACACACACACACACACACACGTATACACACACACACACACACACACACACACACACACACACACACACACACACACACACACACACGTATACACACACACACACACACACACACACACACACACACGCGCGCGCGCGCGGCGCACGATCTCCGCTCGCCGCAAAATGACCCCCCAAAATTTATCGGTTAATAAATTATGAGGGAGGTCACGACCCCACCCACTCCAACTTTAAAATTCTACTTTAGCGTTCGGATTCCACTTTTTGGGCGTTATTAGTAGATCCCACTCATACATCCACTACATACTAATACTACTAATAATCATACAAAAATCTACTTAAAAATTACTTCATAGACAACTACTAGTCGTATTTTCGAAAATACGTTTACCTCTAAAACCTAAAGGAGTGGAGGTGGGTGGAGAGAGGGAGGAGAGGAGGAGAGGAAAAAGGGGAGAAGAGAGAGAGGAGAGAGAGAGAGATGATGTGATGATGATGATGAATGTGTGATCCCCTTTTTTTTGCCCGGGATGTTTTGTTAGTTCGTGTTCGTGTATTTTATGTTTGTGCATATTTTTCTTTTGTTTTTCTCGACGTGCGTGGGTGGTGCAGCGTTTGCGTGGTTCTGCTTTTCGTGCGTCGTGCGTGTATGTTGTGTGTGTGTGTGTTTTTGGTGTGTGTGTGTGGTGTGTGTGTGCGCGCGCCGCGCGCGCGGCGCGCGTGTGGGGTCTCTATGAGTGTTCTGGTCTGTCCCTGTTTTATGAAACTGTTTTTGGCATTAGGGTTTCCTGACAAGAACTCAAGTGACAAGGTAACTGTGTATCCACCGGCCCTCCGTTTTGGGTTTCCCCGTTTTGATTGTTGACCGGGGTCAGCTCACTTAAAAGTTTAACCTCAAAATTTGGGGGTTTGTAAACCTGAAAAAAGTGTCCACACTCTCTTATTCAGAAAAACCAAAGCCAAACACGGGGCCCACCTTGCACCCTCTTCCCCTTTTCCCCCACCCCCTTTTTCTGACACAACTCCGATGCAAAGTCCTTTCCTTTCCCATCCCATTTTTTCGTAACCCCCCCCCCCCCCCCTCCCTCCCCTCCCTACCCCCCCCCCCCCCCCCCCCCCCATCTTCCGCTGCATTTTTGTTTCTTTTTTGTTTCTGTTTTTGGTTTTATAACCACTTAACCACTTGTAACACGCATATACGATACACATGGTTCCGTTTCCGGCAATCGGATATGTGGGGCTTGGCTTAACCCTTTTGCTGTCAATGGCGCCAAAATGTTAACAGGAAGGTGAACTTCGATTTTGTGCATCAAGTCAAGTGATGCTGTTGTACGACTGACAGATTCTGGAAGACGGTGGAAACATAGATCATTCGTTTTGGATTTCAACTAAACCATTTTCTTTCATTTTACTTCAAGCGGTGAGAGAATGGCTTCATACAATGACGAAGTTATACACGTCTTGAAGAGTGAGACATTGTGGAAAAAAAAAAAAACCATAACAAAAAAAAAAAAAAAAAAAAAGCAGCCGACGTTGTCAAAAACTGTCTCAAGAAACCCGGCGGAGAAAAGGTTAATTGCAGCGTATCATAGTTGGTGCTGGAACAGTCTTCTTCTTCAGACAAAGTGTAGCTATTTAGGAAACTTTTGATAGGCCCCTTGCTTAATGGCTATCTCGTAAGCCGCGCCGATATTACGATGATTTTTTTTTTCTTTTTGAGGGGGGAAGGGAGGAGGTCATTGTTTTGGTTATCAAGTTTTATTATGTGAGGCTGTCACTCACTAACAAGCACGCGCGCGCGCGCGCACACGCAGGCACGCACGCACGCAGCCACGCACGCACGCACGCACTCACGCACGTACACAC
>CM031612.1:62815509-62835509 GCA_018398815.1 Conus ventricosus
AAATTACTTTGGCAAAAACTTCAGAAGAATGGAATAAAGGATAAGATACCTCGATCTATCAAGAGCATGTATAATTGTGTAAAAGCAAGTGGTGAAGATTTTACAGACTACACAGTTTGTATAAAAGGTGTGAAGCAAGGAGATGTATGTAGTCCTGATTTATTTTCATAATTCATCAACGAATCAGCACAAGAAATAACGAAAAGAGAAGACATGGTGCAATATTGTGTCCCGATATAGCTGACTTAATATGTTTTTATTTTGTTATAAGCAGATTATATAGCTTTGTTATCAAAAATCCTAACTGGCCTACAGATCCGGTTGAACAATTCATGTAATGCAGCATCTAGGTTCCAACTTAAGGAAATTTAATGAAGCGCAATATTGTTGCATTTAGAAAAATGATGTACTTGCAAAGAGAGATGTGTTTTTACGGGAAGCTACGAAATTTTCGGCAATATGACCTTCAATCGAGCGACAAAAACATAACAGACTTAACATGCACAATACTCCCCTTGTGAAGCCAAAGTGGTGAATGAATTGCTGCAGTTTGCTTAATTTGCAATGTCATTGTAAACCACACATATATTTGTCATTAGACAGCATTTTGATTTCACGGTGTTGTTGTCGTGGATTTTGCAGTGTGTGTGTGTGGGTGTGTGTATGTGGGTGGGTGTTGGGTGTGTGTGTGTGTGTGTGTGGTGTGTGTGTGTGTGTGTGTGGGTGTGTGTGCGTAGTGGGTGTGTGTGTGCGTTGAGCTGCGTGCGTGTGTGCGTGTGTGGTGTTGTGTGTGTTGTGTGTGTGTGTGTGGTGTGTGTGCGTGTGCAGTGCTGTGTTGTGGGTGTGTGTGTGGCGCGTGAGCGGCGTGGTGTGGGTGCAGTGCGTGTGTGTGTGGGTGTGTTGTGTGTGTTGTGTGTGTGTGTGTGTGTGTGTGTGTGTGTGCTGAGAGAGAGAGACAGACAGACAGACAGAGAGAGAGATAGAATTTATATATATACACAATTATCTTGTTCACAGAGTGAGTGAGAGACAGAATGGAGAGAGAGGACGGGAGAGATCGAGATCCGGGTGAGAGGGAGAGGAGAGAAGAGATATGAGAGAGAGAAGAGCGGGAGAGAGAGAGAGAGAGAGGCCGTCAGACAGATAGGACTGACAGACCAGACAGACAGGCAAAAAGACCGACTGACAGACGTGAGAGGGGAAGCAAAGGTTGGGGATTTGTTCCATATGAGGCTTACATTGTCTGATCGGATGCTTTTCATAACAAGGCACAAGGTTCAGTTTCAAGTGTTCCACCGTCATCCTAAAAACTGTTGTATTGATACCAGAAAGAAAAAACGTCAACGGGTTATGAAACACAAAAAAAACATCCTCAAACCAACCCACCCACACATCACGTAAACGCTTGGAGAAAAACAATGGTCAAGAGAGTTACAATGGTGTTTCGTGAGTTGCTCTACTGAAGGACCAAATGGGTATTGTGTGTAATTTTGCCAGGACCTGTAAGGTCTTTCATTCCTTGAATGGCTACCCCCTACCCCAGCCCCCTTCCTCTCTCTCTCTCTTCTCTTTATCTCTCTCTCTCTCTTCTCTCTCTCCTCTCTCTCTCTCTCTCCTCTCTCTCTCTTTCTAAGATATACATTCTTTATTTCATTATCTATCTATATTCTATCTACACAGCAGGGATGAATAAAATCTACGATCATTTCCACGATCTAGTACGTTAATACAAAATGCATTTTAAATGCTGGTGGAAGTTATTAGCCAAACGATGATGTTGTTAACACCGCTTTTAATTACATTCACGCTTGAACGAAAGAAACAGGACACAGTGCCATGAAGAAAACAAATAAGAGAGTAAATACGTTCAATAAGAATGATGTCCTGGTTTTTGGATCATGAATGTTTTCAAGACCTAAAACGTCGTAAATCAACTTCTGAGAATAGCTAGACGAACGTTGACGATGAAGCAGACACGTTTATTGTTTAAATAAGCTCGAAGGGAAGTATAAGATCCTTTTAAAGAGGAAGAAAACGCGGATGATCCTGACTTTAGTTCGCAGTTTTTAATGAACAGAACTAAAAGATTAAACAAGAGTGTCTGAAGCTTTAATTTTGCGCACTAAATACGGTTACGTAAAAGGTCCTATGCGTAATCATATTATTTACTGTTCAAAAATTTGTTATCAGCATTTCAAGCCGTTGAAAAAGATGCAGAAGATGAGGCCAGAGAGATGTCAGAACCTTTTTGGTACTGATAGCGACGAAGGTTTTCCTCGACCTTCCAATCTCAAAGAATTGAAGCAATCTCTGAGATTAATATGCAAAAACAGTAAAAACTGCAGGCCTGATGATATTAATTGGGAGGATTTTGTTTAATTGCTGGTCAATGCCCGGCAAATTGTCGTTCTTTGTCAGACTGTTCATTGTACTTTTTGACAAAGGTGGATAGTACCTGATAACTGGACTTGATCGATTAACATTGCCATTATTTTTGAAAGATAAAATCATTGATTCAAGCAATTATAGGGACATATGATCTTGGGATAGAAGTAGTAAGTTAATTAGTTGTATAATTTATATTGTAGATTAACAATTAAGTGGTAGAACTTAGTAATAGTTACGGGTAGAGTGTGCACAAACGCAGGTTTTAAGAAAGTTATCGATCAATGTTTACAATCTTGGCAGTTATACAGATGCTGTTTTCATGAATCGTTAACTCATACGTGGCCTATTTTGACCTTCGAAAAAGGCATTTGATTCAGCGTCTCTGAAAAATTTCTTTGGCAATAAACTTCCTGTATAGAATGGAATTAAAGGGGATAGATACCATCGATCTTTCAAGAGCAGGTATAAATTGTGTTAAAGCATTTGGTGAAGTTTTTACAGTGCTACCACAGTTTGTATGGAAATGGTGTGAATGATGCAAGGAGTTGTATGTTGTCATGTTTGATTTTCTTATTTCATCAACACGTAATTCAGCACTAAGTATAATAACAGAAATCGGAAGACTTGGTGCAATAGTGGGCTCCAGATATTATGACCTTAATTTGTTTTTATTTTGTTTTAAGCAGATTATATGCGTTGTTATCTATGAAATCCTAACTGGCCTACAGATTCCGGTTGAACAATTAATGTAATGCCCAGCATCGAGGTTCCCAGATCTTAAGGGAAAATTTTATGTAGGCGCGAATATTGTTGCTTTAGAAAAATAATGAATGTTCCTTGCAACAAGAGAGATGGGTTTTCTAATCGGGAAGCAAATGTCTGTTTTTCACTGTTATAATAAATCGTGGTATTTATTTTTCAACCCGACTTAGTTTTGTGGTATACGTGTGTTATTTAACCAATACACAAACAGCTACAAACAATAAAGTGACTTATGATTATAGCATGATGATAGTTATAAAATAATTTTGATGATAATCCCTTGTCATCGGTCAATAATAGAAAAAACCGAATTCGTGGTGTCAGTCGACAGCCATGTTTCAATGGGACATAAAGTCACTAACGCAAACATCCTGGTTTCAACAGGCAGACGACGTCTTAATGTGTCGCGTCAGCCCATTAGGCACAGCGAATAGGCTATTTTTGTCCTCACGGAGGACGCACTGTCCAGCAGACAGACTAAAGTGGCTGGACAGACATCTCGTTAGGTCTGGCCTGCGGGTGTCTACGGCGCAGGGGTCAGGGACGGCTCTAGCCATTGCGACCAGCGCCCACAGACAGTTAAGACAGACGTCGCCGGTAGAAAGTTGGAAGGGGGAAGAAGGTATTGTGTGGTGGGGTAAAATCAAGCTATTTAATTTAATGACCAATTGACCAACCACAGTGAGCAAGCGCAGTAGATGTGACTTTGACGATTTGAACGTTCAATGGAAATGATGAGGGGAGGTAAACTCGTATAAGGTGGGGAAAAATTGACAATGGTACTCACCCTTGGGGTCAGATCGGTACGGGATAAGAAAGATGTGAGAGTGAGAGAAGGGAGGGGGAGAGAGAGGAAAGAGAATGAAGAACACTGAGAGAGGAGGAGAGGTTCTGGAGTAGGCTATGACGAGAGGAAAGAAGAGCAGAGAGATGAGAGGGATGTGAACAGACCGAGTTGGAAGCATTAGCACCTGATAGAGTCTGCTGAGGAAGACTAAGGAGAGATGTTGAGAGAAAGGAGTTGCTATACCTGTGGAATGAGGAAAAAACAGAAAAAAAAAAAAAACGCAACCAAGTCCATTTGATAGTGCAGAACTTGAAGAGAGAGAGAGAGTGCAATGCGTTAATGCAGGAAGGAAGAAATGGAGAACAGATCGATGGTCTGATAGTCACTGTTCAATCTTGATCCGAGGGTTCGTCCTCATTATCCTGCTGCGCCAATTGCATCAGCCCAGTCAAACCTGACCCAGTGCCAGCGGTCCAACCGGACCAGTGCCTGCAGTTGTGTCGTGACCTGGTTTTGTGAACAGTGACAGTGAAAAGAAAAAAAAAAAAGAAAAGGAAAGAACAGTGATTCGGTAAAATAGTTTAAGATCTCCGGGCCAGGTAAAGTGGAAATTCTATTTATAACGACGGGTTAGTTAATGATGAGTTAGATTAAATGATTTTTGTGAAGTTCAAGGAAAGGAGAGAATGTATTATTTTGTTTGACTCCTTATGCAGTGATGTTGTCTTCCTTGATTATGTGTAGTAAAGTTATAGGACTTTACTAGTGGTTTGATATGTGACGATGCATGATATATGATTTGAGAAATTGTAAGCAAGCTGGGAGTTGTGTGTTTGGGACTGTGCGATTGTCCTTCCTCACTGACATACCCGAAGGGTGTCAATTGAGTGGTCGAGCCCTGCCAGGTTATTACTGGACATTTTATTTTAATTGTTCATAGTCGTTCAGAGAGGAAGCTGTGTGGGATTTCATGAATTGAAATCCGAGACAATCGGTTATGATGTCCTTACTGTATGTTTCCAAGTAGTTAAATACTAGGCTTGGCAGTGCTGCACCAAGATTAATTCAAATCACCTGAGATTGGCATTTAAGGACCCAAGTGTACTATTTCGCAACATGATGGACTATATTTCGCTCTCATTGTGGGGTCAGGCGCTAGGCGTGTTTAAAAATCTAATGACGTTGTCTCCCATGCTTTTAATATTATCAATTCAATTAGGATGGCGCTATTACGTCACTGTGTCACGGTAACCACCAGTTTGGCTGTCATAATAAAATCGTGTTCCAAAAAAAAAAAAAAAAAAAAAAAAACAAATATAATGGCACGGAAGAAAAGAACCACCACCTATGAAAAACTCGTGAGCACTCGTAGTGGATTTAGGATACTCGGGGGGAAGAGTTGCCGAGCATTCGTTGAAAACCATACAAAAGATGGAAAGAGTATGAGCGAGCGAAAGACGACCGTGTCGCAGAAGAAAAAGAAGATAACAGAAAGATTTAAGGATTCTGGCTTATTCAAATGATCAGAAACGCAGGAAACAGTAGACGAAGGGAAACAGCAGGAAACAGAAAGATTAAGGAGGAAAGCGCAGGAAAACTGAAAAGATTAAGGATTTCTATTAGAGTTAGGGAGAGTGAAAATACAAAGGGGAACACGATGGTTGGTAGCTCTTGTTTCCAGTGACCTGTGCGCTGGTTTTATGCACCCGACCAATGTTACCAAAAATTTCTGAAGCGAACAGATTCGATTGATGACATTACATCTGTCGTTTTGAATGTTTGCTATAGTCAGGGTTTGGCCTTCAGAAGGATATGGGCAGTCATTGTGTACAGCGCTTATTGAAGGGTAGGCATTACAGATTTGTCACGGATTTACAGAAAGACCATACTAGCTGATATTGTGATGTGTAGGAGTCTTTGTGAAGGGATTTTGACCTCAATGATGGAGGTGTTAGAAAGATATTTCGATCAGTTGATTGCAAGCAGGTGAAATCGTACACTCAGCTTTGGTGCACGTTTCGTTTCACTATATTGAGAAAGTGGTTAGAGTTGAGTGGTACGAAACAGGAGTTCGCTGGAATTGTAAAAGAGTGGTTATGAAAGATACAGATTTTGTCTGGTTGGAGTCCTGTGTTAACCTATACATTTGAAAGAGAGCCAGCCAGAAGTACAGCTGGAGAGTTGCTGTAAGTTAGCCAGAGGCGTATAGGGTATTGGGGAGGCACGTCTTTGGGCCACTTAGGGGTAATTATGCAAGAGAACGTGGTGCCAGGCACAGGTGAGAAGTGTGAAAGGAGACTAGGGGAGTTTTCTGACAAAAGTCTGAAACCCAGTGGTGTTGTGGGCTGAAATGGGGAAAATAAGGGACTTATAGGTGTGTCATTTGTCACAAGAAGGGACATGTGGCGAGCGGGATCTGTGCAATGAGGTTCGAAGGCAGCAGCCTTGCAACGAGGTTTGATAAGGGTGACAGGGGAAAAAGGAAATCGACCTGAAGTGGAACCAAAGCAGGTTCAATCTGAAAGAGGGTTAGAGTGCGGGCCTAGGGCTTAGCATGGACAGCACAGTCAGTGTCAGGGATGAAGAGGGCACAAGGCCCCCTGAGTGGTTCATTACCTTGTGGATGAAGGGTGGATTGGCCTGCAGAACCCTAACATGGGTGAAAGTGTTACGGGGGCACATGGTTGTTCATGGGGTGTAGTAAGAACAACGCTGGGTCGAGGAAGGGGATTTGTCAGGGCAAAATCCAGTCCTGTACTCGTAATTCGATGGCATTGCTGAGGATTGTTCCAGTTGATTAGAATAGATGTACGTACACCCTTACTTCTCAGGCGATGTTGTCTGCACACTGGTGATGGAGAATGAAAGAAACCCCTTTATGATTGATCATTGGTAATATTCCAGGTTTTGCAAGGGATACAGGGGATCCGCGAGGTTGTTGACTTCTACGGCCCCCCCCCCCCCCTCCCCCCCCCCCCCGCGGCAAGCTGTTCATACAAAGGAGCAAGAAGGAGGAAAAGGTTTTGAATAAACCGTTTTTAGCGTTCCAAGCAAGGTAGTCAGAACTAGATGGTGCCTGATGAGTTTAGGCAGCGGCAGGATCAAGTCTGTTGAGCGTGAATGTCTTGGGTGTTGGCAAGAGGTGAGAGGAATCAGGGTGGTTTTGAGGAGCGTGAGACAGAATTTATGGTGAATGTGAAGACGGAAAAGTTGTACGTCCGAGTGTTCAACAAGGGCGGGAAGCACAGGTAAGGATGACAAATCTCCGTTAGTGGTTACAGAATGTTATCGTGATCACTGGTAATGTCAGTGGTTCACACGACGTCACGCTCTTGGCGGGTCATCTCCGGCCAGCATAAACAGATGACCGAATTCTTTGATGATTTTCACTGGCAGGGGCAATGGCAGACATAAAGCTTTCTGCAGGTCATGTGACGGTGGTCAAAGGTCTGCCCACAAGAGGGCACGTGATTGAGGAGGCGACTCTTAAAAAACATCCCCCTTTATTTGTCCACACCCTTTCAGGAGAGGGCTTGTTGATCTGATAGGCCAATCTCAGCCCTGTTCCAAAGGGTGGGCACAGTATGAGACGGTAACGGTTTCGCATGGGAAAGTTTGCAAGAGGCTAGGGTCGTGCAGGAAGAAGTATATGACAGGAAGGTGAGGACTGCTATTCCTCAAGGTGGGAGATCAAGTCCTGTATGCATCCCCACGGTTCATATACAAGCTGCTGATGACATGGAATGGACTCCATTCACAATCATTGAATAAGGTTAGATCAGGTATTACAGGATTGTTGTGAATTCGGGAAACCAAAAACTTTCGCAATGCGATTTTGCTACGCAAATAATTCAGCGTGAGAATCAGAACAAGGCGCAGCAGTAATTCATTGATCGGGTGAAGGAGTCCCCAGCAGAAGTTAGGGGAGATTTGTTGCTTGTGTTTCCGGGAGTAAGAGGTCTTCCAGGGATGTGTAACTGTATGAAGGGCCTTGCTATTCATGTCTTGGAGTAAGGAGGAAGTCCTTGGGGGAGTCTATTAACACAGTTAGGGCGTACCCTGACTGTTTATTTTAAAACCAGGCAGGGCTGGGAAGACTCTAGAGACCTGTACGGTGGTCGGCGGTGGTTAAATCGCCAAAAACCGTAAATTTGAAACCCTTACCCGATCACGTATGCCACGAAACGAGTGATACGAGGTGAGGAGGTTGGATAAGACTGTTGGACCTTGGCGGTGTTTGAAAGTCAAATAATGGTATAGTGCTAACCGTGGTCTTAGTGAGGTTAAAAGTCAGGGGAGCATCGATTCTGTGTTGACTTTAGGAGTCTGTAACAGTTGCTTTGGTCACCAAGGTCGATGCAGAAGTCTTACCGACGTGAAGTACCTGTTTCGCTTCAGATCGCCATCAAGCTAGCGCAGCGTATTTCCACCGGGTTAGTCCTGAGCAAGGGTATGAATATAGCCTCTTGGAGTGAGGACTCAAAGGAGGTCTACAGCATTCTCTCACTCCTATGGGGCTATACCAGTGGCGAGTACTTCCTTTTGGTTTGGTCAACGCCACCTGCTGTTTTCTCTCGTGATGATGAGGAAGTTATGACGGGTTTCGGAAGTATAGTTGATATTTCATGGATGAATTCTGATAGCATCTGAGACATGGGAGGAGCATATGAGGCCGCTTGGGAGCAGTTTAGAGTAGGTTGAGACGAAGCATCTCTAGCCAGACCAACAGGGCCAGATTGTTTTCAACTGGAGTTCCTAGGTTTTGTTGTTGGAGGCGGGGCCCCCCCCCCCCCCCCCCCGTTGGGGGGGGGCCCCCCCCGCCCCCCCCCCCCCCCCCCCCCCCCCCCGTGCGCCCCCCCCCCCTCCCCCCCCCCACCCCCCCCACCACAGCACGCGCCCGGGGACACACAGGGGGGGGGGACCAAAGCAGCAAGAACAAGGGAAAGGTGTAAGACGTGATGAATTCTGAGTGTCCAAAGGATACATAAAACAAAAGTCAGGTGGTCTGGAGGTTTTTTTGCGTTTCTACAGGGAAATTTGTTCCAAATTTCGCCAGCAATCACGAGTCCTATCAAGTGTTTATTGGTCACAAGGCCAGGGGAAGGGAAACCGGCAGTGCGTCGAGTGGTTGAGGGTCAGTCGCTGGCATGAGCAAGCACCTGCACACGGACAGGGCTAGAAAAGACGAGGTTCCCGTACCATCTTGAAAGCTAACGGATCTGTCCAAACCATTTTGTTGCGGGAAGATGCATCAGGTGGTGGATGTGAGGTGCAGTATTGTTTGCAGGCGCACGAAGGGGTCGAGTTTCTGTGAAGTTTGCCTAGCAGGATGCTGGACGAAAGTATCCAGCTGTGGAAGAAGGGTACGCAACGGATAGTGAAGGAGTGTTTGGCTGTCTGTGTGGGCCATGCCAGCATGTACTTCCATATACTTGTAGTGGGAATGAGTTCGTGATAGAGACTCCTCAGCAACCCCACTCAAAATTCATGCAGGAGGCGCTAGCTCTGAAAAAAACTGACAGGGTGCTGCGATGGGCAATGGCCACGGACAGCCCTTATCAAGGTATCGAGTTCAGTAATTTCCAGGTCAGGAAGATTGTAGGAGTGTACTATTTAAGCCGTCGTAGTCTAAAGCAAGCTGCAATTTCGGGGTTTGCTTAGCTACTTTGTTAATAATTTTGTGTTGATTACAGTTATGTTGATTGGATGTGGGTTCTTGCCATTTGGCTATGGTTCATATTTTTCTTTCGTGAGACTTGTTCCATGTAAAATGTAGTTATGTTTGGAGAATATCAGACTAGTCGCTTGATGGTAGTAATGCACAGTTGCAAGAAGTGAGGAGGGCGACTCCTCGTGAGGGTGGTTGGGATCGTGTTCATATTTGATTGTGCTCTAATCATAGTAGGTGTGAAGAGATGTGGTGGCAAATCCGCAGGTAGGGGGAGTGCTCTTTGGTGCGCACAGAGGCGTATCAGATAAAGAGTTGGAAAAAAATATCTGTAGAAGCGTCTTTCCTTTGATGAATACCATTGGGGTGAGATTTTCGTGCGTTACATGATCCTGATGACACTTGTTGTAAACAGTTGTGGGTAAATTTATTTTGCATAAAAAAACTGGCACGTTGTAGCGCGTGTTGTCTCAGCTAATTCGGTTGTTGTTTTTTTTGTTACCGTTGTTTTGTGGTCAATGCGGAGCATTGTCTTTTGAAGGGGATATTGTCACGGACAGAATAGAAAAACCGATTTGTGCACAGGCCAGCAGCCGCTCCCCGCACCCACTCGACAGCCCAAGTTTAAATGGGACCCCCCCAATACTCGTATCATACCTCGAGAAACATTACCTGGTTACAAGGCAGACGATCCCGTTCTTTATGTGTGCGGCAGCCTAGTAGGCACAGTGATTAGCTATTTTTAGTCATCTCGGAGACAGCACGGTCCAGCCGGACTGCCCCCAACTAACGCGACGGCCCCTGGACAGTCATCTCGACAGGTTCTGGCCTGATGGGTCTCGAGCGCACTGGGTCAGAATGATCTAGCAATTTGCGACCAGCGCCCACAGACTGTTAATGCCTGACGTCGCCCAACACATATATACTATCCCCGCGTTGATGTTGGAAGGGGGAAGGTATTGTCGTGGTGGGGGTTAAATCAAGACTAATTATTAAATGACCCAGTGAACTATAGTCCACAGAGACGCTAGGCACAGTAAGATGGGAACTTGACGATATGTACGTCCAATTGATTGTGGGGGGAGCTCGGTAACCTCAGTTTTAGGCAGGGGGGAGAAAATTCTGACCAATGGATCACTCACCTTGGACTTATCGGTACGGGGATAAGGAAAGATGTGAGGAGTGAGAGATGGGGGGAGAGGAAGAGAAAGAAGAATCCAGAAGAGGGGAGAGGTTTGGGAATGTAGGCTCTGACGACGATGAGATAGTAGCAGAGAGATGAGAGGAAGTGAACAGAAAACGAGTCTGAGATTTAGCACCAGATTGAGTTGCAGGAGGTAGGACTTAGGAGGAGATGATGAGAGGATAAGAGTTGCTAACTGAGGAAGGAGGATAAATAAGAAAAAGAATAGAAAAGCAATCATGCCATGTGATATGTGCAGACTAGAAGAGAGGTGAGAGAGTTGCAAGGCGTTAATGCTAGGAAGGATGAAAAGGTGGAGAACATGATCGTTGTTGATAGTCACTGTTCAATCTGAACCGGGGTTCGTCCTCTTCCTGGCTGCGCCACACTTTCATCAGCACAGTCCAACCTGACCTGTGCCAGCGGTTGAACTGAACCACAGTTGCCCAGCAGTCCTACCTGACCAGTGAGCACACCGTGGTTACAACCTGACCAGTGCCAGAGTTGTGTCATGTTGGTGTTTGTGAAAGTGACAGTGAAACAGAAAAAAATAGAAAAGGAAAGACAGTGATTCGTTAATAGTTTATGATCACCACTGGCAAGGTAAAGCTGGGAAATCTTAGTTGACCCGGGTTAGTTAATGTAGATTTAGATAAATGATTGTGTGTAGTTCAAGGGGAAACGAGGGAGAGAATTCTTATTTTGTTTGACTCATTTGCTTTGATGTTTTCTTCCGCATGATTATGTGTAGTAATAGGTATAGGACTGGACTTAGGGGTTTGATGTGACGAATGCATGATATATGAAGGAGATGTTAGCAAGATGTAGATGGTGTGTTTGGGGCTGTGCGATAGTCTTCCTCCACTGACATACCGAGGTTGACAATTTATTGGCGAGCCACTGACCAGGATGTATGGCCCATTGTATTATATATTTGTTCAACTTCTACAGAGAGGAAGCGGGGTGGAGATTCATGTATTGAATATCCTTTAGACATGGGTAGGTGTCAGACTGGAGGTTTCCAAGTAGTTAAATTCTAGGCTTGGCATTGCTTCCAGTTTAGTTAACAACTAGGCTTGGCAATTTTCAGCCAATGTGTACTTATTTCGCACACAGAATTGCCTTTAACTTCGCTCTCATCAGTTGGGTCAGGGCGCTTGGCGTCTTATAAAAACTAATTACGTTGTACCAAAACGCTAATATTTTCATTTATCTAGGATGGCGCTATTACGTCACTCGTGTCGGTTAACCCACAGTTTGGCTGTAGTAATAAAAATCATTGTTCCAAAAAAATAAAAAAAAAAGATATAATGGCGGAGAAAGAAACACCCTATTGAACAATCGTGAGCGTTTTCGCTCTGTGATTTAGGCTACTCGGAGTGAAAGAAGTTGCGAGCATTCGTTGAAACCCAACCAAAAGATGGTAAGAGATTGAAGCGAGCGGAACGACGCCGCTTTGTTAGCAGTTGAAAAAAGAAGAAACAGAAAGATTAAGGATTCAGGCTCACTATGATCGGAAACGCAGGGAAACAGAAAGACCTAAGGGAAAACGAAGGGGGAAACAGAAAGATTAAGGGAAGCGCAGGACAGGAAAACAGAAAGAATTAAGGATTTCAATTAGTATGTTAGAGAGTGTGAAAATACATATGGGCTGCACCATACGTGATGGTTTAGCTCAGTTTTCCAGGGACCCTGTGCGCTGTTATGCCCCCGACCATAAAGTTACCAAAATTCATCTGAAGGAACAGATTCGATTGATGCATAAATCAGTCGTTTTGTAAACGTTTGCTACTTGTCAGGGCTTGGCCTTTGAAGACATGGGCAGTAATTTTGACAGCGCTTTTGAGGGTAAGGCATTACAGTTTTTTAACTGCATTACCTGCAGACAAACATTCTTGATTTTGGTGTGGAAGGAGTCTTGTGATGCATAGAGGGATTTGACCTCACAGAGGAGGGGTTCTAGAAAGAAATTTCGATAGCTTGATTGCAAGCAGGTGAATCCGTACACACTCAGTTTGTGGTGCACGTTTAGTTCACTATGTGAGAAGTGGTTAGAGTTGAGTGGTACGAAACAGGGAGTTCGCTGAATTGAAGAGTGGTTATGGACAGAAAGATTTTGTCAGGTTTGCAGTCCAGAGTTATACTATAATTTGAAAGGAGGACAGCAAGAGGGGACAGCAGCGAGAGTTTTGCCTGAAGTTAGCAGAGGTGTATGGGAGGCACGTTTGGGCACTAAGGTGCAAGTGAAACAGGTGACCAGGCACAGGGTGGAGAAGAGGGCAAGGAGAATTGGAGTTTTATGAAGAAGTCTGCACGGCACCAGTGGGGGCTGAAGAAAGGATGGACAATGGGACAATAGGTTGTTTTCATTTTGTCTAAGAAGGACATTGTGGCGACGGATTGTCGCAATGAGGTTCTGTAAGGCAGCAAAGCCTTGCAAGATGGTTGATAAGGGTCGCAGGGGAAACGGACCTGCAGTGGAACAAAAGGGATCTATCTGAAGAGTGGTGGTTTAGAGTGCAGGCCTATGGCTTGCACTGGACTGCCAGTCAGTGTTCAGGGATGGAGGGACTAGCTGAGAGTGTTCATTCAAGTGGGAGAAGGGTGGATGGGCCTGCAGTGGTTGATAGTGTTACGGGACACTGGTTGCATGTGGTGTAGTAGAAAATCGCTGGTCGAGGAAGGAAGGGGAATTGATCAGGGCAAAATCCAGACCTGTACTTAATCGATGGCCACGGTGAGGAATGTTCCACAGTTGACCTAGAGACTAGAAGTACGTACACCTTATTCTCAGGCGGTTGTCTGCTCACTGGTGATGGAGAAAACCCTTTTTGACTTGATCATTGGAAATATTCCAGGTGCAAGGGTTCATGGGGAATCCTGTGTTGTTGATGTACAGGGTCAGGCAGTTCAAACCACGGAAGCAATGAAGGAGGATGGTTGATAAAACCGTTAGTCGTTACAGCAATGATAGTCGAGAATAGATGTGTCGCCTGATCCTGAGGTGTTCTTGGGACAGCGCTGGAACAAGACCCATTCGCCTCGTGAAAGTATTGGAGTTGGCAAGAGGTGGAGAGAAACAGGTGGTTGAGGAGTGTGTAAGACAGAATTTTCTGGTGAAAGGCGGAATGTGTTCCGCACGTGTTCACCAAGGGAAGACTGGGTATGGTGACAACTCAGGTCAGAGGTACCTGCATGGCTTTAGTGACTCTGTCATGTACTGTTGGTCACGGGTCGCTAATGGAGGGTCATCTCTGGCACACAGCATAAAAGCTGACCGACAGTATCTTCACGATGATTTTCAATGGACAGGGTGGCCAATGGAGCATGTAAAGCGTTTTGAATGTCATGTGACGATGTGTCAAAGGTCAGCCAAAGAGGTGGTGTAGAGGAAGGCGCCCTCTTAAACATCCCCTTTATGTCACTACCATTCAGGAGAGTGGCTGTTGATCTGATTGGCCCAATCTCGACCCTGTTCCAAAGGTGGGGCACAGGTATGAGACCTGGAAGGTTGCAAGGGAAGTTTGCAACTGAGGCTAGGGTCTTGCAGAAGAAGCCAATATGAACAGGAAGGGTGAGGAAAGCAATTCCTCAACGGTGGGAGATCAAGTCCTGTTACATGCTTCCCACAGTTCACAACAGAGCTGCCTGATGCATTGGAAAGGCATTCAAAATCATTGGAAAAGGTAGATCAGGATTACACGGATTGTTTGTGAAGAATCGGGGATAACCAAAACTTTTCCATGCGAATGTGCTCCGCAATATGACTATTCTAGCGTGAGACTCAGCCATTGCGACGCTGCAGCCATATCATTGATCGAGGTGGAAGGAGAACCCTGCAGAAGAAGGGAGATTATGCTTGGCACTGGAGTTTCCACGAGAAAGGGTCATTCAGGATGTGTCACTGTATGAAGGGCTAGAACAGTAGGGAGGGACTGGATGGAAGAGTTAGGGGGCTTCTAAAACAAGTTATAGGCCCACGGCCCTGACTGATAAACCAGGCAGAGACAACTCGTAGAAGACCGTTCGGTGGACAGGTTTAGCATCGCCAAAAACCCGTACATGTGAAATCCCTACCCGATCCCGTATTGCCAGAAACGATCCGTGATCGAGGAGGGGTGGAAAAGATGTTGGCCTTGTGGGTGATTGATCCGTCCAAATCATCCGTAAAGTGCACCCGTGTCTGAGTGAGGAAAAAAGTTTCAGCGTGAGCATCGATTCTGTGTTGACTATAGAGTCCCCCCTGAACAGGTGTCAACTAGGTCGAAGGCCGAAGTCCCAATACGAACCTGGAAGACCTGTTACGACTCAGTATCGCCACATGCAAGAAGCAGGTATTTCCACAGGTTAGATCTGAGCATAGGGTTTTGGCACAAATAGCCTTTGAGTGAGGACTCAAAGGAGTATGGTCACAGCAGATTCTCCATCCTATGGGGCTATTCAGTGGCGGAAGTACTTCCTTTGGGGTTTTATTCAACGATCCTGCAGTTTTCTCTCGGATGATGTAGAAGTTATGGAAGGGTTGGATGGCGTTTAGAGAATTTCTATGGATGTCATTCGGATACGCTTCCTGAGAAATGGGGAGGTTCATATGAAGCTGATAGAGCAGTTTTTAGAGAGGTTGAGACGAAGCCAATCTCATAGCACAGTCCTAAACAAAGTGCCAGATTGGTTTTCCAGCTGGAGGACCTAGCGTTTTGTTGTTGGACGGCGACACAAAGCAGCCAAGAAAAGGGAAAGGTGAGAAGATGCTATGAATTCAGGAGAGACCAATGACCAAAACAAAGTAGGAGTCTGCTAGGTTTTAATTGGTTTCTACAGGATTTGGTAGCCAAATTTCGCAGCAAATACGATTCCTCTCTCGTGATTTGGTTCAAGGCCAGGGGGAAAACGGCAGTGGTCGACGTGGTCGACGCTGCCGAAGCAAGCACTGCAGACAGTGCTAGAAAGACTAGGTTCCCGTCCCATCTTGGATGCTTCAGTATATGTCCAAACCGCTTTTGTTGCGGTCAGAGGATAGGTGGTGGAGTAGGTGCAGTATTGTTGGCAGGAGCCACCGAAGGGCGGCTAGGTTCACCCTGGATGAGTGTTGGCTAGCAGGAAGATGACGAAGTGTGAAGAAGGGATACGGCAACGGTAGAGAAGGAGTGTATGGCTGTGTGTTGGGCCGTGCAGATTTCAAAAGACTTTGTTTGGGAAAAGAGTTCGTGATAGAGACTCTTCATCAACCCACTCAAATTTCCTGCAGGAGGGCGCAGATGAAAAACAGCCAGGGTGCTGCGCTGGGCATGACTGCAGCACCTTAGGTATCGAGATTCAGTTACAATCCGGTCGACAGAATGTAGGTGCTGACTATTTAAGCCGTGTTTAGGATTGCAAGCTGCAATTTTCCGGGGGGCATGCTACTTTGTTATTAAATATGTGTTGATTACAGTTATGTTGATGGATGGGGGGTCATTCACTTTGGCTTTGGTTCATATTTTTCTTTGTGAGACTTGTTCATGTAAATGGAGTTATGTTTGGAGCATACAGTCGCTTGTGTTGTAATGCACTATGTTTGCAGTAGTGAGGATGGTGGACTCATCCAGGGAAAGGTGTCATGGATCGTGATAATATTAGATTGTGCTCTTATAGTTGTTGTGAGAGAAGAGGTGGCAAATTCCGCAGGTAGGGGGATTGACTTGGTGCGCATAGAGGTATCAGAAAATGAGTTGGACAAATAAAAAGTAGAAGCGCACAGTAAATGATAATCCATTGGGGTGATTTTTCGAGGCGATTACACATCCTGATTAACTCGTAAACCATTGTGTATATAAGTTTGCTTTAAACTTGCCCAGGTAGCTGTGTTGTCAGCATAATTGGGTTGTTGTTGTTTTTTGTTTACCGTTGTCTTTGAGACATGCGGAGCATTAAGTCTTTTTGCAACAGGGGGATTGTCACGGACCAAAAATAGAAAAACTCGAAGTCTGTGGTCAGTCCGGCCAGCTGTTCTTGAGGATATAAGTCCAACAACGCAAACATCCTGGTTCCCTGGCAGACGACTTTAATGGGTTCGGCGTCAGCCATTTAGGCTCTCACAGCGAAAAGGATATTTTTAGCCTCCACGGAGACAGCACTGTCAGCCAGACAGACTAAGTGGTGGACTGATCATATCGATAGGTCTGGCCTGACGGGGTCTCGGCGCTGGGTCAGACTGTTCTACCCCCCCCCTCCTCCCCACCCCCCCCCCCCCCCCCCCCCCCCCCCCCAGCCATTTTGCGTACCAGCGCCCACTGACAGTTATGGCCAGTCGTCGGCCGGTGTGAAGTTGGAAGGGGGAAGGTATTGTGAGGTGGGGGTTCCGAAATTTCTAGTAATAATTAAATGAACCATTGACACCACAGAGAGCCAAGGCCGGAGATGTGTCGTTGATGATTTGAACGTCCAATGGAAAGAGAGGGGAGAGTAACCTCAGCATATAGCGAGGGGAAAAAATTCTGACATTTGGTATTACCTTTGACAGATCGATACGGGATAAGTAAGATGTGAGAGTGAGAAAGGGGGTGTGCGAGAGAGAAAGAAGATCCCCCCCAGTGAGAGAGGGGAGAGGTTCTGGGAGTAGGCTTGACGAGAGAAGAGGCAGGAGATGAGAGGACGTGAAAACAGAACCGAGTTTGAAGCATTTAAGCACAGATGAGTCTGCAGAGCGAAATGACTAAGGGAGAGATGTGAGAGAAAGAAGAGAAAAAGATGTTGCTAACTGAATGAAAGGAAAAAAAAAGAAAAAGAAAAAAGAAAAGCAACCATGTCCATTTGATAGAGACAGACTAGAAGAGTGAAGTGAGAGGCAATTGCGTTAATGCTGGAAGAAAGAAAGGAGTAACAGATCGATGTGTCTGATAGTCAATGTTCAATACGAGAAACCGGGGTTTGACTGTCATACCTGGCAGCGCCACTTTCATTCAGCAGTCCAAACATGACCCAGTGCTCTGCTGGTCCACCTGGTCCTGTGAATGCGTTGGGTCGGGATGGTGTTGTGAAAGGGGACCCAGTGAAATAAGATATAATCATAATATAAATGAATGGAAGACTGTGATTACGGAAAAATTGTTTAAGATCACACTGGATGAGTAAAGTGGTGAAATTATTATTCCGGGTTAGGTAATGGATGATTGTGTTAAATGTTTTTGTTTTCTTTGAGTTCAAGATAAGAGAGAATGTCTTATTGTTGTTTGCTCACTATTGCATCGATGTTTTCTTCCATGATTATGTGTAGTAAGTTTTATAGACTTTTACTTGGGGTTTGATGTGACGAAGTGCATGATATATGAATTGAGATTGTACGCAGCTGTGAGTGTGTGTTGAGGCTGTGCGCATTAGGCCTTCCTCCTACTGACATACCCGAGGGTGTCATACTTTACTTCTATCAACAACATAAACAAACTTCAATTATTATTCTAATGTTAATAAGAGAATAATATTATCTTAAGTAGATAATATTATGGTGATGATGATAATAATGACTATCGTAGTAATTATATAGTGATAATTCATTAATAATAATGATAATTTTTATAATACATGCATTTCGAGTTTCTGCTAAACCGTTTATACATCCACAATCACAAAATATACAGAAATATCTATACATGAAAGGTTACACTTTCCAGAAAAAAGAAATTAAAACTCTGCAGTTGTCATTGAAGACAATAGCTTACAGTCTCAACATATATCACAAAGTTCACTATGCCAGTTTACATGGCAAGTAATTTGATTTTGACAATGTATCTAATTTGATATACTTTTGGTTTTCTACTGTAGATGGGCTTTTACAGTGGTCAGAGGCTTTCATCCATATGTATCGATTATTTTAATAGACTTAATTTTAGAGACAGACTGACAGACAGACTTTGAAATCCTGAGCTCTAAATGGTTTAATAAATATGCAAAGGCCAACCATAATGGTATGTTTTTTTCACACTAGCGAACTGGTCGGATTGATGGCATCTTAGTTATGTAAGATCTACTCAGTGAGCAGACGGACAGACACCACGACACACAGACACACACCCTACACAACACCTACCACACACACACACTCACACACCCCCCCCCCCCCCCCCCCCCCCCCCCCCCCCCCCACTCAAACACACACAACAACAATCACACACACACCACACACACACCACACACACTCACACACTACAACACACACCACATACACACTACACGCGCGGCGCGCGCACGCGGGGCGAACACACAACACACACACTGGGACGGACAGACGGGACAGACGGGACTTGCAGTGAGGGGGACATTGGTGCAAGCCCTTAATAGCCATTTCACTCCATGACTTAGGAAGTTGTTACGTAAATTTTTTAAAGCTTTTACAATTGAAATTAGAGTATGCGATCGTTCAGTCATTATTTCTCAGAGGGCAAACAGCAGTTTGAGTTAATAGTAGGAGGACTGTTGTAGTACGTGGCCCGGTATTTATTGATGTTCTTTATAACTCTTGACACATTGGCATTGCAAAACAAAAGTTGAGCCTATGTCTATATTGAAAATTATCAAATGGACACAACAGAACTCATTTCGGTCTCATTTCTCGGGAAAACGGCATTCTATTGTACATTTAGTTGTTACACGACAAATCGGTTTGTTGATTAGACTAGTTCTTGCCTGTAAATGTCGATGATTGTAAGTTGCGGCCAATACTAAATCACCATCTGAAGACCTGTTTAAAAGTTGGAAGTGAGCAGTCTGTGGTTTTACTCTAGTAAGCCAACTGCGCTTTGGGGTCTGGAAGCAATCGCGCTTTCAAAGTTTTCAAGAAACTCTTTTTCTTTTACTACCCATTGATTGGCCCATGGTGCTTCTACTAGCTTCTATAGGAAAAGTAGGAACATCTTTACCAGGTTTACAAGGGACGTCGATGTGGTTGCATTTTTAGGAAATTGTCAGCCAGTCCTTAATATATATATATACCAGTTAAACACATATGGAATTCTATACCAATTTGGTAATACTTTAGCATTAGAGTTAGTAACTATAGCACAATTAGGAGTTATTAACTAACTAGCATTAGGAGTTGTGAGTTGTAAAACTATAGCATTAGGAGTTTGATTACTGACATCTGAACTTTTCCAGCAAAAGGGTGTAATCTTTTTTTTATGCTTTTGTTGTTTGTTTGTTAGTTTGTGTTTGTTTGTTTTGTTTTTGAGAAGTGTCAA
>CM031612.1:62843009-62845509 GCA_018398815.1 Conus ventricosus
CGATTTTGTATGTCTTGTAGAAACTTTTCTTGAAAAGTTTGAGTCTAGTTTGTTTAAAGAGCATGCGTTATTTGTAAAACCAGCTGTTAAGCTGGCACGACATGGGAGGTGTTCGGGAGGCATTGTCTGTCTTGTACGTAAACCTCTAGTTCCCCACATACGCTATATTGATGATGATAGTAATCTTTGTATGTATTTTGTATTAGATAAAGAATTCTTTCAGTTTTATAAAAACATTCTGTTTGTTTGCACATATGTACCTCCTGAACATTCACCATATTATTCTACATACGATTGTGATAATGGGATTAGTATACTTGAAGAAAGTCTTGTTGACAAGATGTTTTTGTTTGATGATGCTCATGTAATACTGTGTGGTGATTTGAATGCAAGAACTTCCGATTGTTCCCCTGATTACTTTGATGAAAGCAGATTGCATGACAATTATACGAAACATTCTTTAGACCAGAAGAAAAGAATGTCCCATGATACAGTAATGAATTCTTACGGTAAAAAATTGCTGGACCTCAGTACGGCTTTGGGACTATGTATTTTAAATGGTTTATGTCATGGTGATGAAAATGGTCAGTATACATATGTAGCCGATCAAGGGTGCAGTGTGAATGATTATTTCTTAACTTCCACATCTTTCTTTGATAGCGCGTGCGAGTTTATGACTCTAAGTGTCCTTGACAGATTAGAATCAGATCATTTGCCTCTTTTGTTGTGCTTTAATAATCAAACACGAATCACTTCCATCAGGAATTCTGTGAATAAGAGTGAAGACATGTTCATTGATAAATACAAATGGATTTCATCATATGAGCAGACATTTTTGACTCAATGAACTCGAATAAAGTAAAAAAAAGAGTTAGAAGTTGCCACAGACTTAATCAATGTTGATGTTAATATAGCGATAGATATGTTTAACCAGATTATTAAAGACCAGGCAGGACATATGAGAAAACGAATACCGATACATAAACAGTCAAGCAAAGGATGGTTTGACCATGAATGCAAATCAAACAAACGAAAAGTGAAAAGACTTCATAGATTGTTTAAGCGTTCACTGGATAAAAATGACCGAATTAGATTTTGTATAGCTAGAAGAGAATATAAAAACATGATTATGAGGAAGAAGGAGGAACGAAATGAATCAATGTTAAAAGAACTGCTTGATTCTGTTAAATGCCAAAAGACATTTTGGGAAACGGTTAAGAAATTCTCCCGAAAAGAAACACAGCCACAAAACAACATATCCATTGATCAGTGGTTTGGTCATTTTAAGATATTGTTAGATAGAGAAACACATGATTTTCCAGATTATGATACAGTAGATGATGGTGATGAGATATATGACAGGCCAATATCTAGGGACGAAGTAATGATAGCAGTTAGAAAGCTGAAGAATGGTAAATCGGCTGGACCTGATAATTTAATCGGAGAGTTCTTTAAGAACGCAGGAGAGCCAGTGTTAATGTTTTTAGTGAAATTATTTAACCATTTATTCAATAATGGAATCTATCCAGATGACTGGACTGAGTCAACTATTATACCACTTTTTAAGAAAGGCGAAGTCAATGATATGAACAACTACAGAGGTATATCATTGTGTAATATAAGTAGTAAGTTATATAGCTCAATAATCAACAGCAGATTACAAGAGTGGGTAAATTTAAATAACATAACTGGGGAACATCAAGCAGGGTTTAAGAAGGACTACTGTACGACAGACCATATATTTACATTGCTAGCTGCCATTCAGAAACAGTTTGCAAAGAATCAAAAGTTGTATGTTGCATTTGTAGATTTTGAGAAAGCTTTCGACTCCATTTCTAGAAATTTGCTATGGCCTATGTTGCTAAAAAATAGTGTCAGTGGTAAATTATATAGATGCATTAAGAGTATGTATAGAGATGTAAAGGCTAGGATTAGAAGTGGGGGTAAATTATCAGATGTTGTGAATTGTACAAGGGGAGTAAAGCAAGGTGATGTTTGCAGCCCCATTCTCTTTTCGTTGTTCGTCAACGAACTTGCACTAGAAATTATAGAAAATGGCAAACATGGTGTGTCCTTTGATTTGATAGAATTGTTCATATTACTTTTTGCGGATGATATTATTTTGTTATCAATATCATTTGTTGGCCTACAAAGACAGTTGAATAGTTTGTATGCAGCTGCAATGAGACTGGAGCTAAAAGTGAATATGGAGAAAACAAATATCATTGTTTTTCGCAAGGGTGGATATCTGGCTAGACATGAACACTGGATGTATGGAAATGAGCCAGTAAAAGTAGTAAACGTATATAAGTATTTGGGTATATTCTTTTCAACCAGGCTGAGTTTTACCTATGCATGTAGAGATATAGTTAACAGAGCAAAAAGAGCTGTTCTAATTATACTTAAGGTAATGTATAAACTTGACTGTAGTTCGTTTAATATATTTAAAAAGTTATTTGATTCACAAGTTCAATCAATTTTACAATATGGGGCTGAAATA
>CM031612.1:62850509-62853009 GCA_018398815.1 Conus ventricosus
CTCCGTCTGTCTGTCTGTCTGTCTGTCTCTTTCCCCTCTCTCTCCTCTCTTCTCTCTTCTCTCTCTCTCTCTCTCTCTCTTCACCTTCTCCCCTCTCCCTCCCTCCCTCCCTCCCTCTCTCTCTCTCCCCCTCCCTCCTCTCTCTCTCTCTCTCTCCCCCCTCTCTCCTCTCCTCTCTCTCTCTCCCCTCTCTCTCTCTCTCTCTCCTCTCTCTCTCTCTCTCTCTCTCTCTCTCTGTGCATTTACGAACATCACCGAAAGCGTAAAGATCTTCTCAGCTACTATCAGATTCCTGTGCTATTCTAAGGATCGGCATCTTTTTCACACATCATAATGATATTTAAGCCAGCAAATCCCGCAAAACCAAACTAAACCCATAAGAAAACATTTGCCAGCTAACGCAAACCTCAAAATCGCGACTGTAAGCTGGAGCAAATATTCCAACAGCCTTAAGACACCTTTAGTACATTGTACTGTATTGTACTACATTGTCTTGCATTGTGTTGTGTTGATTGGATTGTAGTGCCTTCTAGCTGCCCCCTCCCCCCTTCCTCCTTTGTCTATCTGTCTGTCCGTCTCTCTCTCTCTCTCTCTCTCTCTCTCTCTCCTCTCTCTCTCTCTCTCTCTCTCTCTCTCGTCTCTCTCTCTCTCTCTCTCTCCTCTCTCTCTCTCTCTCTCTCTCGCCGCTCGCTCGCTCTCTCTCTCTCTCGCCGCCCCCTCGCTCTCTCCCACTGCGAAAAGAATTTTTTTAAGATTTTCCATGCAGATGAAACCCCTGGTCAAAAAAAAAATCAATTCACCCCCCCCCCCCCCAAAAAAAAAAAAGAAAAAAAAAAAAAAAAAAAAAAGTATCAACATAAGTAATAGGTGACAGCTCGAGTATTCTGGGGGGCACAAGGACAGCACTGAGCATGGAAAAAGAAGAAAAGGTCGTTAAACAGTCTTGTCTTAGCATACTTCCTCCCCCCCAAAAGGGAACCAAAATTTTTTCCCTTCTGTTGTCGGTCTGTCTGTCTCTGTCTGTCTATCTGTCTTCTGTCTCTGTTCCCCGTCGTCTGTTCCCTTTTGGGCAGTTATGAAGTTTTTTGATGACGAATAGTCGTTAAAGGATAGGTATCATGGGGGGAGCCCCAAAAAAAACGGGTCGATCCAAAATCGGGCCTACAATGTTTTAAGTTGTCTGCTGCTCGGCTTCTAAAAATCCTAATGATACTGCGTTTCAGTGAAAGTTCAGGGTTTTGTAAAGGCCCTCCTAAATGCCAAATGTATTAGACAATAAAAAATTATGAAAACACAAACACTCGGTCGTTTTTCGAAAAACCTATCTTCATGATACAGATCCAAGACTTCGTTTTGAAACTTCACAGTAATGTGGCAGTTTCCCTTTTTGGCGACGGAACAGAAAGAGAGACAATCGGACAGGCAGGGAAAGAAAAAGAGCAGACAGACAGAAAAAAAGGAATAAAAAAACTAAACAAACAAAAATCACGAAAAAAAACATGTGTGTGCCCACCGACCAGAGCAAAATAATAGTACACAAGATTCAGTTTCAGTTTCAGTTTCACGGAGGTGTCACTGCGTGCGGGCTAGTCCCTATGCTACCCACATCTGTAGTTTTGAGACCCCATAGCATTTTGAAGCTGTGGGTGAAACTAACAATAAGAGAGACAATTGAAAAAGAGGGTTTCGTGGGTGCGATCAGCGGATGTCTGACCCCTTCGCATTTGCCAACGCGTGGGCAGACCTTGGTGTACCTACATTTTTGGGGCGTGTGTGTGTGTGTGGTGTGTGGTGTGTGTGTGTTGTGGTGTGTGAGTGTGGTTTTTGGGGTGGTGTGGTGTGTGGTGTGTGTGTTTGTGGGTAGTGGATGAACCCCTGTGTGTATAAGTGTGGGCAGGGCCCCCCGGGGTGCGTTTGGGCGATTGTAGTTGTGTTGTTTTGTTTCAAATTTAAAACCTATCCACAAAATGATATTGACGGCTGGTGTGTGTTTGTGTGTGTGTGTGGTTTTGTGTGTGTGTGGGTGTTGGGGGTTTTTGTGGTGGTGTGTGTGTGTGTGTGCGGTTGTGTGTGTGCGGGGCAGGTTGTGTCGCGTTTGTTTTTTTTGTTTGTTTGTTTGTGTGTGTGTGTGTGTGTGTGTTTTGTGTGTGGGTGGGTTTTTTATGTGCCGTGTGTGTGCGTGTGTGTGGTGTGAGGCGTGCAAAATTTTCGTGTGTATGTGTCTCTGTGTGTGTGTGTGTGTGTGTGTGTGGTTGTGTGTGTGTGAAATTTTTGGGGGTTTGGGGTGAGCCCCACGTACTGCATATGGGGGCTGTATGGGAATATCTGTGTGTAGGTGTTGTCTTTTTTAGGGGGGTGGGCTTTGTGCGCATGTGCGTGTGTGTGTGCATTTGAACGTTTAAAGTGTATGGTTTGGGGGCACGCGTGTGTCGGTGTGGACGTGCACATCCCACACATTTTTAAATTATGTGTGGGGGTTTAAAGCGAGCAAACGTACCCC
>CM031612.1:62857194-62869694 GCA_018398815.1 Conus ventricosus
TTAAGCAGGAGAAAGAAGGAGAACAGATCGATTCTGATAGTCATGTTCATCTGAACCGGGGTTCGACCTCATACCTGGCAGCGCACTTTCATCAGCTCCACCTGACCAGTGCCAGCGGTCTAACCTGACCAGTGCCAGCAGTCCAACCTGACCAGTGCCAGCGGTCCAACCTGACCAGTGCCAGCAGTTGTGTCGTGACTGGTGTTTGTGAAAGTGACAGTGAAAAGAAAAAAAAAGAAAAGGAAAGACAGTGATTCGTAAATAGTTTAAGATCACCTGGCCAGGTAAAGTGGAAATCTATTTATACCCGGGTTAGTTAATGATGATTTAGATAAATGATTTTGTGAAGTTCAAGGAAAGAGAGAATGTCTTATTTTGTTTGACTCCATATGCATTGATGTTTTCTTCCATGATTATGTGTAGTAAAGTTATAGACTTTACTAGTGGTTTGATGTGACGAATGCATGATATATGAATGAGATTGTAAGCAAGCTGTGAGTGTGTTTGGGCTGTGCGCTAATCCTTCCTCCACTGACATACCCGAGGTTGACATACCTATACTTCTAACAACAACATAACAACATCAATTATTATACTAATGATAATGATAATAATAATAATAATAATAATAATGATTATGGTGATGATGATAATAATGACAATAATAGTAATAATAATAGTGATAATGTCATAAATAATAATGATAATAATAATAATACATGCAATTCGGTTTCTGTAAACCGTATCATCCACAATCACAAAAAATACAGAAATATCAATACATGAAAGGTTACACTTTCCAGAAAAAAGAAATTAAAACACTGCAGTTGTCATTGAATCAATAGCTTACAGTCACATATTCAACAAGTTACTATGCAGTTTACATGGCAAGTAAATGATTTTGACAATGTATTCTAATTGATAAATTTTTGTTTTCTACTGTAGATGGTCTTTTACAGTGGTCAGAAGCTGTCATCCATATGTATGCATTATATACATATACATATATTTAGAGACAGACAGACAGACAGACTTTGAACTCTGAGCTCTAAATGGTTTAATAAATATGCCAAAGGCCCACATAATGGTTGGTTTTCACACTAGCGAACATGATCGGGATTGATGGGCATCTTAGTATGTAAGACTACTCAGTGAGCAGACGGACAGACACACAGACACACAGACACACACACACACACACACACACACACACACACACACACACACACACACACACACACACACAAACACACACGCACACAACACACCACACACACACACACACACACACACACACGCGCGCACGTGTGCGCACACACACACACACACAGACGGACAGACGGACAGAGGGAGTGAGACATTGGTAGCCAGCCTAAAGCCATTTCACTCATGACTTAGGAAGTTGTTACGTATTTTAAAAGCTTTTACAATGAATAGAGAAATGCGAACGATCAGTCATTATATTCAGATGTAAACAGCAGTGTTGAGTTAAAGTAGGAAGGACTGTTGTATTACTTGGCCAGGATATATTGTGTTCTTCTAACTCTTGACACAATGGGCATTGCAAAACAAAGTGAGCCTATGTCTATATTTGAAATTCACAAAATGGACACAACAACTCATTTCGGTCTCATTTCTCTGGAAACGCATTCTATGTACATTTAGTTGTTACACGCCAAATCGTAGTCTGATTAGACTAGTTCTTGCCTGTAAATGACTGACTGATTGTAAGTATGGGGCCAAAACTAAATCACCAATGAATGACCTGTTAAAAAGTGGAAGTGAGCAGTCTGTGGTTTACCCCTGTAAGCCACTGCGCTTTGTGGTCTGGAAGCAATCTCGCTTTCAAAGTTTTCAAGAACTCTTTTTCTTTACCACCCCTTGATGCCCATGTGTTCTACTAGCTTCTATAGTGAAAAGTAGGAACATTTTACCAGGTTTACAAGGACGTCGATGTGGTTGCATTTTTTGAAATTGTCAGCCAGTACTTAATACTCTTTCTATACCAGTTAACACACAATGGAAATCTACCCAATTCTTGGTAAACTATAGCATTAGGAGTTTTAACTATAGCATTAGGAGTTTTAACTATAGCATTAGGAGTTTTAACTATAGCATTAGGAGTTTTATTACTTACAGTCAGACACCTTTTCCAGGAAAAAAGGGTGTATCTTTTTCTGTTTTTGTTTGTTTGTTTGTTTGTTTTTGTTTGTTTGTTTTGTTTTTTAGAATGTCAACATTTCTAATTATTCCCCATATTTCGCACCATAACTAGGTATTGGCTGGATTCGAGTGTCGAAGAGTTTAAAGAATACAGCAGGTGATTTTTCTCCTACGGACCACAAGAGTTTGAATTTATTATTCACTCTCCTTTTTGCCCTGCTAGACATACCAGACATACTTTGAGAAAAGGAAAGACTTGTGGACATAATAATTTGCAAATATGTATACATGTTTATCACTGTCATTTTTGTTTGTCCAAACAACCATTGCTCGTGTTCAGAGATATTTCCACTATTTCAAAACACGACAATGCTTGGTTTATTTAAATCAAGTATCAGATCAAGCCTTTCAGCTATCTTATGTAGGACGTTCAACTGATTTTTGCAAACCAGTCACTTAACCAGAGAGCGGGATAACGTCATCAGCAAACATAAGAATTCAGATTTCTAGAAAACTTGGGATAAGCTGAACTCCATAATTTTTTTTTTTCAATGACGTCTACAGCCAGTTCATTGATAAAAAAAAGGGGGGAGGGGGGAGAGAAAACGGGACTATACACCTCTCCTTGTCTTAAACCATGGGGCACATAAACGCATGGCTTAAATCCTTTCCAGCTCTAACTCTTGCTTTCACAGTGTTACACCAACTATTAATAGCTCAAAACGTTCTCCCATTAATCCCCCTTTTCTTTAAAATACCCCACAAGTTCGTTGGAATAATGGAATCAAAAGCTTTTCTAAAATCTATGAAGGCAACGCAGAATTTTTTTGTGTAACACTGCACCTGAACCATGGCAAACAGTGTCAAAACATTATCAAAGGTACTCGGTTGTTTTTCTCCTAAAACCTGCCTGACGTTCATCGGCGACATTATATTCTTCAATTAATCTATTCAGTCGTTCATTAAGTAAGTGCCCGTATAATTTACTACACACATTCAACGATGTTATTCCTCAGTAGTTATCAGGTGCATTCCCATCACCCTTTTTATGCAAAGGCTGGATGACAGCTTCTGACCACTGTAAAAGACCATCTCCAGTAGAAAACAAAAATTTATAGAACACAACAATAAAAACAGAACAATACAGTACAATTGATCATGTTTGTACACATTTTTGCCATGGTTCATAAACAGTTATTGTTACACACGAAAAAATGTACTTTGCCTTCATAGATTTCAGAAAAGCTTTGATTCCATCGTGGAGAGAGAGAGAGAGAGAGAGGAGAGAGAGAGAGAGAGAGGAGAGAGGGGAGAGAGAGAGAGAGAGAGAGACACTGACACTGATACAGTTTTTATTGCCAATAGCCTGTTGGCAAAGAGGTTACAATTACTGCATTAATAAATGAGAGAGAGAGAGAGAGAGAGAGAGAGAGAGAGAGAGAGAGAGAGAGAGAGAACAAAGCACAAACAGAACAACAAGTTGGCTTTTTTATATTATTTTCCCAAATTTTCGGCGAGCACACTTCGCCTTCCTCAGGGGACTGTACTGATCTCAAGCTCACACAGGTACTGCAAACGACTGTGACAATCACTCAACCAAACAAGACGGAAGAAGTTGGAACAGTGAAAAGCATTGTAATACAGTCTACAATACTAGAACACATGCTCACAGGCGTGTAAATGTGGGATTGGTGTGCATGTGCACGAGTGAGCGAGTGTATTCAGGGGATGCGGCGGGAGGAGAGAGGAGTGGGGGGGGGGGGGGGGGGGGAGGGGGCGTGTCCAAATGTATGTGTGGGTGTGAATGTGCTTGTGATTTTGCGTTATGGAATATAGTGGTGGTGGTGGTGGTGGTGGTGGTGGTAGTGGTAGTAATTGTAGTAGTTGTTGTTGCTGCTGTTGTTGTTGTTGTTGCTGTTGTTGTTGTAGGAGGAGGAGGAGTAAATATGAAATTAGGAAGAATGATGATGATGATGATGATGATGATGATGATGATGATGATGATGATGATGATGATAACAATAACAACAATAATATGATAATAATGATAACAATAATGACAACAACAATCACAACAACAACAACAATAATAATGATAATAATAATGATAATAGTAATGATGATAGTAAAAATAATAATGATGATAATACCTATGCTACTATATAACAACATAACAGCATCAATGATTGTACTAGTGATAATGATAATAATAATAATAATGATTATGATGATGATGATGATAATAATGACAATAAAAGTAATAATAATAATGATAGTGTCATAAATAATAGTGATAATAATAATACATACATACATACATACATACATACATACATACATACATACATAGATACTGTCACGGACAAAAAATAAACAACCAAAGTCGTGGTCCAGGTTGTGTGGACATAAGCTCAAACTCAAATATTCTGAGCGCCAGCCAGACGGACTAAGTAGCTGACCGACGCCTCGATGTCTGGTCAAACGAGTCTCGACGCCCGGATCAGACTCATCCAGCCAATTTGGCACAGCGAGGAGACTAATCCTAATCCTCTACGGAGACGGTCTGTCCAGCCAGACAGACTAAGTAGCTGACCGACGCCTCGATGTCTGGTCAGACGAGTCTTGACGCCTGGACCAGACTGATCTAGCCAATTTACGACGTCGCCGGAACGAAGAGAGGGGAAGGTAGTGTGTGGTGGGGGGGAAATCAAGCTAATCAATTAAATGACCAATTGACCACCACAGAGAGTAAGGCGTGTAGGCGTGACTGTCATGATTTGAATATCCAATGGAATTAGAGGGAGATAACTTCGGGTACGAGGCGGTAAAAATACTGACCAATGGTACTCACCCTTGGACACGTAGGCAGGGAATAAAGTAATGTGTGAGTGAGAGAGAGGAGGAGAACGAGAGACAGACAGAGAGAGAGAGAGGAAGAGGTTCTGGGTGTAGGTCTGCTGAGAGAAGAGCAGAGAGATGAGGGGAGGAGAGAAGAGAACCAAGTTGAGAGATTAGCAGGAGATAGTCTGCAGAGGAAGGACTAAGGAGAGATGTGGAGAGAGAGAGTTTGCTAACTAATGAAGAGGAAAAGAAAGAAAAGAAAAAGAAAGAAAAGCAACCATGTCCATTTGATAGAGCAGACTAGGAGAGAGAGAGAGAGTGCAATGTGTTAATGCAGGAAGGAAGAAAGAGAACAGATCTATGTTGATAGTCACTGTTCCATCTTAACCGGGTTCGACCTCATACCTGGCAGCGTCACTTCGTCAAGCAGAACCACAGACCAACGCTAGTGCCAGCAGTCTAACCTGACCAGGCGCCAGCAGACCAAGACCAGTGCCAGCAGTTGTGTCGTGCTTGTGAAAGTGACAGTGAAAAGAAAAAAAAGAAAAGAAAAGGCAGTGATTCGTGAATAGTTAAGATCACCTGGCCAGGTAAAGTAGAATCTGTTTAAACCCGGTATAGTTAATGATGTTTTAGATAAATGGATTTTGGAAGTTCAGGAAAGAGAAATGTTTTATTTTTGTTTGATTCCATATGCATTGATGTTTCGTTCTATGATCATGTGTAGTAAAGTTATAGACTTTACTAGTGGTTTGATGTGACGAATGCATGATATATGAATGAGATCGTAAGCAAGCTGTGAGTGTGTTTGGGCTGTGCGCTAGTCCTTCCTCCATCGACATCACCCGAGGTTGACAATTTATTGGCGAGCCTGCCAGGATATTCTGGCCCATTTATTATAATGTTCAACTTCTCCAGAGAGGAAGCTGGGTGGGATTCAAGTGTTGTAATCCTAAGACAAGGTGTATGTCTTACTGTATGTCCCCAGAATAGTTAAATACTAGCTTGGCATTGCTTCCAAGATAGTTAATACTAGGCTTGGCATTTCAGCCCCAGAGTACTTATTTCGCACAGATTGCCTATAATTCGCTCTCATAGATTGGGTCAGGCACTGGGCGTCTTATAAAAACTAATTACGTTGTCCCAAGCTAATATTATCATTCATAGGATTGTGCTATACGTCACTCGTGTCGGTAACCACCATGTGGCTGTCGTAGTAATAAAATCTTGTTCAAAAAAAAAAAAGAGATATAATGGCGGAAGAAAAGAACACCCCTATTGAACAACTTGTGAGCGTCGCTCGTGATCTAGGTACTCAGGAGATGAGTTGCGTGCATTCGTTGAAAACCACACAAAAGATGAACGAGATGAACGCGCGGAAAGACGACGTGTCGCGGTAGAAAAGGAAGAAACAGAAAGGTTAAGGATTCAGGCTAATCAGGAAGCGCAGGAGACAGAAAGAATAAGGGAAGCGCAGGAAACAGAAAGAATGAAGCAGGAGACAGAAAGAATAAGGGAAGCGCAGGAAACAGAAAGAATGAGGGAAGCGCAGGAGACAGAAAGAATGAAGCAGGAAACGGAAAGATTAAAGGTTCAATTAGAGTTAGAGAAAGTGAGAATACAAAGGGAGACCACCGAGGATGGGAGTTCATTTCCAGTGACTCTGTGCGCAACTATGCCCCCCGACCCAAGTTGCCAAAATTCTCGGATAGGGACCGATTCGATTGATGCATACATCAGTCGTTTCGAAACGTTTGCGACCATCAGGGTTGGCCTCCAAAGAGTGGGCAGTCATTTTGTCGCGTTACTGACGGGTAAGGCATTACAAATTTTCACTGCGTTACCAGCAGAACAACAGTCTGATTTCGGCGCCTGTGAAGGATCGTTGATGAAAGGATTTGACCTCACAGAGGAGGGGTTCAGGAAGAAATTCGTTCAGCTAAATTACAAGCAGGTGAGACGTACACTCAGTTTGGTGCACGTTTAGATCACTATTTTGAGAAGGTTAGAGTTGAGCAGTACGAAAAGGAGTTCGCTGAGTTGAAAGAGCTAGTTATGAAGGAACAGATTTTGTCAGGTTGCGGCCCTGAATTAACCATACATTTGAAAGAGAGACAGCCAGAGACAGCAGAGAGTTGCTGAAGTTTAGCAGAGGTTACAGAGAGGCACGTTTGGGCACTAAGGTGCAGGAGAAACAGGTGCCAGGCACAGTGAGAAGAGTGCAAGGAGACTAGGGAGTTTCTGCAAAGTCTGCAAACCCAGTGGTGGGCAGAAGGAAGGGCAAAGGGACATTAGGTGTTTCATTTGTCACAAGAAGGGACATGTGGCGAGGGATTGTCGCATGAGGTTCCAGAAGGCAGCAGCCTTGCAAGAGGTGGATAAGGGTCGTCAAGGGAAACGACCTGCAGTGGAACCAAAAGGGATTCAGTCTGAAGAGGGTGGAGTGCAGCCTATGGCTAGCACTGGACAGCAGTCAGTGTCAGGGATGGAGGCACTAGGCTGAGTGGTTCGTTACCAGTGGAAGAAGGTGGATTGGCCAGCAGAGGGTGAAAGTGTTACGAGACACTGGTTGTTCATGCGGTGTAGTACGAACAACGCTGGTCGAGAAAGGGGATTTGACAGGGCAAATCCAGACCTGTACTCTAATCGATGGCACTGTGAGGGAGTTTCCAGTTGCTAAGATAGAAGAACGTACCCTTACTTCTCAGGCGAGTTGTCTGCGTTGGTGATGGAGAAACCCCTTCATGATTTGATCATTGGAAATATTCCAGGGGCAAGGGATCCAGAGGATCCTGAGTTGTTGACTGCTACAGGGCAGCAGTTCAAACACGGAGCAAGAAGGAGAAAAGTTGATAAACCGTTAGTCGTTCCAGCAAGGAAGTCAGGCATAGATGTGTCGCCTGATGAGTTTAGGGCAGCGCAGGAACAAGACCCTTCGCTCGTGAAGTCTGGGAGTTGGCAAGAGGTGGAGAAGAAACAGGTGGTTAGAGGAGGTGAGACAGAATTCTTGTGAAAGGCGGGCTGTTGTACCGAGTGTTCACCAAGGGAAGACAGGTAAGGTGACCACTCAGTTAGAGGTACCAGCAGGTTTATCGTGACACTGTCATGTCAGTTGGTCACGAGTCGCTCATGGCGGGTCATCTCGGCACCAGCAAAACAGCTGACCGAATCTTCGATGATTTTCATTGGCCAGGGGCAATGGCAGACATCAAGCGTTTCTGCATGTCATGTGACGTGTGTCAAAGGTCAGCCACAAGAGGGGTGAAGAGGAAGGCACCTCTTAAACAGCCCCCTTTAATTGACACACCATTCAGGAGGGTGGCTGTTGATCTGATTGGCCCAATCGCGCCCTGTTCCAAAGGGGCACAGGTAATGTGTTGACGCTCGTGGACTACGCGACCAGATACCCAGAAGCAGTTGCATTGAAAGGCGTAGATACGCAACAGGTCGCTGAAGGGCTGGTAGATATCTTTTCTCGCGTGGGTGTGCCGTCACAAATTCTCAGTGACAGAGGGTCACAGTCACCTCGGCGTGATGAGGGAGGTCAACAGGCTGCTAGGGATCACACAGCTTCTCACTACCCCATACCACCTACAATGCAATGGCTTGGTGGAGAGATTCAATGGTGTGCTGAAGGCATCTTAAAGAAGCTCTGTGAGGAAAGGCTAGCAGATTGGGACCGCTTACATTCCAGCGGCACTGTTCGCCTACAGGGAAGCCCCTCAGGAAAGCACAGGCTTTTCGCCATTTGAGCTGCTGTATGGGCGGACAGTTCGGGACCAGTGTGTATTCTCAAAGAGCTTGGTCCGGAGAACAGGAGTCAGAAGAAGTCAAAACCACTTATCAGTATGTGGTGGATTTACGCAATAGGCTAGAGGAGACATGTAAGGTCGCAAGGGAGAGTTTCAGGAGGCTAGGGTCGTTCAGAAGAAGCAATATGACAGGAAGGTGAGGAAGCAATTCCTCAAGGTGGGAGATCAAGTCCTGTTACTGCTTCCCACGATCACAACAAGCTGCTGATGCATTGGAAGGGACCATTCACCATCATTGAAAAGGTAGATCAGGACTACCGAATCGATGTGAATGGGAAATCAAAACTTTTCCATGCAAATTTGCTCCGCAAATATATTCAGCGTGAGACTCAGCACATAGGCGCAGCAGCAATCATTGATGGAGTGAAGGAGACCCAGCAGAAGAAGGGAGATTTTGTTGCCTGAGTTTCCAGGAGAAGAGTCATCCAGGGATGTGTCACTGTATGAAGGGCTAGACAGTAGGAGACAGGAGGAAGTTTAGGGGGCTCCTAGAACAGTATAGGCGTCCCTGACTGATAAAAACCAGGCAGGACAACTCTAGAGACATGTACGGTGGAGTTAACATCGCAAAAACCCGTACATGTGAAAGCCTACCCGATCCCATATGCCACCAAGCAAGTGATCGAGGAGGAGGTAGAAAAGATTTGGACCTTGGGGTGATTGAACCGTCCAAATCATCGTATAGTGCACCCGTCGTCTTAGTGAGGAAAAAGTCAGGTGAGCATCGATTCTGTGTTGACTATAGACGTCTGAACAGTGTCACAAGGTCGATGCAGAGGTCATACCGAACATGGAAGACCTGTTCGCTCAGATCGCCACAAGCAAGAGCCAGTATTTCACCAGGATAGATCTGAGCAAGGGTTACTGGCAAATAGCCTTGAGTGAGGACTCAAAGGAAGTCACAGCATTCTCCACTCCTATGGGGCTATACCAGTGGCGAGTACTTCCTTTTGGGATGGTCAACGCACCTGCAGTCTTCTCTCGGATGATAGGAAGTTATTGACGGATTGGAAGGCGTTGTGAATTTATGGATGCATTCTGATAGCATCCGAGACTGGGAGGAGCATATGAGGCAGCTAGGAGCAGTTTTAGAGAGGTTGAGACAAGCCAATCTCACAGCAGACCAACAAGTGCCAGGTTGGTTTTCCAAGCCTGGAGTTCCTAGGTTTTGTTGTCGGAGGCAACACAAAGCAGCCGGAAAGAGGAAAGGTGGAGACGATCATGAACTCAGAGAGACCAAAGACCAAAACAGAAGTCAGGAGTCTGCTAGTTTATTGGTTTCTATAGGAGTTTGTTCCAAATTTCGCAGCAATCACGAGTCCTCTCAGGGATTGGTCAAGGCAGGGAAACCAGCAGTGGTCGAGTGGTCAGACGCTGCAGAGCAAGCACTGCAGACGGTGTTGGAAAGACTAGGCTCCCGTCCCATCTTGAAGCTACCAGATATGTCCAAACCATTTTTGTTGCAAAGCAGATGCATCAGGCGGTGGAGTAGTGCAGTATTGTATGCAGGAGCATGAAGGGTCGAGTTCCCTGTGAGTATGCTAGCAGGAGGTTGACAAAAGTGTGAAGAAGGGTACGCAACAGTAGAGAAGGAGTGTTTAGCTGTTCGTGTGGGCCGTGCAGAAATTCCACAAATACTTGTATGGGAAAGAGTTCGTGATAGAGACTGATCATCAACCACTCAAATTCCTGCAGGAGGCGCAGTTGAAAAATAGCAGAGTTTCTGCGTTGGGCAATGGCATTGCAGCCCTACAGGTACCGAGTGCAGTACATTCCAGGTCAACAAATGTCGGAGCTGACTATTTAAGCCGTGTAGTCTAGCAAGCTGCAACTCAGAGGAAGTCAGTCATATCCGGGGTGCTTTATTGATAATATGTGTTGATTACAGTTATGTTGATTGGATATGGGTTCATTCCCAGTTGCTATGGTTCATATTTTCTGTGTGAGACATGGTTCATATTTTCTTTGTGAGACTTGTTCATGTGAATGTAGTTATGCTTGGAGCATACAGTCGCTTGTGTAGTGATGCATTATTTGCAATAAGTGGGGATGGAGATTCCTCAGTGAAGTGTCATGGATCGTGATCATATTATATTGTGCTTTTCATAAGAATTGTGAAGAGGAGAGATGGCAAATCCGCAGGTAGGGGAATTGCATAGGTGCGCACAGAGGTCGTTATAAAATGAGTCGAAATAACGCAAGAGCGCACGTCAATGATAAATCATTGGAGTGGTATTCACTAATGATATATTTTATAATTTATATAAACAGTTGGTTGTAAAGTATTTTTCAAACTTTGCACGTGTAGCTGTGTATCAGCAAATTCGGTTGTTGTCTTTTTGTACCGTTGTTTTGAGACAATGCGGTGCATAGTCTTTTGCAAGGGGGAAATTGTCACGGACAAAAAAATAAACAACCAAAGTCGTGGTCCAGGTTGTGTGGACATAAGCTCAAACTCAAATATTCTGAGCGCCAGCCAGACGGACTAAGTAGCTGACCGACGCCTCGATGTCTGGTCAAACGAGTCTCAACGCCCGGATCAGACTCATCCAGCCAATTTGGCACAGCGAGGAGACTAATCCTAATCCTCTACAGAGACGTCTGTCCAGCCAGACAGACTAAGTAGCTGACCGACGCCTCGATGTCTGGTCAGACGAGTCTCGACGCCTGGACCAGACTGATCTAGCCAATTTACGACGTCGCCGAACGAAGAGAGGGGAAGGTAGTGTGTGGTGGGGTGAAATCAAGCTAATCAATTAAATGACCAATTGACCACCACAGAGAGTAAGGCGTGTAGGCGTGACTGTCATGATTTGAATATCCAATGGAATTAGAGGGAGATAACTCGGTACGAGGCGGTAAAAATACTGACCAATGGTACTCACCCTTGGACACGTAGGCAGGGAATAAAGTAATGTGTGAGTGAGAGAGAGGAGGGAGAACGGAGAGAACAGACAGAGAGAGAGAGAGGAAGAGGTTCTGGGTGTAGGTCTGCTGGAGAGAGAAGCAGAGAGATGAGGGGAGGAGAGAAGAGAACCAAGTTGAGAGATTAGCAGGAGATAGTCTGCAGAGGAAGGACTAAGGAGAGATGTGGAGAGAGAGAGTTGCTAACTAATGAAGAGGAAAAGAAAGAAAAGAAAAAGAAAAGAAAAGCAACCATGTCCATTTGATAGAGCAGACTAAGAAGAGAGAGAGAGAGAGTGCAATGCGTTAATGCAGGAAGGAAGAAAGGAGAACAGATCGATGTTGATAGTCACTGTTCCATCTTAAACCGGGGTATCGACCTCATACCTGGCAGCGTCACTTCGTCAAGCAGAACCACAGACCAACGCCAGTGCCAGCAGTCTAAACCTGACCAGGCGCCAGCAGACCAAGACCAGTGCCAGCAGTTGTGTCGTGCTTGTGAAAGTGACAGTGAAAAGAAAAAAAAAGAAAAGAAAAGACAGTGATTCGTGAATATTTTAAGATCACCTGGCCAGGTAAAGTAGAAATCTGTTTATACCCGGGTTAGTTAATGATGTTTTAGATAAATGATTTTGTGAAGTTCAGGAAAGAGAGAATGTTTTATTTTGTTTGATTCCATATGCATTGATGTTTCGTTCTATGATCATGTGTAGTAAAGTTATAGACTTTACTAGTGGTTTGATGTGACGAATGCATGATATATGAATGAGATCGTAAGCA
>CM031612.1:62902194-62907328 GCA_018398815.1 Conus ventricosus
TGAACGGCAACAAGCTAGTGCTTTTGGTGAGTTCGAAATACATTTCAAGGTACGTATAAGCTATGCGCCAGAGGCAAGAATGACGGGAGACTAATAAGGTTGTTTTATTCCAAACACAAGGAGCAACACACATACACATAAACACACACACACACACACACACACACACACACACACACACACACACACACACACACACACAGAGAGAGAGAGAGAGAGAGAGAGAGAGAGAGGAGAGAGAGAGAGAGAGAGAGAGAGAGAGAGAGAGAGAGGAGAGATGATGATGATGATGATGATGATGATGATGATGATGATGATGATGATGATGATAATCTTTCTTTCCAAGGGTAACAGATAAGCAAACACATGCTTTTTTTCATCCGGCCCTTGCCCCGTTAAGGGACAAAGTATGACTAGCGACTAAGACTTACAAAACTTTTAACAAACACACATATCTTCACAACATTAAAAAGTTAATCCATTAACAGTTAAGGCATAGATAACTTTAAAAGGAAAAAGAAACGATTTAAACAACAAACAAAAATAAAGACATTGATTACAAGGAAGATAAGAATAGCACAGAGAGAGAGAGAGAGAGAGAGAGAGAGAGAGAGAGAGGAGAGAGAGAGAGAAGAGAGAGAGAGAGAGAGAGGAGAGAGAGAGAGAGAGAGAGAGAGAGAGAGAGAGAGAGAGAGGAGAGAGAGGAGAGAGAGAGAGAGGAGAGAGAGATACGTGCCACAAAAGTTCAAGGATAATGAAAAAAATAGTAGTAAGAAAAATATAAACCATAATATAGACTAAAAAAAAACAACATGCGGATAAATTATGCACATTAGTTACCTTTTATGAGGCGTTGAGAGAGAGAGAGAGAGAGAGAGAGAGAGAGAGAGAGAGAGAGAGAGAGAAGATCCCAGACGGGAAAGAACTATCGCAGGAGACGGGAGCAGGGACCCAGTATTATGCTGACATGATCGGAAGCACGGCTGATCAGGGAGGGTTATTTTCTCTTTATGTTACGTTAGCTGCCACTGAGATTCGAACACTCAGGTCAGACTGTTGGACAGGTGCTCTTCCACTGAGCCAAGCTTTAAGAGGTTAGACACTCTGCCACTGGAGACCACGGAGAAGAAACAACTGTGTGCCAACTACACACTCACACAGGCCACCCCTTTTCATTTCATACTCTAAAAGGCGAGGAAACTCCTCGGCGCTTTCGGTGTGGACGTACCATATTCTTCATAAATTGAGTTTGTGTACAGTGTCGGCAAGTACACGCTACCACATTTGAACACCTTCCGTTTTAGAAAGTGTATGTGTATATGTGGTGGTGGTGGGGGGGGGGGTACAAGTGCAAATGAGCAATCTTACATAAATGTGCTGGGAAAGATTAATTACATTACCAAGATAAAAAGTGAGTGTGGAAGTAAGAAAATGAAATTATTGTTGTTGTTGTTGTCGTACCCTGGCTAAAAGACTCCAGGGATCATCCGAACAGCCGAAGTATTTGAACACTACGGCACAAATGCATCAGCTGGGGATGAGAACATTACGTGTGTGACCGTTTTTGATTACCCCGCCACATGGGCAGCCACACTCCGACTTCGGGGGATTTGGGAGACTGATAATGTTATGCTAGGAGCTTGTCACGACTGAAGACAATCCCCACATAACTATGCAGAGCATAACAACATTTTGATGTAGCCTTGGTGTTCTGGCCTATGTCAATTGGTCTGACACAGCGTTAAGCCAAGGCGTTGAAATATTATTGAAAGGCAGTACAAATAGGAAGATCTTTAATTAACGGCATATGAAGGCCATCAATACCAATCTTTAAACTATTGCTTGTTCCGAAGCCTTTCATTCAATGGAACGGACTGATCAGGGAGACACGGCTAATCGTGACCGTGTTCCTTCGGCATCAAATGGAGATGTACGACAGTCTGCAATTCTGTGGTATTCTCATCACCACGGGTTCAAAAACGGACTCCAATATCACCCCCAAAGAAGCCAGCGAAGGGTAGAAAGCAAAACGAAAATAAAAGTGTGGTAAGGAAATACGTTGCTGAAAAACTAAAATCGTTATGAAATTTCAATGTAATTAATAGCGAACCGCCAAGAAAACGTAGACAAACGAATCGCAAGACAAAACACGACGCGTATCTTGCCTGAAGAAGACCTGAGAGGTCGAAACGCGTCGTGTTTTGTTTTGTGATTCGTTTGTCTACGTTTTCTTGGCGGTTCGCTATTAATTACATTTAAAAATTTGTTTAGATTTCCGCGTGCAGTCGCCTCACTGTGCAACTCAAGTCATGACGTAAGCAGTGTAAATGTTGGAGGGAATTTTCGAGCCTATGCTTGAGGATCCTTCAAGTTTGCAAGGGAGGTCAAAAGGTGTCAGCAGTCAGAACAGACTTCACGGAAACGTTGTTTACAGATGTTTCACCTGGTGTAATAATCTGGAGTTCCTGAAAGAAAGAAATATGAATTTTGTCATCTGCTCTTAAGTTTTCTTCAAGATGGGTTTTAAAACCAGAGAGAGAGAGAGAGAGAGAGAGAGAGAGAGAGAGAGAGAGAGAGAGAGAGAGAGAGAGAGAGAGAGAGAGAGTGTGTGTGTGTGTGTGTGTGTGTGTGTGTGTGTGGTATTGTGTGCGTGCGTGCGTGCGTGCGTGTGTGTGTGTGTGTGTGTGTGTGTGTGTGTGTGTGTGTGTGTGTGTGTGTGTGTGTGTGTGTGTGTGTGTGTGTGTGTGTGCGTCGTATGTGTGTGTGCGCGCGTGCGTGCGTGCGTGCGTGCTTGTGTGTGTGTGTGTGTGTGTGTGTGTGTGTGTGTGTGTGTGTGTGTGTGTGTGTGTGTGTGTGTGTGTGTGTGTGTGTGTGTTGAAACCAGACATCTACTGATTTTCTTTAACATGTGAGGAACTGACTTCGACCAGGTAACGGCCATGATATGGCTGCCAGCAGTCGGCCGACCAGGTAACGGCCATGATATGGCTGCCAGCAGTCGGCCGACCAGGAAACGGCCATGATATGGCTGCCAGCAGTCGGCCGACCAGGTAACGGCCATGATATGGCTGCCAGCAGTCGGCCGACCAGGTAACGGCCATTATATGGCTGCCAGCAGTCGGCCGACCAGGTAGCGGCCATGATATGGCTGCCAGCATTCGGCCGACCAGGTAACGGCCATGATATGGCTGCCAGCAGTCGGCCGACCAGGTAACGGCCATGATATGGCTGTCAGCAGTCGGCCGACCAGGTAACGGCCATGATATGGCTGCCAGCAGTCGGCCGACCAGGTAACGGCCATGATATGGCTGCCAGCAGTCGGCCGACCAGGTAACGGCCATGATATGGCTGCCAGCAGTCGGCCGACCAGGTAACGGCCATGATATGGCTGCCAGCAGTCGGCCGACCAGGTAACGGCCATGATATGGCTGCCAGCAGTCGGCCGACCAGGTAACGGCCATGATATGGCTTCCAGCAGTCGGCCGGGCATGAAACAATTGACAACGTTTTGTTTTAGTGTGAACACTTTCTCGCTGTAGTTCACACATTTCAATTCTGTCGTCCGCTGGGCTGGAAGTCGTGCGACGGCAATAAAAACGCAGGATCCTGTTTATTGGTGGGCCTAAAACACGTTGCTACCCTCATTAACGAAGGCATTGTTTCACCCGTCTCTTTGTATTTGTTTTTCTGTTCGTCTGGTAGAGCCCTGATATGGCCCTTTGCGGTCGGCTGGGCTATAAGCAACATTACCTTACTAGCAGAATTACACCAAAACTGTTCAACCTATTTTAACCAAACTTTGTCAATGATGAAAATATTGCCCAGCCGAGGTACGAGCCCAGTAAATTTTGGGTTGGATCTGCATTGCGAATCCGGATCAAACGAATCGCTATTGTTTCTGTGTCATTCCAAAACCTGAAGATTACAATCGGATTGAATACGACACATAACAAAATGAAGTCTGAGTGAAATAAAGGGCAAATGACAACGGGCTCGTGGATATCAGCTGGAAAAACGTACAAGCGCAAATGTCATGATCAGGGGAGGTAACTGTTTCGGATGTTAATTAAATAAAGAAAGCCGGAAGACGTTTTTGAAGATGATGAGAGATGATGATGATGATAACTTTTATTATTGTTTCATTGTTATTGTGTTTCGTCGTCGTCGACGACGTCGTCGTCGTCGTCGTCATCATCATCATCATCATCATCATCATCATCTTTTCTGAAGGGTTAACGCTTAGGGACAATTTTAGGTAAGGATAAAGTTAGGGTCAGGTTAGGGTCAGGACTGAGGTTAGCTTTCGGCAGATGCGTAGAAGGCTGAATTTCATGCAACTGTTATTGATTAATCCGACAAACTTGTACTTTTTCATACATTACAACACACACACAAGCTGACGTCAGAAACGCGCCAACTAACTCGTAACTCTGTACAAAATTATGATGACGAGGATATACAAGTTTTTTAAAATAAACATTTTGTCTGTTTGTTTTTCAGAGAACTGATTTTGCCAGAGATCTGTTGTTTCCCCCAATGCCGACTGTTGGCGCCTACATGAACATCATGAACTGAACTCATCAAATAGAAAAGTGGATTAGATCAATGACTTCAGTAATCTAGCTGATCATAGAGAATAGGGGTCGGAAGAGCTAATTTAGTAGAGCGCCGGATCCGTGATCCTGGTGATACTGGGATGCCGGTTCGAATCTTCGCTGGGCCGTTCTGGTTCGAAGAGGTTTTTTTCTCTCGGAGTAGACATTTATTGACTCCGTTTCCCGAAAAGTTTGTTGATTGTGACCATCACCCAAGGCTCCGTGTGTGAGTGCACGCATGTTAAAACACGGACAGACCCACGGGGCATTAACTGGAAATCAGCAACAAATGTATATCGAACTTCATAAAAAAATAGGTCATCAAATTCCGGCATAGCTTCTCATTTTATTCATGATATGTGGTTTTTGTTTCACTAAAACGATTAGCATAAGTTGTAATTTAAGAATTGAGATATCAGCGGAGTGCATGTCACGATCAAGGTGGCAAGAAAGCTTTCTTATTTCCTTTCTGGACAATTAGTGTCACGGCTTAGATTGTGCTACAACACACGCGTAACATCTGGCGCACACGTGAATCC
>CM031612.1:62907428-62924928 GCA_018398815.1 Conus ventricosus
TCACCTGACACTCATTCCCCTCCGACACAGGTCGCTCGCACGGCAAACACGGCGGATTTAGATACTCACAGAGAGAAAAGGAGTGTGAAAAGAAGTTGAAGGGGAGACGAAGATAGAAAAGGGCCAAATAAGGGAGCAGGAAAACAAGAAACGGAGAATGGCGGGTACTCTAGTCAGGGTCCTCACCCTTAGCCGATCTGACATGGGAAGCCCTTTCCAGGGGCATAACTCCTTTACCAAGTTTACGCTTCGGCCAAAACGCATCGGCACCTCTCAGGCATAGAAGCAGTATGAAAAAAAAACAGCCTATCTTCAGTATTGATGCCCCGCCAGCAGAGCCTAAGGGATCACTGGACCACGCAAAACCTCCGACCACGGACAAGGTTCGTAACCCCCCGGTGGATGCAACAAATATCTGATTGAAATTTTGGGATATGTCAGTTATGTTGCAGCATCACCAACCCTGTGGCGCAGAGTAACCCATCATCAATCTCTGTATCTGATAGAGAATTTTATCTTTAACAGAAGCAGAAGCTTCAGCGATGCCCAGTAACTTAACTGAAAAAACAGGTAGCCCATCCACCCCGATCTCTCCCTGCAGACGATAACTATGTAGAGAAAAGAGTTGCAGGCAGATAAAAACAACAGAATACTGACTCATGAATTCTGATAATGTAACCCCCACATAAATAAAGGAATTTCCTGTGGTAGATTACAGCCAGGTTGGTCTGCACCAACATCTGTGGCAAACAACAACAGAAATGAGTCGAACAATTGCACAGGATGCTGTATTATAGGTTTGGTGGAAATTTTTAATCAGCAGGTAAGTAGCCCGCAGAAAATAAAACAAAACAGCCCAAAGAATAAATTGTATTTGGGATTTTCTATTATTGTAACATTCTAGGAATCTTTACTTGTTGTATAAATATGGATCAACTCATTTAATTGAAAGGAAGGTTTTTAAATAATTTCCAATTAGAAACCAAAGAAATGTTATGTAACCTGGGAGGGTGCCCATGTGACTTCCTGTTTTGAGTGACCTTGTGGGTTCCCTCAGGTTATAAAAGGAAGCAACCACGTGCTAGCAAATCCTTGTACTTAGAGACATGGGGACCTCGTGCAACCAGAGCAAGCTGAGGGGCTTTAAGGGCTGTTCACTGCCACTACCTGCAGAGGTGGGTGACTGTCTTATTTTGAAATCGAATTTTATAAATTTGTTTATATTGCAGGCTTTATTATGGTTTAGAAAAAAGGAACAAGAGTAACTAAATGATTAGCCAAAAAGTTTTTCAAAGGAAGGAAAGAAGTTGGGAAAGAAATGGAAATTTGCACCTGGTGAGCCACAGGGTGGCCACATGGTTCTAGGTAGACTGAACATAGCTGGTTAGGCCTTTGTGACTAGAGGGTAAGCAAGCCTTCATGCAACCTACTTTTCATGTGGACATGGTATGAAATAGTTTATAGTAGAATGTGAATGTTTGGAAAGGATTCTGGTGTATGTTCTGAATTATTGTTATTAGAGTGTGAGATTTTTTTATTGTGTATTGTATGGTATGATCTTTGCTGATATTGTCCATGTGTGTATGTGCTCTGAAGTAGGGCAAGTTAGCTCTCAAAAGATACGGGAGTGTATTCATGGTTTTTGTATAATTTTTGTGTCGTGTGGAACAAACAATATAAATGTGCTAGTAAATAACAGAGAAAAAATTGGAGAAGTGCGCTACCTGTTTGGCAATTGATGACCATTGGGGAAATTAATGTTGAAGGGGGGGGGGCGCAGGAGCGGACCAAAATGGAGTGATATGAGGGTGTTGTGTGGAAACACACCTAGTATCAAATTGTTGGTTACACTGTGACATGGAGATGTGAACAGTGCTTGTAATAATTATTGAGCAGGAATGCTCAGTTAGCATTCAGTGGATACTTAGTTTGATTTTTCTCATGGAAAGAAATCTTGTTCAGGGCAAAAGATAACCACGGGGATGACAAAGCAATTTATGACCATGCTAGTGTGGCCAAAAGGGCAGGGTTTGTGAAACATGTGGTCTCCCAACACTCAAAAATTTAAAATTTTTCTTTTGGAGGGGTGCAAAATGGAAGCACCACGGAGTTTCTTCACTTTTTTAAAGGGGTAAAAAGGGGGAAAAAACGAAGGGCCGGGGGGCACCGGCACAGAACCTTTTTCCTCTTTACACCACCCACGAGAGGGGAAAGTTTTTTAAGGGTTTGGACGGATTGAAAAGTTTGTTATTCGTCTGGGTTCCAATCCCCTCCCAAAGGGGGTCTTCACATATCTTTTTTTTGGGTTTCACATCTAGCAGGGATAAATTTGGACAGGGGGGCTTTTTTGGCAAAACGATCAACCATTTCGTTCCCGCCGTGCAACTGCCAGGAACCCCAAGAAGATTTTGTTGTAACCGTCCCTTAACTTGCAAAAATTTCAAAAAAAAAAAAAAGTTCTGGATCTGAAGGTTGGGGGCCAGCTAGCCCCAAAAGTACAGCAACCAACAAAACCCAAAAAAAATCCCCCTCGAAAAAGGGGGAGATTACTCAAAGCCATACAGAGCTAATTCACAGAATAACAAACATTAATGTATATTTCCAACAATCTAAAGGGAGCCCCAGGCTGGGCTGCCGGGCCCACCCATCCTCAGATTTGGGAACCGTCAGTGAAAATTTTTTAAAGGGAGGGGAATTTGGGAACAGAGCTCGGCATACAAACCCCTTTGTACCAAGACGGTAGACCCTTACAAACTGCAAATCAAAACAAATTTCTTGGTTAAAAAAAGGGCCAGGGGGTTGACCCGGGAAACTTGGAAAAAATCGAAACTACTCCAGTCTATACCGCTTCCCCACGTGAGGGAACGAACCCCAAAAGGGCGGTCATTTGGTTTTTGTTTCAAATTTACTTTGGGAACGGGGGGTCAAAAACACAGTCATACGGGTTTCTGGGGTTTCTGAGAACTGGGATGTAATAACAAAGACAGTTTCAGCCTCTTTGGACAACGAAGTTCGCCCGCCTCTGCGTACAGGCTTACACGGGGGTGGTGCGAACGAAAAAGACAGAGACAAAGCCCGAGGGTGGATGGGGTCCAAGAGTTTGAGGAAAAGAGATCTTGGGGAGCCGTACCGCACAACCAAGTCCAGTTGGAAACGGACCAGGGCTTGTAAGGGCAACAAAGTTTTTTTTCAGCGCCCCAGTGGGTGTGTGCTACACCCCAGAAATTCAGTCCCTTTTTGGGCAAGGTTTTGAGATTTTTAAAGGGCTGAAAAGTTATTTTTTGGTCAAAAATGCTCCAAAAATTTGGGGCCCTTTAACAGGGAAGGGGAATTTCCCGCTGAATTAGATCGGAAAAAACTGACGGAAATTAGGGAAGTGAATACACGGGTTTTTGTAGCAGAAAAGGTGAAACTTTTTCATCCCGCCCACTGAGGTTTTTTACTACAAAAAGCGACCCTGCCTACACTGGGGTACAGGCTTCCATTGCGTAACAGAAAAATCATCCACAAAAAATGACACTGAACCCGCTGAACTATTCACAATGTTGTTGTTTTTAATACAAAAAGGGGGCGAGCATATGCCCCCCGGGGGAACACCAACCCTCTCTGGACACAGAGGAGGGTGCCAAACCCGGGACCAAAACTGTCGTTCGCCAAAAAATTTTGAATAAAAAGGGGAAGATGACCCAAAAAACCCAGATCGGGAGACAGAAACCCCCCGACTTCCATGGTATCGAGCCTTCTCCAATCAAAGAAAATTGCCACGCATGCTGTCTTTTAAAAAAAGCGTTCCAATGAGTTTCCAACGAATAAAATGGTCAACTGACTACGATTTTTTGCGGAAACCACACTGTTTTTTTCGCCAAAGGCCATGGGGCATTTCCAAAAACCCTAGCTTTGACCATTTTCTCCATCATTTTACAGCCACGGGTCAAAAATTGGGGGGTTTTAGATGGATTAAAAATCTTTTTCCGGGTTTTGGGAGGAAATAAGGGGCTGCCCCCAAGAGGGGGAAACAACCTGTATCCACACGGGGTTGTATACCGAACAGATGTTCAACCTTCTTGGGGAAGAGTTCAAATTATAATTATTCACTATCCGGAAGGAATCGCGCAAAGAGAAAGGCGATTTCAGCTTTTAATTAAAAAGATTGTAGTTTTCCCTGTTTCGGATGAAAAGTTCAGGGAGATTTTTTTTTAGGGCTTTGTTTTTGACAAAAGGATAAATTATTAGAAGAGGGGGAATTTTTTTTCAAGGTTGAAGCAAGCAGTTTAGCAATCTTTCTTCTCTGTTTAAAGAATCGAAAACTTGAGATGATTACATGGGGACAGTTTCTTCCTTGATTTCTTAAGATGTTCCACACTTTTTCTTAAAATTTTGGCACCTGGACAAAAGCTTCCCCGGGACCGACTTTATTTTTTAAAAAGTGTGTCTAGTTTTACAGGGGTTTTTTGGGGGCCGACGGGGGACCCGAAGGTCTTTGTACACCTACGCGACCCTTTTTCTAACTTAAAATTTTGTTGCATTCTAAAAAACCCGGGGTTTTTTTGGCTTTTAAAGTTTTGGGGAAGACACTGAATACAACTTTAGCACACTTGATCACAGTTTTCATGTTTCACGGGTCCGGATTTTGAAAAATCATGTCCGGAAATTTTTTAAAATAGTGGTTGCAAATAACCCTTTTTGCTTTCTTGAATTTAATGTTGAAACAGAGCTGTTCATTTGCGTTTGTATAAACGGGGAAAGGGTCACTTCCGGCAGATCGCATGACAACCATCATACCCCAGGACCAGCGGGGGGGTCAAAAAACCGAAAAATCTAAACACGAAGTAACCCTGGGGAAAGAATGGAGAAAGTTCAGATCCGTCTTCAGACAACACAAACCCAAAATCCAAAAGGGAACCTAAAACAGCAGACCCTGGAGACGAACCCGTACTACCCCAAGGGGGTTTGGCCCGTTTAAATCCCCAACACAAAAATGGGGGAATTCCCCTAACAGTGAAAGGCCCTGACAAAAACCCGGGACAGAGGGGTAATAAAGAAACAATTTACAGTTTTGGGGAGATGCTCTCGCAGCACAGCCTAAAGGGGGTAGACAGAGCGAAGACTAACAAAAAAGTTTTTGAAGGAAAGGGGCAACACCCCCCGACACCCCAACGTGATGGTTGTGCTTTTTTTAAAAAGAATATTAAAGCCAAAAAAAGGAAAGGCTTCGCTTTGAATTTGGGGTTTCTTGGACCACGACAAAGGGTTTCATAGTTTACACAAAGCTCACCCTCGAATTTAAATTTAACCAGGGAAATTTCCAAAAGGGAAATTTGATTATCCAGTGCAAGGGCAAAAGGGGAAGAGTCAGGTCTCTCCTCCTCAACATCTGCTGCTAAACAAAATTTTGTTATTTAAATTTTCCCCTGATATTCAGCCCTGTTGCAGATTTTCCCAAACGGGTGAAGTATTGGTTTTTGGGGAAGGGTGGGGTTTTTTCCTTCTCCACCATTCCACACGGGGTTTAAAATCCCTTGCCCGCAGGGGCAGGAAAGGGGATTCGAGGGGGGTCTGGGGTTTTAATCCCCCACGCAGATGTTATAGACGCGGGGCAGTCGAGGGGTGGGGTTTTTTTGGGCCTCCACCGGGGCACTCATTTTGGGGTTGAGGGGTGTGGACCGTTTCCCACCAGACTGACAGTTTTTCCTTGCAATGTCTTCAAAAATTAAAGTTATCATCGACAGCAGACGACCGATTGGAACTTTGGGAACTTTTTAGGGCCGAAGATACAAAAGCGTCGCGCTGACTCCCCAAACCTGCTTGGGGGCCCCAAAAAAAGGGAAATTTTTTTTTTCATTTTTTGATTCTTTGAAAGCGGTTCCTGAATCCAAAGGGGGCAGTTTTCGTAGGGGAGGGAGGGTTTGCCCCCGCAGTTACACAATGTGCCGACTCCCGGGCCCCTCGGGTTGCCTTGCAGCAAACACCGTACCTCTTCCCCAAAACAGCGGTCCCACATGCCAAACTTCTGGAAAACCTAAACACCTCAACGGGACGGAACTTTAACTGAACATAAACCCTTCAAAAAACCAACTTTGATGCCCGGGAGCGCAGGGGTTGCAAAGGTCAGAAAGAGGGTGTTGGGGCCACTCTCTCGAACCTTTTTTTAGCCCCCCTGGCACCTCCGTCACACCCTGGATCCACTCCTCTTAATTTCTGCCTCTGTACACCAAAAACCCCTCACAAAACACCCCTTTTTATGAGTTCAACTTTTTTGGGGGAGTTACCCTGACTCCCTGTCCCAAAGTTTTTTTGTTTTCACAGCGTTCAATTTTTTTGGATTTAACTGAATAAAAAGAACCTTCCTAACCTCTTGATGGACCGGGGGTCACCTGCTAAAGCTTGAAGCCCTTCTGATGCGAAAGGGCTAAGCTAAAGGGGGTCTTTCCTGCTCCGTCCTTCCATCCACCCGGGAACCCGAACCCTTCCTCTGTCTACCTCCATATGGGAATCATACTAATCAAAATCCCTGAAATGGGGGATGCCCCTTTCCTTTTTTTTTGGGGGGGGATTTTTTTTTAAAAAACCCATATGTTTTTATTTTTTTTCATCTCTCCCTTACCCACCCATTTTTGGAGCCCAACAAGGGCCGGGGCCAAGAAACCAATGTCTTGCCCCCTTCCACTGGGGAGAAAAACATCGACAAACAAAGCAACAAACCCATCCCCCGATCATGCCAACCCCCCGGACAGAGAGCGACACTGCAGGGTTCACATGCCACAGGGAAACTGCTTTTCTTGACCCCCCCCCAAAAGGGGAGCCATTAGTACACCCGGGCCAAAGTGATCCCTTTGGGAGGGGTCCGACCAAAGTGATTTTGAGAGCACAGGCCTCCTAAAGCACGGGCCCCTTAAATCCCGACCTCATTCCCCTCCGACACGGGGTCGCCCGCACGGCAAACAGGGCGGATTTAAAGGAACCACAGAGAGAAAAGGAGTGTGAAAAAAAGTTAAGGGAACAAGATAGAAAAGGCCAAATAAGGGGGGGCGGGAAAACAAAAAAGGAAAGGGGGGTTTACTCTTCAGGTCCCACCCTTACCACTGACAGGGGAACCCCTCCGGGGGCTAACCCTCCATTCCCTTTGGCCAAACGCATCGCACCCCGGGCCCCTAGAACAGTATAAAAAAAAACACCTATCTTAAATTTTGATCCCCGCCAGCAAGCCAAAGGGGATCACTGACCACGCAAACCCTCCGACCACGAAAAGGGTCGAAACCCCCCCGGGATGCAACCAAAATCTGATTAAATTTTTTGGGGATATGTCATTATGTTGCAGCACCCCAAACCCCTGTGCCATACCCATCATCAATCTCTGTATCTGATAGAAATTTTTATCTTTAAAAACAAAAGCTTCACGATGCCATAACTTAACTAAAACAGGTACCCATCCACCCGATCTCCCCCTGCAACATAACAATGTAAAAAAGGTGCAGGCAAAAAAACAACAGAATCTGACTCATGAATTCTGAAAAAACCCCCCCACATAAAAAAAGGAATTTCCTGTGTAATTACAGCCAGGGGGTCTGCACAACATCGTGCAAACAACAACAGAAAGATCGAAAATTTTTCACAGATGCTTTTTAGTTTTGGGAAAATTTTTTATAACAGGAAGTACCCCAGAAAAAAACAAACAGCCCAAAAAAAAAATGTATTGGGATTTCTATTATTGTAACTTTCTAGAAATCTTTACTGTTGTATAAATAAGGATAAACTCTTTTAAAATGAAAGGAAGGTTTTTTAAAATAATTTCCAATTGAACAAAAAATGTTATTCCGGGGAGGTGCCCAGTATTTCCCTTTTGAGTGCCCTTTGTGGTTCCCCCCGGTTTAAAAGAAGAAACCAGGGCTAGCAAACCTTTTATTAAAAAGGGGGCCCCCCTGAAACCCAGAGCAAGCTGAGGGGCTTTAAGGGGCTGTCACTCCACTACCGCAAGGGGGGTGACTGTCTTTTTTTAAAATCAAATTTTATAATTTGTTTATATTGCAGGCTTATTAGGGAAAAAGAAAAAAGGAAAAAAGTAACAAATGTTTACCCAAAAAATTTTTCAAAAAGAAAAAGGGGAAAAAATGAAATTTTCCCCTGACCCCACATGGCCCATTTCTGGGTAGACTGAACAAGCTGGTACCTTTTGACTAGAGGGAAAGCAAGCCTTCATCAACCTACTTTTCATGGGGACATGTAGAAATTTTATAGTAGAATTGAATTTTTGGAAAGATTCGGTGTATTTTCTAAATTTATTTTTTTAAGTGTGAGTTTTTTTTTTTTTGGTTTTGTTTTGGAAAGATTTTTGCTGATATTGTCCAGTGTTTTGTCTAATGGGGCAATTGCTCTCAAAATAGGGGATTTTATTCTTTTTTTTGAAATTTTTTTTTGGGGGAAAAACAATAAAATGTGCTAGTAAATAAAAAGAAAAAAAAGGAAATGCTCCCTTTTTGGGAATTGAGACCTTTGGGGAAATTTAATTTTGGGAAGGGGGGGCGCAGGAGCGCCCAAAAGGAGTTTTGGGGGGGTTTGGGAAACACACCTGTATCAAATTGTTGGTCACTGTACATGGAGAGGGAACAGTGTTTGAAAATAAATTGAGCGAATCTCATACATTCAGTGGATATTTTGTTTATTTTCTCGGGAAAAATTTTGTCGGGGCAAAAGAAACCCCGGGGGATGACAAAGCAATTATGACCATGCGTTTGGAAAAGCGGGGTTGTGAAACATGTGCTGAGAAAAAGGGAAAATTTTCCGTCGGGGGACCCCTCACTGACGGGTTTTCCCTACTGAAAAAAAAAGGGATGGGGAAACATTTTTTTTTGGCAATTTTTTTCACATTGTTTTAGGTTACTTGAACATGTGTTTTGATTTTGCAAGTGTACTTTTTTTTTTAAATTTAGGGTTTTGTTTTTTATTTTTTCTTTTCAGCCAGGTTTCTTTTCAGTATCTTGTACCATTTTTTAAAAGGAAAAAAAATGGGGAGAGATCCGACAAAAAAATTACTATTTTGTGTTTTTTTTTCAGACTTTTTTTTTTTGCCGGGAGACCCGGGTTTTTTTTTTGGGTTGTCAGAGGGGTTTCTTTTAACTCCTAAAGGCTCTTAAACTCAAAAATTTAAGTTTTCTAAAATCACTTTAAAATTTTTGAAACTCAAATTCTTAAACTAAAAATTCCCCCGGGGATCTCCTGTTTATTTTTCCCTGTGGTTTGTATGGATGGGCCTACTGTTAAAAGGAAAAAATTTTGGGCAAAAAGGAAGAGGCTTTTTTTTCCCTTTTATTTTTTTTTTGCTTAGTTATCTTTATTTTTCAAATAAACTTTTTGTTTTGTTCTCACTATTTGGGGACTCCATCTGTTTTATTGGAAATTGTTTGAGTAGTTAAAACAAAAATACTTAACAACACGCCCCTTTCCCCCAAAAAATTTGAAACCCCAAGAAAGGGGGGGTTTTTAAGGGGTTCAAGTTCCTGGACCTAAAAAACTTTAAAACCCAAAAGGGAACGGTTAAAAAGTGGCGCCCAATGGGGGGCTAGTGTTGTTAAAAAAATTTTTGTAATAAATAATAATAAAATAAATAAAAATATAAAAAATTTTTAAAAATATTCTAGGAAAGGGAAATTTATTACCGTTTGGGTTGAGACCAGTAAAATTATTGGGCAAAACCAGGCAATCTCATTAAACCATGGCTCCCAAGGAGAGGATCCGCAGAATTTGCAGAGCCATGGGTGGGGGATCCATCCAACCAAACCAACCCTTTTTTTGGGGGTCGACCCCAAAACCCAAGGGGTATGATGTCGAGGAGCTGCAGCAAAACCCTTTTTTGGAGATAGCAGCCCTGTCCAGACTCCCCCACGACACGGCCCAGGGATGGGGGGTGGTGGCCCCACCACCCCACCCGATCCGAATTTTACGGGGCCCAAGTCCCCCCGGGAATGAAGTGCTTTCCCCTGAGGGGGGACAGACAGAACAGCTCCTGCAAGACAAATCTATCACCGACCCACACAGCGAATAAAGGGCACCTAAAAGGATGCCCTCCAGATGGCAAAAAACGTCTGACGGGTGGGGAATCGGGCACCCTCCCCCGCTGTTTGGGGTATCAAAATGCTGATACCTGACCGATTTCTCCCAACACAGATGCAAAGACAAAAAACCATCTGATTTTTTGATGGGGTCTGGAGCAATACGGTATCAACAAATATCCAATTTTTAGTGAGGGGAGATGAGCCAAAAAAGTTTTTCACGCTTTGTAAAGGGGCCCCAAACCAGAAAAAATTCATCGCTCACTCAACTTCGCAGTGTTGGGCCTTTCCCCCCCGGGAGAGACACCCAGCCACTCCCAAACTGTAGGGGTATTGCAACTGGAAAAGGAAAGATCCCCACACCGTAAGAAATCTGCAAGGGAAACGCGGGGGGCAGAGACCGGGACTTCTGGCACAAAAGGGGCGCAGAGAATTTCTTGCAGCGGGGGGAATTGGGGGGGTCAGCGGGGGGCCCGTCACTCCCCCACAGAAAAAAGGGCCCCAAAAGGGGAATGCTTTTGGTGTGGTGTGGTAGGGGACATTTGCAAGGGTTCCAAACCCCCAAATCAGGGGCGAGTCGCCGAACAGGAGGGGCGAGGGTCAATGCACATCCAGAAGAGGCGGGGTTAAAACCCCAAAGGTCTGCGGGGAAGGGGGCAGCCCGTAACCCCCAATCCGTCCCCCAGTCTTGAGCCTACACCCAGGTGAAAGTAGAGACGGCAGTGAACTGTGCAACCCGGGGCTCTTTACGCGAAGCCCTGAAGCTCAAGGAATTTTTCCAGCTGACAACCCCCCAGCACAGGAAATGAAAATGCGGGGCCCATCCAGGTAGTAGGACTGATGCTGATTCCAGGCCTCCACAACCGCAGAACAGAACACCGGTTAAAAGCCGAATTTGGCAAAGGGGAAAACAAAAGTTCAAGGGTGTGGGAAAAAAGGGAAAATCGCCATTCTGTTGCATTTGCTTGATGTAAATTCTGAATTAAATTTGCTAACTCAGCTGATCGTGTCAAGACACAAAAGCACGGAACAGGGAGGGCCCTTTTTGAGTCACCATACTGTTTATGAAACAGACTTTTGTCTTGTAACAGGGGTTTACGGTGCCCTGAACAGAAGATTTTACCGAGGGAAATTTTCTAGTTTTCCTTTCAAGAACTAGACACGGCCCGAATATTTTTTGGGGGGGGGGTCAAAAATTCCATATTTATTTTTTGAAGTACCCATGCTTTCCTAAAATTGTTTGCAGGTACGGGTGAACAGTCACCACCTTTGCTTTAATTTCCCCCATACCAATTCAGCACACCAACTGTATAGTGGAACCAACCTTTTAGGGTACTGCCAGGTGTAAAAGGAGGGGGGTAACATTTCTTTACTACCTTACCCACCTTTTAGGGGACCTTTTTTTAAAAAATGCAGCTGGGAAGAATGCAATGGCTTTTGGGTACACTGAAAGGGGGGATCCAAAATACAGATTCTAGCGGGGGGTGTCAAAGTCCGGGGTCTACTGAACAGTGCCTTCCCAAAACAGCAGCCATTCAGGGAAACCAAAACAGACCACTTTACCCACAGTTTACAAATAATTCTGGTAAAAACAAAAACAATTGGGGCAGGTGAGGTTTGGGGGGTTTTCCCAAATACATCTGCACAGGGAAACATTGAAAAAATCTAATTGGGGGGGTGTACACTTAAGCTGAGTTGCCATTTACAAATGTTACTTTTCTAAAGATGTGGGTTTTGGGGGGGGTAAGGGTCCTTTTGGGAAGTCTGCAAAAGTCAAATTGCATCATCAACTTCACCACAACCTCAACCCGACCTACACCGAGCAAATCCCTACATTAGGGTTTGGGGGGAAAACACACCCTCGGATTGGCAGGAAAACTTTCAAAAGCGTCTTCAGGTTTGGGGGTTTTCATTCAGCATGACTTAAAATAGGGGGGAAAAGACGCTGTCAAAAAAAGAATTAACTGGAACCGGACGTTCCGAGAGCGCCACCCTATTTTCCCCCCAGAATTTTTAGGGCAAAAAAGCACTTTAGGGGTTGCTAATCGAAAAACATTGCTCCTTTTTCCCCACAGTTTGCCATCCCATTGCCTTTTTAGGGAAAAACTGGGGCCCTTAGGATGTCGTAACATGAAAATTAACAAAACCCATTCAAAGATCTACGCCCCCGAAAATTGAAGACTTTTTCTCACGCTGAACGGGCCAAATATTTACATCTGTAGAACTGACAAGGCCCCTTCAGGTGCCTTTAAAAAAAGAGCCCAACAAGTTTCGGCTTTTACAAAACCCTTTGGGCTTTTTCAAATGGCTCCGGGTCCCCTGTCAAAAACGCCCATTTTTCACGCCTAATGAAAAGTCTTCTGTGACATAACTGGCCAACTCATTGTCTTTTGGTTTTTTTTGATTCGGAAGATCCCGGAAGAACTAGGGGCGAACCATCCACTCTGGAAAAAGGGTGCGGGAAAATTTTAGCTAAAAACTGGATCCAGAAAAATGCATTTCGGAACAAAACCCAAATTAAGCATTTTGTTTTTTTATTTTGGAGGGTGGCGCCCAACCCTGAAAAACAAAGCATTTACAACTGGCCACCTCGCACGTAAAAAGGGCAAAAAGTTTCATAGGGTTTGCGGGTTTTTATCGGGGGTTCATCCCCAATTTGCTTTAATGGGAAACCACTGAATATTTGACGTGGGGTACCTTCCAAAACCGGGCTGCCAAAAAATGGGGAAAAAAGTAAACCCCAACTCTGGGTTTTGACAATCAACCCGTGGGGGGAAAAACATCAGAATGCCTTGAGTCAGAAACAAACCCCCACTACAGACCCCCTCTTTGCCTAGCGATAAAAATCAACCATTCACCCCCACTGTGATCCAGTGGAAAAAGGATTTGGGGGTGTTCATACAAAACAAAGGGAAGCTCCGCGTCATCTCATACAACCGTGGTTTTTAATAAGACCCAGCAAAACTACCCCCGTCCAAACGGAGTTTCTAGCTTTTTAATGGGGGAAGAGGAAAAATTTAGGGGAATTTGTTAGGGGGCCAAAGGGCCGAGTTTCTGAAATAATCCTTTATGTTTTATTTTGAAAAAAAGCTCGCTGGAGCCACAAGTCATCGTTTTGGGTTGGGTACTCCGTTTTTGAATTTTTTATCTGAGGTATAAAAAGGGGGCTTTACACATAGCGGATGGACTTCCAGACGCCCTCAGGGCACCCCGGAAGAAGATGAAAAAAAACCAGCGAATTTTGGAAAAGACTAAAATTTTTTTCAGGGTAAGGCCAAAAATTTTGAAGAAGAAAGGAAACATACGCTGGAAAAGAATTCTTCCCTTGCTAAAAGAGGGAAGGGCATTCTACAACCTCATCACGACAAAGGGACTGATATGATGGAGGGAATTTTCTCCATTGACAAGGCTGAAAGACCGCACAATTCAGGTGATGGTTGGATCCCCCAGGGTTTACAAAGAGATCAATTTAAAGCAGAGGGAGACGCTACAGTTGGCGGGCGTAAACCGAGTGTATAATCAGAAACCTAGAAAAGGAAAATTTTGACAGTATCGATGAACCCATGTCCTCCAAATTTAAAGTATTTGTTGGGAACAAGCCCCGGGTAGATTATTTAAAGGGGTTTTACAGGAATTGTAGATCAAGCCCTAAGTTACCAGTTGGTTTACACCATTCACCGCAAAGAAGCCCTGAAGGGAGTACAGAAATCTGTACCCCACACACTGTAGATCCCTGCGGCAGCCCCGGAAAAGATTTTTTTTGGGCCCTTTATGGTAGGACATAGAAAGGGAAAATAAAACCTGTAACGTTGTATCAGGAAGGGACGCATGCACAAAAAGCGCCAAACAGCCATAAAACTAGCTATCCATTGGAAATTTTTCAGTGGGTTTTTGACAAAAGAGTCCCCGGGGCAGAAACAGATATTTTGGTGGGAATGGACCATTTTCAAAATCTCCCAAGCATTTGACAAAGAAACCAAACGGCAAAAAGTTGCCCCAGCACTTGGGAAAAATTTCTTCCCTTTTGGGTTGGGTTTCCTGCACGAAACTGACAGATAAGGAAGAGATTTTTATCCAAACTCATGAAAGGGGGTTTGGAACTGGCAGGATTGATAAGTCGCCAACCCATACCATCCCCTGGGAAAACCCGGTAGACTGAACAGAACCTTGATTGGGAAATTTTAAAAAGCCCGAGGATTTCAAAGAGGGGTGGGGGAAATATTGCGACAAGTGTCATGCAAAATCACGGATACATAATACGTTTAGCCCGTACCACTATTTTTTGGGCGCCAACCCAGGGTTTTTCCTGTGGGTTTTGCCTTCGGGAAGACGGAAAAAATCGAATGCAGTAAACGCAGTACATCAAATCATTAAAAAAAGTAGGGTGCAGCTTATGTCTACAAAAGCGGCTATGGGAAATTCTGCTCACAAGAAAAAAGGCAATGCAAAGCAAGCCGCAGAACTAGAACCAGGGACAGATTTTATGAAAAGATGGGCAAAAAAATTTACTCAAAGGGTTACGACCGAGGGGGGCCCGATGTTATACAGTTGTCCAAAAGAATGGCCCCACCTTTTAACCCTTCAAAAGGGGAAGGGCGAGGGTTTTTTTGCCCTGCATCGTAACACTGTTGCCGGTGGATTTTTTTGGAAGTGGAAAGAAGCCCTGACTAGAGAAATTGGGGAAATTTTCTCCGTTAAGAAAAGGGAAAAAGGGGCACTCCAAACGGGCCTGGTTTTGTGATTTGGGTCAGGAAAAAAGGCCCAGGGGAAATTCCCCTAAAAAAATAGTTGTGACCACTGGCCCCAAGGGCATTGAGGCCAGCACACCGAGCTTTGTCCACTCAAAAAAGAAGGTAGCAGAAGTTTCTGACGAAAGGACCCACAGCGAGGTATTGCAAGGGGGTGACTCAGGGGGAAGAAACAAACCCCCGAGGGTTGAATGAGTCATCAGGGGGAGCAGAGGCCCAAAGAAAAATCCTCCACAGGGGCCAGATATCTTGGGAAAATAAAAACCAAAAAAAACTGGTCAGGGAAAGGGCAAAAATGTCGGGGGCAAAGGGGGAAGAAGGGGAAACTGACACAAAGATTAGAGGGGAGAAAAGGCAAAACCCCCCACGGCGTTCCTCGAGAACAGGAAGCCATGGAAAAACTAAATTTTTGGGGGATCAGGACAAAAGAGAAAAAACCCCAAAAAGGGTCATGAGCGGAAAAGGTCAGATCCACTCAAAGGGCTACAGGGGCAAAAGGGGGGACCATTCCCTTGAAATCCGAAAAATTTATTTGTGGGGCTTTGGAAAATTGTAAACCTTTTAGCTGCAGATTAGCTTTGGTAGATATCAAATTGGGGTGTGTGGTGGTGTGTGTTGTCCAGTAAGGGGCACCCAAAAAAACAGGACAGTCTTGTACCACTTTTAGGGTCCCCGCAGGGATGGAAGGTGAAGAGAGCAACAAGCCCCTACTAAATTCTTAGAAAAGAGAAATCTGTTCAAGGGCCAGGTTTAAAAAAAAAATTTTTTTCTATTTTCAATATTTTTTACCATTTTCTTATTTCAAAAGATTTTCTTTTCGTGAAATTTAAATTTCCAAGTTCAATCTATTTTTTTTAAAGATTTCCCTAAAGGGGTTAGAGAAACCTTTCTTTCCGGGGGGATGTGTAACCCCCCCCCTAAAATAAGGGAAATTTTTGTGGGAATTACGCCGTGGTTTTTGCACAACACTGTGCAAACAAAAACAGAAAGAGCGAAAATTTCACAATGTGTATGTAATTTGGGGGAAATTTTTACAACGAAGTGTCCCGCAGAAAAAAAAACAAAAAGCCCCCAAAAGAAATAAATTGTTTAGGGATTTCTTTATTTTAAAATTCTAGGAAATCTTTTTTAGTTGTAAAAATTAAGGCATCTTTTAAAAAGAAAGGGAAAGGGTTTTTTTTAAAAATTTCCCAAATTTGAACAAAAAAATGATTATGTCCTGGGGGGGGTGCCCAGGGACTTCCGTTTGGGTGACCTTTGGGGTTCCCCCCGGATAAAAAAGCACCCCGTGCTAGCAAATCCTTTACTTTAGAAAAGGGGCCCCCGCTGCAACCAAGCAAGCGAGGGGCTTTAAAGGGTGTCACTGCCATACCACAGAGGGTGGGACTGTCTTTTTTTGAAAACGAATTTTTTAATTTGTTTTATATTGCAGGTTTTTTATGGGTTTAGAAAAAAGGGAAATAAGTAACTAAATGATTTCCAAAAAAATTTTTTTTAAAGAAGAAAGAAAATTGGGGAAAAAAATGAAATTGCACCGGGGGCCAAGGGGGGCCCATGGGTTTTAGGTAACGAAAAAAAGACTGGAGGCCTTTTGGGCAGAGTGTAGGGGCCTTTTCAACCTACTTTTTACCGTGGAACGGTATAAAAAGTTTATAGTAAATGTGAATGTTTTGGAAAGGATTTGGGGATTTCTGAATTTTTGTTTATTTAGAGTGTGAGATTTTTTATGTGTATTATTTGGGGAAGATCTTTTCGATTTGTCCATGGATTTGATCGAAGTAGGGAAGTTCTCTCAAAAATACGGGAATTTTTTTTCATTGTTTGTATAATTTTTTTTGGGAAAAAAAATAAAAATTCTAGTAAATAACAAAAAAAAAATGGAAAGTGCATACCCGTTTGGGGGAAATTTATACCATTGGGGAAATTTTTGTTGGGGGGCGCAGGAGCGCCAAAATGGAGTATATGGGTTTGTGGAACACACCCTTTTACAAAATTTTTGGTCCCCTGTGACATGGGAGTGAACAGTGTTGATAATAATTGTTGAGCAGGAAATGCCCTAGAATTCATGATACTTTTTTTATTTTTCTCATGGAAGAAATCTGTACAGGCAAAAAAAAAACGGGATGACAAAGCAATTTTTACCATGTGTTGGCAAAATGGCAGGGTTTTTGAAACATGGTCTGAGACAAAGGGAAAATTTCCATGTGGCAGGGGGACATGCACCTCCTGACTGGGTTTCCCCCTTTAAAAGCAGAGGACGGGGGAAAACAGTTTATTGGCATATTTTTTTACATTGTTTTCAGGTTACTTTTAAATGTTTGTTGATTTTTCAAGTGACTTTTAAATGTTTAAAATGTTATGGGTTTTAGTTTAAAATTTCTTTTTCCCCTGGTTTGCTTTTCATATCTTGTGCCATTGATTTTAAAGGAAGAAATTTAAATTTGGGGAAGATCCGCGAAAAATTACTTGTTTTTGGTTTTTCAACAATTTTTTTTTTTGGCCTTTAGACCCTTTTTTTGTTTTGGTGTCATACGGGTTTTTTATTTAACTCCAAAAAGGGCCCTTTAAAACCCAAAAAATTTAAGATTTCTAAAAACACTTAAAAAATTTTAAACTCTAAAAACTGTAAAAATTCTAAAAGTTCCCCGGATCCAGTTTTAATTTTTCCCCCCGTGGGTTTTGTATGGGTGGGGATAAGTTGAAAGG
>CM031612.1:62929928-62962428 GCA_018398815.1 Conus ventricosus
GCATTTGCACCCACGGTGTACGGGAAGGGTTAAGTATGACCGTTTTGTTTTGATGTGATTACCTTCGTTTATTGTACAGATGAGCAGTTTATTCATATGTGACAGAACTGAGTAAAAACAAGTCAAAACTATCAGAGTTTAATAAGTACTCTGTTGAGCAGTTTATTTATAACACAGCCAGACAGCACACATGTCATAGTCTTTATTCCAAACGCTGCAAGCCCAACTGGCCTACTACATCACCAGATAACCAACCTCAGTCTGAACTCATCATAGTTCTAGTGGTGCCCATACACCGCTAAATGATCCACTTCATCACACAAACCCATACATGCACATGGATTATCTGTCCTAACGACACACAAAAATAGCAGTGACCACAGGACCTGGCTGGCTTTCTGGATAAGGTATTTTTCTATGGATTTACAGGTCACAGATCAACCCTGGCTAGAGACAGACAGGTGTTTCTCTCTTGATCCAAATGACCCGATCGAATCCCAGCTTGGGACAGACAGGAATTTTGCGCAGGATTAAAGGTCACGTTTCAGTCCTGACAGGAGAAAGACGGGAATTTCTCTCAGGATTTAAAGGTCATGATCCAATCCTGGCTGGAGACAGACAGGTATTTCTCTCAGAATTTAAAGGTCATGGTTCAATCCTGATTGGAGACAGATAGGAATTTTTTCTCTGGATCTAAAGGTCATGGGTCAATCCAAGCTCAAGTCAGACAGCTATTTCTCTCTGGTTTCTAAAGGTCACAATTTAATCCCATACTGAGGCAGATAGATAAAATGAGATTTTTTTCTTTGGAGGTGAATCAAAATCTGCACAGTTTCAGCCCTCAAGATGTCCTTCAAATGTGACTTTAAAACATGTTACACTGTGAGAATATATGCATTGGGGGTGGGGGGGTGGGGGAACATTTGTATGCAAGTCACATCTTATTCCAACTTTTACAGACCAGTAGTCTAACATAACTGGATGAAACACACACACACACACACACACACACACACACCAATCACACACATACACACATGCGCGCACACATGCATGCACACACACACACACACACACACACACACACACACACACACACACACACACAAATTCAACATGCACATGCGTTTCATGTCTAGATCATTCCTGAAGACAAAAAGATGCATAATATGGAATTTTATGTGTTGTCAAACAATTAATTTTGTTGTAACATTCTGGAGTTTTTCACATCTCGGCAGAACACTTTTCCAGTTATTCCGAGCTGAAATAAAGCACCCAGTCTGGTAATGTAACAACAACATAATGCTTTTGTTTTATCAAAGCATCAAAAGTCTGAAAGCACTTCATATTATATGAAATTACAGCATCTTCCAATACAATCACTTAGCATTACCCATGTTGATCTGTGAGCCTCTTGGCAAAGTATTTAGGTAACCATTTCAGTGAAGTTTTTGTTAAGCAATAAGCTCAAATCATAGCAAAGTTAAAAATCTAAATTTAAAATTTTTTTTTAAATTTTTTTTTTTTTAATACTTTTTTTAAAAATCCATAAAAATAAGCCCGGGAAACCCCCGTTTCCCACAATTTTGATTTTTGAAAAAAATTTTTTCCGGGGGGGGGCATGCCCCCGGCCCCCCCTTTAGATTTAAATTTTTTTCCCCTTTAAAGGTCAATTCCCTTGCCTAAAATTAGACCTATGAACCCAAATTTTATCCCCTTGTAAATCAAAAAAAAAGCCCTCAGGGGGACCTTGGGGAAAACTCTTCCCTGTACAGTGGGGTCGCATTTGACGGGGAAAGGCCCCGCAAAATCCCCTTGGCGGGGACTGGTTGCGTCAAAGGCGCCCTTTTGTGGTTTTCCGCTGAAAACACCTTCCCGGCTCCCATAAACCCAACCCCGTGCCCCCCCCAAAAAACACAGAACAGTTTGTGCCTTTGAAAGTGCCCAAAAAAGGGGTGGGTGGGGGCCCGGTAAACACAGGGCCGGGAAATGACCGCCCCCAAATTTAAAATCGGCGGGAAGGGGCCCGGCCATTCCTGCCACCCCCCCGGGGACGGCTGGGGGGGATTTTTTCCTGGAGGGGGACAGATGCTGGCACGTCCTGCAAAAGGGGGCCCAATCCTTTGTGAAAACCCCCAATTTGCCACGGGGGCCCCGGGGCGTCGCAAGCGTAAATGTTTTAAATGCACTTTTTTTTTTTTTTTTTCATTTTTTACAATTTTTTTCTCAGAAAATACAACACAAAGGGTAATGTAAAAAAAAAGGTAGGCAGGGGAAAATATACAACAAACCCAACATTTTCAGGCAAAACGCTTTTTTTGGCAACAAAAAGAATCAGGGGTGGGAACGGTAACAGACAAAAAAAGAAAAAATTCGGGGGGGCCCGGGGGGGGAAAGCCCCCCCGGAAAATTTTTTTTCTTAAGGATATATCTGTTTTTTTTTTTGGGCACGGGTTTCATTTTAGATCACATGTCAAAAAATTACAAAATACTCACCCTACTTCGAAAAAAGAACATTGAAATGGAGGAAACCCAGCCCACAAACTGGATTAGTTGACTTTTTTTTTCACAAGAGAAAAAAAAAGCGATTTTCCCGGACCGAATTTTTTCCTGAAGAAAAACCCCCTTTTCTTTGGGCCCTGCTGTTTTCCCCCCCTTTCCACTCCCATCTCCAGGGGATTTTTTATGTTGTTTTTCGTCAAATTTTGAACCCCCGCGCAAAAAGGGAAAAGCCACCCCGACAACAGGAAAAGGGATTCTACTGAATGTTTCTAAAAAAATTATGTTACTTTGTTTATTTTAAATTCTTGTTTTGAAAAAGTAAAGTTTTTTGTGGGAAAAATTTGTGTTTCAAATCCATGCCCTTTTTGGGTGTTCATGCTTCTTTTTCATTTTTAAAACCTCCCTTCAAATTCTGTCGTTTTAGGGCTAAAAGCTTTAACAAGTATTTAAGCCTAAGAAGAATAACTTCGGGCCCAAATCCTCGAGTATTTCGGCAGCCCTGAGCAAAAAAAAATTTTTTTTTTTGATGTTTTGTACCCAGAAATTTTGCTGCTTCCCCCTACTGGTAAAAAAAAAAAAGACTGGAAATTTTAATTTAAATTCCCAAAACTACTCAAAAAATTCTAATCAAGAACACGCTCAGCTTCCTTGCCCTGCCACCCATATCGTCACGGGAAAGGGAAAAAAAAGGGGTATTTTTTCATTCATAAGCTTCAAAAACCCGGGGCTGCACCCTTTTGCTTACCTGTAGAGTTGAGCTCGCCCTGGGGGGAGGCAAACAGTGGACGCTGTCGGGTCAATACTGGCCTCTTGTACAGGCCTTCCCCCTTTTGAGAATTTTGACGTCAATTCCGCCGCCGCGGGGTTTTGGGTCCGCTTTCGCCCAAATTTTCGCGGGATGGGTTTGGCCCAAACCACTGCATCATAAATGTCCCCCTTTGGCCCCCGGCCTGTCGGGCTCCAAACAGCCCTTTTTCTCGTCAGGGATTCATACTCCCTTTGGAAAAAGCATGTGCCCTTTTTCAAGGTTTTCCCCAAATTGGACAACCCTTTGGTGGTTGCTTCCAGTTTAAACCCGGGCCCGATTTCAATTTTATTTTAAAGTTTTTTAATGTGTCTGTTTGAAAAGTCCTTGTTTCTTTTAAGGGGGTTGACTTCCCTCCCTTTCTTCTCCACCTAAACCTTTCATGCAAATGTTTTTTCAGTTTAAAAAGGTTCAAGGGGGGGGTTTTTGCAGCGACTCCCCAACACGCACTTCCCCTTTTCGGGCAAAAGCTGGGATCCCTTTCCCAAGTCTGATCCAGGGCGTGGGGTGTAGCAAAACCACCGGAGGGGTTCTCTGGTGCTTGGGATCATTTCCACCCCTGCCTGTTGTCCAGCGGGTTTCTTGGCCCTTTCAACCCCAACGTACGTTTTCCCCTGTTCCGGAGGCCCCTGGTTGAGGGCCAGCTCTTTGGAAAAGCGTCTGTTTTTGGCCCCCAACTGGACACGTTTCCTGATTATTTCTTCTTGAGGACTTTATCAGATCAGATATCTTCAAAATCGAAACCTAGGACGGGTCCCAAATTTAGTCTTGTTTCAAAACAAGAAAAATTAGCCCAAAACCCAAAACAGTGTTAACCCTTCCCTTTCGTCCCCAAAAAAACTCAAAAACCCGGGACATCGGGGGTCGCACACCCCCAGGGTCGTTTTTGGGCCGATTGGGTTGGAATATTTTCCCCCCCGGCCGTACATCGGGGGTGCACACACCCCAAAGTGGGTTAAAAAATGGGCGATTCGGTAAATTGCCCCTCGCCGTACTTCTTTGGGTGCACACAAAACCCTTTGGTCGTTAAATAGGCGTTTCGGTAAATTAGCCCTTGGAAAATTTCGGGGGTGCCCACAACCCATGACTTTTTCATAGTTTTGGGAATTTTTTATTTTTGCATTGTTTTTTATGCATGCGTGTTTTGTGTGTGTGTGTGTGTGTGTGTGTGTGTGTTGTTGTGCCTCTGTGTTTTGTGGGTGTGTGCCTCTGTGTGTGTGGGTGTGGGGGTGTGTGGTGTGGGCCTCTGTACCTGTGTGTTGTGTGTGTGTGTGTGCCTCTGTGCCTTTTGTGTTTTTGTGGTGTGTGTGTTTTTCTGTGTGGGTGGGGTTGGGGCCTCGTGTGTTTTTTTTGGTGTGCTTTGTGCGTGTGCCCTGTGTGTGTGTTGGGGGCCTTTTTGTGTGTGTGTTTTTTGTGTGTGTGTGTGTTTTCCTGTGGGGGTGTGGGTGTGTGGGTGTGTGTTTTGCCCTGTGTTGGTGGGGTGCCTCTGGGGGTGTGTGTGTGTGGGGTGTGCCTCTGTGTGTGTGTCCCTCTGTGTGTGTGTGTGTGCCTCTGGTGGGTGGGTGTGTGGGTGTGCGCGTGTGTGTGGGGCACTGTGGTGTGCCTCTGTGTGTTTTTTTGGGCCTCTGTGTGTGGGGTGTGCGCCTGTGTGGGTGCGCGTGTGTGTTTTGCCTCTGTGTGTGCGGGGTGTGTGTCCCTCTTTTGTGTTTTGGGGTGGGTGTGGTGTGCCTCTGGGGTGTGGGTGTTGTGTGTGTGTGTGTGCCTCTTTTCTGTGTTGTGTGTGTGTGTGTGTGTGTTTTGGGGGTGTTTTTTCCTCTGTGTGTGTGTGTGTTTTGGTCTTGGTTTTGTGCCTCTGTGTGTGTGTGTTTTCCTTGTGTGTGTGTCCCTCTGTGTGCCTTTGTGTACCTCTGTGTGTGTGTGTGGTGTGTGTGTGTGTGTGCGCCTCTGGTGTGTGTCCCTGTGTGTTGCTGTGTTGGGGTTGTGTGTGCCTCTTGTTGTGTTGTGGGTGTGTGGGTGGGGTTTTGGGGGTGTGCCTCTGTCTGTCGGGTCTTCTGCTTTTTGTCTGAAAAACCCCAACAACTCCCACAAAACCAACACACACACTCACACACCACAAACCACACACAAACACCCACATCGATGCGTAAGAAAAAAAGAAAAGAAGTCAATTTCGAGATGAAATGTTTATCAAAACAAAGTTTAAGGCATTTTCATGTAAAACTATCAGGCAGGGACAAAACCAAGAACAGAAATTTAAAATTGTTTTTTTAAAACAAGAGGGTGATAAAGAATTGCAAGCTGATAAAAAAAAACCGGAATTTTTCTTTTCTCTGTTGAAATAGAAAATCAACTTTTTGTTTCACCAAAATACAAAACCAAGCATACAAGTTTTAGGACAGAACCATTTGTTGCCGCTGTTAAACCCTTTGGGGGAAAGAACTTCTTCCAGACAATTGGAAGACGAAATTTTGCAGACTTTCTCCTTAGGGGCTTTAGTGATGGAATGGGCCCCAACCTGTTTGCAGCAAACATGATTCCCTCTTTGAAAGAGCCAAGGGGAACAGAAAAGCAAGTTTCCAAAGTTTTTCAATAAAGCTTCCAGCTCCCATGATCCAACACGCCTTTTTTTTTTTTTGTTTTGGGTCTTTGTGGTTTCTCTGTTTGTGGTAGTTGGTCCTGGGTGATGCTGGTCTTTTTCTTTTGCCACCCCCAACGAGACTTTGTCCCCCCACCCTTTTTAAGCTATCTTTTCTTTTTGAAGGTTTTTGAACATAAGCCCCACTGGTTTCTCAGGGGCTTTGGGGGTTTTTTTGCACACAGCCTCCCCCTCCCATATTTTCTAAAAAACAGCTGTTAAAGGCGCCCCGAAATGAAAAGGGCCGGCACCCTTTTTTTGGAGAGAACATGGGTCTGGAAAATTTGATGCCCCGCAACACGGGAAACAATGGTGCGAAAACCACTTGTTTTTTAAAAATCACCATCGGCCATCGTTTGGTGTGCGTTTGGTGGAAAAAGCAGAGCCTTCTGATCAACAAATTTTTTCCCGGAAACCCTTTTTGGGGGCGTTATAGAAGCGAAAAATTTCCCTTGGCTTCTTTTTTGGGGGCATCAAAAGTTTAAGTCTTTCTTGATGCGGGGTTGTTCATGATTTAAAAAACGTTCTTTTTGGTTTTTTGTTGAAAGTTCAGTTGGAAATTTGTCCTAAAACAAAATGAGGACGCAATAAAGGGAACCCTTTTTTTTTTTTTTTTTAAGGGCCCTTGGGGAAAAAAATCGTTTTTGGGCACGAACATTCCCAAAAATGTCGGGGGGGCCCAATTGTTTGGAGAACGTAGACAATTTGTCAGTGAAAAAATTTGTCTGTTGTGATGTTCCTGCTGTTTGTAAAAAGGGAGCGGGACTAAAGAAAAAGCAACAGTCCCCCCCCAAAATTTGGGACACAATTTTTAAAACCCTCTTTTGACTACAGCTCCTGTAATATTAAAAAGGGGCCCAGAGCAAAGGTAAAGAAGTTCGAGCCTTTTTAGGGAATGAATTGTAACTTTATGTATAAAATGATGGGTAGGTAAACGAAAATGGAAGGGTTATATTTACTTTGAAACACAGCGAAACTTCAGCACGTGGCGATCGGGAACTTTTCCCACAGGCTTCGGGGGGGGAAATTGTGACGTCAGTAAACCACGCAGAAACCTTTATTTTGCACACGGCACTTTTGTCGAGTTCTTAGATGTGCTACCCACAGTGTTGTGGAAATTTCCATTACTGAGTAGGGCTAACCGAAATTTTTTTATTTTTTCTTTGGCAGTGTGGGGTGTGGGCCCCCAAACCCCCCCATTACCAATTTTCAAAAAAAAGGTTTTTTCTTTTGGGGGGTTTGGGTTTGTGTGCCCCCCACAAAGTACAAAGGTTAACGTTGTTTTTTTTTGTTTCCCTTATTTGTTTTTTTAAAAAAGGCAAAAGGGCCCTTCATTTTTGGGTGGGTAAGTCCCAAATTCCCTTTACAAAAAAAAGTCAAAAATTTCCCAGTAAGTTTGTTTTCACAATAACTGAAAAAAGGGAAACTTTAAAAAAAAGGGTAGGGGTGCTTTTGAAACCCCCCGGTGTACAAATTTTTTAATTTTTGGGGAAACCGTTTTGTTTTGATTTTTGGTTTTACCTTGTTTATTTTTAAGATGAGCAGTTTTTTCTTAATGGGGAAAAACTGGAAAAAAACAATCAAAATTTATCGATTTTTAATTAAGTACATCTGTTGAGCAGTTTATTTTTAACACAGCCAGACAGAAACAAAAGGGCTTTGCTTTATTCCCAAAACGCGAAACCCCCAACGGGCCCCTAATAAAACCCCGAAAACCCAACCTCAGTTTGAACTTTTCATAGTTTCTGTGGTGCCCTTTAACACCCAAAATTGATCCACTTCATCCAAAAAAACCCATACATGCACATGGAAAATCTGCCCTTTTCAAACAACAAAAAGAAAGTGCCAAACGGGAAACCTGGTTGGTTTTCCCGGGGAAAATTTATTTTTTAGGGAAATTTAAGGTCCAAAATAAACCCGGGCTAAGCCCAAAAGGGTTTTTTCCTCTTTACCCAAAAATGCCCGATCGAACCCCAAATTGGGACAGACGGAAATTTTTTGCGCGGGTTTAAAAGGGTCCGTTTAAAGGTCCTGAAGGAGAAAGAACGGGAATTTCCCCTCAGGTTTTTTGGTCAGGGACCAATCCTGGCTGGAAAACAACGGGGTTTTTCTCTCAAAATTTTTTAAAGGCCCATGGTTCAATCCTGATTGGAGACAGATAGGAATTTTTTATTTGGATCTAAAGGTAAATGGGTCTTTCCAACCCTCATGGAAGACAGCTTTTTCTCTCTGGTTTTAAAGGTCACAATTTAACCCCTTTATGAGGCAATAGTTTAAAATGAGATTTTTTTTTTTGGAGGTAAAATTAAAAATTTCCCACAGTTTCACCCCTTTAAAAGATTTTCCTTCAAATTTTGACTTTTAAAACTTTGTTACACTTTAGAATTTTATTTTTTGGGGGGGGGGGGGGGGGGTGGGGGGGGAAAAATTTTTATGAAATTCACATTTTTTTCCCTTTTCTCAGCCCGTATTTCTAACAAAAAGGGTTGAAAAACCACACACAACACACCCCCCCAAACCAAAACACCAATCCCCCAAAACTTTACACCTGCGCGCACACATGCATGCACACACACACACACACACCCCCACACACCCACACACACACACCACCACAAATTCCCCCTGCACAGGGCGTTTTTTGTCTAGATCTTTCCCTAAAGACAAAAAGATCCCTTTTTTTAGGGAAATTTTTTTATGTGTTGTCAAAAAATTTAAATTTTTGTTTGGTAACATTTGGGTTTTTCAAAAACTGGGGCAAAACCCTTTTTTCCAGTTTTTCCGAGCGGAAATAAAGCACCCTTTGGTTTTTTGTAACAAAAAAAAATTCTTTTTTTTTATAAAAGCTAAAAATTTCTGAAAGCATTTCCCTATTAAAATGAAATTACAGCATCTTCCCAATACAATCACTTATTTTTCCCAAATTTTGGATTTGTGACCCTTTTGGGAAAATTTTTTTATTTTTTGGGAAACCCAACCATTTCAGTGAAGTACCTTTCTGTTCAAGAAATTTAAAATTTCCAACAAAAAACCAAAATAAAAAAGGAAAGGTTTTGGGCTCAAAACTTTAATTTTTATTCGTAAAGGGGTTTTTTAAAAGGGGGTTTTTAAATTTTTCAGGAAAAAAGCCCTTAAACCCCATGGGGATTTGGGGGTTTTTTTTGGGGTGGGGTCTTGTTGGGGAAAACCAGGCCGGGGGCCATCCCCTTAAAAGGGTTTTTTTGAGGAAAAAAACCTTTTGGACAGGGGTTTTAAGAAAGTGTGTTTTTTTTTAGGGGAACCCCTTTTTTGGGGCCCAAAGGGGGAAAAAATTTTCCTTTTTTTTTTTTTGGGTTTTGGATCTGCAAAGCTATTTTGGGGCTTGTTTTTTTAATCTTTTTGATTTCTCATATTGCCTGAAAAGGTCCCATTTTGGTGCTCAAAATTTTTCTTTTGGGAAATTGGGGGAACCTTTTGAATTCAAGGGTTCCCCAATAAAATTTAAATTCCAATAAAATTTTGGATTTTAAAAAAAACCTTGAATTTAAGGATCTGCTTTTCTTTTTCCCAAAATTTAAAAGGAAAAAAAATATTTTTGAATTTTTAAAAAAAAATGAAGGGTTTAAAAATATTGGGTTTTTTACTTTTTTTCCAGCCTCCTTGTTGTTTCCTTTATTTTTTTTCCCCTCTTTTTTTGGTTTTTCTCTTTCTTTCTTTTTTTTTCTTTCTTCCCTTTCATTTTTTTTCTTTTTTTCTTTTTCTTTCCTTTCCTTTTTTTCTTTTTTGTACTTTTCCCCTTTTTTGTTTTTTGTCCACTTCCCATTTTTTTCCCTTTTTCTTTTTAACTTTTTATTTGCAACTTTTTATCCTTTTTCTTTTGGTCTTCTTTTTTTTTTTTTCTTCTTTTTTCTTTTTTTTTCTTTTTCCCTTTTTTAAAAAAATTTTTTTTCCCCCCTTTCTTTTCTCTTTTTCTTTTAAAACTTTCCCTTTGTTTTTTTTCTTTTCCCTTTTCCCCTTTTTAACCCCCTTTTTTTTCCTTCCCTTTTTCCTTTTTTTTTGCCCCCCCCCCTTTTCTTTCCTTTTTTTTTTTCCCCCTTTTCCCCCCTTTTCTTTCTTTCCTTCTCTTCCTTCCTTTTTTAAATTTTTCCCCCCCCTTTTGTCCCCAAAAAACGCCTGTTTTCCCCTTTTCCCCTTTTTTCCCCCCTTTTTCCCTTTTTTTCCCCCCTTCTTTTTCCCCCTCCGCCTAAATCCCCCAAACCCCCCCAATTTCCCACCCCCTTTTTTTTTAGCCTGCCTTTAAATTTTTTCCCAAATTCCGGGGGTTTTATTTTGTTCGTGATGTTTTTTATCTGTTTTTGTTCCTTGTTTTGCTTCCAAACCCCCCTCCTCCACCCCCTTTCACTTCAATCCTTTTTTTTATTTCCCCTCCCTTTTTCCCTTCTCTCCCCCTCCCCTTACTCTCTCTCTCTCTTCTTTCTCCCCTCCCTGTTCCCCCCTGCTATAACCTTAAAAATTTATTAACCTTTTAGGGCCTCCCCCCCCAAAAACCCGGGGAAAACCCCAAGGGCTATCCTTAGGGGCAATTACCGCCATTTGTGTTTTTTTTCCCCCCCCCCCTTTTTTTTTTCCCGGTGCTTAATATCATTGTTTGTTTTTTGGTTTTTTATTTGTCGATTTTCAAAATGCTTTTTTTCCCCACTCTCCCTTTTTCCCTCCCCCCCACCCTCTCTCTCTCCCCTTTTCCCCTTCTGCAAAAACTTAAACCCAATTGACCCCCCCTTCCTCCTCGCTCTATCTTTCATTTTTTTTTTTATTTTTTTTTAAAAATTTTTTATTTTTATTTTTAATTTTTTTGATTGTCGTTGTTCAAAACTTTTTGAAACCCTTCCCCTTTTTCCCCCTTTTTTTTTTTTTTCCCTCCTCGGGCGGGGGACTAAAAAAAGCACCCCCTTGTTTTCCTTTTCCTCTTTTAATTTTTTTTTTTTTTTTTTTTTTTTTTTTTTTTAAATTTTTTTTTTTACCTTAAATTTTTTAAAACAAAAGGTAAATTTTAATTCCCTTTTTTTTTTTTTTTTTTTTATTTTTTTAAAAGTTTACCCCAAAACCACAATTTTGAAAAAAAAACGGGCTTTAAACCCTTTAAAAATTTTTTATTTTTTTTTTTTTTTTTTTTGAATTAAAAGGGATCTTAACTTTATTTCATAAAAAACCTAAAAAATTACTTTTTTTTTAAGGGGAAAAACATTTTGACAAAAATTTTGCCAAAAATTTCCCTGTTTTTTAATTTAAATTACATTTTCCCGGGCGGTTTTAATTTTTTTCTGCGAATAAATGTCCTTTTTAAAAATTTTAAAAAAATATTTGGTAAAAATAAAATTTGAATAATTCCCTTTTTTTTGAAAAAATTTAAATTTCAAAAAAACCAATTAACTTTTAAACCAAATACTCTGTTTTTCCATTTTAATACACCGGGCAAAAATTAAAATTCCCTAACCATACATAAAATTTATTTCAAAAAACCGCGGAAATTTCACAATTTGGGGAAAATCTTTTCCAATTTCAGGTAAAACCATTTTCAAAGCGATAAAATAACCTCCAGGAGAACTTTCAAAACCCATTGGTGGAAAATTTAATTTTGAAAACAAAATTTTAAGGGAAACTTCCTTTTTGTCCCCCCAAATTTCGGCTTTGGAAGGCGGCTTTTTTGTTTTTTTTTTTTGTTTTTTTTTGTTGGGGGTTTTTTTTTTTTTTTTTTTTTTTTGTTTTTTTTTGTTTTTTATTTAAAAAATTTTTTTATTTTTTAAACCCAAAAAAAAAAAAAAAAATTTTAAAGATTTAATATTATAAAAAAATTTTTTGAAAGAAATTTTTTAAAGGAACTGAAAAAAAATCTTAAGGAAAAAAAAAAAAAAAAAAAAAAATATAAAACTAATTAAAATAAAACCCCAAAATAAAACCCCCCCCCCCCCCAAAGAACTTTGAAAAAAATAAATCTAATTTTTTTGAAAAAAGGAAAAATTTTTCATTAATAAGGAACAAAATTATTTCCCAAAATACAAAGATCCTTTTCCCCCCCCCCCCCCCCCAACCGTTTCCTTTTAAGGAAAATGAATTTTTTTTACAAAATTTCCATTTTTTAAGTTATTTTTTTTCTTCCAAAATTATAATCCAAAAAAAAGCCAATTTTTCAAAAAAATCAATGTTCCCAATAGTAATTTTTCTTTTAGTAATTTCCATTTTTAAAGTTTTTTTTAAAATTAATAATTCAAGACACAACAATTATATTTTTAAACAATAAAACAAAACATCCAAATTTAAAAATAATAAAAAAACCCGGGTTTTAAATAAAAATATTTTACAAAACCAGTACGGGATGGTTTTTAAAAAATATCAAATAGATCAAAATTTCATTCCCCAACTACCCAAAAATATCATAAATTTCTCAGTGTTTTCAAGATATCAAAAATTCCCCATTTGGCCCCTAAGCAGCAATCCCAAAAAGTTTTTGTATCCTTTTTAATTTTTAAGTTGTAACTTCAAATTTTACAATGCCTTTTTGTACATGTGGGAAATCAAACAGTAAAAAAACCCAAGGGGGGAAATTTTAAACAAACCCCTTTTAAATATCACACACACACACCACACAAAACCAAAACACACACACAACAGGGAATACACCACCCCAATATATCCCAAAACCCAAAATAAACATACATACAACAAAAAAACCGCTTTTTTTTTCATTTTCACCTATTTTTACACATATTTACAAAAAAAAACCCTACCCATACACCCACATAAATACATAAATGTATAAAGATGCATCAAAAAACAAAGGGGGTTTACACAATTCAAAATACTCATATTTACATACACAGGGTACTTACTTTTTACACTCATGTATCAAAACACAAGATTTTCTTTTTTAAAAAGGGAAACCCCTACATACATACACACCCCAACCCATAAAAAAATTTTTTTAAACAAACACTTCAATACTTTTCATCTCGCAGTCATTGACTCGTACGCACACAATAAAGGGTTGCCCTTGGGTTTGTTTAAATTCTTTTTACAGGAGAGAATAAATTTCCCCAATTATTCTGGCTTATTCATTGGGGTTTTCAAATGGGGTTTTAAAAAGTTTGCCCTTTTCTTTTCCCAACACTTGTATAGGCATTTTTGGGCTGATGTTTTTATTTTTTCAAGGCTAAATCTTTCTTTGGTTTTTTTTTGAACACTGAAACTATTGAAACTTTTATTATTTTAATCTATTTATGTATTTTCTTTGCTAAAAATTTTAAAAAAATAAATACTGCATCAGTTTTTAAATTTCCCCCTCGTTCCAAAATGCAAAATTTTTCTGAAAATTGTAGATTACACACCACTAAAATTTTTTCCCCTTTAAATACATTTCAAATTGTTTTCCCAAAAATTTTTTTAAAAATTTTTTTTGAAACCCCCAAAACATAAGTTAATACTGTCTTTCTTTTTTTGGTTAAAAAAACTACATTTTTTCTTTAAATTTTTTATTCCCATTTTTTTTCAGTACTACATTAGAAAGCTTTTAATTCTGTAACTTTTCTTACTGCAACCATTTAAATTTTTGATTCTTTTAAAAAGGGGTATTTTCTGGAACACCCTTTTCCAAGGAAATCTTTTTTTAAACTTGTCAGCCCTTTTTGGTTTAAAAACAGTTTGGCCCTTTCCCACAGTCTTTTTTTTAAAAATTTTTTATAGTATACTTGGGGCCTTTTCCAACTCCCTTTTTTATTTTTTTTTAAGTGTTGCTTGGGTATTCTAATGGTATATTATTCTCAAATGGAATCCTTTTTTTTTTTTTTAAAGTTCTTTTTTGATGCTATACACCCGGCATATGATAGAAATTCTATTTGTATTCTGTTTTTTTGCCCCTAAATTTCTTCCATTTTAAAAAAAACCTCACCATTGTTTTTCATCAACGAAATTTTTCTATTAACGTTCTTTTCTTTTCCAGTGTTAAAATTTTATAAATTTTTTTAAACCAAACCCCTTTTTGGTTTTTCATTGTATAAAATAGGTTCTGCTAAAAAATTCTTCACCCTTTTTTCCTGGCCTTTTTCCCTTAAATATTTGTTTAATGGGGAGAAAAAACGCTCCCCCGAATAAAATTACTTTGCTTTTCGGGAAAAGTGGGTTTGGAGAAAAATTTTCAATTTGTTCAATAAAGGGGTTTTAGCAAGGGAAATCATAAAATCTTTCCTTTTTAGGGCTTTTTTTTTTAAGTCTTTTTAACCTTTTTTAATTTTTAAATTTCTCCCTCTTTGTTGATTTTTTGGTTTTTTTCCCAGTCCACCCTTTTCTATCTTAAATTAGCCTTTCCTTTGGGGCATTTTTTGTCCGTTTTCTTCCTTTTTTAAAAACCCAAAAACAAAAATCTCTGCACTCTTTAACAAAAAAAACGGGAAAGGGTTTGGGTTTGCAGTTAGCCAAAGTTTGGGGAATTTTTCGAAAAGATTAGAGCTTTTAAAAACTGCTATTCTTCCTAAGGGTTAATTACTTTTTTCCCAGCCGGTTTTAAATAGGGGCTTTAACCTTCGGGGTCTTTTTTTTCGTGTAATTTCTTTGCCCAATTTCTGTAAGGTCTTTAGAAAAACCCCTTTACTCCAATTTTTTAAAATTAAAATCTGGATCCCACTTCTTTTTTTTTAAAATCCCTTTTTTATATTTCCCTTTAAACAGTTTTTTTTTTTTCCCAAAGGCCAAAAAACCCCTGGGTTTTTTCTTTATTTAGAAACGAAACTGATGTCTTTTCCAAACTTCCCCGACAAGGGGAAAAATTTTTTTCAAATGATATTTTTTTCTCCTTTGATCATCGTTGTGTGTCATGGGGCAAATTTGGGTTGATTTTCGGGGTTAAATTTATGTTTCCCAATCCAAAACCCTTTTATGTTTTTTTCTTTTTTCACATAATGGATAATTTTCTCCCGCAAAAACACGAAAATATTCGGGTTGACTTGGGGGCCCCCTGCCGACTCCTCTCTCAAAAACGAAAAACCAAACAAACCTGCCATTTACAACAACAGTCGACTTTAAAATTTTTATAAAAATTTTATACCCTTTTTCAAAACTCTTTCCAAATCCAAAAGGGTTTTAGAACTTTGAACATGAAAATTTTCCCAAACTAAGGAGTCGAAGCCTTCTAAAATTTAAAATTTTAAATTTTAAAACCTGGATTCTTTGAAATGATTGGTTTTTTTAGGGTAAAAAATTTTTGTCTTAAAAATTTTCATTCATATTTCAAATTTTGGGGCAAAACCCGTTGATGTCAAATAACTTTTGTTGGAAGTACCTTTTTATTCTGTTGGGTATTCATGTTGATCCTTTTTTATATAAAAAATTTGTAAAGTAATAGGCCTCCGTTTTTTTTCATTTCTGTTTTGGGTTTTTTCCCCGGTTTGGGGATCATGTTTTATACCCTTCCCCTCTGCGTTTTTGGAGAGTTTCTCCCCCTTTAGCTTTTATTCAAAGCCCTAACCCCCAATAACCCAACTGGCCTTTCCCGAAAAACTTTAAAAAAATCTTCCGAATCCTCTGTTCCGGGCTTTTCCCATTCTTCATGTTTTTTTAATGCAGCGCTTGCTTTCCCCCAATGTTAATTTTTCCCCCCCCTAAAGGGTTCACTGTTTCCTCTGTTTAAAAAAACCGGGAAATTTTGTTTAACCCAAATCATTTAATTTTTGCAATTTTCCAGATTCTTTTTTTTATAGTTTTCATAAAAATGTTGAAAAACCCCTTTAATTCACCTTTCCCTTTATATAAATTTTCCCTGATTTTTCCGATTTTTTTTATCTGCTTGTAATAAAATTGCCCCTTTTCCCAAACTACAAAAATAATTTTGTTAAATTTTTTTTCCCCTCTTTCAACCCCCTTTTTGGGCCCTTTTATCTTAAAAAAAATCCATTCATTTTCTTTTTTTTCTCAGAGTTTTAATTCTTGATTTTTACATTCAAATTCTTTTAAATCCCTTTTTGTTTTTTTTGTTTTCCCTTTTTTTCAATTTTTTCCCGATCTTTTGTTTTAACGTTTTTTTTTTTTTTGGGTTGATTCCCTTTTTTTTTTCATTGTTGCATAAAGAAATGTCTTTCTCTTATTTTTATAAGTAGAAAATCAAGAAAAAGCCTGTAGACACTGTCAAATTTTTTATTGGTCCCTTTTTATTTTTGATGATTATTGTAATTTTCATTGTTTTGGGTTTTTAAATTTTTTATTACGTTTTTTGGTTTCTGTGTTTATTTCATCCAAATTAAATTTTTTAAACTTTTAAAAGGAGGTTTTAAAAATTTTTCCAAAAAATACGTGTTTAGTTTTCCCTTCCCCCAAAATTTTAGTTTCAGGGGGATCAGTGAAAGTCCGACCTATACCCCGGCAAGATATTTGCATCCTCAAAAAACCAAAAAAAAATAGGGTTTTTGATAAGAGAAAAAGTTTAAATTTCTTTTGGGTTTTAAAGGGGGGAAAGGGCCGTTTCCCCCCCCTATATTTTTCTCTGCTTTGGGTTTTTTTCCCTCCAGAATTTTGTTTTAAAATTAAATTTTATTTTCAAAAACTTCAAAAAGCTTTCTTCGCCTTGGGATTATTTAAATTTTTTGTAATTTTAAACAGTCAATTTTTTTGGTTTTTAGTGTTAAAATTAAAAATTTTCCTACAAATATGAAAAATTTTTTGTTATTGTAAAAATTTTTAAAACTCTGCCCTTTTTTTTCACTAGAAGGCGGATTTTTTCCCCTTTTTTGGGGGGCCCTATACATTTACTAACCCCAGCTCTTTCCCCCATAGTTTTTAAAAGCTACCCAATTTAAAAATTTTTTCCTTTGGGGTTTTGTTTCAACTTTATTTATTTCCCAAAAATTTAAAAATATAAATTTAAAAAGGGGGCCCCAACCCCCCCCGAAGATTTAACAATGAGAGCGATTAAACATTTATAGGCCCCCCTTTGGATTCTATATATTTGGCATTTCCCCTTTTAAAATGTGTGGGCCCTTTAAAAAAGAAAAAAGAAAACTCTTTTTTCTAAGGTTTTTGAAAAAACATTCTTTTTTCCCTTTCAATTTCCCGACCTTGACAAATTTTAGGGGATTTATTGTCGGGGGCTGGTTTGTCTGTTTTATTATTCATTATGGCATTTTAAAAAATCCACAATTTTTTTTTTTGTTATTTTTTTCACCCCGTAAATTGTAAAAATTAAAAAAATTTTTGTTTTAGAACCTTTTGTTTAAAAAACTTTTTTTAGGCCTGGGGCTGAAAAAAAAAAATGTTCCAACTTTACCCCCCTGCCTTAGCTCCAAATAATCCAAACTTTTAAAAATGCAAAAACAGTTTTCAAAATTTTATTCTTTTTTATAAAATAAAAACCACCATTTTAAAATGTATCGCCTTTTAATTTTTGACACATCCTTGTATTTCCCCCCTTTGGGGGAAAAAATTTGCACCTAGTAAGCCCGGAAAAGTGAAGGAAAAAAAACCCCTTGTTTCAAGAAGTACATCTGTTTTTAAGGTTTTAGATATCTTTTATAAAAATTTTCCCCCCTTTTCCCCCCAACCCTTTCCTTTTTTCATTAAAAAACCCCCCGCCAAAAATCCTTAAAACTTAAAAATAAGAACTAAAACAAAAAAGAAAAACCCAAAAAAAACACATAATAAAATTATCTTGGGTTCCCCCTTTCCCTAACAACCCATTTTGTAAATAACATAAAGTAAAAAATTTTTAAACATAGTTCTTTGCCCGACAACCGAAAAGATGAAAGAAGTTAATACCCAGTCCCCCCTTTTGTTTCCCCCATTGGAAAAAGAACTATGAATAAAGACAACTTTAGAAATTTTCTCTTCAGGGGGAAAATGAGAAAAAAAAAAAAAAAAAAAAAAAAAAAAAAAAAGCATATATATTTCCTTTTCCTTTGGGAAACCTAAAACCACACACACCCCACACAACCACCAACACCACACACAAAAAAAACGAAAAATCCCGTTCAGGAGTGTTAATTTTGCACACAATGAAAAGGCCCCCAAAAGCCGTTTTTCAAGGAGTCTTTACAAAAATTAAGGCCCTACCTTCCCGAATCGTTTCACTTTTGGGCCCGTTTTCGTCATGAAGCACAAATAAATTTACCCACAACAAAAATAAAAAAAATTTTTAACCCTGTCAGAGAAGGACAAGTACTTTTGGGTAGCCAAAATCCCCAAAAGACAAAAAGCCACAGGGTTTGGGCATTAAAAAGCAACTTTAAATTTTGGCACTGAAAAAGTTTTTTTTAAAATCAAAATGATGGGCAGAACCCTTTCCCAAAGTTCTAAATAATCCTTTGTATTTTTTTAATTTTTTCCATTTAACCCCCTGAGGGATGAAAAGAAACGATGGAAAAATTTTATGAAACGTTTTCCCCCTTTTTTTCCCCCCCCCAACAGAACAAACAAATGTTTTCACAAAGGCTTTCTCTGCTTTGCCTTGAACCCCCTTTATTTGGGAAATTCCCCAAATACACAAAAACCTTGATCTAGAGTTCACAATGCACTTTATGCCAAAAAAAAAAAAAAAGCTTTGTTGAAAAAAAACAAGTAAATTTAAACTTTTTAAATTTAAATTTTTAATAACCAAAAGAATTCATAAAAAAAGGGAAAAAAAATGTTCCCAAAAGACATCTTAAAACTAGGGGTTTTTATTTAGTTAATAAAGGGTCCCGACCAAAAAAAATTTAAATTTTTAAAAGACAATTCTTTCCCCCGGGCACTTTTCACCAAAGGGGTAGGTCAAACTGGGACAACATAAATTTAATTCTTTTCCCAAAATTTGGCCCCCGATCAGCAGAATGAAAATTGCCCGAAGATCGGAAGTTTACGTCTTTCCCTTTTAGTTTTTAAAACGACCCGAGCCGTTTCTGGGCCTGGGGTTTTGCAAAACATGGTATCACTTTTCCCGGTGGGAAAAGTAGTGCGTACGCTCGGGGTTTAAGGGTCTACAAAAAACGTCCTTTTTACCTTTTTAAACCTTTCCCCCCCATAGAAACAAAAGTATCTCGAACGGGGTCGCGGGCAAAATTGGGACCCCAAAACCCCCTCTTTGTTGGTAACCTTTGGGGGGTCTTGAAAGGGGGTCGATGCTTTTCCCCCTGGCACGGCCTCGATCTGCTCGTGTGACTTTTAGCTTCCTTTTGGGGTTAAGCAGGACAGCACCTTTGCTTAAAATTCTTTTCCCCGGGCTCGTTTCCCCCCCTTTCACCCCATATATTCCTTGGGTTATTTCTAAGTACGTGGGCCCGCCCCTTCTTAATGGGGGATCTTAATTCTGCCAGATTCGGGCTTCCCCAAGCTGCTGTCCCTTTGGTCCTCTTTTCCTTTTCCCCTTTTCCCCTGAGACCTCTATTTTTAGGGTTAACAAAATTTTTTTAAATGAAAGTATAAAGCTTGCTCGGGGGGTTTGTTTTACAGAGTCACAGAGTTTGCACAGTTTTTCATGAAGTAGGTTGCTTACCCACATCACATTCCTCCCCAAAAGGAAAAATTCCCCTGCAACAGTAGCTTTTAGTCAGGGGGAGGTTTGCTTCCCTCTCCCCCTCAGCCAAATTTCCCTCCAGAAAATGAAAAAATTTAGGCAACACTTTTTCAAATGAAAGAAACAGGAGGCTATTATTTTTCTCATCTTTTTTTTTTTTCCCTTTTTCCTTTGACTTTAAAATTGAGTCAACTTACGCAATGGGCAATGCTGAGACGAAACTGAACCCGTTGTTTTTTTTCGTTTGACAGGGGTGCCTGAGCCAAGGTTTTTTCCCTCCATGTCTGAGTTCCCCAGTTTAATCACACATAAACCAAATTTTCCCCAGTTTTCCTCGGTCCCCGGGGTGGGGCCATTTCCCGGCGTTGGTGTGATGGGGGTCACGATGTCCCCTCCCGGGCCAACCCGGGGTCGACCTTTGGGCGATAACCAAAATTCAAACACCAATTTAATAGCGGACCCACCCAAAAAACGGCGCCCGCCTCCAAGGGGAGCACCGGAAGGTTTTCCCTAAAAAAAGAAATTTTTTTCTTGTCTTTACTTTTTTTCTCTCCTCCTTTTCCTCTCTCTCTCTCCCCTCTCTCGTTTTTATTGATGAATTGTGTGAATTTAAAAATTTTTTTCCTCCTTTAAGGGGCTATGGCCTTTTAAGCATAAACATCTGCATTTTCCCCCCTCTCCTCTTCTCCCTCCCCTCTCTTTAACCCCCTCTCTCTCTCTCTCCTCTCTCTCTGGGGCTCTCTCTCTTCTACCTCCCCTCAAGCCTTTTACCTGTTTTCCCTTTATTTGACTGGTACACACAGATTTGAAAAACTGCAAAAAAAAAAATTAGAAAATTAAATTGCAGGATCAAATGGGGTTTGATTTAAATAAACCCGGGCCCCGGGAGAATGTGATTCGATTCCCATAAGAACCCTTTTTTTTGGGGGGATTTAACTGCCCTGACTGGCTCCTACCAGAGCTGGTTTTCCCCCCTGGGGGGTACCTTAGAAAAAACTGGGACTTTCCCGTTGATTTCACAATTTTTATTAATTTTCCCCTGAGGGGCTGTTGCCAAATTCCTTGACCACCACGGGAATGTTGTTTTTTCTTGGGGCCGGTTTATGTTGGGTTTTAAAATTTTAAAGCAAGCCAGAGTTTTCAGCTCGTGTCAAAGTTGGGGCTTTTGACCGAAAAAGGAAAGCGGAAGTAAAATTATGTTCATCACACTTGTCCTCATTAATCTGCATCCCAAAAATCCCCCAGTTTCTGTGGGCCCCTTCCCTGCTTTGAACCCCTTTTTTGACCTAAATTCTGATTTTTCCCCTTTTGTCTTTTGCCCAATTTGGGGAGGGCCCGTCCCCAAAGGGAACCAGCACTGGCAAATTAGATGAAAAATGAAGGTGCCCCCTGAGGGGAAAAGCCCCACTTGAAAAGGTTTCACGACGAGCCACTATTAAACATCATTTGGGTGTTCGGGTTTGGAGTGTCCTGTCCCCGCATTCACTGGTTTACAAAAGGGAAACCCTTTTATTCCAAAAGTAAAAAAGTGTTTGCAGTTCTCCTCTGGGTTTGGGTTAAACCCCATGACGACTTTTACTCGGGGCTGGGTCCCTTTCGAATTGACAGACGGGGTTTTAAAAGTTGGGGCCCTGGACATTGGGGGCGGATTTACTTTTGTGGGGGGGCAATGCACTGAGGTTTTGGGATGGAAGATGGTTTAGAAACCCCACACACACACACCAAAACACACGTGCAAATACAAGGATCAACACCTTTTCCCTGACCTTTCCATCCAAAAAAATAAACAGGGGCGACAGAAAAAAAATAAGCGAAGTTTAGCTGTCCCAAGCGGGGAAGAGAAATCCCCGGGGCCTTTGGCAGGGGATCCCCTTTATCTCACTGAGCCCTTCCCGCAAAGCGGTAAAACCTTTAAAGTAACCGTTTGGTTTTTGGGCCCGGGTTTTAAAACATCCCCTTTGGGCGACCCGGTCAAAGGGTAACCTCCAAGGGCCCCTCTTTAAGGAGACTTTAATGATCCCCCGTGCACGAGGACAAAATCAGTTTTTACAAAAAAAAGGGCCTTTTTATGTCACAATCATGACATTAACACCGTTGGAAACACTTGCTTTTTTCTGTGCATTTTGACTTTCCTGGATGACAAAAATACATGGACCCTTTCCCAAAGCAAGTTACAGGGCCCCGTTTTTTAAACCCAATTTTCAAAAGGATCACACGTATACGTAGCTAAAAATTTTTGAACCCAACTGCGGCTTTTTAAACCCCGTGCCCGTGCGCTTTTTTGTGAAAAAAGTTCGATTTTTCAAAAAAAATTTGGGGTGCAGCTTTTATTTCAGGTGCGTTTTAATAGACCGAAATTTACAGTACAATGAGAAAGATGGATATTTAAATTTTTGGAAAAAAAAAATTTTTTAAGGGGTTTCCGTTCCAATTTATTCCCGGGGGGCTTCTCAACCCTGGGAAATCGAAAAATAAATTTAAATCGGCAAAAAAAATTTTAATAGATGTTTCAAGCAAACAGGAACCCAACTGTCAATGCTTGGGGAAATTTACATGGAAAGGGTTCCTTCCCCTTTAGAATCCTCTATGCAAGGGGCAATTCCCAAAAAACTAAGGGACAAACATTATGCATAAAAAGCGGTTATGGTTTTTTGGTTTGGGTAACAGCCAAAAAAATTCTTTTGCCATTCTTTTTTTATCCATCCAAAAAAAAGGTCAAAACCCAAGGGGCTGTAGACATCCATGATGACCTCCCTTAAACCACCTAGCCTCCAACAAAACATCCCGGGGGAAGAATTTTGGGGAGTTAACTGCAATTTACAACGGGGCATCAACGACCCCTTTAATTTTGTGGTTAGGTTTTAGTTTAAATTTCAGGGCCAAAACCCAAAATTCAAAGGCTTTTTCCAGGTTACAAATGTTTTGGGGGGGGGGGGGGGGGGGGATGCAACTAGACGTAAAGACAGGGGAAGAAGGGGGACCCCCCACAGGCCCTGTTTAGGGTTTTCACCAAATTTAAAAAAAAAAATTTTAAAACAAAGTGTGAAAAAGGGAAAACCCACTGGGGCCTGCCACAAAGGAAAATTAATGAAACAGGGGCCAAAAAGGCACCTTTTTGGCCTGCCAGGGGGTTTTTAACCCTTCTAGGATTTTTTAAAAAAAAAAAAAAGAAACAAGGGCTTGCGACCAATTTCAGAGGGAAAAACGGCACCTTCTGGGCCCATTAAAGGGTTTTTTACCAAAAGGGAAAAATATACACATACCCACAGTGAAAGGGTGGTACCCCACGGGGCCCTTTTGGGCTGCATTTACCCCTCAGAAAAAAAAATGCAAATTGGGAAGATAGTGGAAAATAGGAAAAGACTGGGCCCCCTCGGGTTTTTTCAAAAAATTCGGGGAAAAAAAAAACCCGTACAGCAAAAACAAAAGAAGAATGGACACCTTAAAGGGGTTTTCCCCTTTGACGTTTTACCATCACACGTCCCTTTTTACCCTGACTGCGGGGCAGAAAATCTGGTTGTTATTCAAAAGGGTTTTTCCCCCCAAAAACTGGATTTGTTACCCTTTCATTTAAAAAAAAAAAGCATTCCTTTTTTTTTTAAAAAATTGAAAAAAAAATTCCCAATTTCTGTTAAAAAAATTTTTTAAAAAGGGTTTGGGGGTTTTGGGGGAAAGGGGGAAATGTTGGGGATAGGGGAAGGAAGCCCGAGAACAATTGGTTCAGAACCCAACGGCAGCCCAAGGAGGTGTAGAAAATTTGTACTCAATTTGCACAGCAGGCAGTCAGTGGAGAGGGAATTTCAGAATGGGCAACTTTTTAGAATTGGGGTTAACTGAGGAAATGTCTAACTTTTCGTAATTAAATTTTCTGGAAAACACTTTGGGAAAACACCTTTTTCATCAATTTTTAAGGCAAAAACCTAACCCCCAAAAAATTTGGGGAATTCCCGCGAAAGAGAGTGACAAACAGCCCTTTTCTTGCCCAAGCTCACAAGGGGAAAAGACAGAAAAAAACAGCTTCTCTTTTCCAAAAACCCTGATGGGCAGAGACCTAAAACGTTGAATTTCTTTTCTAAAACAAACAAACAAAAAAGCTCTCTTGCCTTTTCCCAAGGCCTTGGTTTTCCTGTTGGTTACCAAAAGCCCAAGAAAAAAGGTGGGCAAAATCCCTCCATTTCCAGGCAAACAAAGGGGCCAAAAAAAAAACCCTTTTGGAGGGGAAGCCACCTGGGCCCCTTCAGCTCAGGATCATTCCATCTTTCGGCGGTGCTCCCTTTCTCTCTTGCACACCTGCTGAGATCGCACCTTTTTTGCACCTGCAACACGGACGGGCAGAAATGCGTGCCACCACATGCTGCAAATTGCCCCTGGGACTCAAAAAGGGATTTTTTTAAATGGGCCCAAAACAACACATATTTAAAAAGTGCGGCCCTGCACCAACAAGCCGCGCACCAAAAACCCCAAAAACCACACACACACACACCATTACATTCACAAGCACACACACCAAAACACAAAACAACACACACACAACACCATTTTTCCCCACACAAAAACACCACAAACTGTTAAATGATAGAGGGAAAAATAAAAAAAAAAGTTCTGTAATGAAACTTTTTTAATAAATTTTTTCACACAGTTTTTGTAAAAATTATCCTGGCCCAAAAAGGGCATTGGGAAAGCTATTTTTGAACCTTTTTTCCCTTGTGCTTTCCTCAATTCAAACCCAATTTCCGTTTTTTTTCATCATATTCCTTTTTTAAAGAATTTTTCTCCTTCTTTAATATAACCTCACCTTTAGCTAAGAAAATGCTTGATTTGAAAGTCAGTCTGAAATTTTAAAAAACGTGGTTAACGTTTTTCCAAATGAAAAAGAAAAACAAAAGTTCACTTCCCCCAAACTGTTTGGGTGGAAACACCTCTGCGGGTTTGGGCCTGTCCCCTTCTCTTTTTGTTTTGTTTGTTAATGAAAATTGAGTTTTGGAATTCCCCCCATCATCAAAACCCCCTTGGGCAAATTTTCCACATGAAGATCTTTCCGTTTTGCATTTTAATTTTATGAAATTTGGGAAAAAAAAAAGTTCTGCTTACAGGTTTTAGAATTAATTATTTTGGGTCTAAATTTGTTATAATTCCCAAAAGAAATTTTTAGCTGATTTCCGTCAAGACCGAAAACCCCTTTTTTTTTCAATAATTTTTATGGGCGTTTTTTTAAAGGGTTGAAAATTTTTTTTAGAGGGGGAAAAAATACAAAAAATTTTTACAAAAAACTATTTTAAAACGAATTTTTGGATTTTTTTAAAAAGTGATCAAGAATCTATTCTTTCAGCCGTAGAAATTTCGGGTGTCCCTTTCCCCAAAAAATTTCAAAGACTTTCCTTTAAAAGGGGGTTTTAATTGTATATTCTGAAAAAATTTTATAAATATAATGCTGCAAAGGAAAATTGCTGTGTGGGCAAGCAAATTTTTAAAAAAGTGGTTTAAAAAAGTCGGTAAAATTGCATTTGCAAGGCAAGTTTGTTTGCAGCAGCTGCATGAGAAATGAGTTGTGCGGAAGATCAGACAAACTGCAAGTAATGACCGCTATGTTTTAGCCAAACATCATGAACTTCTACCTATAGGTGACCTTTTTAGAACAATGAAGGTTTAAATCTAGAGCATGGAAAAAATCTTATCCCAAAATAAGCTCACTTCTTAAACTCATAATACTTCAATGCCACTTCTTTCTGCGAAGCCAGTGCTTGCGTGAATGAGTGACTGTGAATGTTTCACTTGGTCTATACACAAGCTATGAAGATGTGGGAGAGGAAAGGGAAGGGCGCTGAGCAGGTGGGTGGGTGAAAGCCTGAGAAGATGTGGGTGAGTGGAGGGGTGGGGGTGAGGGTGGGGATGGGGTACCACTGCATATACAATTTCATTTGACTTCTTCCCCGTTGCCTCTGATTCTGTTGCAAACAAATTGAGCTGTGCACTCTAGTGATACTATGATTATACGATGAGTGCATAAGCACTAAATGCTAAGCAATGTTTGTTTATATCTTAGAAATATCTATTACCTGTTTTATATATGTCTGATCTTTTGTTTATTTTGCTTCTGTGATAACTGTTGCAACTGACACAATTTCCTTTTAGAGATGAAGAAGTCCTTCTGAACTCAACTCATCTCAGCCTGTGACACATATGACATTTGACATAACAGTAATCACTGTATTTTTTTTATATAAATATAACAAATGTAATTTAATTTTAAAAAAATTAAAAAGAGCTGCTTGACACTATTGTAACAAAAAAAATTTCTTTGATCTACCTGTAACCAATGTAATCTGTGATGTAATGTTAACAAATCGCATGTTCAATATTGTAGCAATCATTATAATCCTTTCTTTGTCTTCTTTCCACTTCATCTTGAAAGTCAGCCAGTGGTGTACTATTCCACATGTGTTTTTAAGCACATGAACTGGGGGAAATATATTTGGCTTGACTACTATAGTAATGTATCCATTTGCTTCTTATTACAAAGACATACAGAAAATATTTTAACAAAAACTTTTCATTTCTGACATGCCTCTTTCATTGTTTACTTTATCAGGGCTTCTGAAAACGCAAAAAATTGCGTACAGTACGCATTAAAACTCTATGGGACGCACTGGGTGTCCGTGTAAGGGGTCCCCAGGGACCCCTTCAAATTTTGGTGAAGTCAGACATAAAGTGAGAAAAGATTGCCTTCAACATCCTAAGTTGGGTGCCGTAACATCGTAGGTCTGCTACACTTCGGACCGAACCCATCCCTTTTCAAGTTTGAACAGTAACAAAGCGAGTAGGGCAGCCTCCTAACAACATAAGTCGGTCACTTTTGTCGTCTGCTGAGGCTGACTGACTAAGCTTAACGCTAGGCCACAGCATCGTTTTCAGTTGACCGAATTTTCCTACTTTGAGCCAGGTGATGTCACGATGACGCTTTTCTTTTTCCCGGCAGGAGAGAGGCATTTCCGCGAAGCCTTTGTTTCCAACATGTCTCTTGAAGCGTGGTTAACGAAATCATCGTCGCAAAAGCAAAAAAGCATAACAGAGGAGCAAGATCGAGAACGGATACAATTTTTGATGTTTATTTTGTTGTTTTTATTGTGACGATGTGTCTGTGACAATTGCAGTGCGCGTGCAGGGATGCAATTTTTAACGTATATTTTGTTGTTTTTATTGTGGTATAGGGATCCCTTAATGTTAGCCTGGGACCCCTTAAAAATCTTATGAAGGGGTCCCTGGGACCGGAAAGATTTTCACCCCAGCAGAAGCCATGTTTATATTTATTTTACCTACTATTGCTTCTTTTAGAGTGCTGCTTCTTTGGATTCTGTTTCCAATCTGACTATGCAAAGTTCTACTTTCCCAAACAATTCTTTTACAACTCCACAAGACCCATCACATGTGAAACTGAAATTTCCATCTAAACAGTTTTCATAGTGCATCTTTATTCACTATTTCTTGTACCTACAACAAGATCTTGAGACAGCCTTCATACCAAAGTCCAAATATCCATACAAGATATCAACTTGCTATAACATCAGCTGATTATTTAAGCTTATACTTAAATTTCAGCAAGATTCAGCTGAACATGACTTTTACATTAATTGTGCACTGTAAATCATCCTGGTAGATAATTCAAGAATGTAGATCTTAGATGTCAATCCAAAGTTTATAGTCATGGAGTATCAATTTTCTACTTAACTCTTAACTTCCTGCTAGAAATTTTTCTAAGTCCAATCTTCTGTCCTGTACGGATTGGGCATAAAAGTGCTAAAAATGGGTATGTTCATTAAACTAGCTTTGGTGTCTTTACTTGTGAATGGATTATTTAGAAATTTGGCAGCATTGCTAGAAAATGGTTGTTTTTTTTATTTTGACAATTTCATTTTTGTCAAAAATGGTTGTGTAAATGTATGAGTTTTGATGAGTTATGTAATGATAAATTAAAAAATTTCCGCCGGTTGAAAATCAGACAGATCACTTGTGCACACTGTGACACACTGATGCACACTGATGACACACTGATGACACACTGTCCCCTACACTCACATTACTCTGGTTATGATTCCCCTGGAGCACCATCAGACGCCAATTCATCAATCAAATCATCAAAACACATCATCATCGATCGTTCGACGCTCCGCCATTTTCACGGGAAAATTATCTTGAAAACAATTTGCAGAAATTCAATCACAAAACTTCAACACTTTCACTGATCAGAAAAAGTGCCAAATGGCCGGAAGTTGAACTCTTCCGGAAGCGGAAAAAAGGCTTGCTCTGTGCATGGGAGAGCTCTCACTTCCTTCACAACAAGCCCAAACATAGCAACTCGTTTCGTGCGGTATGGTGCGGTTTGGGACGATGCAGTTCATGCGGTACGGTGCAGTATAGGATGTCAAGAGTTAACAGAAACATAGACCCTCCATTTCCAATCTGCCATCTCCTCCTAATTCTCTGCCTTCACTGGGACACATCAGTGCATAGTCCTGTCTCCCATTTTTGTTTTTGTTGTTGTTGTTTTGTTGTTGTGTTGTGTTGTTTTCGGGGGGGGGGGGGGGGGGGGGAGGATTGTGTGCTCTTTTTATCATTTTTATTTTTACTGTAGAGTTATGACCCCTGAAGATCTTTCCAAACCTGAACTTTCTATTTTGATGAAAGAAAAAAAGTTCTGTTTACGGTATAGAGGAAATTGTTTTGATCAACATGTTTATCTTTCTGTACCCCATCCTGTGAACTACGCACTTTTCCAGTCCAAAGTTTAGATCCAATGGCAGACACTCAGAAAATACCACAATCAAATTAACACTACAGACATCACTCTTGAGCTATCACAAAATATTGTAACAAAACTAAGTGATGCCTCAATAACATTCTCAAACTAATAAACGATTCAGCAAGAGTCTAAATCTCCCCAACTCTAAACCCTCTTTCTCTCTCCCTCGCCCCCCCAACTCCACCCTCATTCTCCTGCCCCACCTGGCCCTATGGCCAATATCATTAAAGTGCGACCCCACATACCAAAATTCATTTGAAATGAAATCTTAAATCTTAATGTTAATGCACAGCCGAAAGGTCAACACCATTAACCTATATACCAAAACTAATTTAAAAAGATCAAGACCATCAACCTATGTACCAAAATTCATTCAAAATGGCTAAGACCATTAACAAACCAGTCTCAATAATTTGACAGAACAAGGTGATCATTCCTAAATCTTTTGAGATGTTCTGACAAACCTGATATCCTGACTCTTTTTGAAGACCTCCCCTCTGTCTTTGAGGTGTTTGAAGTGGTTGATACCCATGCGCAGCGGTCTGATGTAGTCCTCCCTCAGCAGTCGAACTGGACGTCCAGGTAGTGGTTTACATCTCGGTATGACCCCGTTTCTTTGTTGGCTCTGGTGGACAAAAGACGTTTTGTCTTGTAAACAGTTCACTGACAGGTGAACAAGATACATGATAGGCATGGGGAACCATTATTTTATTTGACTAAATCTACAAAAGTGTAAAGTGATAGGAATGTTTACCGTAAAGTTCGGTCTATTGAGCGCACCTGTATAAGCTGCACCCACTAAATTTTTTTAAAAGCTGAACTTTTTCACAAATAAGCCGCACTAGTTTATAAGCCGCACAGTCCGATGTGCCGCAGGCGGCAGCTGGCCGAGCGTTGAGTTAACATATGTGTCGAAAATCATCACATACAATGTGTTCATTGCATTCATTGGCGTTTAAATAGGTCAGAATACAAGAGCATGTTTCCAGCTTTATCTTCAGTCTTTTGGGGTTTTTTAGTACGATGAGTTTTAAATCAATTAGAATCAAAGTTTTTATGAGGTTTCTTACAAGTGTTGTCTTTCCAACATCATTGCTTTAAAAAAAATACCGAAAAAAAAAAAATACCGAAAAAAAACAACACATCAACGATGCACTAGAAAGGCAGTTCTCTCCTGCATTCATTGGTGTATCAAGCTAAGCGATTGGTTGAGTACTCGAAAGCGCAAGCCAATCAAAGCAAAGTATCAAATGCAAACCTTCACTCCCTGTCCACGATTTCAACAATGGCGGATCGAAGGCAAGGTCTGACAATGACCAAGTCGAATGCGCTAATCGTTTTTTAATTGCAAGACGCACTTGGTAAGATAACGCATATAATAACAAACCAGAACATTAATGAAACGATTCGATTGTTTTATTTCGCTGAATACCGTGCCAATGCTTAGTTATTTTGTTCGTAATTCAGCTAGTGTTAGTCAAGATTAAACAGGTCGGAAACGGCCCACACATTGCGCCGTTCGAAGCGATCGTATTTTTGTAGAAGACAAACTGATGAAAAAATATACAGTAATGGGCTTTACTTATGTCGATTCCTGTATTTCTGAACGGGTTACTGATTCCATTACACGATTACAGAGAAAATTGCAGTTAAAAGCATCATAAAAATTCATGAACAGTAAACACGATATGGTGAGTTACAGAAAAGCTAAGAATAGACGAGGGTGTGATGCTTCTGGAATCGGAAAAATCCGCAAATAAGCCGCATCGTTGCTTAACCCTCTTATACTTGCAACGGGAGAATCCGGGAGTTAACTTCAGGCGCCTGTTCTTCCCGTACCGGGAGCTACCGGGATCTGTCCGTAGGAATTTTCCATCACGCAGTTATCACGTGTGTAAACACGCTGAGTCGCAGAGAGTAACTAGGAAGACTCAGGCATGGTCCAATCATGTGTTGGCACTATTTTGGGGTGATGGAAAAGGGGCAAACACGCGAGTAAGTTTGTGAATGAAACCAGGGACCGTACACCGACCGACTTTCACAATGGCTGCTTTGGCGTCTGCTACTAACGACGAAGAGATGATCGACTACTCGCAAGAGGAGTTGGATCAAATTATTGGAGAAGTAGAGAAATTTGAAAGAGAGATGGAGAATGAAAGTGATATTGAAGTAGGTAGTGGTATTGAAGAAGATGGTGATGTAGAAAGCGACCCGGAGTACGATGTTCCGCTCGCTGCGCTTCAAACAACGTGGCGACCAGCGACACGTGGCGTGGCAGAAGTGCGTCAGTTTCAGGAACCCACTGGGCCCGCTCACTCGTTACCCAACACTGCTACACCCACTTGATTTTTTCTTTTTTTTGTACCTCTTTGTTTTTTTAAGACTGTAATCAGCTGTAGTTTGTAGAACTGCAAAGGCTGACGGAAACACCACAACGTATAGAGTGTTGGGAAGTGACTGAGTTCAGTATTGTGTGTGACAAGTGACAAGTTTTGTATGACATTGGTGGGACAACCAGTGGGACCTGTACTGCCAGCAGCGGATGGATCATGTCAGGTAGGCCTCCGGTTTCATCTTACACTAACAGCCTGCATCAGCATGGTGATTGCGCAAGTTTGCATGCTGTAAACTTGATTGTCATCATAAAATGTCACGTGTCTGGTGACAATTTGGTGACAGTGACACGACCTATATCTCTAAGACAGACAAAATAGAGTTCAAAGTGAAGTGCATGCTCTTATGAAACTGTCTGCCAATTTTCTTTCTCCTAGAGATTCACATACATTCCCCATAAGCTAATAATCACACATACCCATTTTTAGGCTGAAACATGTAGAAGAATCCGAAATCTAGGGGAAGTTTGCCGTCAGAGAAACTGAGTACAAGAGGTTAAGCCACAGGGTTTAAAGCTGGGGGGGAAGTCGCGGCTTATAGTCCGAACTTTACGGTACTTGCAAATTCTGAGTGCTAATCAATGTGCTGTATAACGATGTAAAATGTAGACTAAGGGCAGGGAGAGAAAGATGTGGACAGAAACTCTGCTACAGTGGCTCAGGGACAAGTCTGTAGCCATCCTGGCATTTGCTAGTCTGGCAGACTCCAGAGGCAGTGAAGCCAGTGACAGTTATGTGACAAATTAAACATTAAAAACTGCCACGGTTACAGCAGGAGGATGTATTCAAGCTGTAAAAACTGATGAGGAAAACGTTGCACACACACACACACACACACACACACACACACACACACACACACACACACACACACACACACACATGTATGCATATATATATATTTATATACATGTATATGTATATACTAGAAAAAGTAAAAAGATGGAACTTTCAACTGAGTGTGTCAGTGCCATGGGTTTGATGAGAGTAATCCAAATGCCAGAATAATGAACAGTTAATACGTTACTGCCGAACTGGAAGACTGTCTCCAAAATTCTTTCACAATCTGTTGACTGGAATGACCCGAAATACATATATGTGCCTTTTCAATGATCCGACCACAAAATAAGGCATGACAGTCATTCACCACACCATAAATGTCAGTCAACACTGGGGGGAGAGGGGAGGGAGGGGGATGGAGGGAGGGGAGGAGCTGATAAACGATATCCACATCATATATATATATATATCAGTGAAAATGGACAAGTGGGGAAAAATCTGATCCAAGACAATGAAAGTCTTCACAGAATGATATCTCATCAGCTGACTGCCCTTCAGTCCAACCAGTCTCGGTTCCACCACACAGTTGTCCAAACCAGCGCCTTATCCTTTCTTTGTGTGATCACAAACGCCCTCAACCAGGATCCTCCTCACTCATCCAAAATTTTGAGACAGGAAGCAAGTTAACCCTGTCTTACAGGCTCCATGAGCTCAAGAGTTACGCTCCTTGAAAATACACATCATTTCTAGTTTGTGTGAATACTCCAGTTTTTGTTCTTTCCTCAGCGTGGACTGGACATCATCTGCTATTTGGTCATTTCCAACTTCCGAAAACTTGTGTTTTGTGTGTGTGTGTGTGTTAGTTAGTTAGTTCTTCAATTTAACGTCTGTTCACTAAAAGTGATATTAGACAAAATAATGCAGAAATGAGTGGATGAGAGAAATGGAAATAGTGTATGCAAAATGCTAGTATGGTCCTACGTACGAATGTGTTTGTGTGTGTGTGTGTGTGTGTGTGCGTGCGTGCGTGCGTGCATGCGTGCGTGCGTGCGCGTGCGTGCGTGTGTGTGCTCGCGCGCATGCG
>CM031612.1:62964928-62969928 GCA_018398815.1 Conus ventricosus
ACAGAAAGAGGGTAATGCAAATGTCAGAGACCAGCCCAGTGACAACAACTGACAAGGATCACCATTTAATGCTTCAGATCATCTGTTTGAGAAAATGGGTGGAGGAACCAACCGTTCAAACGCCTTGTAAACCATAAACAGCAATATAGGCTCTTCTCATTCTTCCCCCGAGCCACCCCGTGAGTGGGATGAACTCCCAGCACACATTGTAGAGGCAGACTCCCCTAACTCCCCTGACAGTTTCAAAAACAGAGTCACCTCCCACCTCAGTGATGACACTCTTGATAGTCGCGCTGCTGCGAAACTTCAGGAGTAAGCTCTAAACACGCACAAATCCAAACTGTCCTGTATGAATGTGAGAGCGCTTGGTTAGGTAGGTAGTGGGTAGAGGGGATGTGCTGGTAGGAGGGCCACTGCAGCGGGGGTGCCGGGGGCCGTCACTTGGATGCCTGCCCGTCACTTCTCGTTCCCTCTGATCGTTAGTGGGCAGGGAGTGTGTAAATGTGATCCTGAGCAAATGTTGTGACTTACTCATGCAACCTGAAGAGTGATTTCAAGCCGACATAAAAAAAAGAAAAGAAAATGATGTTGTTTTTTTAAAGTCAGGCAGCCAGTTAGTTCATGGAACCCCCCTATTCTGTGGCAAAATAATCAAGAGTGTTGATTGTGGCCACATAACAGAAGAAGAACCTGGCGTTGGCCATGACCTGTTCCTACACGCGTCAACTTCTCATTTCCCTCACGGACAATGACAGTCATACAAATTACCCAGACGGAACCTTCCTCTGTCCCTAGAGGGGCTTGGCCTCCAGTAAACTCAAAACCTCTTCATGCATGTTGTATATCACACCTTGAGATTTAAAACCTGTGTTTTTGATGACTCGTTTTGGCCCACAGTGTCAGTAAAATATATATCCTCTCAAGAGACTCAATCATAAAATACATATCTTCTCAAGAGACCCAATCGGTTAAATACATATCCTCTCAAGAGACCCAATACGTAAAATACATACTCTCTCAAGAGACCCCATCGGTAAAATACATACTCTCTCAAGAGACCCAAACAGTAAAAGACATATCCTCTCGAAAGACCCGCCTGGAATGCAGAAAGTTCAGTTAGCTTTCTACCTGTCCTACCTTCCTAATTAAGACCTACAAGCCCAAGTGCTAGCTTTTGACATGAACCTTGCCTCTACTGACATCTCCGCCATCTTCCCCAAGCCCTTCACCTATGGACAGGAGCAGGTGAACAGTCCTGTCAGTCAGTCTCCAAATTCTTTCTGACCAGACAGAGTCAGGTCCTGGGAGATTCATCCTGCTGTCGAACCTGAGGAATGCTGGTATCCAGCCCCAAACCATCAGTTTCTGGATCTATGCTGTGATCAGCAAACTTTGTCTTGTGGTCATCGTTACTACTTCCACAGGTTTTTGGCACACATACATGGGCCTGGGCCCACACATCCATGCACACAATTACACACTCATGCATATACACTCACGACACACAAACACACGATGATAAAAATGACACAGCCAGTGTTACGTAATTACCCAAGGTTCGACCAGCTCGTTGGGCTAATGCGTAGGTCAGATATCTGCTAATTCATAGCCATGATACCCTCTTCTTAAATTCTCTCACCTTAGTCATTCAGTCCTTTATCCACCAGCTTGAAATCATGTGCAGTGGAGTCTTGGAATTTAGCAGATGTTGGGGTTGTGTGTGTGTGTGTGTGTGTGTGTGTGTGTGTGTGTGGTGTGTGTGTGTGTGTGTGTGTGTGTGTGTGTGTGTGTGCGTGAGTGTATTACGTGTATGTGCATGTTTGTGTGCATGTGTGTGTGTGTGTGTGTGTGTGTGTGTGAGTGTGAGTGTGAGTGTATTACGTGTATGTGTATGTTTGTGTGCATGTTTGTGTGAGTAAGATAAGATAAGATAAGATAATGTTGCTTATAGCCCAGCCGACCACAAAGGGCCATATCAGGGCTGTCACCACGTTAAAATCACTCACCAGTCATATAAAAAAAAAATTAAAAAAATAAATAAAAAAAACACCTTTCATACATCTCGTTAAATGACATCGTCTAGAAACGCACCAGAAACTTTGTTAAAAATCTTTCTTCCATAAAATCTTAAATCAGATGAAAAATGTTAATCTCTCTCAAAAACTCAAGGATCACATCAGCGGGACATCCCTGAACAGGATCTTCATGGACTCCGCTGTAAAATGTTTGTGTCTCACATCGTGCAAGTCCCAACACTCTAAAAGAACATGTTTCATTGTGAGTGGCGCATGACATGGAATGCACCACGGAGCTTCTTCACTCTTTAAAAGGTAAGCATGGTAAAATACGAATGGCCGGTGTGCAGCCGGCACAGAACCGTTTCCTCTTTACGACCTCCCGACGTGGATGGGAGGAATTCCTTAAGGTTTGGACGGATCTGAAAGAGTTTGTTACTCGTCTGTGTGTTCCAATCCTCCTGCCAAGGTCTCTCACATAATCATTAATTTTGGGTTTCACATCTGAGCAGGGGATATAAGTGTTGGACAGTTTCTCTCTTGTGGCGTTCTTGGCTAAACGATCAACCATTTCGTTCCCGCCAATGCCAACATGACCAGGAACCCAAGCAAGAGTAATGTTGTAACTGTCCGCCTTCAACTTGCTAAAAAGTTTTAAAAAAAGTAAAAGTTCTGGATGCTGAAGGTTGCGGCCAGCTATGGCCTCCAAAGCTGACAGCGAATCCGACAGAACCAGAAAGTCCCTCTTTGAAGAATGGGAGATTATCTTCAAAGCCAAAACCAGAGCAGTAAGTTCAGCAGAATAGACAGAAGCATCTGAATGTATATGTTTCCAACAGTATCTGAGAAGGAGCCCCAGGGCAGTAGGCTGCACAGGCCACTCCATCTTCAGACTTGGAACCGTCAGTGAAAACTTTTTGAAAAGATGGAATTTGGAGTGCATACAAGCATGTGTTCATGTGAGTGTGTTTGTGTGCATGTTTATGTGTAGATGTTAATTTGGTGTGTGTGTGTGCGTGCGTGCGTGCGTGCGGAGTGCGTGCGTGTGTGCGTGCGTGTGTGTATGTGTATACATATGTCATACAAGCATGTGTACATGTGAGTGTGTTTGTGTGCATGTTTATATGTGTGTGTGTGTGTGTGTGTGTGTGTGTGTGTGTGTGTGTGTGTGTGTGTGTGTGTGTGTGTGTGTGTGTTTGTTTGTGTGAGAGAGAGAGAGACATACAGACAGACAGACAGACAGACAGACAGACAAACTGAGACAGACACACTGTGTGAGTGTCTTTGTGTGTGTGAGAGAGACAGACAGACACACAAACTGAGACAGACACACCGTGTGAGTGTCCCTTTGTGTGTGTGTGTGTGTGTGAGACAGACAGACAGACAGACAGACAAACTGAGACAGACAGACATCAGAATGCAGCAATCCTATGTCCCCCTACCCCCTTTTCCTTCCTCTTGCTCCCACCCATACCCTCACCCCTACCCCTATCCTCATCCCCCTCCACCACCACCACCACCCCCTCTTTCTCTTTTTTTTAAAATTATTTTTTGTTGTTGTTGCTTTCTAAACAGTGACAAGACACCTTTTGAACAAGGACAGACCAACCTTCTAGGAGGCCTGGGTTGTGCTGCTGCAGAAGCTGAACGACTTCCGGAGGTTGTTCAGGACAGACAGCAACAGCAACCCCTTGGAGGCATGCGAGGGCAGCTTGAGGCAGACCTGAGTCAGAACCAACTGGATGGACTCTATGACCTCCACCACCGTGCTGACTGACCCGACCATGTGTACGAACTCAGTTTCTGGATGAGGCAGGCGAGATGGGTGTCCAGAAAACGTGACGTGCACACCACCTGCAAGATCTTCAGGACAATTTCTCGCTGGAGATGGTTCTTGAGGACCCTGCTGAGGACCGTCAGGGTCTTCATGGTGTCGTCTATTGTCATGACGTCTTCGGACATGAACCCGTCAAAGTCATCGATCTGGCTGTTCAGGCGCAAGATAATCTCATCGAGGTCTTCAATCTCAGCGATATAACGGATAGGGAAATGTCTTGGGCGTCCTCCTCGGCCTGCTCCTGAGTAGTTCTGCCTTCCTCTGCGGCCGTCTCTTCCCCTGAACCCTCTGTTATCTCCCCTTCCTCTCTGTTCTACTCTTCCAGTGGGGTCCCTGTGTACAACTGAAGGGTCATAAGAATGGTCCCTGCCCCTGTTCCTGTCGTTGCGAAGTTGCCTCGGTTACCGCCTCGATCTCTGAAGCCACGGTGCTCTCGTCCACCTCTTTCTCTAAACACACACACACACACACACACACACACACACACACACACATTTGCACACACATTTGCATGCATGAATGCATGCACACACACACATGTGCACAAGCATGTACGCACACAAGTACACAGACACATATTATGCACACCCACTCTCGCACACATACAAATTTTGCACATGCACACACACACACATACAGACACAAAAATGCTCACACAAACATAAACATAAAAAAGATACTGAGTGAAAGACAGACAGGCAGATATGATAAGTTGGAAGAAAAGGAGTTACAAAGAGACATGTGCACACACACACACACACACACACACACACACACACACACACACACACACACACACACACACAAGGGACACAGAAAGGGAGTTCCAGAGAGAGAGAGAGAAAAAAAAGAGACAGAGACAGAAAGAATGTGAATTTTCTGTAATGGCAAAGACATGCTTCAGCCCACTCACACAGGTAAACAGAAGGCGGAGGAGGCACTGGAATTATGCATGAAATGGAATGAACTGTTCATACCAATCCCAAAAAAAAAATAACAGCAATCTATTGTCCCCAAATCATCACACTCACGTCTCACAGCAACGTGAAAACACAATCAAGTGCATAAATCTAAGATACAGGCCTAACCTGGAAAGGATTTCTTTTCCTACAGTCCTGCAAGCTTTTCAACAGGCTTGCTTCACAGCA
>CM031612.1:62974928-62977428 GCA_018398815.1 Conus ventricosus
TGTTTTGTTTCAGCAGCCAAGGTAAACAATTTTTTTGCTTTCTTATCTTACTTATTGAGATTCTGTGATTATCCTACAAAACTTCCAAAGACTCAAACATAAACTACAAGACACAGACCATATCACAGAAGCCTGGTGATGAGAAGATGCAAAGATGGTTGAAGATTTTAAAGCAGCTTGTTCAAAAGTGCCTGCACCTTCCTTACTGGAGCTATGCAGAAGACCTGTCAGAATCAGACATCCAGCTATCCAGCTCCAAAAAAGAAATCCTGGAGCTTCATTGCAATGCGGAGTTTCCCCATAAAAATTAGCAGCAGAATTCATCATCCATTGCAAGGAAGAAGCACAGATCTTCAATGACCAATCTTATTGTTTTTAGCCCCAAGCCAATATATCACAGCACAAGATTTTGAACCACACTGTCCAAATCCACCTGACCTGCCAAACTACCCAACATAAAGTGACACTGACATCACAGAGGAAGATGTAATTAACTACAGTGACACTGACACACAGAGGAAGATGTAATAAACTACAGTGACACTGACATCCACAGGAAGATGTAATTAACTACGTGACGACTGACATCACAAGGAAGATGTAATTAAACTACGTGACACTGACATCCACAGAGGAAGATGTAATTAAACTACAGTGACACTGACACCACAGAGGAAGATGTAATTAAACTACAGTGACCTGAACACACAGAGGAAGATGTAATTAAACTATTGCTCAGTTCCACTCTAGCACAACCTGAGGCCCTGACAGCATTACACCCCGACTCGTCAAGACTGTCGCCGAGGAGGTTGCACCTGCCTTCACTCTGCTTTTCCACACCTGCCAAAACTGTGGGATATTGCCACACACACCAGGAAACATACCTACAACATGCCAGTCTTTTTTTTTTTCAAAGGCAAAAGTTACAATGCAATAAACTACAGCCCAATCTCCTTCACCTGTGTCACCTGGTAAGTGCTGGAACAATTCAATATGTGATACATCTTGTCCCATCTATAGAAAATTAATACTCTATATTCAGAGAAATACCACTTCCAGCACAAACAATTCTGCAGGTCACAGCTCCAAAGGCACGTTGAAGAAACGACAGTAGAGCCGGAGAAAAGAAACCAAGCGGATGTGGAAGTCTTTTGACCTCTCCAAAGCATTTGATATGGTCAGTCACACATTGCTCACAAACTGCACCAATATGGCATCAAGTCACCTCGGTTCCCTGGTCAGGAATCTTCTTGAAAACAGACAACCGACAGTAGTGGAGGGAGCATCCTCTGACTTCACTCAGTGTACTCAGGCATCTATCAAGGCACAGTCTTGGGCCCAAGTCTCTTTCTCTGATCATAAACGACCATCGGAAGCCCAACAAGTCCAAGGCCAAACTGTTCAACAATGTCATCAAGTAGACAGAAGACCAGCGTGCACTTCAAGAAAACCTTTCTTTCCTCACCTGGGAACTGCAGCAGTCCACGAAATTCCATCCACAAAAATGCTCAACCCCAATGCTACTCATAAGTGAACAAAGATCCAAACCGCTAACTGCATGGACACATGCTGAAAAATGTTGACTCTGTGAGAAACTCCGGTGTCAATATTCCAGACGATTTACAGTGGGGGTCCAACATTAGCTCTGTTACAGACAAAAGCCAACATAACCCATAGCTTTCTCCCAAACAGCCTCTAAAGAGGCAACAAAGAAAACATGCCCTATATTTTAGTGTGCAGTCGCTGTGTGGGACCCCAAATCACAGCTAAGATTCATGCCAAGGTCCAACGCAGAACAGCAAGATGGGTCACTAACTGGCATCTCCACATCTTGCATCAACTCCGTCCTCAGCTCTCTGGACTAGCAATCATGCAAGAACAATGAAAACGAGCTTGTCTGGAGATGTTCTACAGTCCATCATGGACTCATCTCCATAACTTCAAACTGCCTGTCAAACCATTGGGCAACAGGCTTGACATCCCGTCCTGCAGGACAAATTACAGATGTATCATTCTTTTCTTTGACCATGCCAGACTGGAATACCATTGTCACTGGAGTGTAACAGCTGGGCCACAGGCTCAGATTGGCTCCCCTCTTCTGTTCCTGCTTGATGCACTTCTCTCTCTCTCTCTCTCTCTCTCTCTCTCTCTCCTCTCTCTCACACACACACACACACACACACACACACACCACACACACACACACAAACACACACATACACATTCACGCATGCATGCACATACATTCACGCACGCATGCACATACACACATTCATGCACGCACGCGCGCACACACACACACACATACTCTCTCTCTCTCTCTCTCTCCTCTTCTCTCTCCTCTCTCTCTCTTTCTCTCTCTCTTCTCCTCTCTCTCTCTCTCTCTCTCTTCTCTTCCGATATCCCACTACTTCACCCTGTCTGGAACATTACTTTGGTCACACCGCTTACAAGACATTCATTTCTTAATGCAAATCTGCTTAGGATTTTCTGCTGAACT